>JAEBUO010000019.1:0-743723 GCA_023014395.1 Amanita rimosa | reverse complement strand
TAAGTAGTCCTCAAGCTGTCCTAGAAACAACCTCGCTTCAATCCTTTTTCCTGTAAAAGGTTGTATAGGCTGTGGTTTGATATCTCCCTTAGAGCTAGCACTGGTTTCAGATGCCATCCTTGGTTCAGGAGTAGTTGGTGGTTCAGGGTTGATCGGGGGTTCAGGGGTTGGTGTTATAGTGATTGGTTTCGGTTCTGGAGTAGGGGTTCTACTCAGGGTTCTTGGTTTCAGAGATGGGGGTGGTCCTTGTTTCAAGTAATCTGTGTCAAATGGGTTTTCCTCAAGGTTGGCTTGTTCAATTCGTAGTAATTCCTCCCACTCTGCTAAAAGGCTAGCTGTGATTCCGTGTTGGTCACTGTCTCTAAAGAATTCTCTGTAGAGGGTTCTTCCTGGGTCGTTTTCTGGTTCTCGGACAAGGTAGAGTGGTTCTCCCTGTACTTCACTACCCCAGTCTAGGTAGATTTGATCAGGTAAGTCAAATTCAAAGGTTCCTGAGTAGAAGTCTCCTGAAAAATATCTGTCTGGGACTGGTTTGTTTCGTTTCCATCCTTCTGTAACAAAATACCAGGTTCATTGGTAGAGAAAGACTTCTCGTTGTCCAAGGTAGTATTTCCCCTTATAGGTGACGGATCCATTTGGGGGTCATTCCTGAGAGCTGTGGGTCTCAATGGTGTCGGCTAGGGATGATACCCTGAGCTAGTCCTGAGTTCCAACTTATGTTATGGTTGATGTCCACAATGTCGTTCAGCATCCAAGTCTACAGCAACAAACAGAGTCTCGGTCTGTTCCCAATCACTGGACAAGGGTTCTAGGCACTAAGTCTGATGATGATGAAGGCTAGTGAGAGAGCGAGGAGAGCAGTTGAGGCAACAAGCAAAAGAGCATTCAAGTTATGGATAAGATTTGACTAAGTTGGAACTAAAGAACTACAGTACATGAGAGGGGTTTATATACATTAAGAGAACAATAGAGACTAAAGGGGAAAAGCATAGCTATCTGGGAAAGGAAAGATGAAGGTAGCTATAAAAGGAGATAACATCCAAGCATAACTATGGGTTTGTAACAAGTAGATGTAGTCCATTTACAAGGAAAGAGGGAACTGTAACAGGAAGCAATCCTCAATCTCAAGAATAGGATCTTAAAATATCCCAAAATGAAGTCACTCTTCACTCAAAAAGATACTGAGGGGACCAATAGGAAGCATGCTTGCACAGGTGATGCTGACAGTTTGCATGGAATGGGTGGAAGTGCAGGAGGCATCAATGTGGAGCTCAGGGCAAATGGTTATGTGGTGAAACCAGATGTTATTGTAGATGCTAGCAGTGACATATTTGAGTTGCTTTTCAAGGTGTGGTAACCCTTTTCAACTTGAATATTCACCATGCCAACACTCGACCCTAGATGCCATCTCATATTCTCACTGTATATCACTTGGACTTGAACAAGCAACTCATTGCAAAGAAAGTTCGTGATGGATCGAATGAACTTGATATCCTCAAACTTCTCAAGCACAAGTCCAAACATGTTATCTTGTTGGTCAATTTGTTCTATGGGTGGTCTGGGCAGTGGGCCATTCTGCCTAAACTGAGCAGTGTTGCAGATTACCTTGTAATTGCTCCTGACCAACTCAAAAGTAAGGTCGTCCAAGTCTCTTTTGGCTTGATTGAAGGCCTCACATATCTTCATGGGCTCTGTATAGCTCATAGGGATATCAAGCCCGACAATCTTGTCATCGACCAGGACTTTTGCTTGAAAATCATCGACTTTGATATTGCTTTGCAAGTGAAGGACGAGGATGAGGAGGTCAATGACCAATGCAGTACAGAACATTGGATAGCACCCAAGGTCAGGAATAAGTCAATGTACAGTCCAATTAGGGCCAACCAGTGGTCATGCAGGCGCATGCTTCTGTATTTGCTTGACAAGTTAAGGGTAGAACATAAATCGTTAAAGGCAATTGCAGAGAGTCTGACGGCACATAATCCCGGGAGACGGCCATCACTGTTTACGTGCTGTACTTACTTGCCTCCACTCTATTGACAAAATCCAGATCATTACTTACCGAACACCCAACATCTCTCTCTTCTTCCGAATCTCCTCCTTTACCATCGCAATCCTGCTATCTAGCCTCGAGGACAAATCGACCGCCTGTGGCGACAGCTCGAGTGCCTCGTCCAGTTTCCGGTCTGCCTCACTCAATGCACGCACCCATCCCTCCTTCACCCTAATACCACCCTCGTCGTCTATCTGCAGCCGGGCAAGCTCCCGCGCCACAGCTTCAGGATCCACAGCACCATTCACCACTCCAGAGTCAAGCCTCGAAACTGTCTTGTCAGCCCCGGAGGCTTCCATCTCCTTCAGATCCAGCGCAGCCAACTCGAACATGGCCATCCCGCCCACCCATGCGGCAACCTCAACGTCGGCGCGCTGCGCGTAAGCCTCGGTGAGTCTGACTCTCGCCTGGACGTATTCTCCAAGCGTGCTGTGGAAGACCCCTAATAAGAGGGACCGGATGGCGAGTTCGTCGGGTGTAGTGAGGTCTAGTGTGACGGACGAGGATTCATTGGGTAAGGTAGAGGCAGTGGTGGTGGTAGTGGAAATTGTCGGTTTAATGTTTGACAGAACCTTGATGTGCTCTCGCGCACTCGAGAGGGAGACTTGGGCTGGATTATTCCAGACTGTATACCAATTCAGCAAGACAACAATTGTGCCATTGTGGTGTACTCACATATCCCGAGCTCTACCATCCATTGTCAGCAGGTAAGTTAGTCACGACATGACTCATACCTTCAGCAAGACCAATCCTAATCGACTCGACAAAGCGCGCTTCGTTGCCCCCATTCTTGCGTTGTTTATCCTTGTAGAATTGAACTGTTTTCGCGACATATTGGACAATGAACATAAGATGACACAACGACCTACTCTTCTTCTTAATAAAGACTTCGGTCGGGGGAGCCTTTCCAGCCACTTTCTTCCCTATCAAGTCGGGTATGGCGTCCAACAGTCTTTGAGCCTCGTCGAGTTCCCCGATAGCAATGTAGCAGCCTGACCATTACCGTTACAAGAGTTACAATATTCTGGAAGAAGGAAGGATAGAACTTGCCCGCTGCGAGAAAATGGTATGTTGCGTGACTCCTATTAGGACCGTCAAACTCAAGAATGAAGGGAAAACAAGTTGTAAGTACCATGTATTAAGTTTCTTCATCTTCATAAATGCCTTTGCCGCCTCGTCGTATCTTCGTTCCCCAACGAGAGTCCAAGCTAGGTCATAAATGAGCTAAATTACGAATCAGTGGCAAGATCCAGTGTGCAGAAACAAGAATACGATGATATCGGCCTGTTTGAAAACGTGTGTTCGATTTGGCCTTGTTCCTTCCATCAGAGCGGTGATCGCGCTGTCTTGATCGTTTGTCACCCGCATCAATTTGGCCTAGCAAGGGTAAGAAGAGAGGTCGCAACGCAGTTGACTCGGACGTACACGGAATAGGGTCCACAAGTTTCCTGTTGGGAAACGTGCAATAATACTATTCAAGTTAGATTATGCAAGAAAACGAAAAAAAAAAGGCATACGGATCTATGAGTGCACGGTATTCCTCTCTCACAAGACCTGCATCTGCCTGCCATCGGGTCATTTGTAATACCATGCTCAAGTACGACATAAGAACGAGGCTGATTAGAAAGATGAATGAGGGAGGGAATGAATAAAAAAGGGTAAATGCTCACGCAGCAAACACAGAATGTGCGTCATTCTTCTTCGCTGCTACGTGGAGAGCTTGAAGAGCAATTCTCTGGTCATATGTAAAGCCAAGCCATCCGAACACAAGCCTGACACAAGATGAGACATTCATCGGTCCATAAATACGATTCATACTTGATCTTCCTGGGTAAAATAGATAAGATGAGATTGAAGATACCGTATCCTAGATGACAATCAATCATTAGGCACCGCTGTTACCAATGGACAAGGACGTACCAAAAGCAGTACCGGACACAATGAGCTCCTCGATTGGACCCTCTGGTTCGAATTGCATATGGTGAGGGTTGGGTGTTGAGGTGCCTCCACGGCCTATGACGCCGTTGAGCATAGTGAAGAGGCCGTACCGCGGGGTAGGTGGCGCAGAGTGGATACTGCTCATGTCCGAAGACGGTCTACGCACTCTGAGAGGGTCGCCGACAGCATCGATGCCATTGGGGAATACTGTCTTGTATAGCCTTGAAACGGTCATTTCAACGGATTAGGGGCGTGATAAACTTACTTTGTGAATTTGGAATGGGCACTCAGTAGGTTGTTAGCTAGGACAAGAGGAAAGATGCAAAAGGGGCCGGGTTACCTTTTCATGGCATATCTGCGGCACGAGGATGAGCATTCAAACCCAAATTTGTATATCGTACTCACATGCATCGCATGTAACCCACATAAGTTTCGCTTGGAAAGGGAAAGTGATTGGAACTTGCGCGAGACATGTGGGACCCGTTACTGACCTGAATACGTGTATAAGACCGGAGAGTACGGTGGCATCGGCGACGAGGACCTCCAATTCAAGACCAGGGGGGAATCGGGTGGTTTGTGGTAGGTTTTGATTGAGATGTTTCTTGCAGAGCTGCTCTGCTGCGGCAAGACTGCGGGATGCGTCGTCCATCATAGCGGACTATGGACAGGTTGAGAATGAGAAGGGGTGTAGTGGAGATGGATTCGTACGCGCCTCCATTCCGAGGGCCGCTTCCATGAAGGAACATATGGCAAGACCAAGGCAATGATAAGGATCGTGGATGTTGGTGGAGAAGACGGAGCGAGCCTGGTTGATGTCGTTTTGGAAGAAGTGGTTGAAGCCTTGGGTGGCAGAGGAGAGGGAGGACATGACCTGCTCAGGTCGTTCCCACGAGGGATACATAAGTCGATGACAATCAACGTTGCGAGCTTGAAGCAGGTGAAGAACGCGGTGATTGGCAATCCTTCTGCAAAGCGACTCTTCGCTGAGGACGCTGCCTTTGTTCGTCTGTCAGTACATGCCTTCCACTATTCAAGTACATTCTACTAACTACTAACTACTCACTATTCACTACTCACTATTCACTACTCACTACTCACTACTAACTACTCACTACTAACTACTCACTACTAACTACACCCCCGTCCTAGCCTTGTCGACGCCCTCGACGGCCAGCCAGACATTCGCACAGAAGCTGCCCACGTCGTCGCTTCCCTCTCCTACGGCTCGCCCCAAGCCCTCTCTACCCTTCTCCATGCAGGTGCCCACCATGCCATCCTCCATGCCATCTCCCTCTTCCGCCCCGATATGCCCTTCCCTCTACGTGCCGCTTTTGCAAGGGCTCTCCGTACCCTCTCCATCTCTCTCGCTGACTTTGTCGGCCCTCCCCAATGGGGTCTCCCTCCTGACTACTCCAGAATCAACTTCCGAACAGACGCGAAAAACGCACTCGACTCTATCTTCCAGGTCCTTTCCCAACCTCTCTTTTGCACTTTTACTCAACTCCCTTCGCTAGACTGATTCGCTTGACATCTTCCTCCCGCTCTTGTCCTCTCCCTCCTCCCCTCCCACTGGCACCTTAAAACCAAGCACTCTCACCTCCATCGCCCAACTTATAGCTTCCGCCATACGCATAGATGCCCACAGAACAGCCGTAGTGGATTGGATTCCTCCATCAGAACGCGCAAAAGACCCCCGGTCAAATGGCACCAGACGATGGGAAAAGGCTTCTGCGACAAGCGCTAATTCATCGGCAAAACACGGAGGATGGACGGTGATGACGCTTTCTGGGTTGATCCATAGCAAAGATGCCAAGGTCCCATTTCAATTCTATTTTGTATCCAAACTCACAGATTGGACGCTCTAGTTGCAAGAAGCCGCATTATATGCATTAGCTGCCCTTGCAAAAGACAACCCAACTGTTTCTCTAACGCTCGCAAAACACGCTCCAGACAAGGATGGTAGGTCGTCCCCTTCCCCTTACACACACTATCCATTCAACCACGCTCATCTCCTCTAGCCCCATCCATCTTATCAACCGTACTCCTGCTAGCAAAATCCAAAGTTGCCGAAATCAAACTCGCCGCTCTGCTCTGGTAACCTATTTGAAATCCCTTTCAGCTTGTTTTAACTCCCCTTCACTACCCTCCACAGCGCAACCCACATATGCCGTGCGAGTGCCCCCATTTCCCCTTCCTCGCTCGCAACAGGCTTCTACGATACCTGTCAACAAACCGTCATGCACATTCTCAACCGCATGCTCAACGTCCAAGCGGACGAATACGTGACCCTTCACCGGACAAGAGCCTGTCACATCCTATGTTAGCCCATCCATCTTTCTCTTTTCATTCGACATGTACTCATTAAGCTAGACTACCTCGTTCACGACGACCAAGCCTTATGCCTGGCTGCATACGAAAGAGGGTGTTTGGAATCGCTCGCGTCGCTAGTACACGAAATCACTCCTCCAGACGAGGTCGAAGAATGGGGTGAAGACGAAGCAGAGAGTTTATCTGCTCTACGCGAGGTAGGTAAATCATTTTCCATCCACCTTTCCTCTCTTACACACATAGGCCGCTCTGATCCTAATTGCTTCTCTTGCTCTCCTGAGTCACGAAATTCGAAGATGCGTTTCGGACGAACTCAACCTCCTCCCTGTCATCAAGTCTTCCCTCCGCCACAAGCACTACGGTGTGCGATATGCCGCATGCCAGTGTATTCGGGCCATGAGCCGGTCCGTGCAAGCGTTACGGACAACCTGGTCGATAGCGGTGTTGGGCTTGCGGTCGTGAAACTGGTTATGCAGGGATATGATATTGTGGATCAGGGAGAAGTGGTCAGAGTTCCTGGTGAGGAGGAAGAGGAGGATAGACGGGTGCTGAGCGCCGCTCTTGCCGTGGTGTGTAATTGCGTAAACGATTTTTCCCCCTTACGTACGGTGCGTTCTCTCGACTTGCTGCTTGCTTAGACGAGCGCTGATGGCCAGATTCTCATGTGCAGATGTGTCACGCCCATGGCGTGATGGCCCGACTTGTGCAATTCGTTGAGGTAGATGATGATTTGCGCAGAGATGCCTTGTGGGCGATCAAGAATCTATTAACCAGCACATCGACGGATGCGAAAACGGTGATGATGCATGCACTTGGATGGGGAAGGCTAGTCGAGTACGTTGTCCATTCCCGTTTACCACTTTTGTTGATGTCTTGACTTGTTAAAGGTTATTCGACCACCCAGATTCTCGAATACAAGAGCAGGCATTTAATATCGTTAGAAATCTGGCAGAGAACGAAGAAGGCATCGACCTCGTATTTCAAGAGATTGGACCAGAGGTCCTTTTGGACCACACGCGAACTGCATTGGAGTCTACAGACGACGATGTTGCGCAGCAAGCTGCTCTCGCACTGGCTAACCTCGTCAATGGGTCCGATGCCACGTACACCGATCACATCTCCACCTTCCCCAGGATGCTCTCTGTTCTGCACACCTGCCTCTCCGATCGCAAAACGGATATTAGGAAACCGGTTTGCTCTGTCGTATGCGAGCTTGCCAGAGTCGGGGGTGCGCAATGTCGAAAAGCGCTGGTAGACGAAGGATTTCTGAGCACGCTTAGACGGATCGTGGAATGGGCTGGGACTCTGCATGTTGGTAGCCCGACTGGGACGAGTGCGCTGAGCGCGAGTGGTCTGGGTACGTCTCCGAGTCAGCTTCAGGCGCTTGCGAGCCCGTATAGTCTGCGTTCTGAATTTGTGGGTGGAGGGCGCAGCCTGAGCACGCGGCTGCCGAGCCCGTTGAGGCATCGTCATATGGACTCGGATAAAAAGTTGACAGACTTGGCCAAGTTGGCGTTGGACTGGCTAGAGCATGGGGATTCATTCATACAGTAGTAGATTGGAGTCACTGCAGGCACTGCAGGGAGCGCGGGCCGGCCACCCGCTCTTTGGTGATGTTGTGATGATCCGCCTTAACACGAACTTTTTCGTTTTCCGAGTTAAACGTTGAATTCTTCCTCGTCTCCTCCTCTAATGGCCTCCCTTGCTCGCGTTCGCCTGCCTCGCAAACTCGTACGTATCACACCTGTATTTTTTTTATACTGCCAGGACATCCCAGATTGACAAGCCCTTTCTTCCAGCCCCGCACACTTGGCGTGCGCGGTATCCAGATGACAGCCGACACGACTCAACTACACACCCCCGCTGAGCACGACAAACCGTTCACCGTCAAGCTGCACGAAGACTCATTCCATGCCCACAACTGCGAAAAACCCGACTTGGAGGTCGAAGTCACCAAGGATCACCTGTTGACCATGTACAAGCAGATGCAGGCCATGCGGAGAATGGAGATGGCTGCTGACGCGCTGTACAAGGCAAAGCTTATCCGCGGGTTCTGTCATTTAGCTATCGGTCAGGTAACGTGTTGCCCTCCCCTACTCTGTTTTTTTGTTTTTTTTTTTTGCCTCTGTTGACTATTTATGTCCATGTTTTTTTTTTTTAGGAAGCTGTTTCGGTCGGTCTGGAACATGGCATTGAAAAAAACGACAGGGTGATCACCGCATACAGGTGTCATCCCTTTGCAGTCATGCGTGGCGGCACCGTCACAGGCGTCCTCGGCGAGCTGCTCGGTCGCCAAGTCGGCATGTCGCGTGGCAAGGGCGGGTCAATGCACATCTTCACGCCCAACTTCTTTGGTGGGAATGGCATCGTGGGTGCCCAAGTACCCCTCGGCGCCGGTATCGCGTTTGCGCAGCAGTACATGGGCGAAAAGGCGGCGACGTTTGCGCTGTATGGCGATGGCGCAAGTAATCAGGGACAGGTATTTGAAGCGTTCAATATGGCCAAGTTGTGGAATCTCCCAGTCGTCTTCATCTGTGAGAATAACAAGTATGGTATGGGCACGTCGGCGGAGAGGAGCTCGTCGAATACGGAGTATTATACGAGAGGTGACAAGATTCCAGGTATCCAAGTGCGTGTTGTTGTTGTTTTTGGACGAGCTCAAGATGGCAGGAGCTGACGTATCAGGTGAATGGTATGGATATCATCGCAACCCTCCAAGCTGTCAAGTACGCCCGCAAGTGGGCGGTTGAAGACCAAAAGGGTCCTCTTCTGATGGAGTTTGTCACCTACCGTTATGGTGGACACTCGTGAGTAGCAGCATGCCCAGACTCTTTACTCTGCTGACCCAATTATTCACAGTATGTCTGACCCAGGCACAACATATCGCACGCGTGAAGAAGTCCAACGCATGCGCAGTACCCGTGACCCAATTCGTGGTCTACAACGTTACATTGAAGAGTGGGGCCTCGCTACTGAACAGGAACTCAAAGTGCGTTGTTTATACTGCTCTAGTCCATTATACTGATGTGATTGCGGCATCGGCCAGCAATTTGACAAGGAAGCCAAGGCAGAAGTGGACGCAGCCACCGAAGAAGCCAAGGCTTCACCCATACCATTGGCTGAAAACCTCTTCACCGAGATCTATCAGAAAGGCTATGAGCCCCCATTCATGAGAGGCCGTGAGCGCGAAGAGGCAAGTCGATCTCTCTCACCAGCTGGACCTAACAGGAACTCTGTTTTTTTCAAGGTTCACTACTTTTAGACAGCTGGGGTTACTTTAAATGCACAGCTGTATGTTGATGTTTGTTATCGCTAATTCAAACACCCATGAACATTGAACTCCGCACATCTCCTTTGTGTAAGGGATCTTGGTATGACACCATGGGAATACCTATGACTGAGCAGATATATCTCCAGCACTGAAAGGGAAGGAAAGATCTAACATAAATGGGAAGCGTGATACGCAAACATGCTAAGTTATGGCTGCCTCGCATTAGCCGTATGCGCCATGGTTATCATATACTGATCTTGCACGGGCTTCGTCACACCGTGCAGGGAGAGAAACGGTGCAAGGATACAAGTAATGAGTAACCCATGCGATTTGAGATTCTGTCAAACTCGGTGCGGTTCCTGCGTCTATCTCACTGAAAGCATTGTACGGATCATGCGGATGCGATGACATACTAGACAAGTCACTCGTGGTTGCTGAATGAGCACGAGACAAGCCTTCAATGTTTTGTTGGATGATCTGCCGATAACAGGAAGCATCTGCCCATTTTTTGAGATAGAACCCGCAGCGGGCATAACACCGCGGCCAGCTCGTCCCTCATGGCCACACCGTGGCGATTTTTGCCCTTGGCGAATAATTGGAAACTGGGATTGGAAACGGCATCTATGCGAAAGGCCTTGTTTTTGTTTTTGTTTTTTTAGTGTATCACATGCCAGGTACGTGAGCGTGGCTCTTCATTCAGCCAAGTAGATACTGCGTTGCACGTCTTTTCCTGTACAAAAAACCAGAAGCATTTTCCCAGAAGAGATGAGTCTGTGGAAGTGCCAGGTACTTGAGCCGAGTCATCTTGGTTACTAGACATCAAACCCATTTTTGGCAGAAAGTTCCACTTTTGCTAGTCTTTCCCCCCCCCCCCCCCCCCCCCCCCCCCCCCCTTCTCTTCTTATCTAGGCCCGTTAACTTAACGGCTCACGTACCTCCGACGAGCAATTTGTTGAAGCCGACTTACTAGCACATCCGAGTCTCCGAGTCTTTTTGCGGGCAAGAACCTTCCTTTCCTTGTCAGCCGGGAATTGCCATACATCTAAACATTAGTCAATGATCAGTACTATATCCATGTCATAACGCTGATCGGCCGGATCCATACGAAAGACATCCTGTCCGTGGTTTACACATCAGTCGGTTATCAGGAATAGCTGAATATTACGCTGCAACTGTGTTAGGTGAATGAAATGGTTTCAGATAAATGGAAGCCGAACGTGGAATGCTGAACTGCGGGGATAACGGTCCATAGAAACAAACTGGCACCAAAGACTCGGATCCAGAAGAAAGCGCCCATTGTTGTAAATTGCGGAGGGACAGACCATGTGGGAAGGACAGGACATCAAATTTGATGACACTTGTTGTGCACGTGCGGTTGCATCGAGATGTTCTTCATCGTGCGTTCTGGTTCTCAATGTATACGACGTATACCGCGCACTGACAAATTTTCAATGGCAGAAAGAACTCACTCATACCATCCTTCTCCATCCGTCCTACTTTGGCCCCCGCATGCTGAATTACCTGGAAAACAAACTTTATTCTGACGTCGAGGGTACATGTTCCGGACAATTCGGCTATATCATCGCCGTCGTCTCTATTTTGGACATTGGGAAGGGTATGGTGCTGCCTGGAACAGGACAAGCCGAGTTCATTACGCGCTATCGAGCCATCGTGTTCAAACCTTTCAAAGGAGAGGTTGTAGATGGTGTGGTGAATAACGTCAGCAAGGTGCGTCTATGCAACTTATGAACTTATTGTGTGGTTGGACGAAGTAAGATAGATGGGGTTTTTCGCGGATGTTGGGCCCTTGAGCGTATTCATCTCTCACCAGGTGCACGTGTTTCGATGCAAAACCCATCACCACATCTGACTTGTGTGTCCAAGCTTATTCATCCTGACATGCGTTTCGACCCGAATTCAAATCCTCCGTCCTTCGCATCAGACGAACAAGTCAGTACTCCCACTTCTCAGAGAACCTCACTCTGATATACTATACTTATAGATTGTAGAAAAAAATACCAAAGTAAGGCTGAAAATTGTCGGAACCCGGGTTGACGCCACTGAAATTGTGCGTCTTTTGACGCTTTTCCATTCGTGCTTTCTCATCATTTTTCTCCTGCCAGTTCGCAATTGGTACAATAAAAGAGGACCATCTTGGCGTTATTGATTGAAATCATGACCCTTTCCATTGAAAACCACAATTCTATTTCAAAGGACGAAATGTGATTGATACATGACTTGTATCATACAATACACAAACTTGTGCAGCAGTGACATTAAACTATTTGTTATGTCGAATGGCTGGTGTACCGTCCATAGAGTCTCTACCCAAACAAATCTGTCAATAGAAGCCTTAGTCGCATACACGGGCTCTGCAGCGACGACGAACCGTCGAACCACATGCCACATGCCAATTCAGAATCACGCTTTGTCGTCCTGGTCCATTCAGTATCCGCAATGAAAATACGCTCACACAGTTGGAGGCCGGAATGGCGCACGACTAAGTCGTAAAAGCTATTCGAGGATGCACTAGTTCGTTAACTCAAAGCATGTCTTAGAGATACGAACCTTCGATGTTCGAGTATTGCGACGACAATAGATTTGAAAAAGAGGGGAAGAAAACGACCGACCGTAATACACGTAAATGACAAATGGAGACACATACAGTAACTATGGGCTTCCGAATGGCCAGCTAATGAGTGGGCTACACAGTTAAGATGCCTACCGCTTCACTGGCTTGTCAGAGACGTGAAGACTGGTGATCAGATGTACACGAAAGGAAACGATGAGTAATGTCACATAAGCTGGTGGATTGAACGAGGACGGACTGATAGTCTCGCAATCTTCCAATGGCTTGCCGCCTGAGCGATGAACGTCAAGAATAGCTGCACGGCTCATCACCATCGACGCACGCATCTCACAAGAAATCCTCCGCCCTCGCTCGCTTTTTTCCTTTCGACTCTACAGGTCCCGTGCTATCGACTGGCTTGGCGTAATAGTATTTGCTGCACAACGCCCTGTGTTCCTCCTAACGACAGATTAGCTCCCATATACTGACATGAACCGTTTAACGACTTACGGGAGCGAAATTGGGATCTTTATATTTTAGGTCAGTCAGTTTTTTAAACTCGGGATTGGTTTGCGCCAACGCAGGATCTGGGAGTGTTGGCTGAGTAGGTCTGGATGGAATGTTAGAATCAGTTTGGATCTGCGTAGGCTGCTGAGCAGGGACAAATTGAGGTGGTGGTGCTGCACCTAAGGGCAGATTAGGGGGTGGAGGGGAAAAACCAGGAGCACCGGGCAATGGAGGACCGGCAGAAGGTACCCATCCAGGTGGCCCTGGGGGTCGTACAAGGCCTTGAGGAGGTACCGGCGGAGGACCAGGGGGAAAACCTGGTGGCATCGGGAAACCGGGCGGTGGAGGGCTATTATAATACCGATCAGCTGAGGCAAGTCCATCGAAGCCGTACAAATTACCCAGGTGGAATTCCGCCCATTGCCGGCGGAAATGGAGGAATCATTCCCGGTTGAGGAGACATGCCAGGAGGAAGGGGAGGTGATGGCCCAGATGGGAAAGGACTGGGCATTGCGAGAGGGTTTGACACTATGGGAGGAGCTGCGTATGCCTGTGGCGGTGCATTGTAGACCGCATTTGATTCGCCAGGTACAGGGAGTTCCGGGCCGGATGATACGCCCATGAGGGCTTTATGCGCTTCCAGCTGCGCCTTCAACTCATCCTCCGTATATACCTTGCTCTCAGTCTTTGCTTTCTTCTGAGGAGGTTGGGAAATTGAACCAGCAGATAAACCCAGTTCAATCTCCTTGCGACGCTTGAAATCTGCAACATCGGGTGCAGGAATGCCAACCATCCCAAAAATCTCGACCTCATACCCATCACGACCGGGCAACGCATTTTCAATGCGTGGAAGACTATATGTGTGTCAATCCCTCTGAGTTCGCCTGAAACAACACGTACTTCTCTGGCTCCAACTTGTGCACTTGCTGAATATGCACAGCCAGACCGCCTGCTGTATTCAGCCTCCTGGGACACATGCTACATTTGAAATGTTTCGCCTTTTGATGCTGCATAAGCACTAGAGGGAAAAGTTCAGCAGACGGATATCACGGAGTACGATGATGCGCACCCTTTTCGTCTTCGAACTCCCTCTCACAATACCAGCACCAGGGTCGCAGGATCTTGCATAAAGTCGATAATAAAATTAACAGCATAAATGTATACGAACCTGCTTGTTCTTTTTCTTTCCCATTGCAATTGACGAGTCAGAGAACTGTTGAGGACGTCGTGGAAAAGGACAACCAATTTCTTATTTGTTACTATTTGTGCTCGGACGAGCCCGGACGTCTTGTACTATCTTGATAGTAATTCACAACAAAACACACAGTTTTGGCGCCTTACGAGGTATTTTGTTCTTGGCATCAATTTCAGTCACATATTCGGTATTGTTGACCACCACCGAGCACTGCAGTACTCCTTATCTACTCGTGGTTTCCACAAACGTTGCTGTGTACCATGGAATTCAAGAATCAAGTGAAGGTATGGTAAGCATTTTGAAACATAGACTTTAGATGACTCTTCTGCTGATGACGAAATATGGCTTCGCAAGAGCCTGTGTTCTCTATCTGGGCCACGCTAAGCGCCTTTCAAAAGTATTGCATGTTTACCAAGACATTGTCGCAGCAGTGAAAACCGCATAGAGAATTATGGGGGTTACAAGATGTCGGGATAAAGGTGAGGCCGATGTTGTACCTAGCAGAATATCTCACCAAGTTGGCCATCCGCCTCGTACCGAGGTTGAGGGTTAATGAAAGTGCTATTTTCTCCTAATCCAAGGTTAGCCGTGTCTATCGGAATAGCGAGGGACAAGGAGGCTGTCCTGGAAAAAAGTTAATCCCATGGCATTCTCACAGTGACGTTTGCTGCGGGTTCGGTGAAGTCATGGCCAAACTTTTTCAGGGCCAATGGTGCTATCGGTGCTTAGCTTTTCGCAGATGCATTGTTTAGAGAAATGGTAAGTAGCTTAGCTGCAAGTACCTGTGTCGGTATCGGATCGAGTGATGATCTTCAATATGATCAAGCAACAGCGACAGCGACATGCTGATATCGTTGCAACAGAGGGGTTGGGATACCTACATGTTACTCTGAATCTAATTTGTTATATCTATGACTACGTCGGTGTCAGTTGCCTTGAAGCCGTTGTATCAATCTATCAACGTCACCATCACCAGATTCTGAGCTGACAACCGTCATTCCCGCACAATCTACACCATTCTCTAAGGCATCAAAGAATAATATTTCTTGAGTTATATCCAAACTTAATCTGTCACAGATCGTACATGAAATAGACCAGAAGACGCTCGTGCCACTGTTTTAATGTCTTTCTATGTCTTCAAGTATGCCCCCGGTGCAACCGGGATATGGTATGCCGGCTGTATATTGCTTCGTTCATGCCGCCAACCTGTCAGGTTCCCAGGCACGGCCCTGCATTGTAAAAATACAATACAGTTGCTGTATAACGAACATTACCTGTAATAGGGGTTTAGTTCCCACCAAGACCGCACCCATCGGCGCTGCTAGGCTCCTGCTGATGTATACTCAGTGTCGTGTGCTAGTGGAGATATTCATGCCCTATGATTGACCCTTCAGAATGTAGCACTGTCAATGCAATCCCGCACTGTCAGGCGACGGCTACTAGATTTCCAGGTTGATACTTGTAGGTTGACAAATCATCGAAAGAGCATCGACGATTATGCACTCTCTAAGAATCAGCGCCGATATGCCTTTACAGATTGACTTGGCAGATCGAGGATGGAAAGTGACACAAGTCGAAGATTATCACACGATACAAATCGTAGTTACGTGCTAGATTAACAGAGGGGGACAGGAAGAACAGTTAGTTTAGCTCAGGCCGCATTCTTTGCACGGAGTAAAACATGAATCTTGATGGAGGAGCGTGCCTCAATCAACAAGAAAAACAGCGTCGAAAATAAATCCAATTTGACACCTCAAAGTATATCGTCTCTGAATTATTAGTACGACAGTCAACCTAAAGGTTCTAATTCAATGGCGGACCGGAGGATCGCGATGGAACTTCATGGTGCACCAGATTTCTGGGTTCATAGCAGCCAGCCATTGTAATGCACTGAGGCAAAGTATCTGACGCCTTCATCAGCATTTGACTCCTTGTTACGAAAAGCATACAAAGTTGACATGAGGCCGTGACTGGGCGGTCATGTAATTTGATGCTTCCAGAAATAACCATATTCATTGCTTTGTATCTGAATGTTCATTCCCGTCGGAATCATTCGCTGGCAATGATGCGGAGAGCAATGATGAGAATTATTATGCTCGTAAGGCATTCAAATTATCCAGGCTATCTTACCTCTGCCGTACGGTGTAGGCTTAAAGAAAAACTGATATGTGGGTGCACGTGTACGGAGAAGAGATTCGAAGGTTCCGCACAGCCTAGCAGGATCATTTGTCTTCTCCCGCGCGTATGAGTTGCCGCCGAGGCTTGTCCGTGTGACTGTCCTTTGGCAAAGTTATGTTGAAACGATCTGCAGTTTCTGTCATGACCGCAGGGGAGTTCGACGTTATTGGTTTGCTATTTGTAGCGGAATCGATGATAGTTGATGACAATTGTCAATTATGGCCTCGGTTAGATTAAGAATTGTAATGTGCTTTATAAGTTTGTTCTGACACACTAGCGGGCCGCACCGTACCGTAACGGAATAATATATAGAAATCATACGAAAGCAGGGACAAGATAAATTGTGTTGTGGTTCATAACGGCCAATTGCGCCATGTAACGGCCAATTGCGCCATGTTATTACCGCAATGAGCAGTATAATGTCAATGAGTTTGGCTTTCACCTTGAAAATGACTTGTATAGTATGTGTACGCTAAGCCGGTTTGCTATGTTCGTCGGCACTGGCTTGAGTGAAGACTGAAAAGACGCCTGACCAAGAGGCATCCCTGCTGATCGAGCGAAGTTCGTCCTGTCCCATAAACGGATGTCTGCACTGATCGAGAGGCATTAGACTCTTGGGGGAAACGGTGCGGTGATTAGCGGAGTGTCCATCGATTCCAGCGTAATGCGACTTAAGGATTATCAGATAGGGAAGTCTCGGATTTCACAAGGTGAAAGCGCGAGATGGAGGGCCGCACTAAATTTCCTCAGCAATAGCAAGATCTAGATGGTTGGCGAATCAGTAGACCCGGCAAATAGGCAAGGACAGGGACGGCGGGAGTTGACATTCGGGGCAAAGACAAGCGGGGATATTGAAGAGTCTTGCAAATGAGGAAAGGTCATATTAGTCATGACGTGACGCACCGGCTGTGACAGATCTCGGCTTGGGCCGATGAAATATAGATAATAAGAAAGAAAATAATATCATCAGATTTCAGTCCCCTCTCCCAGCCCCCCTCTTATGGTCCTCTGATCCTCTGGCTTTGTCCAGTCCTCCTCTTCCCGCTTAACCCCTCGCCGTAGCAAGGATACCGCCTGGAGTGCGTGTCTCCGCTTTGTCCTCCTCTCTGGGCTACTCACCGTTTCTTCCTCTATAGATCTCGCGACCCTTGCCGGCTTCTCATCACCCGCCCCCCAGCCCTAAAGCACCATACCAGTTATACGCTTGAGCCCTGCTCGCGTCCCCCGACTCCACCCCCCTTTGCAACTCCAACGGCTTTTGCTGAGTAATCGCGTGGCCCTACGAATAATGCCTATGACTCCTTCCCCAAGGAATTCTCCGTCGTCAGAAGAGTCAAGTCTTCCGCGTACACCCGTTTCACCGACCATGTCTCAAATTGACCAGGCAGCTCAACAACCAGTCTCCAAATCTCCGTCTCCATCCCAGCAGCCACAACAACAGCAATCAAACATCAACAATGTTGCTAATCCTAGTGGGAGCAACCAGACAAAGCGCAAACCCAGCAGACGTGCAAACACGGCTGAGCGCCGAGCTACTCATAATGCAGTTGAACGCCAACGCCGTGAAACCCTGAATGGCAGGTTCCTTGTAAGTAGTAGTTTTACTAGCATCATGTACACCCTACCTTATCATTCAACAAGGATCTCGCCGCTCTGTTGCCGAACCTCTCGCAGATCAGACGTCCGTCCAAGTCGTCGATTGTAAATTCTTCAATTGCACATATCCATGCTTCGCGGCGCCACCGCATGCATGCTTCCCGAGAGCTACGCCTTCTGAAAAGTGAAGCCGATGCTCTGCGCGGGGAACTAAACGAATGGCGCGACCGTGCTGGCATACCGCGCATCGAAGAACAAATCCGTAGCGAGGCATTCGCTATGGTGATGTCTGCAGAACTCGAGGTGCTCGCTGCTGTAGCTGGTGAGGAAGACGAAGAAGAGATGGGTTACGGCGGTTACGACGGTGAAGACGACGGTTATGTCCAATCCGGACACGTCATGCCTCCTGTTCCAGGAATGCCTCATGCTGGTCTTGACGATTTGGAGGATTCTCGAATGCCAATGCTCAAGGTTTCAAGCTATGGTCATCCGGTTCACGCTCATCACGGTTCCGGTAATGCATTGCACCTTGCGCACATAATGCCTCGGCCCGCGGCGCAAGGCGTTGGTCCCATGATGGCTAGTCCCACAGGTGTCTCATTTGACAATCCAGCTGTGCCAACGATGTTTGATTCTCCTGCGTTCTCCGGAGCGCCTTTCATTGCGCCACAACAGTCCCACTCGATTCAGTCCCTTGAGGCGGAGAAGATTGCTGCCTGGAATGCGGCTCAAATGTTTCATTCGAACGGTCAAATGATACCACAGCCACGCTCGATGTTCACCCCCACATCTCATCCAGTTCCTACAGCTTCCCCTGGTCATAGCAGTCACAGTTCCAATGGTAGTGTAAGCCCCGGCCCCCACATGAGCTCGTCTCCAGTCTCTTCCCATTCCGGCATTCCTTTTAATGAAGCAGAGTTCTATCAAGGCCATGGAGACATGGAGCAAACCCTCCTCGATAAGCCCATCATTCCACCCGCTATTTCCTCGATGCGTCACCGCAGTGCAAGCTTGAATATGAACATGGGCATAGGATCTCCTAGAGGCTCTCCGACGTACGATCTTGGGAATTCACATGGGGACTATGGTCTTAATATGTCACGAAACGCAACTCACAGTGGCGTATGGACGCGCGAAGCTGATATCGCAATAAGCGGTTTGAACGTCGGTATGGGCATCGGAGTAGGCGTCGGTATGAATACTGTTGCCGTCGGTGGCGGCGGCAATGGGACCGGGTTCGCGATGATGATGTAGAAACTCGGCACGCAAAGCGTAATGTCTTCACCCTATTGCTTTGAACCCTTTTCTCGTTTTTCAACATCCCATCCCCTCATGCCCGGTTCCATTGTCTTTCTTTCCCTCTCCTTATCATTTCTGGCTCGTCGGCTGACCGGCGGCAATCATGTTTGCTCTCATCCTGCTCTATCTGTTACTGCTCCGGCACGCATTCTTCCCCGCCGTCTTTGACCCACGCTCTTTGCGACGTTGAATTCCCATTATACCCCAACTATTCCCATGCTCTTATGTTCCATCACGAAAACTGGGCATGACAGCGGGCAACGAGAACATGACAGACCTGGTGTCCAATACGTTTATCTTCTTAACGACTGCTGTAGATGCGTTGCATGCACTAGGGTGGTTGAAATCGTGCGTTTTTGCACTGCCTTTCCAAGTAGCCAACACTCAGATAACCCACAAACAGTAAACATTGTTCTCGCGCACCTCCCGTTGCGTTCATAGACACTGGCCCATGTCTAATGTATCGTTCTCTCGTCAAAGTCCTGGAGATAGAATCACTGCGGCCGTCCAAATAGTATTAGTTGGTGATATCAACATGTGCTCTCCGCCGTCTTTCTGGACCAACCCGCATCACTTTCATTAGTGATTCCCGGATCATTGAATTCACCTGTGTTGTTAGCTGCTGTTGTATTCAAAAGTAGTGGGTAAGATCAATCCTATCATCTGGCGTACTCCGTTTATATTTGATGTAATCTATTTATACAATCATCTCAACGAGGAAAAGGGTTAACACTACGATGAATGGGGCTTTCTTGAAGTAGAGCCCGCGCTTGCTCTGCTGTCCTAAGAGTTATTTAATAACCGATGACGCGGTGGTCGCCCAGCAGCTGGCCCTTGAGAATCAAAACTTCGATACTTGCCACCTCTCACACTCTGTCACTTTATCCTGCGCACAGAAATGATGATCAAAGATATGTCGTTCGAGCTTCCTTCCCTGGACACGCCGCATTGACAGGTTCACGGCAGCAACTAATTATGGTAACGCCCCAGTGAAAACTCAATAGGCGGTGTTATGCGGGGACAATGCGCCTCTTGAGTCAAACAAGGACACCCAAAACACTTCCAAAAGACATTCTTTGCCGATTCCTGGCTCCGTTCCCGCGACAGCCCTCAGACCTAGTACAGTCTAGTGCATTTGTGCCGTTGAACTATGCCGTTGAGCTAGTGTCGTTTGGCGTGCGATGAAGAACCGGGCTCGGCTCCGCGACGAGATTTTTTTTTATTTTCTGCTGGTATGTTTTATTAGAAGCGAAGGTTTTTTTTTTTTTTTTCAAATTGACGAAAGGCGATACACCGTTTACAATCGAAATTCAGGAACGACGTAAATTTAAACTGACAAAACACTGAAAAACAAGCACGAGCTTAGATTGTTAACATGAACGTTTGCAAAGCCAATCATCAAAAATGACGGGTCATCTAAGCAATGTCCTGAGTACTCAGGTCACAAGCGCGAAATTATGTTTTTTGCGACTATGCCATCTAACACGGGCTAGTAAGCCTTGCCTCGTGGGTGAGAGAAGCTAGGATAATGGGTTCTAGCACTTACGCGTTACGCGTTACGAGTCCGGGTTAGATCGGAGCAAGCATTTGAGAGGTACCGGTCCGGCATAGCCTCGGACAATCTAACTGTAAGATTTTCCTTCTTTATTTACTTAATGCAAAGCTTCAAAGGGTCCGCGGCGGGTACCGCAAACCCGTGAATCTGGCCAAGGCACATTGCACGGGTATTGCGAGTTGGGAAGTTTTCTGGCACGAGCTGTCCATCAGAAGCACTGCCCCTTTCATTAGCCGCCAACGAGTTGATCGACGGAAAAGGCGAGCTTAGTCTATGCCGCGGCGAAATGGCGAGGATCGGAGAAACGAGGCTAATGCGATGCATTGCATTGCACCACTGCGACGGAACCCCGATTCTTGCAGCTCCACAAAGGAACGTTCCGCTAGAAGTGACCAACTCTGATGAACGCAAGCAAGGGTGTTCCTTCACTTCTCAACTGTCCCTTGATACTTGCGTGGGTGTGCGTGGGTGTTCGTCGGTTCATTGTAGACACGTAATTCACCTTGCACATTCAATTGACGTCGTTGTCTGTCGCATCCCTCACAGGGAAGCTCATTGATATGCTTCAAACTCTGATTAATCAAGGAGTAGTAGTCACATGCCTGTTGGACCAAAGATGTGGCGGTCTGCTACTCCGTTTTCATAGCTTTACCAACTCTTTTCTTTTTTACATCCTTTCTAATCAATGATTCGGCACGCGATCGATATACCAGTGATCGATGATCTGCATACTTCCTTCACGGGGATAATTTAAATGTAATTGTTCCGTTATTTAATGCGTGCTGCACCGGTGCCTGGCTGACTGACTGAGACATGGGTGTAAGGGTTCTGTTTCTGTTCCGAATAACAAAAGATTACAGTCAGGCGACGGCAGAACCAGATACAACTATTCCCAGTTTGTGCTAGTTCCAAGACTAATAAATATGTAGATTATAATACATGATTTTTCGGAGAAGATGTCCATGTGGATAAGTTAGATGATGGATTAAGCAAGTCCACAAAACGTGAATGCCCAAGAAAACAATGAAAACAAGCGATTAGGGATTTGCGGAGGGAGAAAATGTATCACCGACGTGAAAAAAGGACCAAAAAGGAAGAGGGAAACCACTCGGATTCATTCGATGACTTCAAACCGGCTTCTCTTGCCTTCTCTCCCATCACCTGGGTCCTCTAGCCCCCTCTTCTCGCCAATACCCACTATGGCGATATTCATCAGCCCCATTCCATCCATCCTGACGTTGCTCCCTGACGGTGCAGGCCCTCCTATCCTGGTCGCATCGTCCATTCCAACGCCGCTAAACGTCTCCGCATTGACAATATCCTGCACGATCAGGTTGTACTGCTCGTCCGTCAGTCCAAATCCTGCAATAGGGTTTATCCGATCGTCGTCTTCGCGTCGCGAGGACTCGGCGTTAGTCTCGAAAGGCTGCATCTCCGTTGTGGATGACGCAACGCCTTGTAGGTAAGAGGACGAAGACGAGCGAAGTCTGCTTCCCCCTTCACCTACACTGATATCCAGAGGACGCGGGACGCGGGACATTTGCTGGATGGCTCTAAGATGCGTCAGATGTTTCTATCCGGGATCCTGTCAGATCGATCCACAACGTAAAAAATGGCTGATACTGACCTCGAGCATGTCCAGCAGCCCCTGCTTCGTAAACGGCTTGGGCAAGATGTCGTTCATACCCGAGGAATAATATTTTAGAATTTCGTTCGGTTTTGAATTACTCGTCATGGATATGATCGGGGTCATGCAATCAAACTTGCGAATGATGGAAGTGGCTGAAACACCGTCCAACTTGGGCATCACAATGTCCTGGCATACAATTAGCAACACGCATTTAACTCCGGACGCAAACGCACCATGAGCACCAAATCATACTTTTCCAAATTCATCTTATTGACCGCGCCCACCCCATCCATAGCTACGTCAGTTGTGCACCCAAACACCTGCAGAAACTTGCTGCTTAACTTGCGCGTCACCGCATCGTCGTCCACGAGCAGAACACGCGGTGGCACAGCCCACCCAGGCACAAACGTCGACCGCCGCACGCGCAGCTTGCGCGTTGCCGCCGCCGTAAGCTGGGCCGCAGTCGTCGCTTCTGAAGCAAGGTCGGAGACCATGTTGGGCGATGACCTGAAAACCTCTTCATCCTCTTCTTCGCAGTCTGCGCTGCCCCGCTCCGAGCCGTTATACGAGGGATAGTTGAACGCAATCTGTTGCCGCTGGGGCTCCAACCCGGAAAACATGCTACTCCCGCCAGTCCCTATCACGTCCGCACTCCACTTGCCACTGTCCAAAATATTCTCGCGCGGGATGAGATGGCCTACGGTATAGACTTGCAGGCCTTCATGTGTCATAACTGCATGAGAATCTTCATCATCGGCCGGGGAGCCCCACGCGCCCTGTCGCGATGACGGGGGCGGCTGTGGGCCCATCCATGAACCACTCCCTGAGGCACTCTCCCCGCTTGTGAACGCGCCCTCAGCAGCGCCAATTCCGAGATTCAACAAGCCGGCGTTAGCCGCGGCCCGCCATATCCTCGACGAAGGACGCGTAGAACCCGCTTCTCTCCTTGCCGCACTTCTCACACTAGCGTCAGACAAACCGCCAGACCCAGACGTTCCAGAACGCGGCCGACTCTCGTCCGATCCTCCCGACGCCACTGTCTTAGTGGCGGTGGTGGCGGTGGTGGCGGAGGCAGCACCACCATCACCACTGATACCATATGAGCCAGAACCAGCTGAAACACCAGCTGCAACACTTGCACTCGGCCCCGCACCCTGACCCTGACCCGCACCCGTCCCGGGATCCGCCTCGTCGTACGTAAACCCGATATCGTCCGCCCGGCGCGACATTTCGCTCATCTGCAATAGGGTCGCCCGCGCAACGTCCGTGTTTTCGGGGCAACGCCGGATGATTCGTTGTGTAGCGTGGTATGGCATGAATGGGCTATAGTCCGGCTGAGATGAATCTGAGGCAAGCAAAGATGAGGAAGACGGAGCGGGAGCGTAGACCGGTACAGGATGGTGTTGCATTGGTGGTTGTGATTGCGTCTGGGATGGTGTTGCCTGAGATGACAGTTGTTGGCTTTGACATTGGGAGGGCGGTTGCTGAGATGACCCGGTGACTTTTGGTTTTCCTGCTCATACACATAGGGGCAAGTTCATTGTAAAAGAATGCATGAATTAAGCGATGGTCGAGTTGACGCAGTTGGCGACGAACAAAAGGGCACGAGAGGAGCAATTAAAAAACAGTTAGTATATGTTCCATATTATCAAAGTACAAGGAGAGGGAAAAAATCCGTGTATATAAGAACAACAGAGTCCCAGTATTAAACGAAAAATAAGAAAGTGTTTGTTGAAAAACAAAAGAGGGGGAACGCGAGCGGGGGCGTTCATACATTTTGATGGCAGCAGCGAGTAGAATCATGTCACGTCATGGCAAGCGAGAGGCAGACATGGAGAAGGGCGTGCAGTAGCTGCTTAGAGGACGCCGACCCGGAGCTGGCAGAGTTGGCGATGAGTCTAGGTGCAACGGTAGAGAGGGTGTGGGGAGAGCTTTTCGGAGCGAGTGCTATGAATGAGAGTAGACACTCCGGTTCACGACTCCCAGTGTGGAAAAGGAGTCGAAGCCGGAACCCACACCGCCCATGCCAGCCACGCCGAATCCGCTAGTGTTATTATTGACGACTGAGGCTGCCGTCAACCAACGACCCGCTACGCGAGCACTGACGCCCATACCCGCATTCCCCATGTTCGAAGCCAAAGACGAACAACACTCACCACTCTCGCTGTTCATGAAGTAGCTGACAAGGTTCTGCATGATTCCATCCTGCTGAGCCATGCCACGCTGGAAGCCGACGAGTTCGAGGAGTATTGTCTCATAGTTCCGCTCTAGAGTGCGGATACGGGTACGCATATCCTCCCCTTCTTCCCGCAAGCGACGAACTTCATTTTCGAGTGTCTCCACGTGTGCCTGGGAAGACAGGGATTGGTATGGATGGTGATGGAGCTGGTGTGATGAGTAGTGCGTGGGAGAGAGTGGACGCGTGGTTGTTGAGGAAGAGGTTGGTGTGTTTGCCTTGCGCGTAGCAGGGACCTTTCGCTTGATGTTTTCCAGGGCTTCCTTCCGATTGGCGTGGAAATCAGGATGCCGAAACGTCCAACTCTGGAAAGGGAGTTAGCGACAGAAGGAAGGGTAAGCGAGGAACTAACATGCTCGCCAAACTGGGCATCGTCCGTATTCTTGACTTTGTGGAAGTCGTACTTGTTGAGCTGGCGGACAAAGCTGGCGAAGTTGGAGTGCTTGAACATGCGGGGAAGGATGGATTTGGTAAACTCGTTCATGTCCTATTGGCGGGAATTGTAAGGGCCGATGGTAGCCGAGAGGAAGGAAAAGGAACCTTGACAACGAAGCAGTCCCCGTGAGGGCCCCAGGAGACAACATGGTGAAACGACTGGTCCTCGAGCATCTTGTAGAGCTTTTTGACAAAATCACTTGTGGAAGGCATAGGATCATCTGCTGGAGAAGGAGGCTGGACATCCTTGGGTGGAACCATGGGTTCGTGTTTGACGGTCAGAGGGTCCCAGGTGCTGTTGATGGGAGGAAGAGTGAGGGCGGGGTTGTCGTTGAGATGAAGCTGTGAGGGTGGGGGAAGAACCCAGGGAGTCTGGTGATGGTCCATTTTATGATCTTCGCAACACAGCGGACGACCGTCCTCATATCTCTTCCTCTCTCGGCAGATGCCCTTGCTGCACCGCCCAGGCCCTGTGTCTAGCCCCGCCTCTCCTTATCACGTAAGCGGTCTAGACCACACCCTTTCTCACCCGGCTGTGTGCATTGCCTACCGGTTCGGTCCGCGATAAGAGCGGGATCATCTAATCAATATACATCGTCATATCCAGTGCTTCGCTAAAACTAAAACCTTGGTGCCTAGCATTGAAGTAGTTAACAACGGCCACAGCAGAGAGAAAATGGCGGCAGGCTCTGCTCAGTGAAGACAGTGAATGCAAGGCTCTAGCACTTATGATATATCGCACTGGGTATTCCAGCGGCTGTTGAGCCAGCGGTGAGATTCTACTCAGAACATTTACTCATACTAGTTGTGTTGTGACTTAGTCACGCCATCATGAACATCAGTTTCCAACATGCTGCACGCAAGCTTTACCAAGTAAGCTGTAAGTCTCATACCTGGCAAATCCATGTCGTTACTATCAATTCCAGTTCGTGCCGCAGTATTGAAAGTTTTCTATTCAAGTTTCACGTCTTGCTACATGAAATACTTGGTCCCTACTGCGTAATAAACATGCCGAATCTCATGAGCCGCAGCGTGTGACACGCCACGCCCCAGAATATATTTGCTAAAATAGAGTTTAGTAGACACATAAAGTATCTGTCTTTTCATCTCATGCGGGGCACTCGAGCCCAAAGTGCTTGCATCTGAAGTCGAAGCATTAGACCAAAAAGTCAGCTAATAGACAAAGGCGTATTCACTTTCCCCACCCTTTAACAAAAGGGCCGCAGCATTCATATTCGTGAGGGCCTAGTGCTCAGTTACACAGTTTCTAGGACTGTATCTCGGAATGCAAGGCACGCACATTGAGATATTGGGAAATACCGATTGCCTGTACCAACCCGGGTCAGCAGATGATGTTGAGGCAAAAATATTGAACGTACAGCGACATTCAAGGGCATGGGGACACTCCGGCACAGGAGGAGCACCATAGCCTACCATGACTAGCGGCAAGGCAAAGAGGGTGAGTGCGATGAAATTGAGTTGCATTTCGATGCTGAGTGTCACCACCCAGTAGGTAGTCTTATATTCGAAAAGCAAGTGATTGTAAAGCCTAAAATAAGGTTTGAAAGGGAAATATGTTTCGCGAAACTGATTGCTATCAGAACTGCGCTGAACACATGATGGAGTTAACGACAAGGTTGTTTCAAGGGGTGCAGGTTTTAGATAGCATCTGAAGTTGTTACACATCTCGCCAGTGACGCTGGAGGATGCTTGTTTTCACTTCTTGAATTCTATCACATTGATTTGGATCGAAGATTGCTACTGAAATTGGAAGCAGAAACTAGTTGCGCTGTGCCTAGCTCCATCACGACATTAAGGTTATATGTCAAAAACACGCAAGCTTACGTTGAACCAGCAAGCGACCCCCGGGAACTTTTAGTCGAAGTGAAATACATGAGAAGAGATTTTCTAAAAAGGTTAAATTTGTTTGTTATGAACAACCAATCGTACACCACGTGACACCACATCGTCATTCTACCAGTGACCACCGTGTGGCAGCACCCTGGACATCACAGAAGGTCGTAGACTCAGGGGCCCATGGCTAGTCAACGATCCCCTCATTTCTCTCGCGGCACGATAGAGCTGCCGGCGGAAGTCATCCAGGAAGTCTTTGCATCATTTTCTGCAACGATCTCAACCATCGATCCTGCCCAATTTCCATGGTTTCTGGGCCACGTCTGTTCATCGTGGAGGAGATTATTCCGTTCTATGACATCCGAATTCTGGAACTCTGTCTTCATAGGATTTGATCAGGAAGACTCGGATAATGAACGTACTGCCCAAGTCGTTCGATTCTTCCTGGAACGGGAACCCGCAGCTCCATTTTCTTTCGATTTGATATTGAAGGCTTATGTGTCCGACTTCCCTCCAGAAGAAGCGGATCACATACGCCAGACATTGGGGATGCTGGTTGATGCGTCGATGCGTTGGAAGGATGTGTATATTAGAGCCTGCGCTGAAGATTTATTATCATTGACTCGCGCAAAGAATCATCTTCCTCTTCTGCGGAAGATTCAATTGCAGTTTTGGCCGGAAGCAGACGAAGTACCCGATGCACTGTTCGGCATATTTCAAAACGCACCATCCCTGAATATAGTTGATATGCCAGAGCTCGCCGAATGGAAGTTCAACTTGGAAAATATGACGGCCATTACCATGGATGAACTGGGCTCTGGCGCTTCCGACTTTATCACCGCCCTACCACAGTTAACCAATTTGGAACAACTAATCATAGGTTCCACGTTCGAACACGACATTCCAACCGGCTTTATTCTACTTCCAAACGTGACCACGTTGAATTGTAAACCTAGTTGGTTGCGTTGCTTCGAAGCTCACGCACTAAAGGACCTCTCGATCCAAAATGAGGACTATGACTTGTCTATTTCCGGCACCGTACTATCATTTTTGCGCAGGTCATCTTGTGGCATGAACGTCTTACGTCTTTGTATAGAAGGAGCCGATGGGACTGCGGCTTCCGAAATCATTAAACACACGCCCCAGATTGTTCACTTGGAGCTTATAGACATTGTCGACATTGGGGACATCCTTAAGCAGCTTACCATTCCGAAAAACGCATCGAAATATCCACCGCAGGAACTACTCGCATCTCAAATGCAGTCATTGTCTATCACTTTTACCGAGGATGATGATGTCGAAGAGGACTTAATATCTGATCTACTCTCATCACGGACTGCTGCAAAGGATGATAACGGTGGTTACAAGAGACTAGAGAAGTTCAACATATCTACAAACAATGACGAGGTGTCCGCGGTTGTACAGCAGAGGGTCATTGCGATATGCCAAGAACGTGGGGTTCAATATAGAGATCAAATATAACTGATATTGAATTGGTGAGTCTGTCATCGATAACATACAATTTGATTTTTGACTTGCTACGTTGTTTTACGAATGTCTGGCAGGTTGTGCCCACTGAATACCTGTTAAGCAAAATGCTGACAATCACGATCAGCTCCAAGACACAATTTTGATTGTACAATCTTGTCACTAGTTTGTACTATTGTTAGCGTTAAATGTCTGATCGACGAGCCCAGCCCTGTGGATTGTTCGGGATGAGCTATGAGCGACCCCAGGCGCAGTGCTAACGTTCAAGCAGGATATTATACCTGTCACGATATCAGTAATAAGACTTGAGAAATGAGGGGCAACAGCACGATCCCACGCCTAAGAAGTCGAAACATGGTTGAGTTGTCCGCAGACTCAGAGACGGTTGCAGACGCTATAGTACCAGACGAAACCGTAAGAACCGTACGGCATCAGACTTCGACATTCCTGGGATGTTTAACCAAGTATTGAATGATTCGAGGAACCTATCTTTCCCGGGGAATGACATGGTGTATGTGAAATGTTCGAGGAGTGCTGCTTCAAAAGGCAAGTGTCAACCAGAGAGACATAGTCCATTGTGTTAAATCAGGGGACAGCAGCGCATGACCAGTGACTAAGTAAGGATTTAACTTACTCTTCTTAGTACTGTTTACCTTACTATTGACTTTGTAGTTCTTGGAACTGAGGGACAGTTGTCCAGAATGTCCTCCTTATATGCATTTTGGAACCCTAGCTTATGTACACATTGTTCTGCTGATGGAGTAACTATGAGGCTGTTGAAACAATCTGTAAAGATTGTGATAACATTTTGGATCACTCCGATTTTAACTGATCTTATCTTATCTGTCCCAGAATAGTCTGTTCCCTTTGTAGATAATATGGTGATGGGACAAAAAGTATCTTTGACAGATATTATAAAGTTGGACAGATATTATAGAGTTTGACACATGTCATACTCAGACAATAAGTGTACCATGTGCATGACTGTGCAATGCTGTGTTACACACAGCATTGAACACAGCAATGACTGCGCATTACCAAGTGCAATATAAATCATCAGTCAGCAATACTAATATTGCTGACCTCATGCATGTAGATAGATAGTATATATACCTGTGTATGTAGCCATCAATCTACAGTTCAGTTCTCTGCTCTACTAGGTGATCGCCACAAGCAGACCTAAGTGAATAACTACAGCTACAAGTGAGTATTTACTCACCAGCTCTACCCATTCTACTGCGCCCCTGTCATGCTCTGCTTCAACAGGTTATGGGCCCTGTCTGCTCACAGACCTGGTGACACTTCCCCTTGACAACCCTGTCTCAAGGACAGGGAGGGAGATAGCTGTCACAGTCCCTGGGAGGATCGCTTTTGGTAATTATACCAAAAATAAACAAAATCAGGTTTGTTGGGTAAGGAGCCCTAGCTGTAGTAAATACCATGTATTATCAACTGTTTGTAAAAGGCTAACGTAACCTTGGAGCTCACCAAACAAAGAGCCAGATCAGATCTAATCAATCTGATCTCCACCTGGAGAGGTGTGAGAATAATACTTGGTGTGGCTCATCTCACCAGCCCCAGGTTTCTGATGACCCTGGTAATACAAAAATCATAATCTAGACACGTCCACAAGGACCTGGTGTCTGGGGGAGTCAGAGGATACTCCCTTATCAACTGCCTCCAGGTTTAGGGCCATCTTATTATGGATAAAGATCATGGTTATGGTCATGATCAAAAGGCTTACATGCCCCCCTATTGGCCATGAATAATTATGCACTTATATCATTATATGGGTTTTCATCCCATCTTTCTGTGATTATGTAGTCTATTTCTTTACAAAGGTTGTGCTGCTTGGGCATTGTCCCTTGGTACATGCAAACCATTGATGGGCACTGGTTAGCATCCCATCTAAATTAGGATCGCTTCTTAGCAGCATAGTATACAATTATAAATAGATATCTACTATACTCTTTTTATACCTTGGTTGTTGGGATTTGATGGAGCCCCAAAACCATAAATCAGGGAAGGAGGATACTTCCCTGATGACGATGAATTACCTAAAAAGTGATCTCTGTCCCTGTCAAGGGAGGCACTTGTGCTGCCCTAACCGGGAGCATCAAAGACATGCGCATCGCTACTAGTCTAGAAAAGCAAATGCTGACTGGATTTTTTCCAGATCCTCAAACCAAACCAAACTTCCAACCCTCTCATTGTATTTACTTGTTTTTACAAATAAATATATAAATAGTAAATAACAATGTCTTCCTCTACCTCTTCCAACATCTTTGCTGCCTCTGCTGCCTCTGCCGCCATTTTTGCTGCTGCTGGCAAAAAATTCATTGCCACCTCTGGCAAAATGTCTCCCATCTCCATTTCCTCGACTTTGCCTGCTGGATCTCCTGGCATTAAATCAATTGTTGCCAATACTGGCAACAAAACTATTAGCATTGTTGCCGACAATGATTTCTTCACTGTCGGCAAATCAGGAAAAATTGCCAGAAAATCCAGCAAAATCATTGGCAAAACCGGCAAATATGCCGGTACAGGCAAGGCAACCTCTATTGCCAGTTCAGCAACTGGCAAAAAGGAGATGGCAACTGGCAAAACTGCCGGCAAACACATTTCCGGCAAATTTGCCAGACAAAGCAGCTTGTATGCTGCTATAGCTGGACAATCCTCCAGCTGCCCATCTAGCAATGATTTGTCGGGTCAATGAATCAACTACTTTGACCTCCTACCTGAGGAGGCAATCATTATTTCTGATAAAAAATCAGAAAATGCAGCTCTTTTTGGTGTAGTGTCATGCTATAAAGGAAAAGAAACTGCAGCCCAATTCAAATTGGGCAACATAATGGATTCAGGACTGGCCAAAAAGCGGGAATACCACTCTGGCAAAGAGAGAATGCTGCTGGCAAGTCTGGCAATATCCATTTCCACCACCTCATCTCTCCCTACTCTCCGCTCACCATTGCCTTCTCCTGTTATTAAACAGGAATATGTATCACCACCTCTCCATGGCAACCTCTTTGTGTCTGTTGAACACAAAAATTGTGCTGGCAAGACACGTGCCACCAGCTCTGGGCCGTCAACCTCCTGTGATGTTCAATTTGCCGATGATTTACTTCGGCAAAACCAAAACATCATTGCCCAGCGCCAGAAGCAAATTGAGGAGGCCAAAAAAATGGGAAGAGAAAAGAATTGCTGAGAAGATTGCTTTTACGCTTGCCTTTGTTCCCCTAACTGCGACCCTAACCTAGGGTTCCCCATTCGGTCCAGATCCCTCTCACGATCCTGGGAACTCTCTCACAGACCCTTCAGGGCTGATCTGGTTTCAACCCCTGTATCAGCCCCTTGTCTCAGCTCCTGTATCAGCTCCTGTCTCAACCCCCGTACGCTGATACATGTAACACCTACCTAGGGTCCATAGGTATATAAGTAGCTAGGTAGAGCCTGTAGCTCCCCATCTTGACCTTAGTCAAATCCTAGCTTTAGCTCTACATCGCTCTCTACTACTTCCCTCTCAGTCTAGGGTTAGAATCTAGGGCTATTGCCATCGACTGTAACAATTGCATGATGAGTGCAAGACCATGAGCAAAATATGGCTCAATCTCTCAGAAACAAAAAATCTTTTCGCTGTTTCAAGGAACTAAGGGGTAAATATACAAAACCCACAACAGTTCCTGTTGGAGAAATTGGTGGTGATGCTCTGCCCACAGCAATTGTTTAACACTATTTGCAGTGGCAATTACAAGCCTGCTACTCCCTATCCTATTATAGGAAGTACTGAAAACAGGACACCAATTCCTGTTCCTGGTCCATCTAGGACCACTTATGCCACTACTGCAAAAAAGGGCATGGAGAAAGTACATGGTCCCATTAGCTTTCCAAAAAATGAAGATCCTAACAAGGTTTATTTGTTATCTGCTGCAGAGCAGAATAGGCGCCATGATAAATGGCTTGCCACATGGGGAGCAAGGGTTGTTACCAATGTGTTGAAGTGGGAAATCAAGGAGGACCTGCTTTTAGTACAACCCAATAATGGGAACAGTGAAGGAGAGATGCGAGATAAATGTGCCAGATGGGCACACCAAACTTCGGAGTGGCAGAATATTGCCACTGCCTTTGTAAATTTGGGAGTATCCCCAAATAAAATACGTGTAGTTAAAAATAGGAGGAGTGATTGCACACTTCTCAATAAAAACTTGCGTATGGCATATGATGCAAATGAGTTAGTTGAGGATGCAAAAATAATGGTTGCTACTCATCAAACAACAATCCAAGAAATTGCCTCAATGGTCAAAAATGTCATAAAGACTTGTGACACTTTACTAGATCAGAATGAGATATTAAAGGATGACAAATTGGATCTACAAGAATTTACTATGATCCAACAAAAGGCAAATTTCAAGGAGCAAGTGCTTCATATGCAAGAAAAAACAAAGGCAAATGTTGTAATTAACAAATTACAACAAGAAGTTCAAGAATACAAGAACCACACTACTGCAGCGGAATCTTGGATAGATTCTGACAAACAGAAACTTGAGTTAGCTCATCAAAAGAGACAACTCAAGAAACAACGTCAGAAAGAAAATTGGCTGAAGAAGAAAGAAGCTGATAAAATTATCATTACTGCCCACTCCAAAGAGCCTAGGAATTGTATTCCTACACATGATGAATTAAAAGAATCAAAGGATCAGACCTTTGAAGATTTATTATATGGCTCTGATAATTCTCATTGGGAATTATCTGATGATGAAAACGAGACATTTCTAAATGCTCAAAATAATAGAGCTTTAGAGTCAGGAGAACTTTTATTTGTACACACTACAAATCGAGTTCTGAAACACACATATGAACAACCTGTTTGGCGCAAACCAGGCATGTGTTATTTGGCAGCTATAAAACTACGAGCACTGTCAAAATATGTGTGGAAGACATATCCTACTATTAAGGAATTGTCTGAAATAAGCCATGCTTTACAAAAAGACATTGGCTTTATTCTGACAGAACAAAAGAATGATCATTTTCATCTCCAAATTGCTCATAAAGGAAAATATGGTTGGGCAAATTTGGATAAAATGGCTAAAACAAATAAAAGCCATTGGAGAGTTGGAGTGGATAATAATGATAAAGACAAAGTTCCCATTTTAAAAGGATCTAGCAATTATGCTATCTGGGAACGATTAATGAGAGCATTGCTCCAGTCCAAAAGTGTATGGCAATATGTTACAGGGGGAGTAACTCATATGCCATTCACTGAAGCGGGCCAATCAGATTTGGGAAGTGCTACAGTAACAGCAGGATGTGTAGCAGCTTTAAATCAAAAATGGAAGCTACACCAAGAATTTCTTGAGAATGACAACAAAGCAAATGGGATAATTTCCCTATGTTTGTCACAGTCTCTTAATATTTATGTCAAAGAGACATCAAAAGAAACTTGGGATGCACTGCGTGCAACATTTTCAAATCCTGGAGCAGTTGGAGTCTTTAATATTTATAAAGACGCAAAATCTTGGGAGTTTCCAAAAGGAAAGAGTCCTGCAGAATCAGTTCATGAACTGATGCAAAAATGGGCCAGAATGGAAGCATGTGGTAAAGCTTTCAACAATGACTTCAAAGTAATGGAAGTCTTAGATTGATTACCACAATCTTGGGATTCATTTAAAACTTATTGTCTCCTGAAACAAGTTTTGGGAACAACAAAGTTAAATGACCTCATTCCTGAAATAGAGAATGAGTGGCAGCGTCGTAAAGCTGACCAAGGTGCTCCTTCTGCACATTTTGTTTCGAAAGGAGGATACAAATTTTCCAAAGGCAAAAAACCTTATAAAAAGTCATTCACACCCCATGTGAATTTGCCAAAAGGGAAATTTGTGCATAATAATGCACAAGCAGGTCCAAGTCATCAACCTGCATATGTACCTCCTGGAAATCAAAAAGGACCAAAATGGGCTAAAAACAAGCGTAATAGAGACAACAGGCAAAAGAAATTGAACCTGATCTCTAAAGCTACCCATAATCCTGAGGATTTAACCAAGAAGGATAGGCAGAATCTTAAATGATTTGCCAATATGGTTATAACAGATAACCATAATCAAATGAATGTGGATTCTCCACAATCATCTTCTTCAAAATTAATAGATAGAATTGCACCTCTTAACAATCAGACTGATCCAGAAACTATGCAAATGGTTAATCAGATCAGAGATGTTAAAGGAAAGGGCAAAGAATTCTTTAAAGAAAACTTTGGTCCAGCATACTCTATTCAAGGACATCATATTGATGATGATAAAGCCTTAGAAAATATTGAAGAGGATGAATTAACTGAGGAAATACCACAGTTAGAAACTGGTTATTGGGATGAACCACCCAAGTATGTTCTTCTCACTAGTCATATATCAAATACTGATAAAAAATCAGTAGTGACGATGACTATGGATACCATGAAGGATACTATGAAGACTTCCCAGATGATGGAAGATTCTAGTAATGGTAAGTCTGTAGATAGCAGATGTAAAAGTAGCTTAATAGCTGCTAATGTATTCCAATCTGCTTGATTTATGGATAAAAGTGAGAATAAGGAATATTGGATAATAGACTCTGGTGCTTCAGTGCACATTACTAATGACAAAAATGATTTTGTCGAGTACACCCAATATCTTGAACCTGAAGAAATTAAAACAGCTGATTCTAAATCGGCTGCTACCATACTTGGACAAGGAACCATGTTTCTTGAGTTCAAAAATCCTATGGGACAGAGACGTATCGCTAAATTGGAAGTGTGTTATATGCCAAAGGCTTCACACAAACTTATTTCATCTGGTCAATTAAAAATCGCTGGTTACGTTGAAGCCTCTAACAGTGATAGTACGGTATTCTCTAAAAAAGGAAATGACCTTATAATTGCTGAACCTAAAAATTGGTTTGAACCGATTCATTGGGCAGAAGTAATTATAAAAAGAATGAACAAAACAGTCAATTTGGCTGATTTTACAACCTGGCATAATCATATGGCTCATGCTAACAAAAACGTTATTAAAAACATGAGCCAACATACAAAAGGTTTTGATGGTAAAATAATAATACCATCAGAAATCCCCATTTGTTCAGGATGTGCACAAGGAAAGATGCATAATAAATCTTATCCTGTATCACAAACAAGATCAAAACAACCATTAGAGTTGTTGCATGCTGATTTGTTAGAATTTCCACAAGAATCTTACCATCATAAAAAATGGTGTTTAATGATTCTTGATGATTATTCTTCATATGCCTTTCTGGCATTCCTACAATCAAAATCAGAAACTTTTAAACACTTTGTTGATTTTGTTAAACTGTTTGAAAATCAAACAGGATATAAAGTGAAATGTTTCAGATCAGATTGAGGGGGAGAGTTTAAATCTAAAGAATTTGATGAATCCTTAAAACAAAAAGGCATATTACATGAACAAAGTGCACCATATATCCACCAACAAAATGGTCATGCAGAAAGATTAAATAATACTATTCTTGAAAAAGCAGAAAGTATGAGATTCCATGCACAATGTCCCAAATTATGGTGGGAATTTGCAATGGAAACTGCTATTCACACATATAATTGCACACCATTAAAAAGAACAAAATGGATAACACCATATGAAAATCTTTATAATAAAAAGCCAGAAGTTCATTACTTTAAAACATTTGGATGTCTTGCATGGGTTTTTATACCTAAAAGAATTAGACAAAATAAGCTTACACCTAAAGCAGAAGCCATGACTTTCATTGGCTATGAAAATGGTTCAAAAGCTTATAAATTCATGCAAAATGACAATTCCATTTTTGTTGGTGTTCAATCAATATTTGATGAACATAAATTTCCTAGAGCACAAAAAGGCCAAAATGAGAGACTATTTAAAAGTCCACCAGGTATTAATACTTGGGAAAATAATGAAAATTCCAATGATGGACAGGACTCTGATTCCAATTCCCACATGCATCATGGTTGTCACTCATATGATAGTGACAGTGATGATGACACACCCAAGCATAGAAACAATGATTATCAGGAATATCATGATATTACACATGATGGAGACAGTAGACCATCTCATGATTATGATAATCAAAAAGGGCTTGATTGTTCATCTACAAATCCTGATAATACAAATCAGGAAGGATTAGAACCAAACATGAACAGATCAGTTTCACCTCCTGAACCAATTCCTATAAAATGTTCAGAGAAAGGAAAAGCTAAAAGAGATGAGAGATTTAATGAAACTCTCAGAAGGACTACCAGAATCAGAAAACCCAGATTTCTATCTGACAATTTCTATGATAAAGAAAATCCTGTAGAAATTGAAAAGCAAAAGAAATCAGATTGGTAAAATAAAGTTTTTGGTAAAGGCAAAGGGAAATTCAAACCTGCCTTTAGTCCCACATCTTCACAAAAAGCACTTAAAAATACACTATATAGAGTGGAAGAAGAGCTAGAAATGGATAAACAAACAAGTTCAGAATCAGAAAAGGAATATCAAACACCATCTGAATCTGATCATGATCAACAACAAATCAGGAAACAATCTGGTACATCTGATAGAGATATATCATATGATCCTGATATAGACCCATTTGAAGATAGTGAAAAAGAAATAGATCATAATCTATTATCTAAATCACCAAGTGGTGATCTAATTAGCTTTTTACAAAAATTGCATAAAGAAGGAGGAAACAACTTGGTTAATTATCTTCTATCAAAAGCCATTAGTCCAAACTATCACAAAAATGTTGATCAATGGACATATAGAGATGCTTATAAATTAAAAGCATTAGACCCAAAAGAATGGGAACAATGGCTAAATGCAATGAAAGAGGAAATAAAAGCTCTTGAAGATTGAGATGTATGGGAATTAGTACCATGTCCTAAAAACCGCAAACCTGTAAAGTGTAGATGGGTTTATGCAGTTAAAAGTGATGGTCGAAAACGTGCTTGACTAGTTGCCAAAGAATTTTCACAAATACCTGGAGTTGATTATGATGATACATTCTCACCAGTTGCACGATTTGAAACTGTGAGACTCCTGATGGCTACAGCAGCACTTGAAGATTGGGAAATCGAAGTGCTAGATGTAAAGACAGCATTCTTGTATGGTGATCTTGATGAAGACATCTACATGGAACAGCCAGAAGGATTTATCATCAAAGGACAAGAGCATAAAGTCTATAAACTAAAAAGAGCTTTGTATGTACTTAAATCATAGTAGCAATACTATATGTTGATGATGTGTTGTTCATGGGTAATAATAAAAGATTACTCATGGAATTAAAGCACAGATTTACGAAAAAATGGGAATGTAGAGATTTAGGACCCATTACTGAATATCTTGGGATGAAAATAGTCCAAGATAGGAAGAAAAAATTGATTACTCTTGATCAAATTAACTATGCAAAGAAAATAGTTACAAGATTTGGTCAAGAAGATTCAAAACCTGTACGCACACCACTGCCAGCAGGATATATACCTGCTACAAATACAGGTCAAGCAACTTCTCAAGAGAGAAGTTATTATCAATCAATTATAGGGTCACTATTATATCTTACTCTTGGCACAAGATATGATATTACTCAAGCAGTAATCATGATGTCACAATTCATGGTTAATCCTTCTAAAGAACATATTGCTAAAGCATTATATATAATCAAATATGTGAATTCATCAGTTAATGGAAGAATCACATATAATGGTTTTAATAAAGAAGGATTAAATGCTTATGCTGATGCTGATTGGGCTGGAGACCAAATCACAAGAAAATCAGTAACAGGCAATCTTGTTCTATTGGCAGGAGCTCCAATTAGTTGGATTTCTAGAAAACAAAAAACTGTTGCTCTATCATCCACAGAAGCAGAATACATGAGTCTGTCAGATTGTTCTAGACAAATCATGTGGATTAAATCTCTGTTTAAAGAGCTTGGTTTTTCTACTGGAGCCATTGATCTAAAAGTAGACAACAGAGGATCAATATTCCTAGCAAGGAATCCTGCCCAAGAACATAGAACAAAACATATTGATATACAATATCATTATGTTAGAGGATGTGTTGAGAATAAAGATGTAAACATTCAATATGTTCCCACAAATGATCAGTTAGCTGATATCTTAACTAAAAATTTAACTTGGCAAAAGTTCAAAGAGTTAAGAAATAAAATTGGCATTAAGATCCTCAATGAGGGGGAGTGTTGAAACGATCTGTAAAGATTGTGATAACATTTTGGATCACTCCGATCTTAACTGATCTTATCTTATCTGTCCCAGAATAGTCTGTTCCCTTTGTAGATAATATGGTGATGGGACAAAAAGTATCTTTGACAGATATTATAGAGTTGGACAGATATTATAGAGTTTGACACATGTCATACTCAGACAATAAGTGTACCATGTGCACGACTGTGCAATGCTGTGTTACACACAGCATTGAACACAGCAATGACTGCACATTACCAAGCACAATATAAATCATCAGTCAGCAATACTAATATTGCTGACCTCATGCATGTAGATAGATAGTATATATACCTGTGTATGTAGCCATCAATCTACAGTTCAGTTCTCTGCTCTACTAGGTGATCACCACAAGCGGACCTAAGTGAATAACTACAGCTACAAGTGAGTATTTACTCACCAGCTCTACCCATTCTACTGCGCCCCTGTCATGCTCTGCTTCGACACTTCTCTGGTGGCAATTGTGGATTCAGAGACTGCATTGCCATATATACCAGATGCTGGGTACAGGTTTCACCAAATCATGACTTGTGCCGTTTTTGGTGCTCCAGTTGTGGCCACTGCTGATGTGTGTGTTTCATCCTGGGGCTGTTATTGCTCACCATTTTACAGGTTTATCATTGTTGTAGGTGCCCCCAGCTCCCCTTTTCCCACTAAGGTATTAGCATTGCACTAGAGTGTAGATATATCTGTATTTTGTAGGTATCTATGATATATGCGACCCTGACATAGGGGGGGTTATGCTGAAATTGTTTTTTTCAAGTAGCAACAGGCTGCAAATAATTGAGCATTAATGTATACTAGCTACATATTTTACAGAATATTATAAATCATTGGCATCTTTAAATACATTCATACAAGTGAACATGGTAATCATCAGTCTAAAGCCTGATGTCACTGGTGTGCAAAAATGGGCCAGGTGTTTTGCACTGAAGCCCAGTACTCCCCTGGCTTAATGGAGACTTTGAGATTCAATTGGGGCACAATAAAATATGCACCCTCCCAGTCACCTAAAGGTAAGACCCATGTTATGGGATGGTCACCCCTGTCAATGTGAACTCTTTCTCCAGATCCAACCTTTACTGCAACAGCAGTAAAAGCACCCTCAAAATTCAGGGCATCACATTGACAAATTTCAGGATAGTGCTTGAGAAAATCTGGTATTCTGGTCATCATTAATGGATAATGAACTCTATCCTGCATTAAAAATAAGACTTACTTTTGCTGTTTTAGCCACAACTCTTTAGCATAATAGTTCAAATATGTTCTAATTTTTGGTGCCACAATGTCACGAATTGCACATAGAAAATGATTGCTAGCTTCCCGTTGGTCAAGATGCTTGGTATGGCTGTCAGCAGCAATGTGAGGATGGGTTTGTGATCGTCGCCACACTCCAAAGTGGAATGCCGCATTTGCCGATCTTGCCAGATTGTCCTGGAGGCATGGTTGTGCACCTGTCAGCACAAACTTATCCCACCGCACCCTGATATGTAGCATTTGGGCCATGTTGATGACATTCCCAAAGATTCTGAGGAGGAATGGTGGTGGGTGTTGCATGACAGATGTACGCATTTGTAAAATAAAGCCTGGTATTTGAGTCTGTGATGGACAGGGAATTTTGATGTAAGGTGGGCATATGACATGTATGTTTCCCAGTACATGCATGTCAGGCATAACTTCTGGATTTACAGGATATTTCTTTTTGATTGTGTTCCAGACATATGCACCTGTCTTTGATTTTATGAATTCTCTAGGAAAACATGCTGGTTGGACTTCATCTGTTAAGCACTGCTCAGTTGCTAAATGATACAATTGACTGAAAAGCTCACAAGTTCTACATTCTGCTGCATGCTTGGCTATAATGTGCATTGGTTTTCTGATTAGATAGCGTCTTGCCCTGGCCTCCATTGATCGCTTGCCCTGTCTCCAGCCTACAATATTTGTGTTACCCTTCAAGTTAGTAATACTAAGTCATCACTGACCAGATGGCTTTTGTTTCATATGTATAGTGGGCCTGCCAGTGGCAAGCTGACGGGCTTGACAAGTCTTTACTATTTGTGTTAATAATACTGGTGGTTGCCCACTAGCAGCTTGACGAGCATGATGAGCGGCTTTTCGTCTTTGCCACTTGTTTCGTTTTCTGGAAGCCTTTCCTTTGTCACTTCGCAAGTGTGGCATGTTGTTGGAAAATTTCAGTAATGCAGGGTCATCAAAGTCATCCGGCCAGGCCGGATGAGACACACAAATGAGACATCCTGTGTGCACCCAATCACATGCTTCAGCTATGTAGCTCACTGCTACCTGTTACTTCCAAAATATTTCAGCCTTAGCCTGTGGACATGCACAGTCAACACACCATTTGCTGTTAAGCTGCCTTGCGCCGTTTGCCGTTGAACTGCCGTTTGCTGTTTGCTGTTTGCTGTTTGCTGTTTGCCATTTGCCATTTGCTGTTGAGCTGCCATTTGCTGTTTGCTATTTGCCATGTGCTGTCAATTCAAAACTATACAGTTCACTGTCTGAAGCCTTTCCCTCATCACTTTGCAAGTGTCATTAAAACTTCAGTCATCAAAGTTGTCAGGCCTGGCTGGATGGTGAGAGGTGCAAATGAGACATCCTGCATGCACCCAAATGCATGATTATCTACCTGTTACCCTCTTCCAATTATTTCAGCCAAATGCAGGGTCAACAGTGCTCTTTTCCTGTTGCCATTGAGCTGCCCCATGCTGTTTGCCATTTAGCTGTTGGTGTTGCCCTCAATTCAGCAGTATGATGTATAATGTAGACTTAGATCTATGCAGTGCCAGAGCAGGTTGCATTGTTCAAGTACAATGATTTGGTCAATAGTGCCAGTCAAACAGTCATAGGGTTTAAGACATAATGGCAAATATGAAAATAAATTTCTGCTAAAGAATTGCAGACTGTATTTTGTATTTAACAGCTCTCGTAACAACGGAATAAGCACATTTTTGATAAGCCATGCAATCAAGTCATGCTTCGTTCTCATGATTGAAGATGGAGGTCAACTCATCTTCTGTTTTGAATGGCTACATATCGGGTGCTGTCTCACTTGAAAATGAACTTTTTGCGGTCTTTCACTTCTACTTAATCTCATGGATACATACAACCAGCACAAAGCACAACACAAAGTCCGAGTCAAAGGTGAGAGTGATCTCGTCAGCTTACAAAGTCACCACCAATCCTGAACACATGCTCGGGAGAAACGTTGCTCTCACAAGGTAATTTAAAGATGATATTGTGTTGCTGGCAGAGAAGTCTGGTGATAAGGTGGGTGAAGGTGTTGAAGCAGATATTTTTTTTTCCACATAATAATGGAGTATGTTAGGATTTAAACAAGGCACAGGTGGGTACAACGAAGTCAAAAGATTGTAGCTAGGTGTGAGTGAGTGGGAACAGAAGAGGAGCCGTGCCAGGACTAGTTGGGGAAAAGAGCCGGGTGTGGCCAGCAGTTATGAGAGTGATGGGTATATGGGACAAAATTGTCGAAGGTAGCCACAGAAGGGCAGGTTTTCAAGAAAGTGACAAGGCCGATATAGTTATTGTTGCGCCGGAGGAAAGAAGGGAAAGAAGAAAAAGGACAAGCATAGAAAGGGCACCAAAACAATGCATGCAAAACGGGCAAATAGGGCAAGTGAGATAAAGCATGCCTTGCTGGTGCCCAACATGGGCTGGAGGTAACAAGGCAGGCTGAGTGAGAGAAGGGCAGCTGGAGGTTATAACAAGTCTTAAAATGATTGCAGAGCACTAATCATTGGACTTTGTGCATTTTAAGCATGCGCATGCCTGTGACGCTCCAAATGCACTCAGAAAGATGGTGATGCAAAAAATTATGCGTTACAGTAACACATAGTTAGGTCACATGACCAAAGAAAACATTATTTTACCATGTCTAACAATCCAACTGCTGCCAATATCAATTCTGCTTTACTGCATCTTGAAAAACCAATTTGGCAAGGCATTCAAAGTGGCACAGTCCTTAAAATGGTACAATTATTTATAAAAGTAGGATCTCACTGAGATTATATGTTGTAGAAGGCTATCTAAATGCCTTGAGCAGTGATGCTGACATCAAAGCTGCTTTTGCAGAATATGGCTTCCTTACGGAATTCATTCTTTCATGGAAAAAAAAGTCCCCATAGTGCAACTTTTATTCAAGATCAGAGGGACGCACTGGGAAGGTGGGATGCAAAAGGGCTGATGGTTATATTTTATGCTACCCACAGAGGAGTGCCACCAGCATGGGCATCCATTGGCCTTGCTTGGCTGTCCTAGAAAACCATAACATGCTATGCCTGAACCTTTGTTGCCACCCCCTCCAGCCCACGATGGGGCGTTCCCAGTCACAGTTCATCACCCAGTGCGATGATGCCCCCATCACTTTCTCGTGCTTCGTATGGTTCGTCACAGGACACATGCCATTGGCGGAATACCACTGCCGCTTTTTCCCCCAGGCTCCCCTCAACTCCATTGCTTGCCCACTGCGTCGCCCCTTGACCTGAGTCCATATCCTCTGTGAGTGTCCATCTTACCCTCCCCCGTTTACTTCTTTTCCCTCTTTTCTCTGCTGTGATAACAACTACATCGGGTTGGCTCACTTCCTTAAAGACCACCCACGCACCGCTACATTTGATAACATAGTACCTTACTGTTCTCGCCCATGCTCCCACCGCCATTTCGCAGCCCTCTTTCCTGACTAATTGCCTGGTCTCTGCTTCCTGGCCCCCCATGATTTTCCTAGCTACCGTTGCTTATAACACATGACTCACTGTGTGTCATTCCCGTCATGTACCTTCTTGTACTTACTGAATCCCTCCCAATATCATCCTTATTATGCAGAAAAAAAAAAAGAGTGCCACCAGCAAGAATGGCACAGCCACAGGTAGCAGGATTAAAATTTAAACTTGGTTACTCCATCTGGCCACAGACACCCACCCCTGTACCTACGACATCAAAGACAGCCAGGGTTCCAACACTGGAAAAGTTGAAGTGCAAGATCAGATAGCTGATGCATCTCAGCTGCGAGTCAAAGCACTAGATGATATACCACTGCTTGAAGCATTGGCGAGAGCGTGTATGCCACAGGTAATTGTGGGCAGCCAGGCCGGATGTGCACTTGTCTGTGTGAGAGAGACCTGCCTATGATCAGAACAAGGCCTCTGAGCACTGGGGCCCTCGTCCATTGTCCTGCCCACTGGTTGGTCTTCATTTGGCATTGCGATTAGCTTTCCCATGCATGTTTGGTTCCAAGGAACTGGTAGCGTCCAGAGACACAGTCAGCAATCTGAAAGGGTCAGCGCTGCGTCTATGAGAGAAACGAATGGCGTACAGTCGAAAAGTCCTATCCCAAGCCCATGTTCCTTCACTTTTTGCCTAGTTGACAAGACATTAAGCCTCGTTTTAGCTATTGGACCTGTGCAAGTGTCAACAAAGCCAGTGTTACTAAGAACCACATGAAGAAAGCAGAGAAACATTTAGCAAGTTGCAAGTCATCTCCTTCAAAAATGGCCCTGCGCACCATTTCGTTTATTCATTTCATTGTGTGCCTGTTCATTTCGTTTTTGTTTTTGATTCTGTGTTCTTCACTTCGTCACTTGTGTTTTACCTTTCGTCTCAATTCTGTGTTTGTCATTTCGTTTACATTACCTTTTGTTTCATGTTGCACTTAGTTGTTTCATCCAGTTCATTGTGAGACAATTTTTTTTTTGTTTACTACCTATTGATACATCTTTTCCTTTGTTTCTGCGCCAAGAAAATCAGGAGAGTGGAAGACAAGAAACCAAAACCTGCATCCCGTCAAGTCCTTTTTGTCCAGCCCTAGCACTTTGGAGAAGATGCTCCCAGAGGTATTTGTCTACCTGCGTCTGTGTCTGCGTCCTCATTCCCAGCATCGCATTTTTTGTTTCTGTCATCCGGCTCCTCTTCAAGTTTATCAGCCCAGAAGCCTGAGTTGCATACGCGAGCCGTTGACCTCACCATATTCACCGTGGTCTCCCTGTCAGACAGTTTGGCATTGCGTTACTTGGTTGCATAGTGTGTGGAGAGTTGGGACAGCCTTGGCATGTTTGCGTTTGTAGACAACAGCAGGAACTTTGGCATTTACAAAAGGGCGAAGGGTGTTTCAATGGCATAGAGTTTTAGAGAGCCCTGGATGAAGCAGCAGTTTAGGTGCCACCTTTGCAGCGCAGACAAGTGTCATCATGGCGCCTGGATTTTTGTCCACGATTCATACACTGCACATGTCAGGCAAGTTCAGCGTCTAGTGGGCTTTGCAACCTTGCCCCTTTGTCCCACACAAGCGTCTTGTCTAGTTCAGTGTAGCGACAGCAATGTTCATTTGTCATCATCTTAAAATGATTGCAGAGCACCAATCATTGGACTTTGTGCATTTTAAGCATGCACATGCCTGCAACACTCCAAACACACTCAGAAAGATGGTGATGCAAAACATTATGTGTTACAGTAACACGTTACGCATTACACATAGTTAGGTCACGTGACCGAAGAAAACATTATTTTACCATGTCTAACAATCCAACCCTTTGTGCGTTTTAAGCACACACATGCCTGCGACGCTCCAAATGCACTCAGAAAGATGGTGGTGCAAAGGAAAGACATGTTATGCATTATGTGTTATGCATTTGCATGTTACACATTACACGTGATGCATTACACATCGTTACGTGTAGGCTAGATGCAGATTCAAAATTTCAAGGTCCTCTTTCAAAGCAGGTGCTGTTGGACATGCAGAGTGTGTATCATGTGAGGCAACTAGTGAGTGTCGGTCAAGACTACCACCCCTGGTTGCCGTCATGATGGCTATCGGCAAAAGCATGTATGCTGCTGGTAATTGCTGGCGGCCAGGCCAGACATGCTCGGCAGACACCAGATGGCACAGCAAGATAAGTATTTTTTAAATGTTGCTATGAGCTAGCACAGTGTAGCTTGTTTATCTACTAGCTACACCATTAGAAACTGACTTTTCTGCCTCATGTAGTTTCTTATTACATGTTCTCCTCCCTGCTCTGCGCCCCTTTTGTTTCCTGCTTGGCAGTTCCCCACTGCCTGAGTTTTCTGCCTCAACTTGTCAAGGTGCCACAGGTGGGTTGTCTGGACAGCAAGTTGCACATCTACAATTACCAGAAAAGTAAGATGTGTCCCTTGTATATTGTACTGTCATTGATACTCCTTCTTTGATTTCAGTAATTGTCCAAAGCATATATGCATACAATCCAGACACACTGCGGATCTATTTGTTCTTAGGTAACACTATCCCATAAAGAATAAAAGGCCCACCTGACAGTTTGGCTTGCAGTCGTGGTTGGCAAATCGTCAGGGTCCCAACATCAATTGAGGGCCAACTGGCCCTTTCTGCATGGAACTGCCCTCAATAATGGATATTCCGGATAATGCAGGGGGGACCAGATCTAGTGATATTGATGTTGATGTTGATAACACAGGGCAGCCAGCTGGTATTGCTTGCCGAGCCTTGAGCCCCATTGAAACCTTTTCCCCATCGAACGATACTTTTTCCAGCCTTACCAGACTTTCTTGTGAGTAAAGAAGATGGTATCTGTGAAGAAGGCTGCTCAAGTTAATAAGTTGATTACTGAGTTGAAATGAACATTGTCTGTCATGACCAACTGAAAAGCTTTGGCTTTTTCACCAAGTCATTTTCATTTTATTATTTATTTTCTTCATATTATATAACCGCATGCTGACTAAGCATGCGCCTATTGCTTGGCGCTTAGATAAAGCAGTAGATAAGATACTGGGGCACAGCATTGATGACTCATTACTATTACTACATGCACAGTCATCTTACTCATACTATACTATATTTAGAGTAGGGCTTAGGGTAGTGCACAGACCACCTGTCATAGTATACAAAGAGTGCAATCCAGCACCCAGAGTCCTCAGTCAAGTTCTCTTGGGTTTCCCCTCCCTCCTCCCCTCCTCCTGTCTTGTCTGCTGTTTGGGGCTCTTAGGCGTCACGCCGAGGGAGTCCTGATAGTAGAACTCGACTAGTTCGCTCAACAGCCCCATGCTTGATACAGCCAGACCACAGGCTTAAGTGGACAGAGAACAGGGGGATTACTCGTCGTATGCCAACGTTAAAATTGCAGTACTGGTTGCCAGACACTGTTAAAAACTGCGCACCAGTGGCCCTGCATTGCGGCCCTTAACTTGCTTTGCATTACATTCCCGGTCTACACAAACCAAAGAACCTAACCTGGTTGATAGGGTTACCTGTGCACAGGAGACCAGTGCTGGGGTGATTGCACAATATGCAATCTGTATCTAGGGACCAGGCTCGCCACCCCCCTAGTGCGTTAAATTGCCCTGGCCTAGGCCCTTGAAGGCTATATCTTTAGTTTACATATATACACCTTTTCCGTACCCCTTGGAGGTAGCCAGCACTTGCCCACGTGCCTCTGAGAAAGGCCCACACCTGTACGGTGTAGCAGCAACTGGACAACTGTTTGGACCCAGTTTAGATAGACCCTTTCAAATTAAAATAAAACTAGTAGTCAGTAAAGTATATTGTAGCACTGCAGGGGTGGTTGTAGACCCTGAGTGCACGTTTCATATCTACGTTCCCAAGCAGGTGACTGTTAGGACTAATCCTTGACACAATCACAAGCTTCGTTGAGAAGAGAATATGATAGAGACGAAGCTAAGACACAGTAGTCTGTAACCTACAAGGAGGAAACAATCTAGAGTCTTAAGGACTCCTACCTACAGAACATACACCTTATATACCTGAGTCCCTGGTCTGTGTGCACAGTCTGCACAGCTGCTAAGGCTATGCACGTGCAGCAACAAGACCCAGACCCATCTCCCAGACCTGTCCAGACTTATCCAGACTCTTGGTCCCTTCCTGCGAATGCTGTTTCACCCAACATCCCCTAATAGCCTTGATCGTATAGCCACCCTGGGTTATATAATCCTCCTGCCATATCTGGATAGGGGTCCCACGCTGTATGCTCGCGTCTTGTTATATGTCCATAGGCCTCTGAATAAAATAGAGAAAAATAAGAAAAAGTCCATATCGTAACATGACCTCCTCCTCAAGACTTCACGTCCCGGGAAGTCATGCGTTGGTCTGCCTAGGGGAATTAAGCGTGGATTTAACCAGTCCACCACACTCAAGGTCTCTTGAGAACGCCCCTTCCGTGTTGGGTTCAGTGTAGATGAGTTTGTGGTCGCCTTTCCACCGTTGCCAATTCCTTTTTAATTTTTCGAGGTAGTCACGCTCGAATTTTCCATCTTCCCAACCAAACAACCATTTGGGAGCCTTCGTTTCTGTGTAGTTGTGCCAATTTTTAAACTGTAGGTCCGTGGACGCCAGTCGCCGAGGTGCACTTGGGTTTTGTCTATGGAATTTCTGAACCTCTTTCTTAGCATTAGCAAGGTTCTCCGCTGGTTCCCATGTTGATTCCTCCACAGGGTAATTCTTCCATTTGACCAAATACTCCAGTCTGCTGCCATTTTGCCCACTGACTCTGCTGTCCATGACTTCTTCAACTTCATACTTGTCATCCTCTGATTCCTCCACCATTTGTGCCTCTTTACATTTGGCAACTTTTTCAATCTGGTTGGGGAATTCCGGAGCAATGTATGGTTTCAAAAGTACTTCGTTGAAGACGTTGTATATTTTCCATGCAGCAGGGACTTTTAATCAGTACGCAGATGTGCCAATTTTCTCGACCACTTCCAAGGGACCTACAAATTTGCCATCCAACTTCTTAGTCGCTCAAAGCGTTGGCAAATTTTCTGTACTGAGGTACACCTTGTCACCAGGTTTATAATCTCATGCTGGGATTCTGTGAGCATCCCACCGCTTTTTCATTGCTTCAGCGGTTTTTTTCCAGCATGGCCTTAGCTTTGGCATGAACGTCCTCGATTTCTTTAACCAGCTCCTCCATGACAACCATTTTTGGTTGATACAACGGATTCATCCCCTTATTGGGATGTCTTCCATAGTTCATAAAGAATGGTGAGAACCCTGTGGACGAGTGTATACGGTCATTATGGCAAAATTGAGCCACCACAAGCCAGTCACTCCAATTATCCTGTCAATGATTGACAAACATTGTCAGGAATTCTTTGACTTCCTGATTAATGCATTCTGTCTGTCCATTGGTTTGTGGGTGATAAGCCATGGATCTATTAGCTTGTATGCCCAGAATTCCATATAAATTGTCCATGAACTTGGAAACAAATTGTGGTCCTCAATTGCTGATAACCTTTTTTTGGCAACCCATGTTCCCTGAAGATGCTGTCTCTGAATAACACTGCTACTCCTTGTGACATGACTGACGACATTGTTGGGAGGAAATAGGCCTTTTTCGTGAACCAATCTACCACAACCATGATCATGTTGTTACCCTTTGAGTCCGGCAATGGTCCAATTAGGTCTATTGAGATGACTTCCCATGGTGCATCGGGGATTTCATTTGGATTTAATGGTGCTGCCCTCGGCTGCCAATCCAGTTTTGCCTTCTGGCACATTTCGCATCCCCATACAAAGAGCTCAATGTCTTTTCACATCTGTGGCCACCAGAAGTTGCAAGTGAGACTTTCCATGGTCTTGACTACCCCTGAGTGCCCCCAGGAGTGGTGAATCTGAATTAAGTCACCCCTGATCCACGTGTCCACTGGAACGTAAATCCAACCCTTCCATTCAACTAATCCTTTCCCGGTTTTAAAGTCAGGGTCCTGCTGTTCGATGCCTTGTCGAACCTGAGTTTCCCATTGCCGAGCCAAGACCTTCTGAATTGCTTTAATGATGTCTTCGATTGCCCAATCATCATCATATACTCTTACGAACAAATGATCCTTCAGGAGTATCACCCCTTCATTATCATTTTGTCCCTTTTCATGCCCAGCTCTTCTTGACAGTAGATCCGCTTTTTGTTACAGTTCTCTTTTCCCTTTGTTAATGAGCTACATTTACTTGTTACAAACCCACAGTTATGCTTGGACGTTCTCTCCTTTTATAGCTACTGTTACGGTCAATGTCCACAACGTCGTTCAGCGTCCAAGTCTACAGCGGCAAACAGAGTCTCGGTCTGTTCCCAACCACTGGACAAGGGTTCTAGGCACTAAGTCTGGCGACGACAAAGGCTAGAGAGAGAGAGCGAGGAGAGCGGTGGAGGCAACAAGCAAAAGAGTGTTCTGTTACGGTCAATGTCCACAACGTTGTTCAGCGTCCAAGTCTACAGCAACAAACAGAGTCTCGGTCTGTTCCCAGTCACTGGACAAGGGTTCTAGGCACTAAGTCTGATGATGACGAAGGCTAGAAGGAGAGCGAGGAGAGCAGTTGAGGCGACGAGCAAAAGAGTGTTCAAGTTATGGATAAGATTCGACTAAGTTGGAACTAGAGAGCTATGGTACATGAGAGGGGTTTATATACATTTAAAGAACAATAGAAACTAAAGGGGAAAGAGCATAGCTATCTAGAAAAGGAAAGGTGAAGGTAGCTATGAAAGGAGATAACGTCCAAGCGTAACTATGGGTTTGTAACAAGTAAATGTAGTCCGTTAACAAAGGGAAAAGAGAACTGTAACATTACCCCCTTTGTATGCGAGAAGTCACCAACTTCTACCAGCCAGAAGTCGTCCAACCATGATCCGTTCTAGACTCGGCCCATTTGACAGCACTGTCTAGTTCTTTTGTCGACGTTTCTACCTTCCACTTGAGAGCTTCAGCAGCTCTATGTAAGTTTTGTGCGTTCCGAAGGAAGGAATCCCATTCCTCATAGGTCATTTCATGTGGGTCAATAGTGAGAGTGAGGGCGGCGAGATTGTCGGTGGTGGAGGAGAGGTTGGTGATGGAGCATGTGGCGGCGGCCAAGGCGTCAGCGACAATGGTGAGTGTGGTGTTCCTTTTTACAAACTGGGCAAAGTGGGGAAGGTGATGGTTGTCTGGATATACTTGAGGAAGAAGGTTGGCTGGGTGGATATGGTGGTATTTTCGATAAAGACCTCTAGAGGAAGGTCTTGGATGGCGAGGAAGGGCGAGAGAGCAGCGACGGTTTCGTCGATGCGCCAATGAGCGCAGGAGAGGAGGGTCAGGACGATGAAGTAGGCGGCAAGGGCAAAGAAGGTGAACATGGCTTTCTTGATGTGGGGTTTTGGCGTTAGGTGGTGATACTCGAAGAATTTATTCGTATTCCAGATCACTGATTTCTATGTTGGAGTCTGAACTTTCTATGTCAAGTGGATCTTCGATTGCAGGGTCAGTGAGGAGATCTTGTTCTTCCATGATGAACCTGGTTAGCGAATCTAGATGTTGGATTCCTGGTGTTGTTGTTGGGGTGACTAAGAATCTTCTGACTCTCCTGATGATGTCTGCTATTACCTCTCCCACTGCAATGGACAAATATTGAAGCTCATCCTGGATGTCTTCTATAAGAATGCAAGGCCTTCCTGGTATTCTGATTCTTCGGTTAATTAACCAGATTTGTGCGCTACACTCCCGTATCTGTTTAGTGATCTCGTCCATCTGCTTATATTCTTCCGGACATAGCAGCCTTCCATGAGCACTTTCATAAACGTTACTGCTTCTGATGGCTAGAAGTTGGTAGGCAGGTGGATCTTTATTATAGGCAGGTAAGTAGTATCGTGTGACCAACGCCACAGTTCGGGTGAGTTTTCCTGACGGGTTCGGTGCTCTAGGAGCATGTTGGAAGGGGAGGTACTGTATGCGGGTATAGATGGTCTTTTCTTTAAGAGCTATAGTGTATCGAGAGAGTGTTGAGCAGTTCCGTTTTGTATAGTGGTAATTTTGTTTCAAGACGTGGCGGTTTCTATATCGAGTCATGGTTCAGAGGTGTCGATGTTGTTGATATTCCGATAGGATATCAGTGGCGTTTGCAAGATTGCGAGCGGGTTCCCAAGAATTATTGTTCGATCCGTAGCCTTTCCATTTAACTAGGTAATGGTAGCCTGCGCCTTGTTTTCTGTGAGCTAGAATTGCCTCTACCTCGAATTCCTCTTGTCCATTTACGAGATCAGGGGGTGGTTTCACATAATTCGGGCCATGCGCAGTCGTTTCTCTATACGGGGTAAGGAGTGACGTATGAAACACAGGGTGAATGCGCCATTGTTTCAGGAGTTTCAATTTGTATGTTACTGGTCCCATCACTTGTTCGATTTCAAAGGGTCCCTCTCGTTTTGGTGCTAGTTTTCTGGACTGATATGGTATGTGAAGATTTCGGTTCTCAAGCCATACTTTGGTGCCCTTTTCGAATCGTATTGCTTTGTCCTTGCGTTGTCTTGTTATCAATTGTCTTGCTAGTTTGTGTGCTGCTAGTGCTTCTTCTCTGGCCTTCCTTAGGAACTGAAGGTGCTCCTCTGCTGCTGGTGTGGTCATTTGTGTTGTAGCTGTGGGAAGCGCAACAGGGTCCGTCCCATACATTAATCTGAATGGGGAAGTTTTGATCGTATCATGATGTCGGTTATTGTGAGCAAATTCGGCTATTAAGAGAAGCAGTTTCCATAGATGCGGTTCATTGGAGCAGAACATTCGAAGGTAGACTTCTAGTTCCTGGTTGACTCGTTCTGTTTCTCCATCGGTTTGGGGATGATAGGCTGTGCTCATTCTATGGTCAATTCCTAATGCTTTTCGTATTTCCTGAAATACTTTTGCAGAGAACTGTGGTCCTCGATCCGAAATCAAAACATCAGGTAAGCCAAACCATTTGAAAATTTCAGAGACATAAAGTTCCGCGGTGCCTAGAGCATTGATTGTCTTCTTGCAAGGTGTGAAAATTACCCCCTTTGTAAGACCATGGTCCACCGTGACCAGGATCGAGTCAAAGCCGTCGGAAAGGGGTAGATCAGTGATGAAATCAAGGGTTACTTGCTGAAAGGGGCGGGTTGCTTTTGACAAAATCGGGTGAAGGGCTGGTACATTTGGGTGTGTGTTAACCTTCATCTGTTGACAGAGGGTGCATCCTTCAATCCATTCCCTGACATGTTTGAACATTCCGGGCCACCAGTAGTCACGCTTAAGGAGTTCAAGGGTCTTTAATCATCCAGGGTGACCTGATGATCGTGCTTCGTGCATTTCCTTAATCAATTTGGTTCGTAATCCGTCTTGGTCAGGGATGTAGGTCTTGCCAAGATAGTGAACAATGCCATTGGTATACGACCAATCCTGTATGTTCGATTTGATCGGTGGGGTGCGGTGCGTGGTGATAACCTCAATTAGAATACGTCCGAAATCATCCTTTGACATTGCTCTTTGAATTTCTGTGACTAGATCTTCTGCAATAAGACGAATAAAACGATCCTCTGGTAGGACTACAATGTCTTCTTGTAGTTCACTGTTTCCCATATGATCAGGACGTCGGGATAGGGCATCTGCTTCAAACATTTTTGTGCCAGGGACGTGCTCAATGCGTAGGTCAAATTCTGATAGTAGGGATGACCATCTAGCTTGTCTGGGCGTTAAGCGTTGGGCGGTTCAATAGTAGGACAGATTCTTGTGGTCGCAGTGAACTATAGTGGTGTGGGGTGATCCATGTAGTAAATGTCGCCAGGTCATCAATCCTTTGATAATTGCCAAGAGTTCCTGATCGTAGATCTGGTAATTCTGTTCCATTTGTGTTAATGGATGTGAGATAAATCCGCAGGGATGTAGAGATCCTGTTTCATCTGCTTGTTTCAAGACTGCTCCTATTGCCTTATTCGATGCATCGGTTTGAAGGATAAAGGGTCGAGTAGGATCTGGCATTAATAATACTGGCATAGATGCAAATTGTTTCTTCAGAATTTCAAAAGCATTGTTTCGTTCAGTGGTCCAGTCAAATGGTTCTGTTTTCTTAGTGAGGTCGGTAAGTGGTTTAGTGATGGCAGCAAAATTTCCAATGAAACGTCGGTAAAAGTTCCCAAATCCAAGGAATGATCGGACTTGTTTGACTGTGGTAGGAACTGGCCAATCGGCAATCCCTGCTAACTTTATTGGGTCCATCTGAATGCGTCCAGGGGTGATGATCATTCCTAGGAATTCGACTTCCTGCGTGGCGAACTTGCATTTTTTAAGTTTCAGGAATAGATTGTTATCTTGTAACCGTTGTAAAATTTGTTTTGTCTGCTCCTCCAGCTGTTCTAGTGTTTCCGCACAGATTAACATGTCGTCCATGTAAATGATCAGCCATCCTTCATTGATCATGTCCCTAAAGTACTCGTTCATCATAGTTTGAAAGGTTGACGGCGAGTTGCATAATCCAAAGAACATTACTGTTGGTTTGTAGAGCCCTCGATTGGTAATAAAGGCCGCTTTCCATTCGTCTCCCTTCTTGATTCGAACATTGTTGTATCCCCATCGGAGGTCTAGTTTGGTAAAATACTTGGTGCCTCGTAATTTAGTCATGAGATTGGAAACAAGGGGAAGGGGATATGCGTTTTTGACGGTCCATTCATTCAGGTATCGGTAATCCTGACAGGGTCGGAGTGCTCCACTTTCTTTCTTTGCTACAAAGAAGAATGGTGATGCCTGCGGTGATGTAGATGGTTTAATGTATCCTTTCTTGAGTTGTTCATTGATCCATTTGTCTAACAGTCCTTGTTCCTTGACCGACAGAGGGTAAAGTTTACTAGCTTTTGGGACAAAACCCTCTTTTGTGTTGATTGTGTGATCCCATGGTCGACTGGATGGGAAGCGTTCTGATGCCTTTTTGTCAAAGATGGTGCGCCATTGCTCATATTCTGTAGGTAGAGTGGTGGATGGTTCATCTTTCTTTAACCTATGTTCTAGTTCCTGTGATGCCGATGTTTTAACTCTAATCCAATAGTCATCCTCGCCCCATTGCTGGGAGTCAAGGGCTAGTTGCCAGATTGCTTTTGGCGATGTGTCCAGGTCTCCAATTTTCAGAGATTTCTCTTGCCAGTTGATGATTGGGTTATTTTCTTCTAACCAGGGTATTCCTAGAATCATTCGTTGATTGCCTAGCTTAGTGATCCAGAACCAATTGATAAACTGCTGTCCCTCGATCATGTAACATATTTTGGTCCGATGTGTGATCATTCCTTTTGCATTTACTGTTCCATCTGCATTTCTGACTTTGATTGGTTTCTTAAGTCGTTCTTTCCTGAGCTCTTTCACTGCTCCCTCATCTACGAAGTTTCCTTCTGCTCCACAATCGATTAGGGCAGATGTTCCAGCAGGTAAATCGGTCGATTTGATAGTTAACAAAATGCACTTGTCATTGTTGGATAATACTATTACAGAATCAAGCGCTAACTGTTCAGATCTCAATAATAAGGAAGGGCCAACTGCTGAGTGACGCTTCCTAACTAAAAACCCTCGTTCTCAAATTCGTTTAAGAGGGCATTCTTCTCTTCAGTAGACATTGCTGAAAAGATGGCTCTAATTTTCTTTACTGGTTCGTCTTCTTCCTTCTGTTGTTCCTCAGTGACGGAATGGACAGCCTTATTCTGATAAGAAGACCTGGATGAAGACGCATCATTGCGTTTCGGGCAGTTCCTGGAGATGTGTCCCTGTGTTCCACATTTGAAACATTTGCCAGTCTTTCGGTATTCCTCCTTTTGGTCATCTGTCAATCGGCTAGGAGTCGTGGTATTTATAGCTCTGATTGCTCCGAATCGATTGTTGTTTCGATTGAAACGCGTTCCAGATCCATCGGTGGTTCTCCTGTTTCCTTGTCCTGTCATATCCCAGGCGTTATGGTGATCCTCAGCCTTATCATAGGCTTCTTGCATCGTCTTGATCTTCCTTTGATCCTGTAAGATCGTTCTAGCAAGTTCTAAGGGTAATCCTTTGACGAATGCCTGCAACTGAGCAGGTATTCCAGTGAGTCCAGAGGTTCCTATATCCATGCGAAATTTTCTGATGTATTCTGGGACTGAAACGCCGTTTCCAACTCTTAATTTGGATAGATTGTTCAGGGCTCAAAGGGCGCTGTTGACTTCTCCCCAGTCATTGATGAAACGTGTTTCAAATGCTTCATAGTTGCTCCATTTGAACGTGGCTGTGGTACTGCCTCTGTTGTCATTCAATTCGCTTTGAATAATAGTTTTCCAGTCATCTAGTTCTGGTCCCATGCATGCAAGCGCATATCTGATTTTCTTCTCATCTTTTCCTTCATAGTTCTGTTCATTGAGGGTAAAGTAATCCTCAAGTTGTCCTAAAAATGACCTTGCTTCGATTCGTTTGCCTGTAAAAGGTCGTATAGGCTGCGGTTTGATATCTCCTTTAGAGCTAGCACTAGTTTCAGATGCCATTCCTGGTTCAGGGGTGATCGGTGGTTCTGGGTTAATTGGTGGTTCAGGGGATGGTGTTCTGGTGATCGGTTTCGGTTCTGGAGTAGGGGATCTACTCGGGGTTCTGGGTTTCGGAGATGGGGGTGGTCCTTGTTTCGAGTAATCTGTATCAAATGGGTTTTCCTCAAGCTTGGCTTGTTCAATTCATAGTAATTCCTCCCACTCTGCTAAAAGGCTGGCTGTGATTTCGTGTCGGTTGCTTCCACTAAAGAATTTCTTATAGAGGGTCCTTCCTGGTTTGTTTTCTGGTTCCTTCACAAGGTAGAGCGGTTCTCCTTGTACTTCACTACCCCAGTCTAGGTAGATTTGATCGGGTAAATCGAATTCAAAGGCTCCTGAATAGAAGTCTCCTGAAAAATATTTGTCTGGGACTGGTTCGTTTTGTTTCTGTCCTTCTGTAACAAAGTACCAGGTTCGTTGGTAGAGAAAAACTTCTTGTCGTCCAAGGTAGGTTTTCCCCTTATAGGTGACGGATCCGTTCGGGGGTCGTTCCTGAGAGCTGCGGGTCTCAATGGTGTCAGCTAGGGGTGATACCCTGAGCTGGTCCTGAGTTCCAACTTATGTTACGGTCGATGTCCACAACGTCATTCAGTGTCCAAGTCTACAGCAACAAACAGAGTCTTGGTCTGTTCCCAGTCACTGGACAAGGGTTCTAGGCACTAAGTCTGATGATGACGAAGGCTAGAAGGAGAGCAAGGAGAGCAGTTGAGGTGACGAGCAAAAGAGCATTCAAGTTATGGATAAGATTCGACTAAGTTGGAACTAAGGAACTACAGTACATGAGAGGGGTTTATATACGTTAAGAGAACAATAGAAACTAAAGGGGAAAGAGCATAGCTATCTAAGAAAGGAAAGGTGAAGGTAGCTATTAAAGGAGATAACGTCCAAGCGTAACTATGGGTTTGTAACAAGTAAATATAGTCCGTTAACAAAGGGAAAAGAGAATTGTAACAATACTGGGATACGCAGGGTGGTGTGTAGTTCCTTGGCAACCTCCATTGGATATATGTGGAAAGATATGGATTGTATCTCTCTCCTCGCAGTCTTTCCTCATTCTGGAGTCGCCTTTCATTTCTCATAACTCGCCCTGTGTTCATGATGTTTCCATTTAGAGCATGCATCAACCTGTTCCATTCTTTGGTCATCAACATGAGTCCATTGTGTTTCAATGTATAGATGTTGAAACTGATTAGCAATAACTCGATGTTGGAGGGAGTATTGAATAATGCTTCCTGTACAACTGATCCTGGTTCTAACTGGTTTAGGACATCCTCCAGGGTTTTCTTTTCCCTGGCAATCTGTTGTTCCAGTTCCCTGAACTGGCACTTCTGTAGCAATTGTTCGTGGCATATTTTTAGCAATTCTTGCCACACGTCCTCTTGTTCCTTGATGGCCGCTTCCTCGGTGCGCCATGCCGCTAATTTCTCCTGACGTTTCATTTCCTTTTGATGACGTCTCTGCTCTTTTTGCCAGCGTTGCCATGCCCTGACATGTGCGTCATGAGGTTGGTTGTCGATCCGCACCTCCCTAATTGTTTTGATAGGTAATTTCTTTTCTGCGCACCCCTGCACCCAATCAATTGAGAAAGTGATCCCGATCTCTTCAAGGGTCATTCCAGCCCTTGGTAATACATAGTTGAACAGCCCTGCTATTCCTATCTTTGTTTGATCTTCCTTGAATCCATGATTCCAATGATGCCTCAAGTAGAGGGATGTCGCCTTTTCTTCCATAAACGTACTTCCTAATACATCCACTGTCCAATGCGGTCAATAATGCACCCACACTCGAATCTTCGATTTAATTCCACCAGATGACCCAAATGTGTGGTGCCTGGGTTTTCACTGAGATGTCCTTGTGCTCAGATCAATAGATCCAATACATAATTGGTATTCTCAGACTGTATCTCCTTGATACACGGCACACAAATGGATTGTCTTTGAGAGTTCTGCTCCCTTTTCTGCAATACTAGTGCTGGTGCCTGCAAGACCCTGCCCAGTCAACTACAGTGTGCTCCAAGCTCTCGTCTAGTACTGTTTTGTTGCCAGTAGCCAATTGGCCGTATGTCATGACCGACTGAAAAGCTTCGGCTTTTTCACCAGGTCATTTTCATTTTATTATTTATTTTCTTCATATTATATAACCACATGCTGACTAAGCAGGCGCCTATCGCTTGTCGCTTAGATAAAGCAGTAGATAAAGATACCGGGGCATGGTGTTGATGACTCATTACTATTACTACATGCGCAGTTGTCTTACTCATACTATACTATATTTAGAGTAGGACTTAGGGTAGTGCACAGACCACCTGTCGTAGTATATAAAGAGTGCAATCCAGCACCCAGAGTCCTCAGTTGAGTTCTCTTGGGTTTCCCCTCCCTCCTCTCCCCCTCCTGTCTTGTCTGCTGTCTGGGGCTCTTAGGCGTCACACCAAGGGAGTCCTGATAGTAGAACTTGACTAGTTCACTCAACAGCCCCATGCTTGTATACTCCCGGACCACAGGGATAAGTGGACAGAGACAAGGGGGAATACTCCGTCGTACGCTGACGTTAAAATTGCGGTACTAGTTGCCAGAACCTATAAAACTGTGCACCCAGTGGCCCTGCATTGCGGCCCTTGACTAGCTTTGCATTATGTTCCCGGTCTATGCAAACTGAAGAACCTAACCCGATTGATAGGGTTACCTGTGCACAGGAGACCAGTGCCGGAGTGATTACACGATACGTAATCCGTATCTAGGGACCAGCCTCGCCAGCCCCCTAGCACGTTAAATTGCCCTGGCCTAGGCCTCTGAAGGCTATAGCAGTAATCTATGTACATACACCCTTTTTCCGTACCCCTTGAGAGTAGCCGTCGCTTGGTCACACACTCTTGAGAAAGGCCTGCACCCGTACAGTGTAGTGGCAACTGGACAACCGTTTGGACCCAGTTTAGTTAGACTCTTCAAATTAAAATAAAACTAGTAGTCAGTATCATACATTGTAGCACTGCAGGGGTGGTTGCAGACCCTGAGTGCACATTTCATACATATGTTCCCAAGCAAGTGACAGGCCAAGACCTCCCTCACTTACATACAAGTACAAAATAGGAGATACAAATAACGATACTTTTTGGGACGCTGTCACAGGTGATCTTGATCCAAACAATGTGGGTTTTAGCTCATCAGAAGGAGAAACTACATCATCATCATCATCACATTCAACAAACTCTATCACAGAGGAACCACATCAGTGGGAAGCAGCACCGTTTCCCATTTTAATACCCAACCCAGCCACACTAAATCCTAACCTACTATTCAACTCTGACACCGATTTCATCGGAGAACCCGCACCACCTTTCTCATCACCACCACCCCTGCTTACACCATCACCCACATCACCACTGCCAAACTATCACAGTATGGTGGCGCCCCAAGAAATGACATCAGCAGAACTGCTGAATCTCCTCAATGCACAAGCCGCAACTATCCAAGCCCTCCAGAACCAGCTGACACAGCTGCAAACAAACGCTGCACAGGCCGCCGCGGCTGCAGTAGCTCACACTCCTCCCCCCACCAATATTGTTAACATACCGCCAGGGACGGTATTCAATATTCCTGGAACTGGAAATGGTGGAGCATCTAGAATAGATGTAGCCAAACCACTGGTCTTTTCTGGAAAGATGTCAGAAGTGATGAATTTCATCAACGCATGCAGACTATACATTCAATTGAAGATGCCGGAATCCAATGAGGAGGAGCAGATCTTATTGATCATCTCATACATGACGGAAGGCTTTGCCACAGATTGGAAGGACAATCTGTTGGAGCAGATGGCCAATGACAAGGAAGGAATTCTGCAAACAGTGGAACAATTGTTTAGGCAGATCTGAAGGGACTTTGGTGATACTGATGAGCAATCATCAAAAATCTCGGAGATGCAGACCATGACACAGGGGTCCAGTACGTGTGAAGAGCACATGCAAAAATTCAAAAAGGTATCACGAGGTACTGGATACCTAGGAAGAGCTCTTATTGAAGAATTCAAACAAAGTTTGAATACCAGACTCCAAAAAAGGATAATGGAGGCCAATGAAGTACCTGAGACCATTGAAGGATGGTATCAAAAAGCAGTAAGATTGGATTGCCAGTGGAGACAGGCAAAAGCAGAGGAGAAGTACTACTCCTCGTGGACCAGTAGCTCCGCCAATAGGAGTGAAGGAGCATCCAAAGGCCTGGATACGGCAAAGCCGGTAGCCCCTGGCCAGCCCAAACCCTGATGGAGATTTGGATCGGGATCAGCAAGTCAGGGATGATTGGGAGCTGGAGCCTCTGCGAGTTCAAGTAGTACGGCAAATTGGCCAGACCCTAATGCAATGGACGTCGATCAAAATCAAAGACCACCCCTCAGATGCTACAAATGCAGCAAGATCGGACACATTTCCAGAAACTGCAGATCAGGACTTGACATTCGTACAATGACGTTTGATGAAATGAAAGAGTACTTCAAGAAAGGAGAAGAGAATTTAAAAGAGGAAGAGAGTCAGTAGGTCCCATACTGGACTCTCACAATGGATACAGTGTACTAGATAAAATGGTAGATAGTGCACAACCCCTTGATATAGCACCTAGCGCTGACCGGGTTGATGCAAGGATGATCTCAGGAGTCTCAAGGACTTCTGAGACGTTCCCACAAGAGGCAAACTCCCAGGTGAAACACCGTGATATAGTGCATGGCACTGAAAGTGTCACTCCCAAGGAGCGCGGCAGGGCGGATAAACCTGTGCTTAATTCCTCGTTACCAAATACAGTAGCACAAGTATCTAAAAAGGGACAAAAGGACTTAAAAGGAAAGCAGCGTGATATAGTGCTTAGCACTGAAACTGCTTGTCCAAAAAGGATGTTGAAAAAAGGGGAAAATGAATTTTTAGTTAGGTCGATAGGACGGAAGGACGAGATCTTGATGGAGATTGGGTTGGAAAGGTTGGACACGCATGAACAAACTCAACAAACCGCATTGCTTGATTCAGGAGCAACAGGGTTGTTCATGCACGCTGCATATGCAAAAAAGATGGGCTTCAAACTCATACCCTTGGAACGTCCCATTCAAGTTCGGAATGTGGATGGAACAAACAACGAAGGAAGAATGATCACCCACGAAGTGGATCTTCTTCTATCTTATCAAGGGCACAAGGAACGAGCCACCTTTGAAATATGTGAGCTAGGAAAGACTAACGTAATCATTGGATCAACATGGTTATGAAAACATAACCCTGAAATCAATTGGGAGACCAGTCAAGTCAAATTGACGCGTTGTCCATGGAGCTGTGGACATAGGCAAAGGGAGTGGACCAAGAAGCGGGAACAAAAGGTCCGATCAGCAGAACACTGGCGTGTTCTGGAATATCTGTGGGAACAAGAAAAGGAGTTAGACTTCACACACTGGCTCGAAGAGAAGGAGGAAAGTGAGAAGCATCTCACATACATGGAACAGATGAAACACCCAGGACAATACAAGTATGGGGATAAATACCCCTTCCTGCCAGTGTTTCCATCATCTGCCAGATCAAAGGCTGGATCGATGAGACATGTGCGAGAGTTGGCAAAACTCACAGTGAAGGAGATGGTACCTGAACAGTACCACCAATACCTCAAAATCTTTGAGAAAGAAGTGTCAGAGCGCATGCCAGCTAGAAAGCCTTGGGATCACGCAATTGATACCAAACCAGGCTACCAGCCTAGAAAAGGGAAAGTCTACCCCCTATCCCCAGATGAGCTTCAAGAGGTACGGAACTTTGTGGATGATCAATTAGCAAAAGGGTACATCCGACCTTCAAAATCACCACAAACATCACCCATCTTCTTTGTAAGCAAAAAAGATGGAAAGAAGTGGATGGTTCAGGACTACCGATACCTGAATGAGTGGACAGTTAAAAATAACTATCCACTACCACTAATATCAGAACTCGTAGATCGAGCAGGAAGTGCTAAATACTTCACCAAACTAGACCTTAGGTGGGGTTACAATAACATGCAAATCAAAGAAGGCGATGAATGGAAAGCCACATTCACTACCCCTGAAGGTTCCTTTGAACCAGTAGTAATGTTCTTCGGGCTGACCAATTCACCGGCCACCTTCCAAGCAATGATGAATGACATTTTCCATGATATGATCAACGCAGGAAAAGTCATTGTGTACATTGATGACATACTCATCTTTACCAAAACAAAAGCAGAGCATGACGCAATTGTACAACAAGTCTTGCAACGATTGGAAGAAAATGATTTGTACGTAAAACCAGAAAAATGTGTTTGGTGCGTGGAAGAAGTTGAATTCTTGGGAGTCATTCTGGGACCCCAGGGAATTCAAATGGACACAAAAAAGGTGGAAGCCATCATTAGCTGGCCAACACCGTCTTGTGTCAAAGATGTACAAAGATTCCTAGGCCTTGCCAACTATTATAGGCGCTTTGTACAGGACTTTGCAAAAATTGCACGCCCACTACATGATCTGGTCAGAAAAGAAAAAATATGGGAATGGACGGAGGTCCAAGATAAGGCCTTCCAAAGCCTAAAAAAGATATTCACGGAGCAACCTTTGCTGGTAGCTCCAGATTCAGATAGAAAGTTCAGGGTGGAATCAGACACATCAGATTACGCTACAGGTGGCGTTCTATCTATGCTCTGCAAGGATGACAGATGGAGGCCTGTGGCCTACCTCTCAAAGTCGCTCAATGATACTGAGCACAATTATGACGTCCACAATAAGGAAATGCTGGGCATTATGCATTGTCTAGAAACATGGCATCATTACTTGGAAGGAGCATGTGAACAGTTCGAAATATGGACTGATCACAAAAACCTCGAGTACTTTATGAGTGCAAAAAAGTTGAATCGCAGACAGGCTAGATGGGCCTTGTACTTAAGTCGGTTTAATTTTGTATTGCACCATAAAGCAGGTGTTACTATGGGAAAGGCCGATTCTCTGTCCAGGAGGCCAGACCATAAAAAGGGGGTGGATAATGACAACAAGGATGTCATGCTCCTTAAACCAGATTTTTTCAGAATTGCTGCACTATGTCATGGACACGTATTCATTCACAGCTCAGAAAAAGAACTCTTAAACAAGATTCGACATTCTGAAGCACGAGACGAAGCAGTAGCAAAGGCAGCAGAGGCCATGAAAAAGGCTGGTGTTAAAACACTAAACGCTTGAGAATGGGAAATGGAACAAGGACTTATCCTCTGGCAAGGAAAAGTCTATGTACCTAAGGATGAGAAATTGCAGATAGAAATAGTCCGTTTACACCACGACACACCCATCGCTGGACATGGAGGACAGTGGAAGACGATTGAACTTGTCACAAGAAATTACTGGTGGCCTGGAATTACAAGATTCATTAAAAAATATGTGAGTGGGTGTGACAAGTGCCAGCAAAATAAGAATTTTCCGGAACCTCCCACTGGAAAGCTAATGCCAAACTCAGCACCAGCAAGGCCTTGGACACACATTTCCGCCAACTTTATCACAAAATTACCAGAATCACATGGTCACAATGCGATCTTGGTAGTTTGTGACAGAATGTCCAAAATGGCACATTTCATCCCCACATCAGAGGAAACATCGGCGCAGGGGTTAGCCACATTATTTAGAGACCATGTTTGGAAACTTCATGGACTCCCTGAATCTATAATCTCAGATCGTGGTCCACAGTTTGCCGCGCAAATGATGAAAGAGCTGAATCAAATGTTGGGCATTAGCACAGACTTGTCCACAGCATTCCATCCACATACGGATGGACAAACAGAACGAATGAATCAGGACTTAGAACAGTACCTGAGAATTTTCCTCATGGAAAGCTGAAGGCGATCCTGTCTATCCATACAATGATCCAGAAGTAAATGCCAAGCTGGGAATCAAACAATGTGGTGGGACTATGCAACGGGACGATCCACCTGTCTCTATTCGCAAAGAGGACAGAGCTTCATGCACTGACTTCATCACTGCATGCATTAATTCTAGCCAGCAGCAGATATTACAATCACCAATGATTGGTTCTGCAAATGGCCAACGGATATGGCAGAAGTTTTGCATCTCTGTCATCAACCCGAAGGTTAATAACAAAGTGGAGCAGCAGATGATGGTAGGCAGTTACCATCCACAGCAATTGCTCGAGTACACGAATGATAGATGGCCAAGTGGCCCAGAAGGTTTGGGTTATTGTGCTAATGCTGTAGGCCATGCGACATTGCTGGAATTATTTGGTGATACTGCAATGCTTGTGCCCCCACACCTATTAAACAGACTTGCTGGATCTTTGATGGACAGCGTCATCACTCTGAACTATGAGCGACTTCGCAAGGTGCATCAGAGGACAGAGAAAAATTTTAATACTGTGAAAAATCAATTGGATGCTGCAATGAAAAGTAAGTAGTTATCATATCTTGGGCATATGAATTAATTATATTGTCATCCAGAGATTGAAGATACCAAAAATGTACGACTTGCTGATGTTCGACAAGCTGTGAAAGCACTGGAATGGTTCAATAAGCAGACAGTGCTTATGCCAAATGCGCGTGCAGCAGCAGAAGTCCATCAAATGATGCTAGAATACTGCTGACAAGCATTGGGAAGGAACAAAAAAGCATATTCATTGGCAAAAAACATGGGCAGGCAGGTATGTATTATTGATACCAAGAGTTGTATATGGATAATTTTAATATATGTCATATACAGCAGCTTTAGCAAGAAAAAAAATGTTGCTGAAGAAAATTGCTCTGGCAGATCTGGCAGACGCTGGTGCGGTCCAATACACGATATCGCTCTACACCCAGTACTTTGAACAAGAAGCAAGCAAAGTATCACTTGAAGATACAGATGCTGTGCTTGCATGGGATGATGCTGTCACAGATTTAGGTGATATGGGCGTTGACATGATGAAGGGGAAAAGCATTCAGGGGCTCTCAAATTTGCTCGGATTCGTCGATGCTTGTCCAGTAACATGGAATCACTTCCGGGCAGATGACAACTTAATTTCCCCATGGGGCAAACACTCAGATGATGTTCTAGCAACATTCACAAGTGGAGGAGCAAACATGGTCCCCCTTCAATTACTGTGGCATCAACTTTGTGGTATTGCCTCTGTCATCAATAAGGTGTGGAAAGAGAAGGAAGAAGAAGAAGTACATGGAGTGCTGATTGCTGACAAAGTTGGAGTTGGTAAGACCGCGCAGGTAATGGCCTTTATTGCCTTCCTGCAGCTGGTCTACCAGTCGGAGCAGCGAGGTGGGCCACAACCACCCATAATCAGTAAGTTGCTGCATTATTTGAGTCACTGAAGCACAAAGCGTTAATGCCTACATACAGAAGACCGTCCATATTTCATGGGCAAAGGTCCTATTCCAAACAAACCACATGCTATTATAATCCCCAACTTGCTTGTGGATCAATGGCGGAGAGAGCCTAAACTATTTTTTCAGAGATTTTCTTTGGATATCTTCCAACTCCCAACATCAGCAGCAGCTCTCACTGACTTTTTCTCTGCACCTGGAGGTCTTTGGAACAACGCAAATCATGACCCAATTTTTCGAGTCATTCTCATTCCACACTCAGTATGTTAGAGAATTATAGCATGTGGCATCATTCAAGTAAAATCCCAGGTATTCACCACACTGGCTGGCAAGACATACAATTGTAGCCATGGTGGAGCTGAATGCAACCCTGTAGACAACCCAAGAAAAGTAAAGCCTGACACCCCAGATTTTTTCAAAACAATGGAATGGGCATCAGTTTGGATAGATGAGGCACACGATTTTCGTGGGCCTCAGCATGGTTTTGTAGGTGCAGTCCATCTGCAGCGGCAGGCATTTATGATGTTGTGTTGTACAGCAACACTGCTGTACACAAAACCACAGGTGAGAAAAGTATCCAGCTGCCAGGGCCACCCATGACTGACAACCAACTTCAGGATGTCATTAATCTTGGTCATATCATTGGTGTGCCCAGTTTGTGTGGCACGAGTGGTCAAGAATTTGAATGAGAAAGGATGCGACAAGTGAATCGTGCCAAACGAACTCTGACAGCTGAAGATAAGCAGGAGATGCGTCTTGCAAATGAGCAAAAATTATTGGGCCAACAAGATGTTGATATGCTGGCTGCAGTGAGGCAAATAAAAAACATGCAAGTTGAATTTGTCAAGCATATTCAGGCAGCTTACAATGGTTTCATTATTCACTGAACAATCAACTCCAAACGCCCTGAACGACCAACTACCTCCTTATACCTCACATATTCTACCAGTTACATTGGAAGACTGGGAGATGACTGTTCTAGATGAGTCATTCAGGGATATTATTGCAAGTAAACATAACAGCACGCTCTTGGAGTTCTCTAATGAGGCAAGTCAAGATGGCCGGCTTAGCCAAACACAATAGCTGATTAATATACATACAGAACTTTTACATTTATTACCGTTTGAACCTGGTGTGTCCATCTGGCCACCCCTCAAACATTTGTTTTCCATCATTTTCATCCAAGGACCAATTTTTGGAATGCCCAGGAAGCAAGCTAAGGGCATTATTGAACCTCCTTGAGCACCTCCTTGCCTATGATGATGCAGAACATCCTATTGTGAAAGATGGCTCTGTAGTATATCCGTCCATCCCAGCCGGATGTGTTATGTCTCAAACCCACAAAATATTGGTCTATTATGAATACCCAATGTCAACAAGCACTTTGCAGTCAGCAATGAATGTTTGCGGTATCAAACCCTTTGTTCTGAATGGCGACATGAATGTGAAGGAACGGGATAATGCAGTACAAGAATTCATCAGAACTCAGGATCCAAATTGTCATGTGCTCCTGTTTTCATCTGTTGGCTCTGCTGGCCTCAACCTGGCTTGTGCAGACGTGGTCATCCTCTATGTATGACATATAATTAATTTCAAATTTTTGATAAGTTACTGACATAACTCAAGGACACAGTATGGTCTCAGCAATCAGTGGTGCAAATAGTAGGACGTGCACATTGATATGGTCAAAAACAGCTGGTACATGTCTATCACCTGTTGGCTGTTGGCACAACAGATGTTATAATGTCATCACTGGCAAAGGATAAAAATGAAATGTTGCAGGCTCTGGTAACAAGGACCAAAAAAATAAGCCCTGGTATGCATCATCCATCATTGAATGCACATAATTTGCCAATAGAATGATGTGATGCAGATTTTAAGGAGATGTTCAATGGAAATGAGCAGGGTGATGATGACGACAACAACAATGTGGAAGAATTGGCAGTGGAAAGCACTGGCAGCAAGAAACGGAAGGGAAAGAAGGGTGAGTCATGACTCTTGTGACTATTCACAAATAACATTTGACTTAATGCTTTTTGTTAGAAACCAGAAAGCAGGTAAAAAAAAGTAATAGGCACAAAACTCCAGCACCACCAATCAATCCTGAGGAGCAGGGTGACAAAGATGAGGGAGACAAAGTCCGACGGGCTGAGCCGGATGCTAGTGAGGCAGGTCACGCAGTCTTGTCGCAGCAAGATGCACCTGGTAGCCATCCGGCTCAGCTGGATGTAGAGATGCAGGATCTGAACATGCCAACTTCTGCAGGACAGAGCCCTTCAAGTTTGTCCAGCCAGTTACTAATGGAGTCAGATCTGGAGGGCAACTCAACTAAACATGGGCCTCATGCTAGTGAGGCAGATCACACAGGCTCGCAGCAAGACGCACCTGGTAGCCATCCGGCTCAGCCAAATGTTGAGATGCATGATCTGACCATGCCACCTTCTGCAGAACAGAGCCCCTCAAGTTTGTCCAGCCAGTTACCAACAGAGTCAGATCTGGAGGGCAATTCAACTAAGTGTGGGCCTCCGTCATCTCCACCTCCATCATCTCCACCTGTCCAAAAGCATGCAAGGCATGGATCTTTGCCATCATTTAGTGATGATGAGGATGAGAATCCACAGACTCAGCAAATAGATTTGATGTCAGTTTTTACTAGCTGAAAGAACATTCGCTACACCTATGGTAAGAATGGTGGCAGGGTTCGTCGTTAGCAAGTTTTAATACTATCATCTTATTTACCATGTTGATATTGCATGAAATATAAATATTTACAAGGTCCACAAAGGCCGATGGATGTTTGTGTTAGGACTAATCCTTGACACAATCACAAGCTTCAGAGGAGAAAAGATGAATTGAGACGAAGCTAAGACACAGTAGTCTGTAACCTACAAGGAGGAAACAATCTAGAGTCTTAAGGACTCCTACCTACAGAATGCACTCCTTATATACCTGAGTCGTTGGTCTGTGCGCACAGTCTGCGCAGCCACTAAGGCTATGCACGCGCAGCAACAAGACCCAGACCCTTCTCCCAGACCTGTCCGGACTCACCCAGACTCTCGGTCCCTTCCTGCAAATGCCGTTTCACCCAATATCCCCTAATAGCCTTGATCGTATAGCCACCCTGGGTTATATAATCCTCCTGCCATATCTGGATAGGGGTCCTGCGCCATATGCTCGCGTCTTGTTATACGTCCATAGGCCTCTGAATAAAATAGAGAAAAATACAGAAAAAAGGTCCATATCATAACATGACCTCCTCCTTAAGACTTCACGTCCTGGGAAGTCATGTGTTGATCGTAAATTGCTTCAGCGCTGAGCACTATATCATGCGATGGTTTGCCTTAGGGGAATTGAGCATGGGTTTAACTGGCCCACTGCGCTCAAGGTCTCTTGAGAACGCCCCTTACGTGTTGGGTTCAGCATAGATGAGTTTGCGGTTGCCCTTCCACCTTTGCCAATTCCATTTTAATCTGTCGAGGTAGTCATGCTCGAATTTGCCATCTTCCCAACTGAACAACCATTTGGGAGCCTTTGTATCCGTGTAGTTATGCCAATTTTTAAACCATAAGTCTGTGATTGCCAGTCGCCAGGGTGCACTTGGGTTTTGCCTGTGGAATTTCTGAACCTCTTTCTTAGCATTAGCCAGGTTCTCTGCTGGTTCCCATGTTGATTCTTCCACTGGGTAGTTCTTCCATTTGACCAAGTATTCCAACCTGCCACTGCTTTGTCCGCTAACTGTGCTGTCCATGACTTCTTCAACCTCGTACTCATCGTCCTCAGATTCCTCTACCATTTGTGCCTCCTTTTGTTTGGCAACCTTTTCAATTTGGTTGGGGAATTCTGGCGCAATATAGGGTTTCAGAAGTACTTCATTGAAGATGTTGTAAATTTTCCACACAGCAGGGACTTTTAATCGGTATGCAGATGTGCCAACTTTCTCCACCACTTCCAAGGGGCCCACAAACTTGCCGTCTAACTTCTTAGTTGCTCAAAGCGTTGGCAAATTTTCTGTGCTGAGGTACACCTTGTCACCAGGTTTGTAATCTCGTGCTGGTGTTCTGTGAGCATCCCACCGCTTTTTCATTGCTTCGGCGGTTTTTTCCAGTGTGGTTTTGGCTTTGGCATGAACATCCTCAATCTCCTTAACCAGTTCCTCCATGACAACAGTTTTCGGCTGATACAGCGGATTCATCCCCTTGTTGGGATGTCTTCCATAGTTCATGAAAAACAGTGAAAACCCAGTAGATGAGTGTATCTGGTCATTATGGCAGAATTGAGCTACCGTGAGCCAGTCACTCCAGTTGTCCTGTCGATGATTTACAAACATTGTCAGGAATTCTTTGACTTCCTGGTTGACGCATTCCGTCTGTCCATTGGTTTGCGGGTGATAAGCCGTAGACCTATTAGCCTGTATCCCCAGAATCCCATATAGATTGTCCATGAACTTAGAGACAAATTGTGGTCCTTGATCGCTGATTACCTTTCTTGGCAGGCCGTGTTCTCTGAAGATGTTGTCTCGAAATAGAACCGCCACTCCTTGCGACGTAATTGACGATGTTGTCAGAAGGAAATAGGCCTTCTTTGTGAACCGATCTACCACAACCATGATCATATCGTTTCCCTTAGAGTCCGGCAATGGTCCAACTAAGTCTACTGAGATCACCTCCCATGGCGCCTCAGGAATTTCATTTGGATTTAATGGTGCTGCCCTTGGCTGTCGATCTGGCTTGGCTTTCTGACATGTTTCACATCCTTGTATAAAACGCTCAATGTCCTTTTGCATTTGCGGCCACCAGAAATTGCGAGTGAGACTTTCCACGAGTTTGACTACCCCTGAATGCCCCCAGGAGTGGTGAATCTGAATTAGGTCACCCCTGATCCGCGCATCCACTGGAACGTAAATTCAACCCTTCCATTCAACTAGTCCTTTCTCGATTTTAAAGTCCGGGTCCTGCTGCTCGATACCTTGCCGAACCTGAGTTTCCCACCGCCGAGCCGAGACCTTTTGAATCTCCTTAATGATGTCCTCGATTGCCCGATCATCATCATAGACCCTTACGAACAAATGATCTTTCAGGAGTATCACCCCTTCATTATCATTCTGTCCCTTTTCATGTCCTGCTCTTCTTGACAGTAAATCCGCTTTTGAGTTGGACTTCCTGGACCAGTGTTTAATGACAAAGTTGAACTCCTGCAAGTCGGTGACCCATTGTGCTTGTCGTCTGTTTAGATTCTGCAGTTTCCAGAAGTATGTGAGGTTTTGATGATCTGTTAGAACCTCAATCTGCTCCTTTGCACCTTTCAGATAATGAGACCATTCATAAAATGCATGCATGACTGCAAGCATTTCCTTGTCATATATCTCATAGTTCCGTTCAGCTTCATTTAACAATTTTGAAATAAATGCCACAGGTCGCCATGTGCCATCCTTGCTTTGTTGGGATAAAATTCCGCCAATTGCAAAATCAGACGCATCTACTTCGACATGAAATTGACCGTCGTCATCGGGAATTTTGAGGACTACCTCCCTCGCCACAAGGTCTTTCAGTCCCTGAAAGGCCAAGGTCTGCTGATCCATCCAGAGCCACTCAACCTTGCCAGTAAGACCCGTCAGCAGCTTCGCCATTTTAGCAAATCCCGGTACAAATCGCTGGTAGAAGTTAATAAAGCCCAAAAACTGCTGGAGTTCGCGTTTACAAGTAGGAATTGGCCATTCAACCACCGCCTGAACTTTGCCTTTCTCCATTTGAATGGAATCTTGACTAATAACAAGTCCTAGGAAGTCTATCTGAGGTTGATCAAACCAGCACTTCTCCAGTTTCAAAGATAACTTGTGATTCTCCAGTTTCACTAAGATGCGGTTAACATGCATCATGTGTGCATCCTGTGATTGGGAGAACACCAAAATATCATCCATATAAATGACAACCCATCCTTCAGCAATCTCTTGCCTGAAGATGTCATTCATCATTGTTTGAAATGTTGCCGGAGAGTTACAAAGACCAAAGAACATAACTAAGGGTTCAAACAGGCCTCAATGAGTTTTGAAAGCTGCTTTCCACTCATCGCCTTCTTTGATCCGGATATTGTTATAGCCCCATCTAATATCCATCTTTGAGAAAACCTTGGCTTTTGATAGTCGGTCAATCAATTCGCCAATTAATGGTAATGGATATCGATTTTTCCGCGTGATGTCGTTCAACTTCCGGTAATCCTGTACTGGTCTCAGTTTGCCATCCTTTTTCTTAACAAAGAAGAACAGTGATGCTTGTTCGGAAGTACTGGGTCTAATCCGTCCGGATTTCAAGTTTTCTTCCAGGAATTCATCCAGCTGCTCCCGTTCCTCTTTATTCAATGGGTATACCTTACAGTCCGTCGGTTGTCCTCCTGGAAAAAATTCGATGGCATGATCCCATGGCCGTCTTGGCAGTAACTCATCAAAGGTTTCCTTCTCAAATACCTTGCGATATTTGAGATAATGCCCTGGTACCGTTTCTTCTAATGATCGCTTTTTGCTAGTCAGCGCCTCCTTTGCTGCAATGTTGGTTGAAAGTGGTCGTAATTTCAACTCCTCTAATCCTATATGCATGGCAAGTAGACGCTCTCCTTCTTCTAAGGATTCAGTTTCTTCTACCTCCTCCTCAGGTTTGCTCACACTGGACTGATTCCAGCATGTTCCCAGACATTGGCTGAAAGTTACTTCATGCTTTTTCCAGTTCATACTTGGATTATGCAGTTGCAACCAATCATGACCCAAGAACAGGTCTGTTTTTCCCAATCGTGCGACGCAACAGTCCATGACTTCTTCATGGTCTCCGATTTGCAGTTTGAACTGAACCATGTATTCGATATTCCCCATGGTATTACGAGTTCCATCTGCATTATAGACTGGTACCGGCCGTAATTTCCACAAACTCATCGTTAATGCACGATCCTGTGCACCCTGAGTCTACTAAAGCCGTGACAGGAATTGTGGATCCTGTATCCATAGTGGTTATGATTCCTTTGAGGTTCATTTCTTGTTTTCCTGAAGCCTTAACAATTTGTTGTCGCAACTGTGTCAAGTTCCACATTGCTTCCGACTCTGATTGCTGGTTCAGTTCCTTCAGCAGTTGTGGTGTTACTTCAGATAAACGTTTTTCATGAACCCATCCCTTCAAACAGTCCATAGCAACAGTTTTGCTTTGTTGCCATATCCTTCTCATTACCCACGCAGGGGTCCATTGTTTAATCCTGGGTTTGGCACTCACACTTAAGTTTCAAATCCGATGAATATGAGAAGAATATTCATATAACAATCCCTGTATGTTTACACAAGAGTCATTGTTCGATTTCGAAACTCTATCAGCCAGCAGCGCTGAGCGCTCGCCTACTGGCTTTCGCCAAAACCCTTCTCCTTTCCGAGTTCTTTCCATTGCTCCTCGGTGAGCTCCTCTATTCTAACTTCTCTTGCCCCCCACTTTTCTGTATCCTTCCATCGGGGTTTTCTAGGTTCTGGGCAATCTTGTGCAAAGTGTCCTTCTTTGCCGCAATTGTAACAACTTCTGGTAACTGGTTTTTTACTTTTATCCACATCCATGGCATTTGGATCTTTGGATGTTGTTGGTGTACTGTATTGGAACTGGTTTGGTTTGCTATCCTTAGCAACCGTTTTCTCTTTATACCCGCCTTTCTGTCTATCTGGCCTGTATGCTTCCATTGCCTTGCGATAGGCTCACGCCAACTCTATTACCCGATCCTGGATCTGTTTCAGGGTTGCATCATCCCCTAGATTTCTGTGCCTAATCAGATCTCGTCCTAGTGCAGGATTGATATTTTGCTTGAATAATGCAATCAACGCTCTATTGTCCCATCCAACCAATGGTACCAGGGCATTGAACCTGACCACATGATCTTCAATCATTGTGTTTCCTTGTTTTAATGCAAGAATTGCATCCATCGCCTTTTCTCGAGTTTCGGTTGACATGAAGAATCCATGCATCTGCATTGTAAAATCTTCCCATGAAGTAAAAGGGAATTGATTTCTCAACGGTCGTCGGATCTCATGGTCATTCATGCTAACACCTTGATTTAGCGAGGCCCAGGACAGGTTAGTTGGCCACCCAGAATTAACCATTTTGTTTGGTATTCTTGGTCCGCATCCTGAACTGCTTTGAGTTTCACTCCTGCCCAATCTCCTGCTCGATTATCTTTTCCTTTTCGGATCCGGTATAAACAGATGGAGATCTTTCGATCTAATTGAGTTTCTCGAGCCAGTGTGAAGTACGTTCTCATCTGCCTCAGCCATCCATCTACCATGCAGGGATCTCCTTCATAATAATCTGGCATCTTGGCTTTAGTCAAAGGTGTAGGTGGTGGTATAGGGTTGGCTCGTCGATATTCATTCACTATTCCGGCCACCACTTGTCCGATTGTGGTGATGGTTTCCTCCCGCTGCATTTGCTGCCTCTGGATAACGTCTTCCTGAGCAGCAATCTGTGCCACGGTGGCACCCTGAGGAGCTGGTAGTTCCGTGTCTTCTGCCCATACAGTTCGCCATCCAATTAATGCATTATACATATGTGCCAGCATATCAGTTGTAAACCGAAATGCTCCCAGCCGTTTATGTCCTGATCCTTTTTGTTCCAAAAAGAACATGTATCTCCAGGCTTGAAGCCCATCCATACAAGGCTCCACATGATAACAATTATCAACCCCTTGAGTGGGTCTGATGGTGATCCGTGCTCTGGTGTTTCTCAATCTGGGATCCCACGACACCAATTCAAATATTTGGGGATAAGCGGGCCAGTTGTATTGATTCCAATATTGCACTTTGATCATACTGAGATAGCAATATCCGGGGATGTCAGGATGAATTGAGAAGTTGCTATATCGACAATGGACCTCTATTGCTCCTTCTATATTTCCATTTAAGGTGTGCATCAACTGATTCCTCTCTTTTGCGGTTAAGATCAGACCGTCATGTTTCAATGTGTATACATTGAAATTGATTAGCAGTAGTTCGATGTTGGAGGGCGTGTTGAATAATGCCTCCCGTATTGCTGATCCTGGCTCCAATTGATTTAAGACATCTTCAAGGGTTTTCTTCTCCCTTGCTATTTGTTGCTCCAGTTCCCTGAACCGGCGTTTTTGCAATACTTGTTCGTGGCATATTTTTAGCAACTCCTGCCACACATCCTCCTGTTCCTTGATTGCCGCTTCTTCAGCGCGCCATGCCGCTAGTTTCTCTTGACGTTTCGTTTCCTTTTGAAGACGTCTCTGTTCCTTCTGCCAGCGTTGCCAAGCCCTGACGTGTGCATCACAAGGTCGGTTGTTGGTCCGAACCTCTTTGATTGATATAGTGGGTGATTTCTTTGCTGCGCACCCCTGCGCCCATCCGATCGAGAAGATGATCCTGATTTCTTCAAGGGTCATACTGGCCCTTGGCAATACGTAGTTGAATAGCCCAGCCATTCCGATTATGTTTCGGTCTTCCTAGATCTGCGATTCCAATGATGCCTCAAGTAGAGGGATGTCGCCTCTTCTTCCGTAAACGTACTTCCTAGTACGTCCACTGTCTGATGCGGTCAATAATGCACCCACACTCAGATCTTCGATTTAATTCCTTCAATTGACCCAGATGTGTGGTGCCCGGGTTTTCACTGAGATGTCCTCATGCTCAGATCAATAGATCCGATACGTAATTGGTATTCTCAGACTGTATCTCCTTGATACACGACACACAAATGGATTGTCTTCGAGGGTTCCGCCCCCTTTTCCGCAATACTAGTGCTGGTGCCTGCAAGACCCTGCCTGGTCAACTACAGCGCGCTCCAAGCTCTCATCTAGTACTGTTTGGTTGCCAGTAGCTATCAGGATCCCTTCATCAAGATGACTCAGGGCCCCACTAGTAGACTTAGGAAGAGGAGGATGTGGAGAAGGGACAAAACCCAAGAGAACTCGGCTGAGGACTCTGGGTGCTAGTTGCACTCCTTATATACCTAGGTACATGGTCTGTGTGTACGCTACACGAGGTAACGGCAAGGCACTGCGCATGCTGCGCATTGCTGTGCAATGAGTCAAGATGTTGACTCATCCTTGCCGCGATCCGCTATCTAATCTTATCTAATCCCTATTGTTTATCTAAGCGCTGACTGATAGGCGCTTGCTTAGTCAGCCAGTGTTATATAATAAAGAAGAAAATGAATATAAATTGACTTAGTGAAAACGAAGTTTTCAGTTGGTCATGACAGTACCCCCTTTTTAGAATTTGGCTTCCTAGACAAATTTAAACTTCATCATCATCGTTCAGCATATCGCGCTCTATCATGGATGATGAATTGTCATCCTCTACTTCTTTGATAATGGGTGATAATGGTCATGATGGCGGTGTTTCTAAAGTATACTTGGCTTGGAGTTTCTGAGTAGTTGTTTCAATGTGTTGCGCTATATCATGCATTTTTCAAATTGTCCTTTGGTTCCCAAGAATTATGTTCTGTGGTGTATCCTTTCCACCTGACCAAATATTCTAGTTTGTTCCTTTTTAATCGTACATCCAATACTTCTTCAACCTCATACTCCTTTTCTCCTTCAATCTCTATTGGAGGAGGTGGTTGAGCCTTTTGTCCTCTCATTGGTCGTTTCCAAGGACGTATTCTAGACACGTTCACAACTGGGTGTATATGTTGTGAGAAAGGAAGGTCTAATTCTACAGCATTTGATGAGATGATTCTCTTGATTGGGTATGGACCAATCCATCGTTCCGCCAATTTCCTAGTTGGTCAGTCTGTCAACCGTAGATCTTTGGTTGACAACCATACTTTATCACCAACTTTGTATTCAGGAACGTCTGACCGATGTCGATCTGCATACAACTTCATCTCATCCTGCAATTTACGGAGAGCAGCTTGGGTTTCCTCATGTATTTCTTTCATTTTTTGAGCAAACTCCTCTGCTGCTGGATGACTCCCTTCTCTCCTGGGTTCTATTCCCATTCATGGGTGTTTTCCGTAGTTCACAAAAAACGGTGTCTGCTTTGTAGATGTCTGTATCTTGTTATTGTAGCTGAATTTGGCAATAGACAGCCACCCAGACCAATCTTCCTGTCTATGGTCTACAAAGATTCTCAGGAACTGTTCCAAGTCCTGATTCATCCTTTCCATTTGTCCATCAGTTTGCGGGTGGAACACAGTGGACAAGTCCATTGAAATCCCCAGCATTTGATTTAACTCCTTCATCATTTGCACTGCGAATTGCGGACCTCTATCTGAAATAATGGATTCAGGGAGTCCATGTAATTTCCAAATGTAATCCCTGAATAAACTTGCCAATCCCTGGGCTGATGTTTCTTCTGATGTGGGTATAAAATGAGCCATTTTGGACATTCTATCACAAACTACCAAAATCACATTGTGACCATGTGATTCTGGTAATTTCGTAATAAAGTCTGCAGAAATGTGCGTCCACGGCCTTGCTGGTGCCAAATTTGGCATTAGCTTTCCAGCTGGAGGCTCAGGGAAGTTCTTGTTTCGCTGGCACTTATCACATCCACTAACATATTTTTTAATGTATTTGGTGATACCAGGCCACCAATAATTCCTTGTGACGAGTTCAATCGTCTTCCATTGTCCTCCATGGCCTGCAATGGGTGTATCGTGGTGTAAACAGACTATCTCCATCCGTAAACTATCATCTTTTGGGACATAGACTTTTCCTTGCCAGAGGATCAGTCCTTGCTCCCACTGCCATTCTCTGCTATTCAGCGTTTTCACACCTGCTTTCTTCATTGCTTCTACTGCTTTTACCACTTGTTCATCTCATGCTTCTGACTTTCGGATTTTGTTCAGTAAGGCTTTTTCTGAACTATCAATGAGCACATGACCATACTGTAAGGCAGCAATCTTGAAAAAATCAGGCTTCAAGAGGGTGACGTTTTTGTTATCATCATCCACCCCCTTTTTGTGATCTGGCCTCCTGGACAGAGAATCCGCCTTTCCCATGGAACTCCCAGCCTTATGCAACAACACAAAATTAAAGCGACTGAGATAAAGGGACCACCGAGCTTGGTGCCGATTAAGCTTTTTGGCACCCATGAAATACTCGAGGTTCTTGTGATCCATCCATATCTCAAATGTTTCCTTTGCACCTTCCAAATAGTGCCGCCAGGTTTCAAGACAGCACATGATTCCCAACATTTCTTTATCATGAACATCATAATTCCGTTCAGTATCATTAAGGGATTTGGATAGGTAGGCTACTGGTCGCCATTTCTCATCGTCACATTGTATGGAGAGAATGCCTCCCGTGGCATAATCTGATGCATCAGACTCAATGCGGAACTTCTGATCTGAGTCCGGTGCCACCAATAATGGCTGTTCCATAAAAATCTTTTTGAGCATTTTGAATGCATTATCTTGGGCCTCTGCCCACTCCCATCCTTTATCTTTTCGTACCAGATCATGCAACGGTCATGCCACTTTTGCAAAGTCTTGGACAAACCATCAATAATAGTTTGCCAATCCTAAGAATCTCTGCACATCCTTGACACACGTTGGTGTTGGCCACTGAACAATGGCATCTACCTTTCTGGTATCCATTTGAATTCCTTTTGCGCCAATGATGACACCCAGGAATTCAACTTCCTCCACACACCAGGTGCACTTCTCTGGTTTCACATATAGATCATTCTCTTCCAATTTTTTGAGAACTTCCAAAACAATCTTATCATGCTCCTCCTTTGTTTTGGTAAAGATGAGGATATCATCAATGTAAATTATTACTTTTCCTTGATTGATCATATCTCGGAAAATATTGTTCATCATGGTTTGGAAGGTGGCCAGTGAATTGGTAAGTCCAAAGAACATTACAACTGGTTCAAAAGATCCTTCTGGTGTTGTAAAGGCAGCTTTCCATTCATTGCCTTCTTTGATCTGTACATTATTGTATCCCCAGCGAAGATCCAATTTTGTGAAGTACTTTGCACTTCCTGCACAATCAACCAACTCCGAGATTAACAGTAAGGGATAGTTATTCTTAACTGTCCACTCATTGAGGTACCGGTAATCTTGCACCATCCTCTTTTTCCCATCTTTCTTGCTTACAAAGAACACCAGTGATGTTTGTGGTGACTTTGAGGGATGTATATAACCTTTGCCCAATTGATCATCAACAAAGTTACGTACTTCCTGCAACTCATCAGGAGATAAGGGATATGCTTTAGCCTTTCTTGGTTGATACCCAGGCTTGGTATCAATCACATGATCCCATGGCTTCCGCACTGGCATCCTCTCAGAAGCTTTCTTTTCAAAGATTTGGAGATATTGATGGTATTGTTTGGGTACCATCTCACTAGCAGTTATCTTAGCTAGTTCCTGCACACGTAAGGATGATCCTGCTTTTGGTCCAGCAGATCCTGATGGAAACAAAGGTAAAAATGGGTATTTATCCCCATATTTATATTCCCTTGGATGTTTCATTTGTTCCAAATATGTGAGGTTCTGATCTTCCTCTTCCTTCTCCTCAAGCCAATGAGCGAAATCCAATTCCTTCTCCTGTTCCCACAAATATTGCAGCACCTGCCAATGTTCGGCAGTGCGCACTTTCTTTTCTCTACGTTTGGTCCACTCCCTTTGCCTATGTCCACATGATTGTGGGCATCGAGTTAACTTTATTTGTCCAGTTTCCCAATTGATCTCTGGATTATGCTTTTGTAACCATGTAGATCCAATGAATATGTTTGTTTTGCCTAACTCGCAAATTTCGAAGGTTGCTTGTTCCTTATAACTGTTAAAGGAAAGCAAAAGATCAACCTCGTGTGTGATCATTCCTCCTTCATTATTTGTTCCATCCACATTCCGTACTTGAATGGGACATGTCAAAGGGATAAGTCTGAACCCTTTTTCCTTTGCGTATTTGGCATTCATAAATAATCCAGTAGCACCAGAGTCTAACAAAGCTTTCTGCCGCATTTGCTCATGAGTGTCCAATGTCTCCAAGCCAACTTCCATAAATATTTCATCTTTCCAACTGATTGTTCGGACCAGATGATGGTGTCCCTTAGGTTCTCTCGGTTGAACAGTTACAACTTCAGCGCTAGGCGCTATATCACATTGTTTCTGCACTATTTTACTTGTAGATGATGACAAAAAAGAGGAATTAAGCACAGATTTGACCGCTCTGCCGTGCTCACAGGGAGTGACACCTTCAGCGCTGGGTGCTATATCACAGTGTTTCACCTTTGAGATCGCCTCCTGTGGAGACGTCTCGGATTTCTCCGAGACATCCATTTCTACTGTAAAGTCCGAATCAAGTACCGAGAACCGATTGCGAGAATCTAGTGTGGGACTCACTGATCCTCTTGCTCTTTTAAATGTTCTTCCCCTTTTGCAAAGAACTCCTTCATTTCTTCAAACGTCATTGTTCTAATGTCCAAAGTTGATCTACAGTTTCATGAAATATGTCCTAATTTTCCACATTTGTAACACTGGAGTGGCAGGTGTTGATTTCGATCCACATCCATTGCATTTGGGTCGGACCAATTTGCGGTATTATTTGAACTCCCGGAGGCTCCAGCTCCCAATTGCCCCTGACGTGCTGATCCAGATCCAAATTTCCATCTGGGTTTAGGCTGGCCAGGAACTACTGTTCTTGCCGGATCTGGGCCTTTGGATGCTCCTTCACTCCTCTTAGCAGAGTTACTGGTCTGGGAGGAATAATACTGCTCCTCAGCTTTTGCTTGTCGCCATTGTCGATCTAACTTGACTGCTCGTCTGTACCATTCTTCCACGGTGTCCGGAATGGTTTCTGATTCCATAATTCTCTTTTGTAATCCATTATTCAATCAATGCTCTTCCAAAGAAGCCAGTACCTCATGCTACTTTTTTAAACTTTTGCACATGCTCCTCACATGTGCCGGATCCTTGCGTCATTGTGCGTAATTCCGAGATTTTGGACGACTGCTCATCGGTGTCTCCAAATTCGTTCTTAATTCTCCTAAAAAGGGCTTCCACCGTTTGTGGAACTGTATCATCATCGTCTGCCATTGCTTCCAATAGATTGTCCTGCCAATCTACTGCAAATCCTTCCGATACATAGGACAGGACTAACAAAATTTGCTCTTCGTCATCTGCATTCGGCATTTTGAGCTGCAAGTACAACCGACATGCATTGATGAAATTGTTGACTTCGGACATCTTGCCCGAAAACACCAGTGGTTTAGCGACATCAATCTTTGATGCGCCATTTCCATTCGAGGGAATATTGAATACCATTCTGGGCAGTATGTTAACAACGTTTGCTGGTTGGGGTGGCTGTGCTGCAGCCGCGGCGGCTTTGGCAGCATTCGCCTGGAGTTGGGTTAATTGATTCTGGAGGTTGGTGATGGTGGTGGCCTGTGCATTGAGAAGATTCAGCAGTTCTGCTGATGTCATCTCTTGTGCTGCTGCCATTTCGACGTAAATGGGCGGTGGTGATACCGGGGATAGTGATAGTGATGGTGGTGGTGGTGAAAAAGGTGGAGCAGGTTCACTGATGAAATCGGCATCAGAATTGAAAAATAGGTTTGGGTTTAAGGTTGCGGGATTAGCGACAAGAATGGGAAACGGTGCTGCTTCCCACTGATGTGGCTGTTCAGTGATTGAGTTTGAGGAAACTGATGAGGAAGGGGTGTGCAATGGTGGTATTGAATCGGAATCTGATACAAACGGATCTGTATCTAATCCTTCTAATACTTCTTGCCACAAAGGATCAATCTTGATGGAAGTGAGGGAGGTCTGGGCCTGTCACTTATTTGGAATGGGTAAATACGTACATAAGAGATGCACTCAGGGTCCACAACCCTCCCTGCAGTGCTACAATATAGGTATGGTATTTAAAGATTACGACGACGTGTGAAAGTTTTATCTAAGTGGGGGCCGAATGGTTGTCCCACTGACACTACACCGTACGGGTGCGGTCCTTTCTCGGAAGCACGTGAGCAAGTGCCGGCTACTTCCGAGGTGTACGAAAAAAGGTAATTACGGTATCTACTTGTATAGCCTTCAAGGGCCTAGGCCAGGGCAATTTAACGTGCTAGGGGGCTGGCGAGGCTGGTCCCTAGATGTGTGTCATGTATCATGTGACAAAACTGGCTCTGGTATCCTGTGCACAGGTAACCCTATTGACTGGGTTAGGTCCTTTGGTTTGCATAGACCGGGAATGTAGTGCCAAGTTAGTCAAGGGCCACAAGGCAGGGCCACAGGTGCTCGGTTTCATAGTGCCCGGCAACTAATTCCGCAATTTTAAAGTCGGCGTACGACTGTAGAGGTCCCCCTGATTCCTGCCACTAAAACCCTGTGGTCCGGGTATGAGAATGTGGGGCGGTGAAGATGAGCTAGCCAAGTTCTACTATCAGGATCCCTTCATCAAGATGACTCAGGGCCCCACTAGTAGACTTAGGAAGAGGAGGATGTGGAGAAGGGACAAAACCCGAGAGAACTCGGCTGAGGACTCTGGGTGCTAGTTGCACTCCTTATATACCTAGGTACATGGTCTGTGCATACGCTACACGAGGTAACGGCAAGGCACTGCGCATGCTGCGCATTGCTGTGCAATGAGTCAAGATGTTGACTCATCCTTGCCGCGATCCGCCATCTAATCTTATCTAATCCCTATTGTTTATCTAAGCGCTGACTGATAGGCGCTTGCTTAGTCAGCCAGTGTTATATAATAAAGAAGAAAATGAATATAAATTGACTTAGTGAAAACGAAGTTTTCAGTTGGTCATGACAGTAGCCAATTGGCCGTAGTCACCTTACAATGGTAAGATGAGGCTATCTGTTGTTGAAGTCGGTGTCGCCTAGATTCCTCGAGGCTGTCTGTAGACACGTGCTGTAACGTGTACAGAGTCAGACGGTTTACTGAAACTAAGTGCTCCTTGTCACTGTCCGCGATGACGAGCAAGACTTGCTCCGTGCTATGACCAATGACAAAGGGTGTGATGTAGAAGACTCTAGATTATGTTAGGACTAATCCTTGACACAATCACAAGCTTCAGAGAAGAGAAGATGAATTGAGACGAAGCTAAGACACAGTAGTCTGTAACCTACAAGGAGGAAACAATCTAGAGTCTTAAGGACTCCTACCTACAGAACACACTCCTTATATACCTGAGTCGTTGGTCTGTGCGCACAGTCTACGCAGCCGCTAAGGCTATGCACGCGCAGCAACAAGACCCAGACCCTTCTCCCAGACCTGTCCGGACTCACCCAGACTCTCGGTCCCTTCCTGCAAATGCTGTTTCACCCAATATCCCCTAATAGCCTTGATCGTATAGCCACCCTGGGTTATATAATCCTCCTGCCATATCTGGATAGGGGTCCTGCGCCGTATGCTCGCGTCTTGTTATACATCCATAGGCCTCTGAATAAAATAGAGAAAAATACAGAAAAAAGGTCCATATCGTAACAGTTTGCTGGAACTGTCCTGCCATATTCTCCTGCTACCTGTTGGCAACGGCACTATATCCTGTTGGCATACATGCTCTTGCCAATAACCAACCATCATGACAACAACCCATCAACACAATTGGCTACAGCCAGCCTCGCCACATCCTTGTTAATAATAGGCAGCAAGTTGGCCTCTCTCTTTCCAGACAAAAGCACATCCGGCCTGGCCACCAGTGAATTGTTACTACTTGTTGCATTGGCATCTGTTCCACCGGTGTCCATTGCCCTTGCATCTGCCACACTTAGAAAATCTTGAGTGTTTTGGACAGTACTCTCGTCTATGTAACTTACGAATGTTCTCCTTGCCTAAAATAAATCCCCAAGGCCCCTCGGGTCTGGATCACCTGCTGTGTCTTTCCAGGATGAGCACATAACAGAGAATAACATATTACAGGTTTTATATCTAATTCTTTAACGCTTTTAACAGTGTGATCGCACCATCTATCCTAAACCCATCAAATGGAAAGCATATGTACTTGGAAGTGCATGAGTGTCGAATTTTCCCTGATGTACAACTGTCAGAGGAATGAACGCAGCTGATGGTCAACTCACCCTGAAGTATACAATAATTGTTTTTCAGATGTGTTTCTTGTTTATTTTAGGTTTGCCATCAGGAGCCTTTCTCTTATGCCCACGCAATTTTCCTGTCCCATATCCTCTCTCTTGAGGTCCCGGAAATGTTGGTGTTATGGGTAGTTGGATTTCATGCAAGCCAGTTTCAGTAGTTGCCTGTTCTTCGTTTGGCAGGCCAATCGCCCTATGAACCTCTGCGATTCTCAACAATAACTTCTCAACCAACTTTTCCAGTCGGTCTAGGCGCTCAACAGTATCAACCTGAAACATCACATGGGTTTGTGTAGTATTCTCCAGTCCCTGTTGCTTGTCAACGTCCCATTATTGCACCCATTGGTTCAGCTCCTAGAGACACCTGATTTTTGCTGATCTCTGTCTTTTCATCCTTCGGCATCCGTGGCAACCAGAACTGGGGCCTTTCCTTTTCTCTTAACAGGTCTGTAGTCATCGGTGTCGTCGCTGGAGCTTTCGTCAATCTCCATGGCTGGAGGGTCCCTGCTTGCTGCCAAACGTTTCAGTCTGTTTGTTGACAACAGCTCTGTCTGTGTTTCGATCTGCTGACATCATGGAGGTTTTGCTGATGCCTCCAATGGCAGGCTTGCTGATGCCTCTGACAGCAGGTTTGCTGATGCTGCATCGTCTTGTGCTTTGACTCGCCTCAACCATTGCACCCGAGAAGCATCAGTTATTGGATCCCGTGCTTCAACCCAGCGATATAGTGTGGGCTTCACCGGTGGAGGTTTTGCTGATGCTTCCAGTGGCAGGTTTGCCGATGCCTCCGATGGCAGGTTTGCCAATGGCGGGTTTGCCGATGCCTTTGATGACAAGTTTGCCGGTGTGTCCAATGGCAGGTTTGCCAACAAATGATTGCAGTAACCCATCAGCGCAACTGCCTATAGCTAGCCTTGCCATGGCGTTTTTCTAACCATATGCTGCAAGGTGGTCTCTTTCGTCCAGACAAAAGCATGTCCAGCCTGGCCGCCTGCAATTACCAGCGACATCACTATATTGCCCATTGCCTGTTGCCGATGGCACTATATTGCCTGTTGCTGATGGCCTGTTGCTGACGGCACTTATTTTGCCTGTTGCCAATGCTGTATAGTACCATTGCTGCCGGCAACAGGCAATATAAGTAGGTGAAACAAAATAGTACCATCGGCAATAGGTAAAACATCTTCTCTTCTTCTTCTGCTTCTCCCACTGATTCTTCTCCTGCTGATCCTCATGCTGCTTCTCATGCTAATTCATATCCTCTGGTATATAAGGGCTTAGCAGCTTCATGACTGCACTCCCTTCCTTTCCTTCATATAACCAACCACTTTGCCATGGACTGTGATACACAGGGTAACTTCATTGATCTCTCTGTTGCTCAATGGATACAGCGGCATCAGGATATTACCTCAAGAATTCCTACTGATAGGGAACCACTAGCAGCATTTCAAGCAGCAGAGTGGGCACTCACTGGCTATGACAGTGTATCCAATAAACAAGCAAGAATTGAAGCACTGCACAATCGTCCTAGGAATAATGCCCAGGTCCCATACATGAGACAAGACTATGATTCTGTTATTGGATTTACTTCAACAATCAAGGTCAAAGGGGCAATTTTTGTGTATTCCAGACCATCTCCAGCACGTGCACTCACAGCAAGGGTCAAGATCAAGACACCTTTCACTATCAATGACCAGGTAGATTACTTATAACTCTTGATTATACCTAATCAATGAGTTTCCCCCCACAAATTTCAGGTCATCATGTTGGATCCATCTACAGTATCAGGAACCCCCCGGTGTGACGCCTAGGAGCCCCAACAGAGAACTGAGGAGAGGAGAGGAGAGGAGGGATGAAACCCGAGAGAACTCGACTGAGGACTCTGGGTGCTGAATTGCACTCCTTATATACTATGACAGGTGGTCTGTGCACTACCCTAAGCCCTACTTCTAAATATAGTAAGACAGCTGCACATGTAGTAATGGTAATGAGTCATCAGTGCCGGGTTCCGGTATCTTATCTACGGCTTTATCTAACTGCCAAGCGATAGGCGCCTGCTTAGTCAGCACATGTTTATATAATATGAAGAAAATAAATAATAAAATGAAAATGACTTGGTGAAAAAGCCGAAGCTTTTCAGTTGGTCATGACAGTACCCCCTTTTTAAGATTTGGCTTCCAGACAAATTTAAACTTCATCGTCATCTTTCAGCACGTTGCGCTCTATCACGGATGGTTCCTCTAATTCCTCAATGATGGGTGAGAGTGGGCAGGATGGTGGGGTGAGGTCTTCAATCATTTCAGCACGAGGCGCTATATCATGCGATTGACGTAGGCACATGTTGCATTGACATGGCCCTTCCATGTCTCCTGGCTCTGTAAGGGTGTCTAGACCCATCCTTTCTTTCCATTTTTGCCAGTTTTGCTCCCATTTTGCAGCTGGTGCTACTGCATTAACATCAATTTTGGACACTATTTTGTTCGAGGATTGGGTGAAGTTTTCATAAGGTCTGAAAGTCAACCCGTTAAAGGTTGCTTTGTCAAGCCTTCTGATGGCTCCAGGGTTCCTATCGTAAAAGTTTTTTATTTTTCTTTTTGCGTTTTGTAAATTGTCCAACGGTTCCCAGGAGTTATGTTCAGTGGTGTATCCTTTCCACCTGACCAAGTACTCCATTTTGTTTCTTTTTAGTCGTACATTGATTATTTCCTCCACTTCATATTCCTTTTCACCATCTATTTCAATTGGCGGTGGGGGTTGCGCCTTTTTCCCTTTCATTGGTCGTTTCCACGGGCGTATCCTTGATACATTTACCACAGGGTGGATCTGTTGTGAGAAGGGTAGATCTAGCTCTACTGCATTTGGCGACACTATTTTCTTGATTGGGTATGGTCCAATCCATCTTTCTACCAGTTTCTTTGTTGGTCGTCCTGTCAACCTTAGATCCTTGGTTGACAACCAAACTTTGTCTCCAACTTTATATTCTGGTGTGTCCGATCGGTGTCTATCTGCATATAGTTTCATGTCACTCTGTGATTTTAGCAAGGCTGCCTGAGTTTCCTCATGAATTTCCTTCATTTTTTGGGCAAACTCTGATGCTGCCGGGTGACTACCTTCCCTTCTTGGCTCGATTCCCATCCTGGGGTGTTTACCATAGTTGACAAAGAATGGTGTCTGTTTGGTGGACGCTTGAATTTTGTTATTATAGCTAAATTTGGCAATGGCTAACCATCCAGACCACGTTTCTTGTCTATGATCTACGAAAATCCTCAGGTACTGTTCTAGGTCCTGATTCATTCGTTCTGTTTGTCCATCCGTCTGTGGGTGGAATGCTGTGGACAAATCTGTGCTAATGCCCAACATTTGATTCAGTTCCTTCATCATTTGCACAGCAAACTGTGGACTGCGATCTGAGATTATAGATTCGGGAAGTCCATGGAGTTTCCAAACATGATCCCTGAATAATGTGGCTAATCCCTGAGCCGAGGTTTCTTCTGATGTAGGGATGAAATGTGCCATTTTTGACATTCTGTCACAAACTACCAAGATCACATTGTGACCATGTGATTCTGGTAATTTTGTGATAAAGTCAGCAGAAATATGTGTCCAGGGCTTTGCTGGTGCCGAGTTTGGCATTAACTTTCCAGCAGGAGGCTCCAGGAAATTCTTATTCTGCTGGCACTTGTCACACCCACTAATGTATTTTTTAATGAACCTGGTGATCCCAGGCCACCAGTAATTTCTTGTGACAAGTTCAATCGTCTTCCACTGTCCTCCATGTCCAGCAATGGGCATGTCATGGTGTAAGTGGACTATCTCCATCCGCAATTTCTCGTCCTTAGGTACATAGACTTTCCCTTGCCAGAGGATAAGTCCTTGCTCCATCTCCCATTCTCGAGCGTTTAGTGTTTTAACACCAGCCTTTTTCATGGCTTCTACTGCTTTTACTACTGTTTTGTCACATGCTTCAGAGTGTCAAATTTTGTTTAACAATTCTTTTTCTGAGCTATGAATGAATACGTGTCCATGACGTAGTGCAGCAATTCTGAAAAAGTCTGGTTTGAGGAGCATGACATCTTTGTTGTCATCATCCACCCCCTTTTTATGGTCTGGCCTCCTGGACAGAGAATCGGCCTTTCCCATAGTAACACCAGCTTTATGATGCAACACAAAATTAAATCGACTGAGGTACAAGGCCCATCTAGCCTGTCTGCGATTCAACTTTTTTGCACTCATAAAGTACTTGAGATTCTTGTGATCAGTCCATATCTCGAACTGTTCACATGCTCCTTCCAAGTAATGACGCCATGTTTCCAGGCAGCACACGATGCCTAGCATTTTCTTGTCATGGACGTCATAGTTGCGCTCTGTGTCATTGAGCGACTTTGATAGGTAGGCCACAGGCCTCCATTTGTCATCCTTGCAGAGCATAGATAAGACGCCGCCTGTAGCATAGTCTGATGCATCTGACTCCACCCTGAACTTCCTATCTGAATCCGGGGCAACTAGTAAGGGTTGCTCCGTGAATATCTTTTTCAGGCTTTGGAAAGCCTTTTCTTGGACCTCCGTCCATTCCCATGTTTTTTCTTTTCTAACCAGATCATGTAGTGGCTGTGTGATTTTGGCAAAGTCCTGTACAAAGCACCTGTAGTAATTGGCTAGACCTAAGAACCTTTGTACGTCCTTGACACAAGAAGGGGTGGGCCAGCTAATAATAGCTTCAACCTTCTTTGTATCCATTTGAATTCCCTTGGGTCCTAGGACAACGCCCAAGAATTCAACTTCTTCTATGCACCACACGCATTTTTCTGGTTTTACATACAGATCATTTTCTTCCAATCATTGCAAGACTTGTTGTACAATTGCGTCATGCTCCTCTTTTGTTTTAGTGAAGATGAGTATGTCATCAATGTACACAATGACTTTCCCTGCATTGATCATGTCGCGGAAAATGTCATTCATCGTTGCTTGGAAGGTGGCCGGCGAGTTGGTCAGCCCAAAAAACATTACTACCAGTTCAAAAGAACCTTCAGGGGTAGTGAATGCTGCTTTCCACTCATTGCCTTCTTTGATTCGTACGTTATTATATCCCCACCTAAGATCTAGCTTAGTGAAGTATTTCGCACTCCCCACTCGATCTACGAGCTCCGATATAAGTGGTAACGGGTAATTATTTTTAACCATCCACTTGTTCAGGTATCGGTAGTCCTGAACCATCCGCTTTTTTCCATCTTTCTTGCTTACAAAGAAGACAGGTGACGTTTGTGGAGATTTTGAGGGTCGGATATACCCTTTTGCCAACTGATCATCCACAAAGTTCCGTACTTCTTGCAGCTCATCTGGGGATAGGGGATAGACCTTCCCTTTCCGGGGTTGATAGCCTGGTTTGGTATTGATTGCATGATCCCAAGGCTTTCTAGCCGGCATGCGCTCTGATGCTCCTTTTTCAAAGATTTTGAGCAATTGGTGGTACTGCTCCGGTACCATCTCTTTGGCTGTGAGTTTTGCCAATTCTTGTACATGTCTCATTGATCTGGCTTTTGGTCCTGTGGATGCCAATGGGAACACCAGCAAGAATGGGTATTTATCCCCATACTTGTATTGACTCGGGTGTTTCATCTGTTCCATGTACGTGAGATGCTTCTCACTTTCCTCTTTTTCTTTGAGCCAGTGTGCGAAGTCTAATTCTTTCTCCTGTTCCCACAGATATTCCAGAACACGCCAGTGTTCCACTGATCGGACCTTCTGTTCTCGCTTCTTGGTCCACTCTCTTTGCCTATGTCCACAGCTTTGCGGACAATGCGTCAATTTGACTTGACCGGTTTCCCAATTGATTTCAGGATTGTGTTTTCGTAACCATGTGGATCCAATGATTATGTTGGTCTTTCCTAGCTCGCATATCTCAAAGGTGGCTCGTTCCTTATGCCCTTGATAAGATAAGAGGAGATCAACCTCATGGGTGATCATTCCTCCTTCATTGTTGGTTCCATCCACATTCCAAACTTGAATGGGACGCTCCAAGGGTATGAGTTTAAAGCCCATCCTTTTTGCATATGCAGCATGCATGAACAATCCTGTTGCTCCTGAATCAAGCAATGCGGTTTGTTGAGTTTGTTCATGTGTGTCCAACCTTTCCAACTCGATCTCCATTAAGATCTCATCCTTCCGTCCTATTGACCTAACTAAAAATTCTTTTTCTCCTTTTTTCAACATCCTTTTCAGACAAGCAGTTTCAGCGCTAGGCGCTATATCACGCTGCTTTCCTTTTAAGTCCTTTTGTCCCTTTGTAGATACTTGTACTACTGTTTTCAGTAACAAGGAATTAAGCACAGGTTGTACCACCCTGCCGCGCTCCTTGGGAGTGACACTTTCAGCGCTGTGCGCTATATCATGGTGTTTCACCTGGGAGTTTGCCTCTTGCGGGGACGTCTCAGAAGTCCTTGAGACTTCCGAGATGGTCCTTGCATCAACCCGGTCAGCGCTAGGCGCTATATCAAGGGGCTGTGCACTATCTAATCTATCTAGTACAGTGTATCTATTATGAGAGTCCAGTACGGGACCTACTGACTCTCTTCCTCTTTTAAATGCTCTTCTCCTTTCTTGAAGTACTCCTTCATTTTGTCAAACGTCATGGTGCGAATATCAAGTCCTGATCTGCAGTTCCTGGAAATGTGTCTGATCTTGCTGCATTTGTAACAGCAGAGTGGTGGTCTTTGATTTTGATCAACGTCCATTGCGTTAGGGTCCGGCCGATGATTTGCCATACTACTTGAACTCGCAGAGGCTCCAGCTCCCAATCGTCCCTGACTCGCTGATCCCGATCCGAATTTCCATTGGGGTTTTGGCTGGCCAGGGGCTACCGGCTTCGCCATATCCGGGCCTTTGGATGCTCCTTCACTCCTATTGGCGGAGTTACTGGTCCGCGAGGAGTAGTACTTCTCCTCGGCTTTTGCCTGTCTCCACTGGCGATCCAATCTTACTGCTTTCTGATACCATCCTTCAATGGTCTCAGGTACTTCGTCAGCCTCCATTATCCTTTTTCAGAGTCTGGTATTCAAACTGTGTTTGAATTCTTTGATAAGAGCTCTTCCTAGGTACCTGGTGCCTCGTGATACCTTTTTGAATTTCTGCATGTGTTCCTTGCACATACTGGACCCTTGTGTCATGGTCCGCATCTCCGAGATTTTTGATGACTGTTCATCAGTGTCACCAAAATCCCTTCTGATCTGTCTAAACAATTGCTCCACCATTTGCGGAATTCCTTCTTCATCGTTGGCCATCTGCTCCAACAGATTGTCCTTCCAATCTGCAGCAAAGCCTTCCGTCATGTACAAGATGATCAATAAGATCCGTTCTTCCTCGTCGGATTCTGGCATCTTTAATTGAATGTACAACCTGCATGCGTTTATGAAATTTGTCACTTCAGACATCTTTCCAGAGAAAACCGGGGGTTTGGCTACATCTATTCTAGATGTTCCGCCATTTCTGGTTCCGGGAATATTGAATACCGTCCCTGGCGGTATGTTAACAATGTTGGCGGGGGGAGGAGGGTGTTTTGCTGCAGCCGCGGCGGCCTGTGCAGTGTTTGCTTGCAGCTGTGTCAGCTGATTTTGGAGGGCTTGAATGGTTGCGGCTTGCGCATTGAGGAGGTTCAGCAATTCTGCTGAGGTCATTTCTTGGGGCGCCGCCATACTGTGATAGTGTGGCAGTGGCAATGTAGGTGATGGTGTAAGTGGGGGTGGTGGTGATGAAAATGGTGGTGTGGGTTTTCTGATGAAATCGGCGTCAGAGTTGAAAAGTAGGTTTGGGTTTAGGGTTGCTGGATTAGGTACTAGGATAAAAAACAGTGCTGCTTCCCACTGATGTGGTTCCTCTGTGATAGAGTTTGTAGAGTGTGAAGATGATGAGGAAGTAGATTCTCCTTCTGATGAGCTAAAACCCGCATCATTTGGATCAAGATCGCCAGTGACGGCATCCCAAAAAGTATCATTATTGTTTGTATCTCCTATCTTGTACGTAAAGGTGAGGGAGGTCTTGGCCTGTCACCTGCTTGGGAACGTAGATATAGAAACATACACTCAGGGTCTGCAACCACCCCTGCAGTGCTACAATGTATGATACTGACTACTGGTTTATTTTTAATTGAAGAGTCTATCTAAGTTGGGTCCAAATGGTTGTCCAACTGCCGCTACACCATACGGGTGCAGGCCTTTCTCAGAGACGTGTGGGCAAGTGCCGGCTATCTCCAAGGGGTAGGGTGAAAAGAGTATTTATGTAGGTATAAATCTATAGCCTTCAGGGGCCTAGGCCAGGGCAATTTAACGTGCTAGGGGGGTGGCGAGCCTTGTCCCTAGATACAGATTGCGTATTGTGCAATCACCCCAGCACTGGTATCCTGTGCACAGGTAACCCTATCAACTGGGTTAGGTTCTTCGGTTTGTGTAGACCGGGAATGTAATGCAAAGCAAGTTAAGGGCCGCGATGCAGGGCCACTGGGTGCGCAGTTTTAACAGTGTCTGGCAACCAATACCACAATTTTAACATCGGTGTATGATGGTGTATATCCCCTGGTTCTCTGCCACTTAAGCCTGTGGTCCAGCTTTATCAAGCATTGGGGCTGCTAGAGAGGATAGTCGAGTTCTACTATCAGGAACCCCCCAGCATGATGCTGATGAGCTGTGTCCAGCTACGACCGTGTAGGGCTTCTTCAAAAGCCTTACCTTTGGAATGCTAGGGATCCCACACATGCGCTGACCCCTTCGCTAACATTTGTACTTGCCAAGGTTGTCGACAACATCCGATTATCCGACGCTCTTTTCCGCGCGACAGTCATTCACCCGATAAGGCCAGGTTCTGATTATCTGACGAGATCCAACAGTCACACAGCACAGGTCTATTCTGCAAGCCGCCTCCCATTACCACTGCCTGTACACCACAGTCTGCCTCCCCGCAGTGCAGCCAGCTGACTCAGCACGACCATAACAGGAAGGACGGACGTATAGCCATTTTCACTTTCAACTGCACCATTTCTGACAATCGCCCATCAACGTTTTCTGAACCATCGGCATTGTAAACAGGAATCGGATGGGGGAGTTTTCTCGTGTTGAGATTATTCCGCTTCATGAAATTCCTGTTCACGCATGAACCCGTGCACCCTGAGTCCAGCAAAGCCGATATCGTAACAGACTGTCCCGTTGTGATATCAGTAACCGTCATGGGTACGTTTAGTTGTCTTTTCCCGGTTCCTATCACCTGCTTAGGTTTATTCCTTAAGTGGTTCAAGTACCAGGCCGCTTGTGCCTCCATCACGCTATTCAGACTCTGGACCAGATCTGCCGTTACCTCTTCCATCCTGGAGTCATGACTCCAGGATCGAAGAGATGGAAGGGCTTGGGCCATGGGTCGTTCCCATATGCGCCTCACCATCCATGGAGTCTGCCAGGGCTTCAAGCAATCTTTTCCTGTTGTAATGGGCTCATTCCTTATTTTTTGTGTTCTTAGTTCATAATCAATGCAATTTAACTTAATGGATTGAGTTGCATGACTATTATTACATGTCGATGAACTAGTACTACAGGCCTTCCGGTCGGAATGGATTCCAGTTGGCCACTTCAAAAACCCAAGGCCTCACTAATGGCCTTCTTATCATCTTCAGTGGCATCGTCAAGCCACTCCTTCCACCCTATTTCCCACACACAAGTCTTCCCCTTCCAATTCTTGGGACTTTTGCATTCTCGGCTAATATGCCCCGTCTTTCTGCAGTTATAGCACACGATGGTGCTCTTCTTTCTATCAACATCCATGGCGCTGGGGTCCCTGGCACTCGACGTTGTGGCTGCTGCCGGTGGTGGACCTTGCGTTGCTCCACCAGTCCGAGTTGCAGGTGTTGGTGAAACCCTGTTATGGGTACCCTGCGTCCTCGCTGTCAATGCCTGGGGTTGGTGCAACCCTTGCCCTATGTTTACATTATAGAACTTCTTGGCGTCCCGCCAAGCCTTGTTCAATTCCATCGCCTTTGTGTACCACTTTTCCAAATCTCCTGTAGTGGTTCCATCTCCTGGCACTCCTGTTTCAACGATCCTCAACCCGAGCTGAGGATGTAATCCCCTCCTGAATTGCGCAATCAGCGCGATCTTGTTGTAGCCTGTGAGTTGGGCTAGTCCTCTGAAGTCAACAATGTAATCTTCTACATTGCACTTCCCCTGCTGTAGACCCTGAATTTTGCGAATCGCATCATCCCAGGTTTCCATTGTTAGGAAGAACTCGTGTGCTTCCATGTCAAACTCCTGCCAACTCGTGAAAGGTGGCTTGTGGATAAAAGCTGCCTGTTTGATGCTTTCCACTTCGTCTAATAACAACACTATTCCATGCCGTTCTTGCGCTAAGGTGGTTCCTGCTCTCCAGGTCCCTAGCGCCTTTCGCTCCTCCCGCTCCAACGCGTTTTCCAATATTTGTTGAAGCTTCACACCTGCCCAGTTCCCTGCACGATTGGCTGATCCACCCCGGATGCGCTGAAGCGACATTGTTACTTGTCGCAAGACTGTCCTTTGCTTTGTCAAGTGGAAGTAAATTGCCATGCTTCTTAGCCAGTTGGCAATTAACTCCGGTTGCCATTTGTAGTAGTCGGGCATGTCCAACTTGACAGTTGGAGTGGTCTCTTCTCAGGGTGGGTAAAATAGCGTCTCCGCCACCATGCCAATTCCTTCTGCAAATGGTCTTACCTGGTTTCTACGGTCGTTTTCCAAGCGTGCCTCCCATGTTGCATTTTCTGCTGTTGTTCCAAATACTGCTATGTATGCAGTGACCAACATGAGAATTGCCGACATGAATGCATCGGTGACTGTGAAACCCACTCAACAATGGTTGGGTCCAAACCATTTCCATACCTCTTGCACTGGAGATCCCCACTCCTCGTCTTTCTCTACATGGTAGATTTGTCGCCGTCGGTCATAGGACACCGTCACATGAATCTCCTCGTTCTGCATGTCTTTCTCATAGAGAGATATTTCAACCCAAGATGGGTTTGCCTTCCATGTGAAGCTCGACCAGTACTGTGGCTTGAATAACCACAAATAGCAATATTCTGGTGTCATTGGTGAAATGTTCGTGTGTCCTTGTTGCGGGAGTGCATAACCGTCCCACTGTTGTACTCGACTGACCCAGTCTTCCACGTTGATCTCATACTGGGGAACATCGTCCAGCCACCTAATGCTGAACTCATGTTCTCCCCACACCTGCTCCGCTGGTGACCGTCTTTGAATATTGACGTTAGTGACGTCTTGCAATATTCTCCGAGGGTACACCACTCTCTCTTCTGGTTCTGCGCCTAGGCGCACTGTCCTCCATCCTGCACCCACACTCCAGTGAGTGAGTTCATCGATATCCTTCCACGTGTATGTGTCTATATCGTCAACTTCCTCAGGTTGCGCCAACACTACATGGAAGATTCCCTGCTCTGGTCCATCTTGTAATTTGAACCATGTTGTCTCGTCCTGCATCTCGATTTCCCAAGTGGAAATGTCATACAGCATTGGGTACTTTGGCCATTCGAATTTGTCCCGAAATTCCCTCTTGAATAGCCATAGGTAACACCACCCACGGATCATGTGCTTCGGGATCTTGACCAACATCCTCGTGGTTTGTTTCGTTTTTGCAAAATCCGCCTTGGTTTTTGCTGGACCAGGGAAGACTGTCTCGACTGTCTTCCTCCATTCTCTTGTGCGAGTGTGCTGCTCCTTCAGCGACTCTTCTCCCATTTCCCATAGGAACATGGTCATGCTGAGTCCAACGGATCCGTCGAGAACTCCTTCTCCCTCGTATTTGTTTGGTGTCGGTGGCAGCACCATGTTACGTGGCTTCGTCATTCTCAATGGATCATACCGCTGAACTCGCAAGTAGTGCGCTGAGTTCTTTATGTTCCCGTTGAGCGCATGAACCAGTCTGTTCATGGCCTTCTGCGATAAATGCCAATGATGGCCCACCAGTACCAAATTGCGTTGTGTGCAATCAAATGCACACCGGACGTAGCTTGCCAGAACTTGGAAATCTAACTCGATTTTGAACACCAAGTTCTGCTCGTCGTTGAATCCCTGTCCTCCGACTTTCTTCAGATTGATGAAAGTGGACTGGGACCACTTCGACTTCTCATCTCGGATCCACTTGTTACTTTTCTGCATGTGGACCCTATTGTAGAGCGACTCCTTCTGATCGCCCAGCTCAATATGAACACCCGGCATATTCTCCAACCGGTTGATCATTTCGTCGTACTTGGTGTACACCTGTTTGTATAACGCCACTGTGGATTTTCTTTTGTTATCCCAACTGGCTTTTGGGATGAACCTGCCGATGAGCTCGTCGGCCATGTACTTGAAACTGGGAACCGTCTTGGTCCCGCCTGGTGTAATAACTGCCGGGGTTGAAGGCTTATCCTCCACTGCCTTCTTTGGTGTCACCGGCTTGATCTGATGCGCCTTCTGCGCCCTTCCCTGGACCCGTGGAGCTTGCGCCTTTTCTCTTTCGAGACGCGCCGCCTCATTGTGTTCCTTGCGCTCTCTGAGTAATGCCTCCCACACATTGGACTGTTCGGCCCGAGCCACTCTGTTGGCTTTGGCAAGAAGACAGCGTGCCTCCTCAGCCTCATGCCTATGGCGCTCCGCAGCCTTATGAACGATCCACCAACACACATGCATGTTGTGGTTGGTGGGTACTGGCTGACGTGCCAGTTGTGCAAGCCGTCGTTGTTCATACGCTTGCCACCGTGCGTAGTTGGCATTTTCTCGTGCGCGCCACTCGTCTTCAATACGGCTCTCAATGAGCCCCTGCAATAAAAACTCTGTCTTACTCAGGTCCCACACCGACCTGACATAAGGAGCCTTCCCATTCTTCCACTGAGATGCCCTTACGGGGATGTCACCAGAAGGGTTTCCACCTGTTCTCGGGGTCAATTTGGCACAATTGGCCCGCACCCCCGCAGAACTCTTCGATTTAATCCCACCATGTGACACAGGGAGGTGGTGCCCAGGTTTTCACTCTGGTGTCCTCGTGCTCATGAAACTAGCTGTGATATGTGATTGGTATCCAGAGACTGTGCATCCTTGATACACGGCACCCCCCTGCGTTGTTTTCGCGTGTTTTCCCACGCTCTTCCGCTGCGCCAGCTGCCAGCCCCCCTGACCCACTATCCCAGGGCAGGACGGCACTCTCACCATACGCAGTTTTGTCGCCTGAGTAGCTGCGACCTGTGTAAAGGAAATAGAAACGGAACCCATACCGGTTCCAATGACTGATGTGCTCTGCTGAGCGACTTGAGCTGTTGCATCAATGACACCTTGAGTGGTTGCGCTTTTCGTGCCTGAGTTCTGAATTGCCTGTGACGCTGGCATAGCAATTGCGTTTCGCAGTCGGTAGTCGATACCTGTGTGAGGTGGTCTTGTAAGGCTCTTGATTATGTTACAAGGTCAGTAGACCAAGTCGCACAACCAGAGGAACAAGAGGAGAAAAAGAAAGAAACTCTGTAGTGCTGTCTATGACAGTGACTATCAAGAGCCTGGGGGTTCTCAGGCTCCTACTACTACTATATACCCCTCACCTCATGGTCCCCTCATGTCTGCTTCCCCTTAACCACATGCCCTGCTGATATAAGCTAGGGTGCTACCATGGGCGCCTGTCCATCATGCATGTCACCCAGTGTGACATGAAACTGTCGAATCGTAACAGAAATGACCTACGAGGAACATGACTCCTTTCTCCAGAACACACAAAATTTGCATCAAGCTGCTGAAGCTCTCAAATGGAAGGTGGAAACATTGACAAAAGAACTAGACAATGCCGTCAAATGGGCCGAGTCTAGGACAGATCATGGTTGGACAACTTCTGGCTGGTAGAAGTTGGTGACTTCTCGCATACAAAGGGGGTAATGTTACAAGTTCTCTTTTCCCTTTGTTAATGAGCTACATTTACTTGTTACAAACCCACAGTTATGCTTGGACAATATCTCCTTTTATAGCTACCTTCACCTTTCCTTTCCTAGATAGCTATGCTCTTTCCCCTTTAGTTTCTATTGTTCTCTTAACGTATATAAACCCCCTCATGTACCGTAGTTCTTTAGTTCCAACTTAGTCGAATCCTATCCATAACTTGAACACTCTTTTGCTCGTCGCCTCAACTGCTCTCCTCGCTCTCTTGCTAGCCTTTGTCATCATCAGACTTAGTGCCTAGAACCCTTGTCCAGTGATTGGGAACAGACCGAGACTCTGTTTATTGCTGTAGACTTGGACGCTGAACAATGTTGTGGACATCGACCGTAACAATTTGTAGTTTATCAGAGCCAAAATCAATTCAATCAAATAGCCAAAACACTAGTGTGGGAAGGGCTTGCTCAGGGACCACATTGCACTAGATCTGAAGGTGTTATACCATTAAAGGACTTGTTCTCAGCAGATGTGATCATCTAGATGTGCCTTCCAAACAGATGACAGTATCCATCGATAATATTACAAGTGGCTGCAATTTTAGATTGCCCAGGTGCATGGCCACTCCCCCATAATCCCACCTGTGCTCTGTATCAATTCAACAAAGATGAAAAGTTCTGCCATTACACAGTTGCAAGGCATATCAAAGCAGTCAACACTATGTACCAGTTGGCTCTGTGAGCACAAGTCAGTTACTCTAACCTCAGGAAAACAAAACAAACAAGAGATTGCAGCACAGGCAAAGTGTTGCACTATGATTCAAAGTATGCAAAATACAATCACCTTGTTTCAGTGGAGACAGATGCAAACCCATTGCCAATATGGACTTTTCCATCCATGGTGCTGCTGAGGACATTGCTGCAGTTTCTAACATTCTGCTGTTAGGAGAGGAAGGTCTCAAAACTAGCCATGAGGGTGGAGAGTACAAGGTATTCAAAAACTTGGCAAAGGAGATTGCATCGTCAATGGGCAGCTAGTGAGTACTAACCAAATCATGCTAACCTAATTTGAATTAATTCAGTCATAGGGTTGATTCTCAAATGTGGCAAGATAGAACCAAGCTTCAGACAGAGCATTGGCTTATGCAAATGGATGAACTTGTTAATGCTTATCTTGCTTTTCAATCTAACATGGAATATGATGGTCTAGCAAAGCAACAAACTCCCCCTGAAGCAGTGAATGGGCAGTCTGTCATAGTCATTGAGGTTGTTGACCTTTTTTGTACATTTCCCACATCTCTTTTATGAGATTTATCTTAAACTAGTTGGATCAAGATAACCTCAAAAAATGCTGTCGAATGCACCCCATATCACTTTGGGTGCATTGTGAGAATGTGGTGACCTCAGGGTCCAAGGGCGCACTTCCAAACGTGGAAATTCGCACCGACGAGGGGTCATCTAGCCTTGATTTGGTTGGCCGAGGTTGTTTTGATGACTTCTCACACGACTTTCCTTATGTGGGGAGCTTACTCAGCACTGCTATATATATATATGGAGGCCCTTTGCCCAAGTCACCCAGCCAACCCTGAATTAGGCGAAGGTTTAGCGCTGGTGTCGAGAAATAGCAAATTTAAGCCTAATTACTCGTGAGTTAAGCTCCAGTCAACCCAGGATTGTTAGGTTTAAAACCGGGGTGCACCAGGTGCTTAAAGCGACTCACGGATCACAAAGACCATTGCAAATAGTATATGGTACTTCTCTTTTCCATTTATCGTCTTTGATACTTTTCCCTTTTGCTTCAGTGTTACAAATTAGTTAGGTCCTCACGACCTCCTTTGGTACGCTACAGTAGTAGACTTTAAAAGGGGATCCGAAGGATCCCCTACGATAATAAATTTCTATTCTCAAAAAAAAAAAAAGATCACAAAGACCTGTGACACACCCGTCACGCTCGACGATGGCCGCTGAACTCGTCTCGCTCAACTGTCTTCTTTCCGGCGACAACGAAGATCAAGTGTTTACTGTCAAGATTCTGAAGACCGACAATGTCAGCATTCTCAAGGACCTAATTAAGGAGAAGAAGAAGCCTCACCTCGACCACGTTGCTGCCTCGGACCTCAACATCTGGAATGTTTCGATTCCCATCGATAAGCTTGCCTCAGCGGCACCACCAGCCGACGGTGCTAAGTTGAGGCCCACGAGGAAGGTGTCTTTGTTTGCGGATCTGTTGGAAGAGCACGTGCACATCCTCGTTAAAGCGCCAGGGCACGGTACGTCCCAAAGTCCTCTTTTCTGATCCCTGTACAACTCGTATCCGTCCAGCTGCGGCTTCCGACCCTACGCAACTCCTCTCGCTCAACTGCTTCGTTCTTGGTGACGATCAACGCCAGGTGTTTACTGTCAAGATTCTGAAGATCGACAATGTCAGCATTCTCAAGGACCTAATTAAGGAGAAGAAGAAGCCTCACCTCGACCACGTTGCTGCCTCAGACCTCAACATCTGCAAGGTGTCTCTACCTGCGAACACCATTTCACCGGAACTCACAGCCGATGGTGTCAAAGCATCCCAAAATTTGCGTTCTGTGGAGAAGATCTTTTCGATTTTCAGTGAGGCTCTGGTGGATGAATATGTACACATTTTGGTACAAGCACCACCTCGTGCGCTCCGTAAACACTTTCTTGACTTGAAGGATTAATGACATCTTTCCGTATAGAACCGATCAACATAAACTACGTCTTTCCCAGCATATCTCCCGAAGTTTCTCGTGTGCGAATTGCATATAGCGAAGACGTCAAGGCGCTTTCACATGCAATCCTTGCCGATATGGAATCTAGAGGTTATTCTGTCAGCAAAAAGGACTATGTTGTTTTGAAGACATCTATCGATATCGATGTGCACTTGCCATCGCGTATTCCCACTGCCGAAGGTCGAGAGCTTGCAATGACGCAGAAATTGTTCAAGGTATTCGATGAGGATCCAAATCACGAATTCGTCCATGTTATTGTCAAGCCTAGGTTCAGCGGTATGTCTGAACTTTAGCTTTGCGAGAATCTCTGCCATATGCAAGTAATTTATCATTCTAGATATCCAACAGGATAAGCGCAAGCGTGACGAAAATGACGGCCCGCCAGCAGAACTCAAGCGTCTGAGGATGGAAATTGCGAATGCGCCGTCTTTTCTATCTACTTCTTACGAATTCCAAAAAATCACAGGACCAGAGCATGGCATTGCCTGCAATCGTCCGTTTGAACCCTTTACGATCCCTCTCGTGCTACTTCACGAAGCTTTTATAATCTTCAAAGATAGGTGTGAAAAGGCACCTTCGGAGCGAGCACTCATTTGCCTTAGTAAACTCGTCCCTGTCGCCTGCGAATGGCACAGTTCGGAACTCGCACGGAGGACGGCGATTCGTTCCATAATCGCGCAACACACGGGTCTCCAGTTCCACGAGCAGAAGATCCCGGGTACCGAATTCACGACCGATGGAAACCTTGCCATCATCGTCATGCCGGCCGCTATCCGAGAATGCAAGAACGAGCATGGAGATGTTCTCAACCAGGCCATCCTATACTATGCAAACTTTCTGAGCAAAGCGTACGAGGATTTCCGTCGCTTTTACAACTTCAACACACGCTTTCCCAGTATTCTCATGGTAGATATGGGTAAGTCTGGCCATTTATCGTCCGTTCACTTGTTCAAGTATATGCAGGTCCATATTTAGGATTTTACGGCGCTGTATGGGACGGGCAGCGCGTAAGGGTTGAACCTCTTACACCTCTCTTCGATCTGTCGACCCATTGGAGGGAAACCAAAGCCAGATGCACGATCGCAGCCTCTTTCGATGCACTCATGGTTGCCGTTAACAGTATTGAAGCACATTACAGTTCAATCGAATCTGAGGCCGAGATGAATCCCCTACCAAAGGGGTATGATCGTGACCTTCGGAAAGCTCGTGGATATCCGTTCTTGACATCCTACGAAGACAATGGGCAGGAAATAAATTTTGTGTACAACGAGCGGCTCCACGACGAAAAGCTTGTCTTCTCCGCTGCCATTGTCGAACAGCCTGACTCTGACGAATTCGTTGTAAAGTTCACGCCGTGGTATTCGGAGGAAGCGCATAACTGTCTGGCGTCTCAGAATTTGGCGCCAAGGCTTCGGCAATGCGTTCGAGTATCTGCGGATTGGATTGCGGTCATTATGGACAAATCGAAGTACCGCGTACTCTCTGATCTACAGCTCTCTGACGCAGACAAGGAGAAGGTGCAACTTAAAGTGACGTCCGTGGCGCGGATGCTACATCAAGAAGGATTTGTTCATGGAGACATCCGAGAAGCCAATATTCTTACCGACGTTGAGTCGCTTACATCTGATGATGTGAGGATTCACCTAATTGACTTCGATTGGGCCGGGCCTATTGGAGAGGCCAAGTACCCGGCTGAAGTCAACAAGATAACTATGAGGCGCCCCGTTAGTGTAGAGGGTGGCGGACTCATCACTAAACAGCATGACATCGAAATGGCATTGTTTCTGTTTGCATAACATTTTCTTCCCATGACTCTATACATTATTCTTTTTCTCTTTTTCGCATTTTCTGAGACTGGTGTCATGTTAGTAATACCTATGCAATGGATGATGCACTGCAGTGAACATGCTTCTGAGCTCGACACACACCGCGTAGACTCGGATGACATATCAGCGAGAATGGATGCTCCCGTAGACGAATGGAGACGGAGGTGTGGACGTGCCCTCAGAGGACGCCTCTCATACTTCTTGACGAAATATTATAAGGAGTCGACAATCCATCGGCTACCTAGCCGGACGATAGGGGACACACCTCATCGCCATCCAAGACATGCCAGTAGTACATATATAAACCAGGATAGATGAGGGGCATAATATCATCTGAGAGGGCTAACCCCCCTTTTGTCTCGCAGTGTGATTCTCCCGCCACCTACAACTCTTGCTCGTCCACCATATCCACAGCGTACCGCATCATATTTCATCAGGTTATGGGCCCCAACACAGGCCAGGGTGCACCAGTGCCCTACAATGCTACCACTGCAGCATCACAGTCGAGACTCAGACACTCTCCTGGAGAAGATCAAAGTGAACTCTTCTCTGAAGCTGGTCAATCCGAGCATTCGCAACCTCCAGCAGATAACAGGACAAATGCTGAAGATCACTCCACTGTCAATCTACCAGTCATTTCATCTTCAGCCCCTATCCCTGGTGAGACAACAGTTTCCAGCACTGTTGAAACGATCTGAAAAGATTGTGATAACATTTTGGATCACTCCGATCTTAACTGATCTTATCTTATCTGTTCCAGAATAGTCCATTCCCCTTGTAGATAATATGGTGATGGGACAAAAAGTATCTTTGACAGATATTATAGAGTTTGACACATGTCATACTCAGACAATAAGTGCACCATGTGCACAACTGTGCAATGCTGTGTGTAACACAGCATTGAACACAGCAATGACTGTGCATTACCAAGTGCAATATAAATCATCAGTCAGCAATACTAATATTGCTGACCTCATGCATGTAGATAGATAGTATATATACCTGTGTATGTAGCTGTTCTCTGCTCTACTAGGTGATTGCCACAAGCAGACCTAAGTGATTAACTACAGCTACAAGTGAGTATTTACTCACCAGCTCTACCCATTCTACTGTGCCCCTGTCATGCTCTGCTTCAACAGGTCATGGGCCCTGTCTGCTTGCAGACCTGGTGACCCTTCCCCTTGATAACCCTGTCTCAAGGACAGGGAGGGAGATAGTGTTACAAGGTCAGTAGACCAAGTCACACAACCAGAGGAAAAGGGAGAAAAGAAAAGGAAACTCTGTAGTGCTGTCTATGACAGTGACTATCAAGAGCCTGGGGGTTCTCAGGCTCCAACTACTACTATATGTATACCCCTCGCCTCATGGTCCCCTCATGTCCACCTCCCCTTAACCTCATGCCCTGCTGATGTAAGCTAGGGTGCTACCATGGGCACCTGTTCGTCACGCATGTCACCCAGACATAAAACCGTTGAGTTGTAACAGATAGCTGTCACAGTCCCTGGAAGGATTGCTTTTGGTAATTATACCAAAAATAAACAAATCAGGTTTGTATGGTAAGGAGCACTAGCTGTAGTGTATACCATGTATTATCAACTGTTGTAAAAGGCTAACATAACCTTGGAGCTCACCAAATAAAGAGCCAGATCAGATCTAACAAATCTGATCTCCACCTGGAGAGGTGTGAGAATAATACTTGGTGTGGCTCATCTCACCAGCCCCAGGTTTCTGATAACCCTGGTAATACAAAAATCATAATCTGGACACATCCACAAGGACCTGGTGTCTGGGGGAGTCAGAGGATACTCCCTTATCAACTGCCTCCAGGTTTAGGGCCATCTTAGGATGGATAAAGATCATGATTACAGTCATGATCAAAAGGCTTATGTGCCCCCCTATTGGCTGTGAATAATTATGCACTTATATCATTATATGGGTTTTTGTCCCATCTTTCTGCAATTATGTAGTCTATTTCTATATGAAGGTTGTGCTGCTTGGGCATTGTCCCTTGGTACATGCAAACCATTGATGGGCACTGGTTAGCATCCCATCTAGATTAGGATCACTTCTTAGTGGCATAATATACAATTATAAATAGATATTTACTATACTCTTTTTATACCTTGGTTGTCGGGATTTGATGGAGCCCCAAAACCATAAATCAGGCTTCCCTGATGATGATGAATTACCTAAAAAAGCGATCTCTGTCCCTGTCAAGGGAGGCACCTGTGCTGCCCTAACCAGGAGCATCAAAGACATGCGCATCGCTACTAGTCTAGAAAAGCAAATGCTGACTGGATTTTTTCCAGATCCTCAAACCAAACCAAACCAAACCCTCTCATAGTATTTACTTGTTTTTACAAATAAATATATAAATGGCAATGACACAGTGTCTTGCTCTACCTCTTCCAATGTCTCTGCTGCCTCTGCCACCATTTTTGCCACTGCTGGCAAAATGTCTCCCATCTCAATTTCCTCAACCTCACCTGCCAGATCTCCCAGCAATAAATCAATCATTGCCAATATTGGCAAGAAAACCATTGGCGTTGTTGCCAACAATGATTTCTTCACTGTTGGCAAATCAGGAAAAGTCGCCAGAAAACCCAGCAAAACCATTGGCAAAACTGGCAAACATGCTGGTACAGCCAAGGCAACCTTCATAGGAAGTTTGGCAACTGGCAAAAAGGAGATGGCAAGTAGCACAACTGCCAGCAAACACATTTCCAGCAAAATTGCCAGCTTGTATGCTGCTATAGCTGGACAGTCCTCCAGCTTTCCATCTAGCAATAGTTTGTCAGGTTGACAAATCAACTATTTTGACCTTCTACCTGAGGAGGCAATAATTATCTCTGATGGAAAATCAGAAAATGCAGCTCTTTTTGGTGTAGCGTCATGCTACAAAGGAAAAGAGACTGCAGCCCAATTCAAATTGGGCAACATATGTAATGGATTCAGGACTGGCCAAAAAGTGGGAACACCACTCCGGCAAAGAGAAAATGCTGCTGGCAAGTATGGCAATATTCATTTCCACCTCCTCATCTCTCCCCACTCTCCGTTCACTGTCGCCTTCTCCTGTTATTAAACAGGAATACATATCGCCACCTCTTCATGGCAACCTCTTTGTGTCTGTTGAACACAAAAATTGTGCTGGCAAAATACGTACTACCGGTTCTGGGCCGTCAACCTCCTGTGATGTTCAATTTGCCAATGATTTACTTTGGCAAAATCAAAATATCATTGCCCAGTGCTGGAAGCAGATTGAGGAGGCCAAAAAATGGGAAGAGAAAAGAATTGCTGAGAAAATTGCATGACAAGTACAAGATCATGAGTGAAATATGGCTCAATCTCTCAGAAATAAAACATCTCTTCGCCATTTCAAGGAACTAAGTGTTACGGTTGATGTCCACAATGTCGTTCAGCGTCCAAGTCCACAGCGACAAACAGAGTCTCGGTCTGTTCCCAGTCACTGGACAAGGGTTCTAGACACTAAGTCTGATGATGACGAAGGCTAGAGAGAGAGTGAGGAGAGCAGTTGAGGCGACGAGCAAGAGAGCGTTCAAGTTATGGATAAGATTTGACTAAGTTGGAACTAAAGAACTACGGTACATGCGAGGGGTTTATATACGTTGAGAGAACAATAGAAACTAAAGGGGAAAGAGCATAGCTATCTGAGAAAGGAAAGGTGAAGGTAGCTATAAAAGGAGATAACATCCAAGCGTAACTATGGGTTTGTAGTGAATAAGTGTAGTCCATTAACAAAGGGAAAAGAGAACTGTAACATTACCCCCTTTGTATGTGAGAAGTCACCAACTTCTACCAACCAGAGGTTGTCCAGCCATGATCCGTCCTAGACTCTGCCCATTTGACGGCATTGTCAAGTTCTTTGGTCGACATTTCTACTTTCCATTTGAGCGCTTCAGCAGCACGGTGTAGGTTCTGAGCATTGCGCAGGAAGGAGTCACATTCCTCGTAAGTCATTTCATGCGGGTCAATGGTAAGAGTAAGGGCAGCAAGATTGTCGGTTGCGGAGGAGAGGTTGGTGATAGAACATGTGGCCGCGGCGAGAGCGTCAGTGACGACGGTGAGCGTGGTGTTCCTTTTGACGAACTGGGCAAAGTGCGGGAGGTGATGGTCTTCGGGATATGTCTGGGGAAGGAGGTCGGCCGGATGGATATGGAGGTCATCATCCTCAAAGTGGATGACTGTCGTGTTTTCTATGAAGACCTCGAGTGGGAGGTCTGGGACGGCAAGGAAGGGCGAGAGGGTGGCAGCGGTTTCGTTGATGCGCCAGTGGGCGCAAGAGAGGAGTGCCAAGGCAATGAAGTAGGTGGCAAGGGCGAAGAAGGTGAACATGGTTTCTTGTTACGATGTGGGTTGGGTGTGAAGTGGTGATACTTGAAGAATTTATACATTATTCCAGATCACTAATTTCCATGTCCGATTCTGAACTTTCTATGTCTAGTGGATCTTCAATTGCAGGGTCAGTAAGGAGTTCTTGTTCTTCTGTGATGAACCTGGTTAGCGAATCTAGATGTTGGATTCCTGGTGTCATTGTTGGGGTGACTAAGAATCTTCTGATCCTCCTGACAATGTCCGCTATTACCTCACTTAGTGCAGTGGACAAATACTGAAGTTCATCAAGGATATCTTCTATGAGAATGCAAGGCCTTCCTGGTATTCTGATTCTTTGGTTGATTAACCAAATTTGCGCACTACACTCCCGTATCTGTTTAGTGATCTCATCCATCTGCTTATATTCCTCCGGACATAGCAGTCTTCCATGAGCGCTTTCATAGACGTTACTGCTTCGGATGGCTAGAAGTTGGTAAAGAGGTGGTTCCTTATTATAGGCGGGTAGATTGTCGGTTGAGAATTGTAGGTCATGGTACTTGGGAAGGTAGTTCTGGATGGCATTGCAGGGGAACTCTGTTGTTCCAGAAGGGTTCTTTTGGTGATGGTGATCAAGTCGAGGGATGCGGTAATATCGTGTGACCAACGCCACAGTTCGGGTGAGTTTCCCTGATGGGTTCGATGCTCTAGGAGCGTGTCGGAAGGGGAGGTATTGTATGCGGGTGTAGACAGTCTTTTCTTTAAGAGCTATAGTGTATCGAGAGAGTGTTGAGCAGTTCCGTTTTGTATAGTGGTAATTTTGTTTTAAAACGCAGCGGTTTCTGTACTGAGTCATGGTTCAGAGGTGTCGACGTTGTTGATATTCCGATAGGATATCAGTGGCGTTTGCAAGATTGCGAGCGGGTTCCCAAGAATTATTGTTCGATCCGTAGCCTTTCCATTTAACTAGGTAATGGTAGCCTGCGCCTCGTTTTCTGTGAGCTAGAATTGCCTCTTGTTACAATTCTCTTTTCCCTTTGTTAACAGACTACATTTACTTGTTACAAACCCATAGTTACGCCTGGACGTTATCTCCTTTGGTAGCTACCTTCATCTTTCCTTTCTTAGATAGCTATGCTCTTTCCCCTTATATTCTTATTGTTCTCTTAACGTATATAAACCCCTCTCATGTACCATAGCTCTTTAGTTCCAACTTAGTCGAATCTTATCCATAACTTGAACGCTCTTTTGCTCATCGTCTCAACCGCTCTCCTCGCTCTCTCTCTAGCCTTCGTCATCGTCAGACTTAGTGCCTAGAACCCTCGTCCAGTGATTGGGAACAGACCGAGACTCTGTCTGTCGCTGTAGACTTGGACGCTGAACGACGTTGTGGACATCGACCGTAACATAAGTTGGAACTCAGGACTAGCTCAGGGTATCATCCCTAGCCGACACCATTGAGACCCGCAGCTCTCAAGAACGACCCCCGAACGGATCCGTCACCTATAAGGGGAAAACCTACCTCAGACAACGAGAAGTTTTTCTCTACCAACGAACCTGGTACTTTGTTACAGAAGGACGGAAACGAAACGAACCAGTCCCAGACCAATACTTTTCAGGAGACTTTTACTCAGGAGCCTTCGAATTCGATTTACCCGATCAAATCTACCTAGACTGGGGTAGTGAAGTACAAGGAGAACCGCTCTACCTTGTTAAGGAACCAGAAAACGAACCATTTAGGACCCTCTATAGGAAATTCCTTGGAGACAACAACCGATACGGAATCGCAGCTAATCTTTTAGCAGAGTGGGAGGAATTACTACGAATTGAACAAGCCAAGCTTGAGGAAAACCCGTTTGATACAGATTACTCGAAACAAGGACCACCCCCATCTCCGAAACCCAGAACCCCGAGTAGAACCCCTACTCCAGAACCAAAACCGATCACCAGAACACCAACCCCTGAACCACCGATTAACCCCGAACCACCAATTACTCCTGAACCAAGAATGGCGTCTGAAACCAGTGTTAGTTCAAAAGGGGATATCAAACCGCAGCCTATAAGACCTTTTACAGGCAAACGAATCGAAGCAAGGTCATTTTTAGGACAGCTTGAGGATTACTTTACCCTCAATGAACAAAACTACGAAGGAAAAGATGAGAAGAAAGTCAGATATGCACTCGCATGCATGGGACCAGAACTGGACGACTGGAAAACTATCATCCGAAGCGAATTGAATGACAATAGAGGCAGTACCACAGCCACGTTCAAATGGAGCGACTATGAAGCATTTGAAACACGTTTCATCAATGACTGGGGAGAAGTCAACAGCGCCCTTCAAGCCCTGAACAATCTATCCAAATTAAGAGTTGGAAACGGCGTTTCAGTCCCAGAATACATCAGAAAATTTTGCATGGACATAGGAACCTCTGGACTCACTGGAATACCCGCTCAGTTGCAGGCATTCGTCAAAGGACTACCATTAGAACTTGCTAGAACTATCTTACAGGACCAAAGGAAGATCAAAACGATGCAAGAGGCCTATGACAAGGCTGAGGATCACCATAACGCTTGGGACATGACAGGACAAGGAAACAGGAGAACCAATGATGGATCTGGAACACGTTTCAATCGAAACAATAACAACCAATCTGGAACAATCAGAGCTATAAATACCACGATCCCTAGCCGATTAACAGATGACCAAAAGGAGGAATACCGAAAGACTGGCAAGTGTTTCAGATGTGGAACACAGGGACACATCTCCAGGAACTGCCCGAAACGCAATGATGCGCCTTCATCCAGGTCTTCTTACCAGAATAAGGCAGTCCGTTCCGTCACTGAGGAACAACAGAAGGAAGAAGACGAACCAGCAAAGAAAATTAGAGCCATCTTTTCAGCAATGTCTACTGAAGAGAAGAATGCCCTCTTAAACGAATTTGAGAACGAGGGTTTTTAGTTAGGAAGCGTCACTCAGCGGTTGGCCCTTCCTTATTATCGAGATCTGAACAGTTAGCACTTGATTCTGTAATAGTATTATCCAACAATGACAAGCGCATTTCATTAACTATCAAATCAACCAATTTACCCACTGGAACATCTGCCCTAATCGATTGTGGAGCAGAAGGAAACTTCGTAGATGAAGGAGCAGTAAAGGAGCTCAGGAAAGAACAACTTAAGAAACCAATCAAAGTCAGAAACACAGACGGAACAGTAAATGTGAAAGGAATGATCACACATCGAACCAAGATATGCTACATGATCGAAGGACAGCAGTTTATCAACTGGTTCTGGATCACTAAGCTAGGCGATCAACGAATGATTTTAGGAATACCCTGGTTAGAAGAAAATAACCCGATCATCAACTGGCGAGAGAAATCTATGAAAATTGGAGATCTGGACACGACGCCAAAAGCAATCTGGCAGCTAGCCCTCGACTCCCAGCAATGGGGTGAAGACGACTACTGGATTAGAGTTAAAACATCGGCATCACAAGAACTAGAGCATAGGCTAAAGAAGGACGAACCATCCACTACGTTACCTACAGAATATGAGCAATGGCGCACTATCTTTGACAAGAAAGCATCAGAACGCTTCCCATCCAGCCGACCATGGGATCACGCGATCAACACAAAGGAAGGTTTTGTTCCAAAAGCTAGTAAACTTTACCCTCTATCAGTCAAGGAACAAGGGCTGTTAGACGAATGGATTGATGAACAACTCAAGAAAGGATACATTAAACCATCTACATCACCACAAGCGTCACCATTCTTCTTTGTAGCAAAGAAAGAGAGCGGAGCACTCTGACCCTGTCAGGACTACCGATACCTGAATGAATGGACTGTCAAAAATGCATATCCCCTTCCCCTTGTTTCCGATCTCATGACTAAATTACGAGGCGCCAAGTACTTCACCAAACTTGACCTCAGATGGGGATACAACAATGTTCGCATCAAGAAGGGAGACGAATGGAAGGCAGCCTTTATCACCAATCGAGGGCTTTACGAACCAACAGTAATGTTCTTTGGACTATGCAACTCGCCGTCAACTTTTCAAACTATGATGAACGAGTACTTTAGAGACATGATCAACGAAGGATGGCTGATCATTTACATGGATGATATGTTAATCTGTGCGGAAACACTAGAACAGCTAGAAGAACGGACAAAACAAATTTTACAACGGCTACAAGATAACGATCTATTCCTGAAACTTGAAAAATGCAAGTTCACCACGCAGGAAGTCGAATTCCTAGGAATGATCATCACCCCTGGACGCATTCAGATGGACCCAATAAAGCTAGCAGGGATTGCAGATTGGCCAGTCCCTACCACTGTCAAACAGGTCCGATCATTCCTCGTATTTGGGAACTTCTACCGACGTTTCATTGGGAATTTTGCTGCCATTGCTAAACCACTTACCGACCTCACTAAGAAAACAGAACCATTTGACTGGACCATTGAACGGAACGATGCTTTTGAAATTCTAAAGAAACGATTTGCATCTATGCCGGTATTATTAATGCCAGATCCTACTCGACCCTTTATCCTCCAAACCGACGCATCAAATAAGGCAATAGGAGCAGTCTTGAAACAAGCCGATGAAACAGGATCTCTACATCCCTGTGGATTTATTTCACACGCATTGACACAAACGGAACAGAATTACCAGATCTATGATTGGGAACTCTTAGCAATTATCAAAGGACTGATGACCTGGCGACATTTGCTGCACGGATCACCCCACACCACGATAGTTCATTGCGATCATAAGAATCTGTCCTATTATCGAACCGCCCAACGCTTAACGCCCAGACAAGCTAGATGGTCATCCCTATTATCAGAATTTGACCTACGGATTGAACATGTCCCTGGAACAAAAATGTTTGAAGCTGATGCCCTATCTCGACGCCCTGATCATATGGGAAATAGCAAATCTCCAGAAGACGTCGTAGTCTTACCAGAAGATCGTTTTATTCATCTTATTGCAGAAGACCTAGTCACAGAAATTCAAAAGGCAATGTCAAAAGACGATTTTGGACGCATTCTAATTGAGGTTATCACCACACACCGGGCCCCACCGATCAAATCAAATATACAGGATTGGTCTTATACAAACGGCATTGTTCATTATCTCAGAAAAACCTATATCCCTGACCAAGACGGATTACGAACCAAATTAATCAAAGAAACACATGAAGCGCGATCATCTGGCCATCCTGGACGATTAAAGACCCTTGAACTCCTTAAGCGTGACTACTGGTGGCCCAGAATGTTCAAACATGTCAGAGAATGGATAGAAGGATGCGCCCTCTGCCAGCAGATGAAAATTAACACACACCTGAACGTACCAGCCCTTCACCCAATTCCGTCGAAAGCAACCCGTCCCTTTCAGCAAGTGACCCTTGATTTCATCACTGATTTACCCCTTTCCGATGGCTTTGACTCGATCCTGGTCACGGTGGACCATGGCCTTACAAAGGGGGTAATTTTCACACCTTGCAAAAAGACAATCGATGCACTAGGAACTGCAGAACTTTACGTATCGGAAATTTTCAAACGGTTTGGCCTACCCGACGTTTTAATCTCAGATTGAGGACCACAGTTCTCTGCAAAAGTATTTCAGGAAATACGAAAAGCATTAGGAATCGACCACAGAATGAGCACAGCCTACCATCCTCAGACTGATGGGGAAACAGAACGAGTCAACCAAGAACTAGAAGTCTATCTCCGAATGTTCTGCTCAAATGAACCGCATCTATGGAAACCGCTTCTCCCAATAGCTGAATTTGCTCATAATAACCGACATCATGACACGATTAAAACTTCCCCATTCAGGCTAATGTATGGAACGGACCCTGTTGCGCTTCCCACAGCTACTACGCGAATGAACACGCCAGCAGCGGAAGAGCGCCTTCAGTTCCTAAGAAAAGCCAGAGAAGAAGCGCTAGCAGCACATGAACTAGCAAGACAACTAGTGGCAAGATGACGCAGAGACAAAGCAATACGATTTGAAAAGGGTACCAAAGTTTGGCTTGAAAACCGAAATCTTCACATACCATACCCATCCAGAAAACTAGCACCAAAACGAGAAGGACCCTTCGAAATCGAACAAGTGATGGGACCAGTAACGTACAAATTGAAACTCCCGAAACAATGGCGCATTCACCCTGTGTTTCATGCGTCACTCCTTACCCCGTACAGAGAAACAACTGCGCATGGCCCGAATTATATGAAACCACCCCCTGATCTCGTGAATGGACAAGAGGAATTCGAAGTAGAGGCAATTCTAGCCCACAGGAAGCGAGGCGCAGGCTACCATTATCTAGTTAAATGGAAAGGCTACGGATCGAACGATAACTCCTGGGAACCCGCTCGCAATCTTGCAAACGCCACTGATATCCTCTCAGAATATCAACAACGTCGACACCTCTGAACCATGACGCGATATAGGAACCGCCACGTCTTGAAACAAAACTACCATTATACAAAACGGAACTGCTCTACAATCTCTCGATACACTATAGCCCTTAAAGAAAAGACCGTCTATACCCACATACAATACCTCCCCTTCCAACACGCTCTTAGAGCACCGACCCCGCCAGGAAAACTTACCCGAACTATGGCGTTAGTCACACGATATTATCGCACCCCTCGTCTCGATCACCATCACCAAAAGAATCCTTCAGGGATAACAGAATTCCCCTGCAATGATGCCCGGAATTATCTTCCCAAGTACCACGACCTACGATTTTCAACCGATGATCTACCTCTCTACAATGAGAATCCGCCTGCCTACCAACTTTTAGCCGTCAAAAGCAGTGATGTTTATAAAAGCGCGCATGGAAGACTGCTTTGCCCAGAAGAATATAAACAGATGGATGAAATCACTAAACAGACACGGGAGTGTAGCGCGCAGATCTGGCAAATTAGCCGAGGAATCAGAATACCAGGAAGACCTCGCCTTTTCATGGAAGACATCCTCGACGAACTTGATTATCTATCTCTCACAATGGTACAGGTAATAGTGGATATTGTCAGGCGAATCAGAAAATTCCGAATTACACCGACAACGACACCTGGGATTGAACATTTGAATTCGTTAACCATATTCATGAGGGAAGAACGAGAGCTCCTCACCGACCCTGCAATCGAAGACCCGTTGAATACAGAAAATTGGCCCTCCGACTCGGAAATCAGCGATTCAGAATGAATATAAACCCTCCTGGAATCGTCACCTAACGCCAATAAACACATTATACTACCATGTTCACCTTCTTCGCCCTCGCTGCCTACTTCATCACCCTGGCTCTCCTCTCTTGCGCCCATTGGCGCATTAACGAAACCGTCACCGCCTTCTCGCCCTTCCTCGCCGTCCCAGACCTCCCACTAGAGGTCTTTATTGAAAATACAACAGTCGTCCACTTCGAAGACGACGACCTCCACATCCATCCCGCCGACCTACTTCCTCAAGTGCATCCCGACGACCACCACCTCCCTCACTTCGCCCAGTTCGTCAAAAGAAACACTACGCTCACTGTCGTCGCCGATGCCCTCGCCGCTGCCACCTGCTCCATCACCAACCTTTCATCCGCCACGGATAATCTCGCCGCCCTCACCCTCACCATCGACCCGCATGAAATGACCTATGAGGAACGCGACTCCTTCCTGCGGAATGCTCAAAATCTGCACCGCGCTGCTGAAGCGCTCAAATGGAAGGTAGAGACATCTACAAAAGAACTCGATAACGCCGTCAAATGGGCAGAGTCGAGAACGGATCATGGCTGGACGACTTCTGGCTGGTAGAAGTCGGTGACTTCTTGCATACAAAGGGGGTAATGTTACAATTCTCTTTTCCCTTTGTTAACAGACTACATTTACTTGTTACAAACCCATAGTTACGCCTGGACGTTATCTCCTTTGGTAGCTACCTTCATCTTTCCTTTCTTAGATAGCTATGCTCTTTCCCCTTATATTCTTATTGTTCTCTTAACGTATATAAACCCCTCTCATGTACCATAGCTCTTTAGTTCCAACTTAGTCGAATCTTATCCATAACTTGAACGCTCTTTTGCTCATCGTCTCAACCGCTCTCCTCGCTCTCTCTCTAGCCTTCGTCATCGTCAGACTTAGTGCCTAGAACCCTCGTCCAGTGATTGGGAACAGACCGAGACTCTGTCTGTCGCTGTAGACTTGGACGCTGAATGACGTTGTGGACATCGACCGTAACACCTCTACCTCGAATTCCTCTTGTCCATTTATGAGATCAGGGGGTGGTTTCACATAATTCGGGCCATGCGCAGTCGTTTCTCTATACAGGGTAAGGAGTGACGTATGAAACACAGGGTGAATGCGCCATTGTTTTGGGAGTTTCAATTTGTACGTTACTGGTCCCATCACTTGTTCAATTTCAAAGGGTCCTTCTCGTTTTGGTGCTAGCTTTCTGGACTGATATGGTATGTGAAGATTTCGGTCCTCAAGCCACACTTTGGTGCCTTTTTCCAATCGCATTGCTTTGTCCTTGTGTCGTCTTGCCACCAGTTGTCTTGCTAGTTCATGTGCTGCTAGTGCTTCTTCTCTGGCCTTCCTTAGGAATTGAAGGCGCTCTTCTGCTGCTGGTGTGGTCATTCGTGTAGTAGCTGTGGGAAGCGCAACAGGGTCCGTCCCATACATTAGTCTGAATGGGGAAGTTTTGATTGTGTCATGATGTTGGTTATTGTGAGCAAATTCGGCTATTGGGAGAAGCGGTTTCCATAGATGTGGTTCATTGGAGCAGAACATTCGGAGGTAGACTTCTAGTTCCTGGTTGACTCGTTCTGTTTCTCCGTCGGTTTGGGGATGATAGGCGGTGCTCATTCTATGGTCAATTCCTAATGCTTTTCGTATTTCCTGAAATACTTTTGCGGAGAACTGTGGTCCTCGATCCGAGATCAAAACGTTGGGTAGGCCAAACCGTTTGAAAATTTCAGAGACATAAAGTTCCGCGGTGCCTAGAGCGTCGATTGTCTTCTTGCAAGGTGTGAAAATTACCCCCTTTGTAAGACCATGGTCCACCGTGACCAGGATCGAGTCAAAGCCATCGGAAAGAGGTAGATCAGTGATGAAATCAAGGGTTACTTGCTGAAAGGGGCGGGTTGCTTTCAACGGAATCAGGTGAAGGGCTGGTACATTTGGGTGTGTGTTAATCTTCATCTGCTGACAGAGGGTGCATCCTTCTATCCATTCTCTGACATGCTTGAACATTCCGGGCCACCAGTAATCACGCTTAAGGAGTTCAAGGGTCTTTAATCATCCGGGGTGACCTGATGATCATGCCTCATGCGTTTCTTTAATCAATTTGGTTCGTAATCCGTCTTGGTCAGGGATGTAGGTCTTTCCGAGATAGTGAACAATGCCATTGGTATAAGACCAATCTTGTATGTTCGATTTGATCAGTGGGGCACGGTGAGTAGTGATAACCTCGATTAGAATACGTCCGAAATCGTCTTTTGACATTGCTTTCTGAATTTCTGTGACTAGATCTTCTGCAATAAGACGAATAAAACGATCCTCTGGTAGGACTACAATGTCTTCTTGTAATTCACTGTTTCCCATATGGTCAGGGTGTTGGGATAGGGCATCCGCTTCAAACATTTTTGTGCCAGGGACGTGCTCAATATGTAGGTCAAATTCTGATAATAGGGATGACCATCTAGCTTGTCTGGGCATTAAGCATTGGGTGGTTTGATAGTAGGACAGATTCTTGTGGTCACAGTGAACTATAGTGGTGTGGGGTGATCCGTGTAGTAAATGTCACCAGGTCATCAATCCTTTGATAATTGCCAAGAGTTCTCGATCGTAGATCTGGTAATTCTGTTCCGTTTGTGTTAATGCATGTGAGATAAATCCGCAGGGATGTAGAGATCCTGTTTCATCTGCTTGTTTCAAGACTGCTCCTATTGCCTTATTTGATGCATCGGTTTGAAGGATAAAGGGTTGAGTAGGATCTGGCATTAATAATACCAGCATAGATGCAAATCATTTCTTCAGAATTTCAAAAGTGTTGTTCCGTTCAGTGGTCCAGTCACATGGTTCTGTTTTCTTAGTGAGGTCAGTAAGTGGTTTAGCAATGGCAGCAAAGTTTCCAATGAAACGTCGGTAAAAGTTCCCAAATCCGAGGAATGATCAGACTTGCTTGACTGTGGTAGGAACTGGCCAATCGGCAATCCCTGCTAACTTTATTGGGTCCATCTGAATGCGTCCAGGGGTGATGATCATTCCTAAGAATTCGACTTCCTGCGTGGCAAACTTGCATTTTTCAAGTTTCAGGAATAGATCGTTATCTTGTAACCGTTGTAAAATTCATTTTGTCCGCTCCTCCAGCTGTTCTAGTGTTTCCACACAGATTAACATGTCATCCATGTAAATGATCAGCCATCCTTCATTGATCATGTCCCTAAAGTATTCATTCATCATAGTTTGAAAGGTTGACGGCGAGTTGCATAATCCAAAGAACATTACTGTTGGTTTGTAGAGCCCTCGATTGGTAATAAAGGCTGCTTTCCATTCGTCTCCCTTCTTGATTTGAACATTGTTGTATCCCCATCGGAGGTCTAGTTTGGTAAAATACTTGGCACCTCGTAATTTAGTCATGAGATCGGAAACAAGGGGAAGGGGATATGCATTTTTGACAGTCCATTCATTCAGGTATCGGTAGTCCTGACAGGGTCAGAGTGCTCCACTTTCTTTCTTTGCTACAAAGAAGAATGGTGATGTAGATGGTTTAATGTATCCTTTCTTGAGTTGTTCATCAATCCATTCATCTAACAGTTCTTGTTCCTTGACCGATAGAGGGTAAAGTTTACTAGCTTTTGGGACAAAACCCTCCTTTGTGTTGATTGCATGATCCCACGGTTGACTGGATGGGAAGCATTCTGATGCCTTCTTGTCAAAGATGGTGTGCCATTGCTCATATTCTGTAGGTAGAGTGGTGGATGGTTCGTCTTTCTTTAGCCTATGCTCTAGTTCCTGTGATGCCAATGTTTTAACTCTAATCCAATAGTCATCCTTGCCCCATTGCTGGGAGTCAAGGGCTAGCTGCCAGATTGCTTTTGGCAACGTGTCCAGGTCTCCAATTTTCAGAGATTTCTCTCGCCAGTTGATGATCGGGTTATTTTCTTCTAACCAGGGTATTCCTAGAATCATTTGTTGATCGCCTAGCTTAGTGATCCAGAACCAATTAATAAACTGCTGTCCCTCGATCATGTAGCATATTTTGGTCCGATGTGTGATCATTCCTTTTGCATTTACTGTTCCATCTGCATTTCTGACTTTGATTGGTTTCTTAAGTCATTCTTTCCTGAGCTCTTTCACTGCTCCCTCATCTACAAAGTTTCCTTCTGCTCCACAATCGATTAGGGCAGATGTTCCAGCGGGTAAATCGGTCAATTTGATAGTTAACAAAATGCGTTTGTCATTGTTGGATAATACTATTACAGAATCAAGTGCTAACTGTTCAGATCTCAATAATAAGGAAGGGCCAACCGCTGAGTGATGCTTCCTAACTAAAAACCCTCGTTTTCAAATTCATTTAAGAGGGCATTCTTCTCTTCAGTAGACATTGCTGAAAAGATTGCTCTAATTTTCTTCGCTGGTTCGTCTTCTTCCTTCTGTTGTTCCTCAGTGACAGAACGGACAGCCTTATTCTGATAAGAAGACCTGGATGAAGACACGTCGTTGCGTTTCGGGCAGTTCCTGGAGATGTGTCCCTGTGTTCCACATCTGAAACACTTGCCAGTCTTTCGGTATTCCTCCTTTTGATCATCTGTCAATCGGCTAGGAGTCGTGGTATTTATGGCTCTGATTGCTCCAGATCGATTGTTGTTTCGACTGAAACATGTTCCAGATCCATCAGTGGTTCTCCTGTTCCCTTGTCCTGTCATGTCCCAAGCGTTATGGTGATCCTCAGCCTTATCATAGGCTTCTTGCATCGTCTTGATCTTCCTTTGGTCCTGTAAGATCGTTCTAGCAAGTTCTAAGGGTAATCCTTTGATGAATGCCTGCAACTGAGCGGGTATTCCAGTGAGTCCAGAGGTTCCTATATCCATGCGAAATTTTCTGATGTATTCTGGGACTGAAACGCCGTTTCCAACTCTTAATTTAGATAGATTGTTCAGGGCTTGAAGGGCGCTGTTGACTTCTCCCCAGTCATTGATGAAACGTGTTTCAAATGCTTCATAGTTGCTCCATTTGAACGTGGCTGTGGTACTGCCTCTGTTGTCATTCAATTCGCTTCGGATAATAGTTTTCCAGTCATCTAGTTCTGGTCCCATGCAAGCAAGTGCATATCTGACCTTCTTCTCATCTTTTCCTTCGTAGTTCTGTTCATTGAGGGTAAAGTAATCCTCAAGCTGTCCTAAAAATGACCTTGCTTCGATTTGTTTGCCTGTAAAAGGTCGTATAGGCTGTGGTTTGATATCTCCTTTAGAGCTAGCACTGGTTTCAGATGCCATTCTTGGTTCAGGAGTGATTGGTGGTTTGGGGTTAATTGGTGGTTCAGGGGTAGGGGTTCTAGTGATTGGTTTCGGTTCTGGAGTAGGGGTTCTACTCGGAGTTCTGGGTTTCAGAGATGGGGGTGGTCCTTGTTTCGAGTAATCTGTATCAAATGGGTTTTCCTCAAGCTTGGCTTGTTCAATTCGTAATAATTCCTCCCACTCTGCTAAAAGGCTAGCTGTGATTCCGTATCGGTCGCTGTCTCCTAAGAATTTTCTATAGAGGGTCCTTCCTGGTTCGTTTTCTGGTTCTTTAACAAGGTAGAGCGGTTCTCCTTGTACTTCACTACCCCAGTCTAGGTAGATTTGATCGGGTAAATCGAATTCAAAGGCTCCTGAGTAGAAGTCTCCTGAAAAATATTTGTCTGGGACTGGTTCGTTTCGTTTCCGTCCTTCTGTAACAAAGTACCAGGTTTGTTGGTAGAGAAAAACTTCTCATTGTCCAAGGTAGTATTTCCCCTTATAGGTGACGGATCCGTTCGGGGGTCGTTCCTGAGAGCTGCGGGTCTCAATGGTGTCGGCTAGGGATGATACCCTGAGCTGGTCCTGAGTTCCAACTTATGTTACGGTCGATGTCCACAACGTCGTTCAGCGTCCAAGTCCACAGCAACAAACAGAGTCTCAGTCTGTTCCCAGTCACTGGACAAGGGTTCTAGGCACTAAGTCTGACGATGACGAAGGCTAGAGAGAGAGCGAGGAGAGCGGTTGAGGCGACGAGCAAGAGAGCGTTCAAGTTATGGATAAGATTCGACTAAGTTGGAACTAAAGAACTACGGTACATGCAAGGGGTTTATATACGTTGAGAGAACAATAGAAACTAAAGGGGAAAGAGCATAGCTATCTGAGAAAGGAAAGGTGAAGGTAGCTATAAAAGGAGATAACGCGTAACTATGGGTTTGTAGTGAATAAGTGTAGTCTGTTAACAAAGGGAAAAGAGAACTGTAACACTAAGGGGTAAATATACAAAACCCACAACAGTTCCTGTAGAAGAAATTGGTGGCAACACTCTGCCCACAACAATTGCTGATCAGCAATTGTTAAACATAATTCACAGTGGCAATTACAAGCCCACTACTCCCTATCCTATTATAGGGAATACTGAAAACAGGACACCGATTCCTGTTCCTGGTCCATCTAGAACCACTTATGCCACCACTGCAAAAAAGGGCATGGAGAAAGTACATGGTCCCATTAGCTTCCCTAAAAATGAAGATCCTAATAAGGTTTATTTGTTATCTGCTACAGAGCAGAATAGGCGCCATGATAAATGGCTTGCCGCATGGGGAGCAAGGATTGTTACCAATGCATTGAAGTGGGAAATCAAGGAGGACCCACTTTTGGTACAATCCAATAATGGGAACAGTGAAGGAGAGACACGAGATAAATGTGCCCAGAAACTTGAGTTAGCTCATCAAAAGAGACAACTCAAGAAACAACGTCAGAAAGAAAATTGGCTGAAGAAGAAAGAAGCTGATAAAATCATTATTACTGCCTGCTCCAAAGAGCCAAGGAATTGTATTCCTACACATGATGAATTAAAAGAATCAAAGGATCAGACCTTTGAAGATTTACTATATTGCTCTGATAATTCTCATTGGGAATTATCTGATGATGAAAATGAGACATTTCTAAATGCTCAAAATGATAGAGCTTTAGAGTTGGGAGAACTTTATTTGGGAACAACAAAGTTAAATGACCTCATTCCTGAAATAGAGAATGAGTGGCAGCATCATAAAGCTGATCAAGGTGCTCCTTCTGCACATTTTGTTTTGAAAAGAGGATACAGATTTTCCAAAGGCAAAAAACCTTATAAAAAGTCATTCATACCCCATGTGAATTTGCCAAAAGGGAAATTTGTGCATGATAATGCACAAGCAGGTCCAAGTCACCAACCTGCATATGTACCTTCTTGAAATCAAAAAGGATCAAAATTAAGCGTAATAGAGATAACAGACAAAAAAAATTAAACCTAATCTCTAAAGCTACCCATAATCCTGAGGATTTAACCAAGAAGGATAGGCAGAATATTAAACAATTTGCCAATATGGTTATAACAGATAACCATAATAAAATGAATGTGGATCCTCCACAATCATCTTCTTCAAAATTAATAGATAGAATTGCACCTCTTAACAATCAAACTGATCAGGAAACTATGCAAATAGTTAATCAAATCAGAGATGTTAAAGGAAAAAGCAAAGAATTCTTTAAAGAAAACTTTGGTCCAGCATACTCTATTCAAGGACATTGTATTGATAATGATAAAGCCTTGGAAAATATTGAAGAGGATGAACTAACTAAGGAAATACCACAGTTAGAAACTGGTTATTGGGATGAACTGCCAAAGTATGTTTTTCTCACTAGTCATAAATCATATACTGATGAGAAGTCAGTAGTGACAATGACTATGGATACCATGATGAATACTATGAAGACTTCCCAGATGATGGAAGATTCTAGTATTGGTAAGTCTATAGATAGCAGATGTAAAAGTAGTCTAATAGCTGCTAATGTATTCAACTCTGCTCGATCTATGGATAAAAGTGAGAATAAGGAATATTGGATAATAGATTCTGGTGCATCAGTGCACATTACTTATGACAAAAATGATTTTGTCAAGTACACCCAATATCTTGAACCTGAAGAAATTAAAACAGCTGATTCTAAATCAGCTGCTACCATATTTGGACAAGGAACCATGTTTCTTGAGTTCAAAAATCCTATGGGACAGAGACATATTGCTAAATTAGAAGTGTGTTATATGCCAAAGGCTTCACACAAACTTATTTCATCTGGTCAATTAAAAATTGCTGGTTACATTGAAGCCTCTGACAGTGATAGTATGGTATTCTCTAAAAAAGGAAATGACCTTATAATTGCTGAACCTAAAAATCAGTTTGAACCAATTCATTGGGCAGAAGTAATTATAAAAAGAATGAACAAAACAGTCAATTTGGCTGATTTTACAACATGGCATAATCATATGGCTCATGCCAACAAAAATGTTATTAAAAACATGGGCCAACATACAAAAGGTTTTGATAGTAAAATAATAATACCATCAGAAATCCCCATTTGTTCAGGATGTGCACAAGGAAAGATGCATAATAAATCTTATCCTATATCACAAACAAGATCAAAACAACCATTAGAGTTGTTGCATGCTGATTTGTTAGAATTTCCACAAGAATCTTACCATCATAAAAAATGGTGTCTTATGATTCTTGATGATTACTCTTCATATGCCTTTCTGGCATTTCTATGATCAAAATCAGAAACTTTTAAACACTTTGTTGACTTTGTTAAACTGTTTGAAAATCAAACAGGTTATAAAGTGAAACGTTTCAGATCGGATCAAGGGGGAGAGTTTAAATCCAAAGAATTTGATGAATTCTTAAAACAGAAATGCATATTACGTGAACAAAGTGCACCATACATCCACCAACAAAAAGGTTGTGCAGAAAGATTAAATAATACTATTCTTGAAAAAGCAGAAAGTATGAGACTCCATGCACAATGTCCTAAATTATGGTGGGAATTTGCAATGGAAACTGCTATTCATACATATAATTGCACACAATTAAAAAGAACAAAATGGATAACACCATATGAAAACCTTTATAATAAGAAGCCAGAAGTTCATTACTTCAAAACATTTGGATGTCTTGCATGGGTTTTTATACCTAAAGAAATTAGACAAAATAAGCTTACACCTAAAGCAGAAGCCATGACTTTCATAGGCTATGAAAATGGTTCAAAAAGCTTATAAATTCATGCAAAATGACAATTCCATTTTTGTTGGCATTCAATCAATATTTAATGAACATAAATTTCCTAGAGCACAAAAAGGTCAAAATGAGAGACTATTTAAAAGTCCACCAGGTATTGATACTTGGGAAAATGATGAAAATTCCAATGATGGACAGGACTCTGATTCCAATTCCCACATGCATCATGGTTGTCACTCATATGATGGTGACAGTGATGATGACACACCCAAGCATAGAAACAACAATTATCAGGAATATCATGATATTACACATGATGGAGACAGTAGCCCATCTCATGATCATGATAATCAAAAAGAGCTTGATCATTCATCTACAAATCCTGATAATATAAATCAGGAATGATTAGAACCAAACATGAACAGATCAATTTCACCTCCTGAACATATTCCTATAAAACGTTCAGAGAAAGGAAAAGCTAAAAGAGATGAGAGATTTAATGAAACTCTCAGAAGGACTACCAGAATTAGAAAACCCAGATTTCTATCTGACAATTTCTATGATAAAGAAAATCCTGTAGAAATTGAAAAGCAAAAGAAATCAGATTGGTAAAATAAAGTTTTTGGTAAAGGCAAAGGAAAATTTAAACCTGCCTTTAGTCCCACATCTTCACAAAAAGCACTTAAAAATCCACTAAATACAGTGGAAGAAGAGCTAGAAATGGATAAACAAACAAGTTCAGAGTCAGAAAAGGAATATCAAACACCATCTGAATCTGATCATGATCAAGACCAAATCAGGAAACAATCTGATACATCTGATAGAGATATATCATATGATCCTGATAAAGATCCATTTGAAGATAGTGAAAAAGAAATAGATCATAATCTATTATTTAAATCACCAAGTGGTGATCTAATTAGCTTTTTACAAAAATTGCATAAAGAAGGAGGAAACAACTTAGTTAATTATCTTTTATCAAAAGCCATTAGTCCAAACTATCACAAAAATGTTGATCAATGGACATATAGAGATGCTTATAAATTAAAAGCATCAGACCCAAAAGAATGGGAACAATGGCTAAATGCAATGAAAGAGGAAATAAAAGCTCTTGAAGATTGAGATGTATGGGAATTAGTACCATGTCCTAAAAACTGCAAACCTGTAAAGTGTAGATGGGTTTATGCAGTTAAAAGTGATGGTCAAAAACGTGCTCAACTAGTTGCCAAAGGATTTTCACAAATACCTGGAGTTGATTATGATGATACATTCTCACCAGTTGCATGATTTTAAACTGTGAGACTCCTGATGGCTACAGCAGTGCTTGAAGATTGGGAAATCAAAGTGCTAGATGTAAAGACAGCATTCCTGTATGGTGATCTTGATGAAGACATCTACATGGAACAGCCAGAAGGATTTGTCATCAAAGGACAAGAGCACAAAGTCTATAAACTCAAAAAAGCCTTGTATGGACTTAAACAAGCTTCATTAGCTTGGAATAAAAAAGCAAATGAAAGTCTAAATCAATTAGGCTTTGGACGATGTCTTTCAGACACTGGAGTCTATGTTTGCTACAAACAAAAATCAATCATAGTAGCAATACTATATGTTGATGATGTGTTGTTCATGGGCAATAATAAGAAATTACTCATGGAATTAAAACACAGATTTATGAAAAAATGGGAATGTAGAGATTTAGGACCCATTACTGAATATCTTGGAATGAAAATAGTCTGAGATAGGAAGAGAAAATTGATTACTCTTGATCAAATTAACTATGCAAAGAAAATAGTTAGAAGATTTGGTCAAGAAAATTCAAAACTTGTACACACACCATTGCCAGCAGGATATATACCTGCTACAAATACAGGTCAAGCAACTTCTCAGGAGAGGAGTTACTATCAATCAATTATAGGGTCACTATTATATCTTACTCTTGGCACAAGATATGATATTACTCAGGCAGTAATCATGATGTCACAATTCATGGTTAATCCTTCTAAAGAACATATTGCTAAAGCATTATATATAATCAAATATGTGAATTCATCAGTTAATGGAAGAATCACATATAATGGTTTTAATAAAGAAGGATTAAATGCTTATGCTTATGCTGATTGGGCCGGAGACCAAATCACAAGAAAATCAGTAACAGGCAATCTTGTTCTATTGGCAGGAGCTCCAATTAGTTGGATTTCAAGAAAACAGAAAACTGTTGCTCTATCATCTACAGAAGCAGAATACATGAGTCTGTCAGACTGTTCTAGACAGATTGTGTGGATAAAATCTCTGTTTAAAGAGCTTGGTTTTTCTACTGGAGCCATTGATCTAAAAGTAGATAATTTGAGGATCAATATTCCTAGCAAGGAATCCTGCCCAAGAACATAGAACAAAACATATTGATATATCATTATGTTAGAGGATGTGTTGAGAATAAAGATGTCAACATTCAATATGTTCCCACAAATGATTAGTTAGCTGATATCTTAACAAAAAATTTAACTTAGCAAAAGTTTAAAGAGTTAAGAAATAAAATTGGCATTAAGATCCTCAATGAGGGGGAGTGTTGAAATGATCTGAAAAGATTGTGATAACATTTCGGATCACTCCAATCTTAACTGATCTTATCTTATCTGTCCCAAAATAGTCCATTCTCCTTGCAGATAATATGGTGATGGGACAAAAAGTATCTTTGACAGATATTATAGAGTTGGACAGATATTATAGAGTTTGACACATGTCATACTCAGACAATAAGTGCACCATATGCATGACTGCGCATTACCAAGCGCAATATAAATCATCAGTCAGCAATACTAATATTGCTGACCTCGTGCATGTAGATAGATAGTATATATATGTCCTGTGTATGTAGCTGTCAATCTACAGTTCAGTTCTCTGCTCTACTAGGTGATTGCCACAAGCAGACCTAAGTGATTAACTATAGCTACAAGTGAGTATTTACTCACCAGCTCTACCCATGCTACTTCACCCCTGTCATGCTCTGCTTTGACAAGCACTATTCAACACACTAGCACAACTGACAATCAAGTCTGTGGTTATGCTCATGGATGTACTTGTCATTGTTGCCTGCCTTCTAGCCCTTCTAGCTCTAGCTCTAGGTCTAAGACTTTGGGCCAACACTCTGACTCTCATCATCATTATCACAAATGCAAATGCCATTGTCATCATTCTAGTTCATCTAGCAGTTCTCATTCATCTCATCATTCTCGTTCACATCATCACAAACATCATTGTCATCGTCATTCTTGCTCTAGAAGCTCAGCACCACAGGAACAAGAAACCAGTCATTTTTATCGTAAACTCCTCAAAAAGGATACACCATTATCTGACAAGTTCAGAAAGGATGAAGTTTTATGACATGATAACTGGATGGCATGGAAGACTTCTATCATGCAAAATTTCACCAGTAGCCATCTTAATGGCTTTATCTCTGGTGACCAGATACACCTGTTACTCATCCAGAGCATTAAGCTTGGTTCACTTTGGACAGAGCTGTCAGGGACTATATTTTAAAGAATATTGCCCCAAAACAGATAGTACAGATCCCTGGCTTACTTCACATTAATGGAAGCCACAATCACAAAATCTCTGCTGCTGCTGTTTGGAAGCAATTGTTGGATGTTCATGAAGTTTTTGACAGTCTTGTCATTTCCAATCTCTATTCCCAACTTGCACTTTTGAACCAGTAGTAATGTTTTTCAGGCTAACCAACTCTCCGGCCACCTTTCAAGTAATGATGAATGACATTTTGTGATATGATCAACACTGGAAAGGTCATTGTTGTTAAAAGATACATGAGAAATGTATTCACTTAATACTCATCTGTTTCACTTCTTATCTCATCTTATCTTATCAAAGTGTTATATATAATCGTTGATTGGAGATTAGATAACGATTAACTGATTAGATATAAGCAAGATAATGAATTTATAGTGAATAATTAATGTGTTTCATATTTAACTGTTATTATATTTGTGGTCTAGAACATCTATTGATAGAGATGACATCATAAGGCATGATATGATATCATCAGGTACATAATGAAGTCATAAAGAACTTTATGATATCATATAGAACATATTAGAAGGAATATAATAAGACAAGGTACAGAATGACCTCATCCACAGCAATGCTCAGTCATCTGCTGTGCAAAGTACAGCAATTGCACTGCATTTGTATAGCTCTTACACAGCAATAGCTGTGTGTACATAGCCTTGTAGTTACTCCATTCATAGTATAATGTGTATGTAAGCTAGGGTTCCAGAATGCATATAAGGAGGGCATTCTGGATGACTGTCCCTCAGTTCCAAGAACTACAGAGTCAACTCTAAGGCTTAACAGTACTAAGATGTAAGTAGTTAAATCCTTACTTAGTCACTAGTCCTGCACTGCTCTCCCCTGATTTAACAATTGTTTACATTGACAACATACTCATCTTTACTAAAACAAAAAAGGAGCATGATGCAATCATACAACAAGCCTTGCAACAATTGGAAGAAAATGATCTGTATATTAAACCAGAAAAGTGTGTTTGGTGCATAGAGGAAGTTGAATTCCTAGGCATCATCCTTGGACCCAAAGGAATTCAAATGGATACAAAGAAAGTGGAAGCCATTATCAGCTGGCCAACACCCTCTTGCATCAAGGATGTACAAAGATTCTTAGGCCTTGCCAATTACTATAGGCACTTTGTACAAAACTTTGCTAAAATTGCATGGCCACTACATGATCTGGTCAGAAAAGACAAAACATGGGAATGGACAGAAATCCAAAATAAAGCTTTCCAAAGCTTGAAAACTATATTCACAGAACAACCCCTGTTGGTTACCCCTGACTCAGATAGGAAGTTTAGGGTAGAATCAGATGCATCAGACTACACTATGGGTGGTGTATTATCTATGCTTTGTAAACATGACAAATGGAGGCCTGTGGCCTACTTATCAAAGTCACTCAATGACACTGAGTGCAACTATGATGTCCACAACAAGGAAATGCTGGGCATAATGTGTTGCCTAGAAACATGGCATCACTATCTAGAGGGAGCACATGAACAGTTCAAAATTTGGACTGATCACAAGAATCTTGAGTACTTTATGAGTGCTAAGAAATTGAATCACAGACAGGCCAGATGGGCTCTGTACCTAAGTTGATTTAATTTCATTTTGCACCATAAGGCAGGTGTTACCATGGGAAAGGCTGATTCTCTGTCCAGGAGGCCAGACCATAAAAAGGGGGTGGATAATGACAACAAGGATGTCACGCTCCTTAAACCAGAATTCTTCAGGATTGCTGCACTACGTCATGGGCATGTGTTTATTCATAGTTCAGAAAAGGAGCTATTAAATAAAATCCAACAATCAGAAACATGTGACAAAGACTTATCCTCTGGCAAGGAAAAGTTTATGTACCCAAAGATGAAAAACTATGGATGGAGATAGTCTGCTTACATCATGATACACCCATTGCTGGACATGGAGGACAGTGGAAGACAATTGAACTTGTCACATGAAATTACTGGTGGCCTGGTATCACCAGGTTTATTAAAAAATACGTCAGTGGATGTGATAAATGCCAAAGGAATAAGAACTTCCCTGAGCCACCAGCTGGAAAATTAATGCCAAATTTGGCACCAGCCCAGCCATGGACTCACATTTCTGCAGACTTCATTACAAAACTGCCAGAATTGCACAGACATAATGCAATCTTGGTAGTATGTGATAGAATGTCCAAAATGGTGCATTTCATTCCCACCTCAGAAGAAACTTTGGCTCAAGAATTAGCTACACTGTTCAGGGACCATGTCTGGAAATTGCATGGACTCCCTGAATCCATAATCTCAGATTGCAGTCTGCAGTTGCCACACAAATGATGAAAGAACTGAATCAAATGTTGGGCATCAGCACAGATTTGTCCACAGTATTCCATCCACAGATGGATGGACAAACAGAGTGAATGAATCAGGACTTGGAACAGTACCTGAGGATTTTCATAGACCATAGACAAGAGACTTGGTCTGGATGGTTGGCCATTGCCAAATTTAGTTACAACAATAAAATTCAGGCATCCACCAAACAGACACCATTCTTTGTTAACTATGGTAAACACCCAAGAATGGGAATTGAGCCAGGAAGGGAAGGTAGTCATCCAGCTGCCTCAGAATTTGCCCAAAAAATGAAGGAAATTCATGAGGAAACCCATGCAGCTCTATTAAAATCACAAGGTGACATGAAGCTATATGCAGATAGACACCAATCGGATGCACCAGAGTAGAAAATTGGAGACAAAGTCTGGTTTGTCAACAAAGGACTTAAGGTTGACAGGTCAACCAACTAGGAAATTGGTGGAAAGATGGATTGGGCCATACCCAATTAAGAAAATAGTGTTGCCAAATGCAGTAGAACTGGACTTACCCTTCTCCCAGCAAATCCATCCTGTGGTAAATGTATCACAAATACACCCCTGGAAATGACCAATGAGAGGGCAAAAAGCACAACCTCCACTGCCAATAGAGATAGACAGTGAAAAGGAATATGAAGTGGAAGAAATAATTAATGTAAGACTAAAGAGAAACAAAATGGATTACTTGGTCAGGTGGAAAGGATACACTGCCAAGCATACCTCATGGGAACCATTGGACAACTTACAGAATGCAAAAAAGAAAATAAAAAACTTTTACAATAGAAACCCTGGAGCCATTAGAAGGCTTGACAAAGCAACCTTTGACAGGTTAACTTTCAGACCTTATGAAAACTTCACACAATCCTCAGACAAAGTGGTGTCCAAAATCAATATTAATGCAGCAGAACCAGCTGCAAAATGGGGACAAAACTGGTAAAGATGGAAAGGAAGAAGGGGCTTAGACACCCTTAACAAACCAGGAGACACGGGAGGGCCATGTCAATGTAACATGTGCCTTCATCAATTGTATGATATAGTGCCTTGCACTGAAATGATTGAAGATCTCACCCTGCAATTGTGCCCCCTCTCACCCATTATCAAAGAACTAGAGGAGTCATCTGTGACAGAGTGCAATGTGCTGAAGGATGATGAAGAAGTTCAAATTTGTCTGGAAGCCAAATCTTAAAAAGGGGGTACTGTCATGACCAACTGAAAAGCTTTGCATTTTTCACTGAGTCATTTCCATTTATTAATTTTCTTCATATCATATAAACCTATGCTGACTAAGCGGTCATCTATTGGTTGCCACCTAGATAAAGAATAGTAGATAAGATACCAGAATGTGGCACTGATGACACATTGCTATTACTACATATGCAGCTGTCTTACTCATACAGTACTATATTTAGAATAGGGCTTAGGGTAGTGCACAGACCACCTGTCATAGTATATAAAGAGTGCAATTCAGCACCCCAGAGTCCTCAGTTGAGTTCTCTTGGGTTTCCCCTCCCTTCTCTCCTCCTCCTGTTTAGTTCTCTGTCTGGGGCTCTTAGTCATCACACCAAGGGAGTCCTGATACCTGTCCCTACCTGCAAGAAACATGTTCAGCAGTTTCTTGGCTTTGTCAACTTCTACTGCTGCTTTGTGAAGGGGTTTGCATCAATCTCAAAACCATTAACCCTCCTAATGGGAAATAATGAGTGTTAGGAATCCATCCTAATGCATCTTTTTCTTCTTTTTATCTTGCTAGTGGTCTGGGACCACTCTGGGACATCTATATCAGGACTCCCTTGGTGTGACACCTAAGAGCCCCAAACAGTAGACAAGACAGGAGGAGGAGAGGAGGGAGGGGAAACCCGAGAGAACTCAACTGAGGACTCTGGGTGCTGAATTGCACTCTTTATATACTACAACAGTTGGTCTGTGCGCTACCCTAAGCCCTACTCTAAATATAGTACGGTATGAGTAAGACAACTGCGCATGTAGTAATAGTAGTGAGTCATCAGCACCGTGCTCCGGTATCTTATCTACTATGTTTATCTAAGTGCCAAGCGATAGGCACCTGCTTAGTCAGCACATGTTTATATAATATGAAGAAAATAAATAATAAAATAGAAATGACTTGGTGAAAAAGCCGAAGCTTTTCAGTCGGTCATGACAATCTATACATGATCTGGGATCATGGAAGGGACTATAGGAACACTTTGCATGGGTTAGTGCATGGGAGCGCTCACTAGAAGATGAGATGATGGTTGGTTGGACCAACCACCTACATATTAGGAAGGAGATCGCAACCCTGGGTGGCAGTGTGCGCGGATCACATCAGCGGATCAGTACATCACCCCAATAAGGCATGGGATCAGCGGCAATGCTCGACAGCTTGATATGGCAATAGCAACTCCCTGTTGGGGATCATGGGAGGCCTGTGAGCAGTATGCCTCATGGAATAGGGCCCAGACGGAGACTGTGGGAGCGCCAGGCTGAGGGGAAGGTTCTAGGCCATGGGCACATGTGGAACTGTCAAGGGCGCACAGCATCGCTAAAGATAGATGAAGTCCAGAAGCAGCGCTCAAGCAGTATGAGTCACTGAGGCTGTAGAGGTGCCAGTTGGAAGGGTCGCAAGAGGTCTTAGTAGAATAGTATATAAGACCAGCTGTGTTAGGACTAATCCTTGACACAATCACAAGCTTCAGAGAAGAGATATAATAGAGACAAAGCCTATAGACACAGTAGTCTGTAACCTACAAGGAGGAAACAATCTAGAGTCTTAAGGACTCCTACCTACAGAATGCACTCCTTATATACCTGAGTTGTTGGTCTGTGCGCACAGTCTGTGAAGCCGCTAAGGCTATGCATGTGCAGCAACAAGACCCAGACCCATCTCCCAGACCTGTCCGGACTCACCCAGACTCCTGGTCCCTTCCCGCCAACGCTGTTTCACCCAATATCCCCTAATAGCCCTGATTGTATAGCCACCCTGGGTTATATAATCCTCCTGCCATATCTGGATAGGGGTCCCGCGCCGTATGCTCGCGTCTTGTTATACGTCCGTAGGCCTCTGAATAAAATAGAGAAAAATACAGAAAAAAAGTCCATATTGTAACATGACCTCCTCCTTAAGACTTCACATCCCGGGAAGTCACGCGTTGGTCGTAAATCGCTTCAGCACTAAGCACTATATCATGCAATGGTTTGCCATGGAGGAATTAAGCGTGGGTTTAACCAGCCCACCGTGCTCAAGGCCTCTTGAGAATGCCCCTTCTGTGTCAGGTTCAGCGTAGATGAGTTTGCGGTCGCCCTTCCACCTTTGCCAATTCTGTTTTAATCTGTCGAGGTAGTCACACTCGAATTTGCCATCTTCCCAACCGAACAACTGCTTGGGAGCCTTTGTATCCGTGTAGTTATGCCAATTTTTAAACTGTAAGTCCATGATCGCCAGTTGCTGGGGTGCACTTGGGTTTTGCCTGTGGAATTTCTGAACCTCTTTCTTAGCATTAGCCAGGTTCTCTGCTGGTTCCCATGTTGATTCTTCCACGGGGTAGTTTTTCCATTTGACCAAGTATTCCAACTTGCCACCTTTTCGTCCGCTAACTCTGCTGTCCATGACCTCTTCAACCTCATACTCATTGTCCTCGGATTCCTCTACCATTTGTGCCTCCCTTTGTTTGGCACCCTTTTCGATTTGGTTGGGGAATTCCGGCACGATATAGGGTTTCAGAAGTACTTCGTTGAAGACATTGTAAATTTTCCATGCAGCAGGGATTTTTAATCGGTATGCAGATGTGCCAACTTTCTCCACTACTTCCAAGGGACCCACAAACTTGCCGTCTAACTTCTTAGTCGCTCGAAGCATCAGCAAAATTTCTGTGCTGAGGTACACCTTGTCACCAGGTTTGTAATCTCGTGCCAGCGCTCTGTGAGCATCCCACTGCTTTTTCATTGCTTCAGCGGTTTTAGCTTTGGCATGGACATCCTCGATTTCTTTAACTAGTTCTTCCATAGCCACAGTTTTCGGTTGATACAGTGGATTCATCCCCTTGTTGGGATGTCTTCCATAGTTCATGAAAAACAGTGAAAATCCTGTGGATGAATGTATGCGGTCATTGTGGCAAAATTGAGCTACCGCAAGCCAATCGCTCCAGTTGTCCTGTCAATGATTGACGAACATGGTCAAGAATTCCTTAACCTCCTGATTAACTCGTTCTGTCTGTCCATCGGTTTGTGGATGATAAGCCGTAGATCTATTAGCCTGTATTCCTAGGATCCCGTATAGATCGTCCATGAACTTAGAGACAAATTGCGGTCCTCAATCACTGATGACCTTTTTTGGTAAGCCATGTTCCTGGAAAACATTGTCTCTGAACAGAACAGCCACCCCTTGTGATGTAATCGATGACGTTGTTGGGAGGAAATAAGCCTTTTTTGTGAACCGATCTACTACAACCATGATCATGTCGTTACCCTTTGAGTCCGGTAATGGTCTGATTAGATCTACCGAGATGACTTCCCATGGTATGTCAGGGATCTCGTTTGGATTTAATGGTGCCACTCTTGGCTGTCGATCTGGTTTTGCTTTCTGGCACGTTTCGCACCCTCGTACAAAACGCTCAATGTCCTTTTGCATTTGCGGCCACCAGAAATTGCGAGTGAGACTTTCCACGGTCTTGACTACCCCTGAATGTCCCCAGGAGTGATGAATTTGAATCAAATCACCCCTGATTTGCACATCCGCTGGAACGTAAATTCGACCCTTCCATTCAACTAGTCCTTTCTCGATTTTAAAGTCCGGGTCCTGCTGTTCGATACCTTGCCGAACCTGAGCCTCCCACTGCCGAGCCGAGACCTTTTGGATCTCCTTAATGATGTCCTCGATTGCCCGATCATCATCATAGACCCTTACAAACAAATGATCCTTCAGGAGTATCACCCCTTCAGTATCATTTTGTCCCTTTTCATGTCCTGCTCTCCTTGACAATAAATCTGCTTTTGAATTGGACTTCCCGGACCGATGTTTGATGACAAAATTAAACTCCTGCAAGTCTGTGACCCATCGTGCCTGTCGTCTATTCAGGTTCTGCAGTTTTCGGAAGTATGTGAGGTTTTGATGATCCGTTAAAACCTCAATCTGTTCCTTGGCACCTTTCAGGTAATGAGACCACTCGTAAAACGCATGCATGACTGCAAGCATTTCCTTGTCATAGATCTCATAGTTCCATTCAGCTTCATTTAACGACTTTGAAATAAACGCCACAGGTCGCCATGTGCCATCCTTGCTCTGTTGGGACAAAATTCTGCCAATTGCAAAATCAGACGCGTCTACCTCAATACAAAATTGACCATTGTCATTGGGAATTTTGAGGACTACCTCCCTCGCCACAAGGTCTTTCAGTCCCTGAAAGGCCAAAGTCTGTTGATCCGTCCAATTCCACTCAATCTTGCCAGTAAGACCTGTCAAAGGTTTTGCCATTTTAGCAAAGCCTGGCACAAAATGCCGATAGAAGTTAATGAATCCCAGAAATTGCTGAAGTTCGCGCTTGCACATGGGGATAGGCCAATCAACCACCACCTTTACTTTGCCCTTTTCCATCTGAATGGAGTCTTGACTAATAACTAGTCCCAAGAAGTCGATTTGAGGTTGATCAAACCAACATTTTTCTGGTTTCAATGACAGTTTATGGTTCTCCAGTTTTGCCAGGATACGATTAACATGCATCGTGTGTGCGTCCTGTGATTGGGAGAATACCAAAATATCATCCATGTAGATGACAACCCATCCTTCCGCAATCTCTTGCCTAAAGATATCGTTCATCATCGTCTGAAATGTCGCTGGGGAATTACAAAGACCAAAAAACATGACCAGAGGTTCAAACAGGCCTCGGTGAGTTTTGAAAGCTGCTTTCCACTCATCACCTTCTTTGATCCTAATGTTGTTATAACCCCATCTGATATCCATTTTTGAGAAAACCTTGGCTTTCAATAGTTGATCAATCAATTCTCCAATTAATGGTAATGGATATCGGTTTTTCCTCGTGATATCATTTAACTTCCAGTAGTCCTGTACTGGTCTCAGCTTTCCATCTTTTTTCTTAACAAAGAAGAATGGTGACGCTTGTTCAGAAGTACTTGGTCTTATGCGTCCGAATTTCAAGTTTTCTTCCAGGAATTCATCTAGCTGTTCCTGTTCCTCTTTATTCAATGGGTACACCTTGCAATCTGTCGGTTGTCCTCCTGGGATAAACTCAATAGCGTGATCCCATGGCCGTCTCGGCGGTAGTTCATCAAAAGTTTCTTTTTCAAACACCTTTCGATATTTGAGATAATGCCTTGGTACAGTTTCTTCCAATAATCGCTTTTTGCTAGCCAGTGCCTCTTTTGCTGCAATGTTGGTTGAGAGTGGCCGTAGCTTCAGCTCCTCCGATCCTATATGTACAGCAAGTAGACGTTCCCCATCTTCTAAGGATTCGGTTTCATCCACCTCCTCCTCAGGTTCACTCACACTGGATTGGTTCCAACACATCCCTGGACATCGGCTAAAGGTTACTTCCTGCTTTTTCCAATTCATACTCGGATTGTGCAGTTGCAACCAATCGTGCCCCAAAAACAAGTCTGTTTTTCCAAATCGTGCCATGCAACAGTCCATAACCTCTTCATGGTCCCCGATCCGTAGTTTAAACTGAACCATATACTCGATATTCCCCATTGTGTTACGAGTTCCATCTGCATTATAGACTGGTACCGGTCGCAGGAGTTGTTTGTTCATCTGGTGTTTTTCTACAAACTCATCGTTAATGCATGATCCTGTGCATCCTGAGTCAACTAAAGCTATAACAGGAATTGTGGATCCTGTATCCATAGTAGTTATAATTCCTTTCAGATTCATTTCTTGCTTTCCTGAAGCTTTGACAATTTGTTGTCGCAACTGTGCCAAGTTCCACATGGCTTCTGACTCTGATTGCTGGTTCAGTTCCTTCAGCAGTTGCGGTGTTACTTCAGATAAGTGTTTCTCATGAACCCATCCCTTTAGACAGTCTATAGCAACCGTTTCGCTTTGTTGCCATATCCTTCTCATTACCCACGCAGGGGTCCATTGCTTAATCCTGGGTTTGGCGCTCACACTTAAGTTTCAAATCCAATGAATATGAGAAGAATATTCATATAACAATCCTTGTACTTTTACACAAGAGTCATTGTTCGATTCCAAAACTCTATCAGCCAGCAGTGCTGAGCGCTTGCCTACTGGCTTTCGCCAAAACCCTTCTCCTTTCCGAGTTCTTTCCATTGCTCCTCGGTGAGCTCCTCTATTCTAACCTCTCTTGCTCTCCACTTCCCCTTATCCTTCCACCTCGGTTTTCTTGGTTCCGGGCATTCTCGTGCAAAGTGTCCTTCTTTGCTGCAGTTGTAACAGCTTCCGGTAACTGGTTTCTTACTTTTATCCACATCCATGGCGTTCGGATCTTTGGACGTTGTTGGCGTACTGTATTGGAACTGGTTCGGTTTGCTATCCTTAGCAACCGTTTTTTCATTGTACCCGCCTTTTTGTCTATCTGGCCCATATGCTTCCGTTGCCTTATGATAGGCTCGTGCCAGCTCTATCACCTGATCCTGGATCTGTTTGAGGGTCGCATCGTCGCTTAAATTTCCATGTCTGATTAGATCCCGTCCTAGTGCAGGGTTGATGTTTTGCTTGAACAACGCAATCAACGCTCTATTATCCCAACCAACCAATGGTAGTAATGCATTGAACTGGACTACATGATCCTTGATCATCGTATTTCCTTGCTTCAATGCCAAGATTGCATCAGTCGCTTTTTCTCGTGTCTCTGTTGACATGAAAAATTTGTGCATTTGCGTTGCAAAGTCCTCCCAAGAAGTGAAGGGAAATTGATTCTGCAAAGGCCATCAGATCTCATGGTCATTGACTATTACTCCTTGATTGAGTGATGCCCAAGACAAATTGGTCTGCCATCCAGAGTTTACTATTTCATTTTGATACTCCTGTTCCGCATCCTGGACTGCTTTGAGCTTGACTCCCGCCCAATCTCCCGCTCGGTTATCCTTTCCTTTTCTGATTTGATATAAACAGATTGAGATCTTTTGGTCTAACTGGGTTTCGCAGGCGAGCGTAAAATACGTTCTCATCTGCCTTAACCATCCGTCCACCATGCGAGGATCTCCTTCATAATAATCGGGCATCTCAGCTTTTGTAAGAGGTGCAGGTGGTGGTATAGGGTTGGCTCGTTGATACTCATTGACTATTCCAGCCACTACTTGTCCAATTGCGGTGATGGTTTCCTCCCGCTGCATTTGCTGTCTCTGGATAATGTCCTCCTGAGCAGCGACCTGTGCCGCAGTAGCTCCTTGAGGAGCCGGTAATTCCGTATCTTCCACCCATGCAGTTCGCCACCCAGTTAACGCATTGTACAAATGTGCCATCTTGTCGGCGGTGAACCAGAAAGCCCCGAGTCGTTTATGTCCTGATCCAGACCGATTCATTAAATCCAGATGTGCCCATCCATCATACTCATTCATTTGCTTATCAATATGATAGCAGTGTTCCAAACCATGGGTTCGACGAATCGAGATTCTGATTCATTCGTTTCGTAGATTGGGATCCCAGGATATCACTTCATGAATCTGCGGGTATGCTGGCCAGTTGTATTCATCCCAGTATTGGGCTTTGATCAGGAATAAGTAACAAAATCCAGGAATATCCAGATGGAGCATGTGTCTGTCATAGCGGGGTTTTGGGTACGGGTACGGAGTGGAGATATCCCTTCTAACCTCCCTTCTCCAATTGTCAATCTCCCGTTTCCGGGCTTCTGTATTTGACAAGCTGGGTGCATTGAGATCCTCTCTCATCCAGTCCAAAGGGTTAGCAACGGATCCCCCATTCCAAGTCCAGTCTGCTCCCTGAGTCCTGGTGAGTGCTTTACTCAGCCCGAATGCGCTGATGACAGCTTGGGAGTACAATTTTTTAACTGTGACCTGTCCTAATTCAGGCAAAGATTGGACAGATGGATTTTTCGATACTCCTTGTACAAATGAGGATATGGTTACAGGTGATTTGGATCTTGGTTTCTTTGATTTTCCTTGTCCTCCAAATCTAGCTCGTTTGTTAAATTTCCCATGCTGCTCTAGACGTTCCAGATCTTTCCAAGTATAAATCTCATCCTTCTTGAGACTTAATTCCGCCCATTCCAGTATATGGAATCTATCCGACTTTACATTGTCCTGTAAACCAAAAACTGCAGAGTAGTCCCTGAGTTCTGGTTCCCATGAAAGAATTCGCTCCAGCATAGGCCACTCTGGCCAATGGAACTGATTATGGAACTCCGTTTTGAACAAATACAGGTAACAGTACCCATTCACTTTCCATGGTGCTGTTTTGGGGATAGCCGTTGTGTAGGATCCAGGTAATACTGGTTTTTCCTTTGAGATTCCTTGGACCCAATGCTGTGTGAATTCTATGTCCTCGCCTAGCTTGGATAAGAAGTAATCATGATCAGGCGGCGTGAAAATTTCATCTTCCCCATACTGGGATATGTGGGGCGGTGTATAGTTTCTTGGCAGTCTCCATTTGATGTATGCGGAAAGATATGGGTCATATCTTTCTCCTCGGAGTTTTTCCTCATTCTGGAGTCGCCTTTTGTTCCTCATGACTCGCCCTGCATTCATAGTGTTTCCATTCAAGGCATGCATTAACCGATTCCTCTCTTTTGTGGTTAGGATCAGGCCATCATATTTCAATGTGTATACATTGAAACTGATTAACAATAGTTCAATATTGGAGGGCATGTTGAATAATGCCTCCCACACCGCTGATCCTGGTTCCAGCTGATTCAAGACATCCTCCAGGGTTTTCCTTTCCCTTGCTATCTGCTGCTCGGGTTCCTTGAACCGACGCTTCTGTAGTAGTTGCTCATGGTGTATTTTTAACAGCTCCTGCCATGCATCTTCTTGTTCTTTGATAGCTGCTTCCTCGGCGCACCATGCCACTAGTTTCTCCTGACGTTTCATTTCCTTTTGAAGACATCTCTGTTCCTTCTGCCAGCACTGCCAAGCCCTGACATGTGCATCACGAGGTTGGTTGTCGGTCCAAACCTCCTTGATTGATATAGTAGGTGATTTCTTTGCTGCGCACCCCTGCACCCATCCGATCGAGAAAATGATCCCGATTTCTTCAAGGGTCATACGGGCCCTTGGCAATACGTAGTTGAATAGCCCAGCCATTCCAATTATGTTTTGATCTTTCTAGATCCGCGATTCCAATGATGCCTCAAGTAGAGGGATGTCGCCTTTTCTTCCGTAAATGTACTTCCTAATATGCCCACTGTCTGATGTGGTCAATAACGCACCTGCACTCAGATCTTCAATTTAATTCCACCAGATGACCCAAGTGTGTGGTGCCCAGGTTTTCACTGAGATGTGTTACAGTTCTCTTTTCCCTTTGTTAACGGACTACATTTACTTGTTACAAACCCGTAGTTATGCTTGGACGTTATTTCCTTTCATAGCTACCTTCACCTTTCCATTTCTAGATAGCTATGCTCTTTCCCCATTAGTTTCTATTGTTCTTTAAACGTATATAAACCCCTCTCATGTACCGTAGTTCCCTAGTTCCAACTTAGTCGAATCATATCCATAACTTGAACGCTCTTTCGCTCGTCGCCTCAACCGCCCTCCTTGCTCTCTCTCTAGCCTTCGTCATCGTCAGACTTAGTGCCTAGAATCCTCGTCCAGTGATTGGGAACAGACCAAGACTCTGTTTATCACTGTAGACTTGGACGCTGAATGACGTTGTGGACATTGACCATAACATAAGTTGGAACTCAGGACTAGCTCAGGGTACCATCCCTAGCCGACACCATTGAGACCCGCAGCTCTCAGGAACGACCCCCAAATGGATCTGTCACCTATAAGGGGAAATACTACCTTGGACGACGAGAAGTTTTTCTCTACCAACAAACCTGGTATTTTGTTACAGAAGGATGGAAACGAAACGAACCAGTCCCAGACAAATATTTTTCAGGAGACTTCTACTCAGGAGCCTTTGAATTCGATTTACCCGATCAAATCTACCTAGACTGAGGTAGTGAAGTACAAGGAGAACCGCTCTACCTTGTTAAAGAACCAGAAAACGAACCAGGAAGGACCCTCTATAGAAAATTCTTAGGAGACAGTGACCGATACAGAATCACAGCTAGCCTTTTAGCAGAGTGGGAGGAATTATTACGAATTGAACAAGCCAAGCTTGAGGAAAACCCATTTGATACAGATTACTCGAAACAAGGACTACCCCCATCTCTGAAACCCAGAACCCCGAGTAGAACCCCTACTCCAGAACCGAAACCAATCACCAGAACACCAACCCCTGAACCACCAATTAACCCCAAACCACCGATCACTCCTGAACCAAGAATGGCGTCTGAAACTAGTGCTAGCTCTAAAGGAGATATCAAACCGCAGCCTATACGACCTTTTACAGGCAAACAAATCGAAGCAAGGTCATTTTTAGGACAGCTCAAGGATTACTTTACCCTCAATGAACAGAACTATGAAGGAAAAGACGAAAAGAAAATCAGGTATGCGCTTGCATGCATGGGACCAGAACTAGACGACTGGAAAACTATTATCCGAAGCGAATTGAATGACAACAGAGGCAGTACCACAGCCACGTTCAAATGGAGCAACTATGAAACATTTGAAACGCGTTTCATCAATGACTGGGGAGAGGTCAACAGCACCCTTCGAGCCCTGAACAATCTATCTAAATTAAGAGTTGGAAACAACATTTCAGTCCCAGAATACATCAGAAAATTTTGCATGGATATAGGAACCTCTGGACTCACTGGAATACCTGCTCAGTTGCAGGCATTCGTCAAAGGATTACCCTTAGAACTTGCTAGAACGATCTTACAGGACCAAAGGAAGATCAAGACGATGCAAGAAGCCTATGATAAAGCTGAGGATCACCATAACGCTTGGGACATGACAGGACAGGGAAACAGGAGAACCACTGATGGATCTGGAACATGTTTCAGTCGAAACAACAATCAATCCGGAGCAATCAGAGCTATAAATACCACGACTCCTAGCCGATTGACAGATGATCAAAAGGAGGAATACCGAAAGACTGGCAAGTGTTTCAAATGTGGAACACAGGGACACATCTCCAGGAACTGCCCGAAATGCAATGATGCGTCTTCATCCAGGTCTTCTTATCAGAATAAGGCTGTCCGTTCTGTCACTGAGGAACAACAGAAGGAAGAGGACGAACCGGCAAAGAAAATTAGAGCAATCTTTTCAGCAATGTCTACTGAAGAGAAGAATGCCCTCTTAAATGAATTTGAAAACGAGGGTTTTTAGTTAGGAAGCGTCACTCAGCAGTTGGCCCTTCCTTATTATTGAGATCTGAACAGTTAGCACTTGATTCTGTAATAGTATTATCCAACAATGACAAGTGCATTTCGTTAACTATCAAATCGACCAATTTACCCACTGGAACATCTGCCCTAATCGATTGTGGAGCAGAAGGAAACTTCATAGATGAGGGAGCAGTGAAAGAGCTCAGGAAAGAACGACTTAAGAAACCAATCAAAGTCAGAAACGCAGATGGAACAGTAAATGTGAAAGGAATGATCACACATCAGACCAAAATATGCTACATGATCGAGGGACAGCAGTTTATCAATTGGTTCTGGATCACTAAGCTAGGCGATCAACGAATGATTCTAGGAATACCCTGGTTAGAAGAAAATAACCCGATCATCAACTGGCGAGAGAAATCTCTGAAAATTGGAGACCTGGACATGTTGCCAAAAGCAATCTGGCAGCTAGCCCTTGACTCCCAGCAATGGGGCGAGGATGACTATTGGATTAGAGTTAAAACATCAGCATCACAGGAACTAGAGCATAGGCTAAAGAAAGACAAACCATCCACCACTCTACCTACAGAATATGAGCAATGGCACATCATCTTTGACAAGAAGGCATCAGAACGCTTCCCATCCAGTCGACCATGGGATCACACAATCAACACAAAGGAGGGTTTTGTCCCAAAAGCTAGTAAACTGTACCCTCTATCGGTCAAAGAACAAGGACTGTTAGACAAATGGATTGATGAACAACTCAAGAAAGGATACATTAAACCATCTACATCACCACAGGCATCGCCATTCTTCTTTGTAGCAAAGAAAGAAAGTGGAGCACTCCGACCCTGTCAGGATTACCAATACCTGAATGAATGGACCATCAAAAACACATATCCCCTTCCCCTTGTTTCCGATCTCATGACTAAACTACAAGGTGCCAAGTATTTCACAAAACTAGATCTCCGATGGGGATACAACAATGTCTGCATCAAGAAGGGAGATGAATGGAAAGCAGCCTTTATTACCAATCAAGGGCTCTACGAACCAACAGTAATGTTCTTTGGATTATGCAACTCGCCGTCAACCTTTCAAACTATGATGAACGAATACTTTAGGGACATGATCAATGAAGGATGGCTGATCATTTACATGGACAACATGTTAATCTGTGCAGAAACACTAGAACAGCTGGAGGAGCAGACAAAACAAATTTTACAATGGTTACAAGATAACAATCTATTCCTGAAACTTGAAAAATGCAAGTTTGCCACGCAGGAAGTCGAATTCTTAGGAATGATCATCACCCCTGGACGCATTCAGATGGACCCAATAAAGTTAGCAGGGATCGCCAACTGGCCAGTCCCTACCACAGTCAAACAAGTCCAATCATTCCTCGGATTTGGGAACTTTTACCAATGTTTCATTGGAAATTTTGCTGCCATTGCTAAACCACTCACCGACCTCACTAAGAATACAGAACCATTTGACTGGACCACTGAACGGAACAACGCTTTTGAAGTTCTAAAGAAACAATTTGCATCTATGCTGGTATTATTAATGCCAGATCCTACTCGACCCTTTATCCTTCAAACCGATGCATCAAATAAGGCAATAGGAGCAGTCTTGAAACAAGCAGATGAAACAGGATCTCTACATCCCTGCGGATTTATCTCACATGCATTAACACAAACGGAACAGAATTACCAGATCTACAATCGAGAACTCTTGGCAATTATCAAAGGATTGATGACCTGGCGACATTTACTACATGGATCACCCCACACCACTATAGTTCACTGCGACCACAAGAATCTGTCCTATTACCGAACCGCCCAACGTTTAATGCCCAGACAAGCTAGATGGTCATCCCTACTATCAGAATTTGACCTACACATTGAGCACGTCCCTGGCACAAAAATGTTTGAAGCAGATGCCCTATCCCGACGCCCTGATCATATGGGAAACAATGAGTTACAAGAAGACATTGTAGTCCTACCGGAGGATCGTTTTATTTGTCTTATTGCAGAAGATCTAGTCACAGAAATTCAGAAAGCAATGTCAAAAGACGATTTCGGACGTATTCTAATTGAGGTTATCACCACGCACTGCGCCCCACCGATCAAATCGAACATACAAGATTGGTCTTATACCAATGGCATTGTTCACTATCTCGGCAAGACCTACATCCCTGACCAGGACGGATTACGAACCAAATTGATTAAGGAAACGCACGAAGCACGTTCATCAGGTCACCCTGGACGATTAAAGAAAGACCCTTGAACTCCTTAAGCGTGATTACTGGTGGCCCGGAATGTTCAAACATGTCAGGGAATGGATAGAAGGATGCGCCCTCTGTCAACAGATGAAGATTAACACACACCCAAATGTACCAGCCCTTCACCCAATTCCGTCGAAAGCAACCCGCCCCTTTCAGCAAGTAACCCTTGATTTCATCACTGATCTACCCCTCTCCGATGGCTTTGACTCGATCCTGGTCATGGTGGACCATGGTCTTACAAAGGGGGTAATTTTCACACCCTGCAAAAAGACAATCAACGCTCTAGGCACAGCAGAACTTTATGTCTCTGAAATTTTCAAATGATTTGGCCTACCTGACATTTTAATCTCGGATCGAGGACCACAGTTCTCTGCAAAAGTATTTCAGGAAATGCGAAAAGCACTGGGAATTGACCATAGAATGAGCACCGCCTATCATCCCCAAACCGACGGAGAAACAGAACAAGTCAACCAGGAACTAGAAGTCTACCTCCGAATGTTCTGCTCCAATGAACCGCATCTATGGAAACCACTTCTCCCAATAGCTGAGTTTGCTCACAATAACTGACATCATGACACAATCAAAACTTCCCCATTCAGACTAATGTATGGGACAGACCCTGTTGCGCTTCCCACAGCTACTACACGAATGACTACACCAGCAGCAGAGGAGCGCCTTCAGTTCCTAAGGAAGGCCAGAGAAGAAGCACTAGTAGCACATGAACTAGCAAGACAACTAGTGGCAAGACGATGCAAGGACAAAGCAATGCGATTTGAAAAAGGCACCAAAGTATGGCTTGAGAACTGAAATCTTCACATACCATATCAGTCCAGAAAGCTAGCACCAAAACGAGAAGGACCCTTTGAAATCAAACAAGTGATGGGACCAGTAACATACAAATTGAAACTCCCAAAACAATGGCACATTCACCCTGTGTTTCATACATCACTCCTTACCCTGTATAGAGAAACAACCGCGCACGGCCCGAATTATGTGAAACCACCCCCTGATCTCGTAAACGGACAAGAGGAATTCGAGGTAGAGGCAATTCTAGCTCACAGGAAGCGAGGCGCAGGCTACCACTACCTAGTTAAATGGAAAGGCTATGGATCAAACGATAACTCTTGGGAACCCACCCGCAATCTTGCAAATGCCACTGATATCCTATTAGAATACCAACGATGCTGACACCTCTGAACCATGACTCGATACAGAAACTGCCATGTCTTGAAACAAAACTATCATTACACAAAACAAAACTGTTTGATACTTTCTCGATACACTATAGCTCTCAAAGAAAAAACTGTCTATACCTGCATACAATACCTTCCCCTCTGACACACCCCTAAGGCACCAAACTTGTCAGAAAAACCTACTTGAACGATGGCACTGATCACACGATATTATCGCATTCCCCGACTCAACCACCAACACCAGAGGAACCCTTCAGGAACAATAGAGCTCCCCTGCAATACCATCAGGAGATATCTTCCTAAATACCATGATTTATGATTTGCAGTAACCGATCTACCTAGTTATAATGAAGATCCACCAGTCTACCAACTTCTAGCCATCAGGAATAGTGACGTTTACAAAAGCACTCATGGAAGATTGCTATGTCCAGAAGAGTATAAACAAATGGATGAGATCACCATACAGACATGAGAGTGTAGCACACAAATTTGGTTACTTGGACGCCAAATCAGAATCCCAGGAAGATCCCGTATTCTTATGGAAGACATCCTCGATGACATTCAGTATCTGCTCGATGAGCAAATTGAATTAATAGTGGACATTATCAGAAGAGTCCGGAGATTTTTAGTCACCCCTACCACGGTACCAGGGATTCAGCATCTGAATTCACTAACCAGGTTCATCTCGGAAGAACGAGAACTCCTTACTGACCCTGCAATCGAAGATCCGTTAGATATAGAAAGTTCAGATTCGGACATGGAAATTAGTGATCTGGAATACATATAAATTCTTCAAGTGTCACCACCTAACGCCAAACTCACATTGAAGACCATGTTCACCTTCTTTGCCCTCACTGCCTACTTCATCGCCCTGGCCCTCCTCTCCTGCGCTCATTGGCACATTGACGAAACCGCTGCCGCTTTCTCGCCCTTCCTTGCCATCCCAGACCTCCCACTCAAGGTCTTCATAGAAAACACGACAGTCATCCACTTCAAGGATGACGACCTCCATATCCATCCAACCGACCTCCTTCCCCAGATACACCCTGAGGATCATCATCTCCCGCACTTTGCCCAGTTTGTCAAAAGGAACACCACGCTCACCGTCGTCGCTGACGCTCTCGCCGCCACCACCTGTTCTATCACCAACCTCTCCTCCACAACCGACAATCTTGCCGCCCTCACCCTCACTATCGATCCACATGAGATGACCTATGAGGAACGCGACTCCTTTCTCCACAATGCACAAAATCTGCATCGAGCTGCTGAGGCCCTCAAATGGAAGGTGGAAACATCGGCAAAAGAACTAGACAACGCTGTCAAATGGGCCGAGTCCAGGACAGATCATGGTTGGACAACTTCTGGCTGGTAGAAGTCGGTGACTTCTCGCATACAAAGGGGGTAATGTTACAGTTCTCTTTTCCCTTTGTTAATGGACTACATTTACTTGTTACAAACCCGTAGTTACACTTGGACGTTATTTCCTTTCATAGCTACCTTCACCTTTCCATTTCTAGATAGCTATGCTCTTTCCCCATTAGTTTCTATTGTTCTTTAAACGTATATAAACCCCTCTCATGTACCGTAGTTCCCTAGTTCCAACTTAGTCGAATCATATCCATAACTTGAACGCTCTTTTGCTTGTCGCCTCAACCACCCTCCTTGCTCTCTCTCTAGCCTTCGTCATCGTCAGACTTAGTGCCTAGAATCCTCGTCCAGTGATTGGGAACAGACCAAGACTCTGTTTATCACTGTAGACTTGGATGCTGAACGACGTTGTGGACATCGACCATAACAAGATGTCCTCGTGCTCAGATCAATAGATCCGATACGTAATTGGTATTCTCAGACTGTATCTCCTTGATACACGACACACAAATGGATTGTCTTCGAGGGTTCCACCCCCTTTTCCACAATACTAGTGCTGGTGCCTGCAAGACCCTGCCCGGTCGACTACAACGCGCTCCAAGCTCTCGTCTAGTATTGTTTTGTTGCCAGTAGCCAATTGGCTGTAGTCACCTTACAATGGTAAGATGAGGCTATCTGTTGTCGGAGTTGATGTCGCCTAGATTCCTCGAGGCTGTCTGTAGACACATGCTGTAACGTGTACAGAGTCAGACGGTTTGTCAAATGCTAAGCTCTCCTTGTCACTATCCGTGACAACGAGCAAGACCTGCTCCGCACTATGACCAATGACGAAGGGTGTGATGTAGAAGACTCTAGATTATGTTAGGACTAATCCTTGACACAATCACAAGCTTCAGAGAAGAGATATAATAGAGACAAAGCCTATAGACACAGTAGTCTGTAACCTACAAGGAGGAAACAATCTAGAGTCTTAAGGACTCCTACCTACAGAACGCACTCCTTATATACCTGAGTTGTTGGTCTGTGCACACAGTCTGTGCAGCCGCTAAGGCTATGCACGCGCAGCAACAAGACCCAGACCCTTCTCCCAGACCTGTCCAGACTCACCCAGACTCCTGGTCCCTTCCCACGAATGCCGTTTCACCCAATATCCCCTAATAGCCCTGATCGTATAGCCACCCTGGGTTATATAATCCTCCTGCCATATCTGGATAGGGGTCCCATGCCGTATGCTCGTGTCTTGTTATATGTCCGTAGGCCTCTGAATAAAATAGAGAAAAATACAGAAAAAAAGTCCATATCGTAACAAGCTGTAGGTAGTCTTGGTTCCTCAAGACTTAAGATAGTTTATCTTATGCTCATTGTATGGGCATTAGATTCTGTCTAATGTAGTCTCAATAACATTCCTTCTCTCTGTTCTTATCCTCCTCCCTTCTCTGCAAGGCTTGTGGGTTTGCGTTGAGTGTGAGCTCATAACATAATCTTAAGTCTTTGTGCCACACCCCTCATCATGAGTCACAGCGATGAGCCCATCCCCCTCATTGCAGATCACAGTGACAAAGAGTCAAAACCTGCTTCAAAACCTATCACCTGACCTCACACACATCACACCATGTACCTGTGGGCAGCCTCAAGGATCTAGGCAACTTCGACACCAACAACAGATAGACTCATTTGACTGTTGTCAAGTGACTACTACCATTTATGGTTACTGGCAACAAAATAGTATTGAACAAGAGCTTGGAGCGCGCTGTAGTCGACCAGGGAGGGTCTTGCAGGCACCAGCATCAGTACTACGGAAAAGACAGCAGAACTGTTGAAGAAAACCATTTGGCATGCCATGTATCAAGGGTGTACAGTCTAGAGATACCAATCATGTATCAGATCTATTGATCTGAGCACGAGGACACTCTAGTGAAGTCCTGGGCATCATGTCATCTGGTCAGTTGTTGGAAGTAAATTGAAGACTCAAGTGTGGGTGCGTTATTGACCACATTGAGCTGTGGTTGTGTTAGGAAGCACAATCACCGATGAAGAGGCAGCATCCCTCCTGTCTAGGAGGCATCACTACGTTTCAGGATAAGCCGAAGGAAGAGATTGATTGCTGGTGGAGTGCCCAGGATCAATTGAAGATGAAGGAGAGCAGATGTCAACTGCTGTAACAAATGGACATAGTTTTAGTCACCACAATCATTTAGTGGAAAGGAAAGGAGCCGATGTAGCCCCAGTAGTTGTTGCAATATCCAGGAACACAAGAGTCACACAACTGCTCCTCACGCAGTAGAGCGATATCGTGATGAGTGTAATAGTGGATTGCTTGGGCAATACTGGTTGAGCACTTGGATTAATTTTGGACCAATGGAAAGATGGATGCCAGAGAAAAGAACACCACCACGCAACAGTCAGTTGCAGAATGCAGAAGCCACCTGCAGAACAAATGAGGCATATGTCATTGCATCAGGGAGATGGCCCTGGATAAGAAACCATCAAAGAAGGTTGAATGGATCGGCATCAGGATCATCAGCCAAGGAATGATAGCACCAGTGAAAGACTATCCTAGGAACCAGGGTATTAAAAGTCAAGAGAACCCTGAAGGGGCGACCTGAGGGGAAGGTTGTCCAGGATTTTATAGTTAAGGAACAACCTGAGGGGAAGGTTGTCTATGGTCACTGTCATTAGGAGTGCGACATTAAAGATAGACTCTAGAACAAGGACAAGGACACCATACCAGCGTGTGGGTCACAGTCGCAGGGCACCCCAGTAAGGCGCTGGGATATCAAAAGCATCATTCTCTTCTCAACTTGGCAATGGACAGTAACTTACATGTTATGTATGAACAACTCAAATTGTCAAGTCTACCATCAAACAGGTTGATTGTGTGCCATCAGGGAGGAGTTAGCCAAACTGGTCAGATCAATATCGACTTCGGGCGATTCGAGATTCTAGATGGTAGCCTCTTTGTAGGCTATTGACTATTGTATCTCAACATGGAGCTGGATATCTCCTTAAAAGGTCTACTGGTTGGGGACACTCCAGTTGAAAAAAGTGCAGGCATGAATGATTGCCAGAGATAGATCATGACCCAGTGGACAGATTATCTTGGCGGTTATCTCGTCAGGAAGGATTTCATAGGAACAGAAATTCCTTCAAAGTTTTATTGTGGAAATGCAGGTGCCAGTAAAGACCACAGTGTTTAGGAGCTATTCAAAGTTAGACAGCAAATAGCAAAAGTGGCGGGCAATTTAATTGGCATAAGAAGTAGTCTGGAAACCAAGGATAGGAGCAGGACAATGCTCTCTTTTTCATAAGAGATGATATTCAATGCATCCAAGAAAAATCTGTGGAATTACAGGACTGGAGTTGCCAGGAATAGTTGCAGTCACAAGAACAGGGCAGAGACTAACTGCCAGAACAAAGTCACCAGCTGAAGGGTAAAAGCTGAAGGAGTAACCACTCAGGTCCATCAGGATCAACAGGAGTAAAAGTTGATCAAACAAAGGATGGGATCAGGCCTGAGGGGAAGGTTGACTTGTTATTGTCAAAGATCAGAAGATCTTCGGAGTCACAAAGCGATGACACTCCCTGGTTAGGGATGTGAGGATATTATGTGATAAAATCCTGGGCAGTTGGGAAGTCCACTTAGGTTCAGACATTATGGGACAAACACATGGATAAGAAAAAATTGCCAAAGTAATAGGATTGCTGGAGCTATACAGGATATTTAGCAGGAACAACAGAAAGGGGTTGCTACCTTATAGCTATGGAAATACCAAAAATCATGGAATTTCTTTTTCCTTCCTCATGTTGCTCGCTCACCCTTCTCTGTGGGGGGTGGGGGGCTTTTGTAGGATGGCTGTGTTGTGGCTGTCCTCCTTGGTGTTGGCCAGCCTTCACACACCATCCGTCAAATGTGTCTGGAATCCACATTTTGAGGTGAAGGTGAAGAGGGAAAAGGAGACAAGATGAATGGAGGCAACCCAAGGGACTCCGAGGGCTTGCTGAACGAAGTGTGAGGCAAGGCGAGGAGGACTGAGGATTGCAGAATGAATGAGTCTCCATTCACCCTCCAAAATAACGGCCTGAGGGAAAAGGAAATGAGATGAATGGAGGCAACCCGAGGGACTCCGAGGGCTTGCTGAACGAAGTGTGAGGCAAGGCGAGGACAACCAAGGATTGCGGAATGAATGAGTTTCTGTCCAACAGTCTGAGGGAAAATTTAATTTTTTCTGCCATTTGATTTTTGGGATCCAAACCCAGTAAGGCACTGGGTCATCAAAAGCAAGCCAAGGAGAAGTGCCGAGTTATCAGGGCATTTGTCATCCAGTATGCGCTGGGTTAACAAAAGCAAGTTCAAGTCTATGACAGTGGGAGCCTTAAGCGAAGGCACTTAGGAAAGGTTGCTTAGGAAGAGCCGAGAGGATTGCAGTCAGGATGATTGGATCAAGTGCCAGAGGAGCAGACCAGGAATTTGTCAAAAGTCATACGACATCCAGTAGGGGGCTGGAGTATCAAAACTCAACCACAGCAAACTTGATGGACTAGTAGGAATCCACATATCGGGATATGGATTCTTCTATGGAAATCAAGAGAGCCAATAGACCGATGTCCAAAGGTCTTTAAAGAACAACAGTTAAGAAGTGGGGCAACAGGGCTAGTTGCATGCTGGCTTCTTGGGACAAGAAGCCTTGAGGAGAAGGTGATGTTAGGAATCCATCCTAATGCATCTTTTTCTTTTTTTTATCTTGCTAGTGGTCTGGGACCACTCTGGGACATCTATACATGATCTGGGATCATGGAAGGGACTATAGGAACACTTCGCATGGGTTAGCGCATGGGAGTGCTCACTAGAAGATGAGATGATGGTTGGTTGGACCAACCACCTACATATTAGGAAGGAGATCGCAACCCTGGGTGGCAGTGCGCGCGGATCACATCAGCGCATCAGTACAGCACCCCAATAAGGCATGGGATCAGTGGCAATGCTCGACAGCTTGATATGGCAATAGCAACTCCCTGTTGGGGATCGCAGGAGGCCTGTGAGCAGTATGCCTCATGGAATAGGGCCCAGACGGAGACTGTGGGAGCGCCAGGCTGAGGGGAAGGTTCTAGGCCATGGGCACATGTGGAACTGTCAAGGGCACACAGCATCGCAATAGATGAAGTCCAGAAGCAGCGCTCAAGCAGTATGAGTCACTGAGGCTGTAGAGGTGCCAGTGGGAAGGGTCGCAAGGGGTCTTAGTAGAATAGTATATAAGACCAGCTGTAGGTAGTCTTGGTTCCCCAAGACTTAAGATAGTTTATCTTATGCTCATTGTATGGGCATTAGATTCTGTCTAATGTAGTCTCAATAACATTCCTTCTCTCTGTTCTTATCCTCCTCCCTTCTCTGCGAGGCTTGTGGGTTTGTGTTGAGTGTGAGCTCGTAACAATGAGTGGCATTGGACCAACAATCAGCAGCATGCATTTGATGGGCTTGAAGCCCACATTGCCAAGGAAGTGGTTCTGGCTATCCTGGCCAACAATGGACAATTCCACATTGAAACAGATGCCTCCAACTTTGCCATCAGGGGTATTCTGTCCCAACAGCAGTCTGATGGTCTGTGGTGCCCAGTTGCCTTCATCTCTAAATCTCTCAACCCAGCAGAGTGCAATTACAAGATTTATGACAAAGAGATGTTGACTGTGATGCATGCCTTTTATGAGTGCTCCCATTATCTGAAGGGCACTGAGGTACTGGTGGAGGTTTTGATGGATCATCAAAATTTCACTTATTTCCAGAAGCCTCAGAACATTAACCACTAACAAGAATGCTGGATTTTGGATTTGCAGGAGTACAATTTTGTGATTTGGCATTGCTCTGGCAAGTTTAACAGTAAAGCCAACCTTCTGTCCCAGAGAACAGATCATAAGGGGAGGAGATTGACAATGAAGGTGTCATTTCCTGAAAGAAGATCTTTTTGTTTGTCTCTACATGGATGTGACAGAGGTAGAGGAAAAGATTGCCAAGATCAACAAGTGGCAATGGGAGTCCCAGGTGGTGGAAGGACTGAAGAATGGAGACCCCAACTTCAAACTGGAGAAGGGAATTGATATGTGGAAGGGTTGAATCTATGTCCCAGTCAATTGGCAGGTGAGAGAAATTATTCTCAATATCCATCATGAATGGGGACATTATGGGATCGACAAAACCTTGGTGTTAGGACTAATCCTTGACACAATCACAAGCTTCAGAGGAGAGATAGATATAGAGACAAAGCTATAGACACAATAGTCTGTGACCTACAAGGAGGAAACAATCTAGAGTCTTAAGGACTCCTACCTACAGAATGCACACCTTATATACCAGAGCTGTTGGTCTGTGCAGCCACTAAGGCTATGCACACGCAGCAACAAGACCTAGGCCCAACTCCCAGACCTGTCCAGATCCATCCAGACTCCCAGTCCCTTCCCGCAAATGCTGTGTCACCCAATATCCCCTATTGGCCTTGATTGTATAGCCACCCTGGGTTATGTAATCCTCCTGCCATATCAGGATAGAGGTCCTTTTCTGTGTGCTTGCGCCTTCATTATGTGTCCATAGGCCTCTGAATAAAATAGAGAAAAATAAAGAAAAATGTCTGAATCGTAACATGACCTCCTCCTTAAGACTTCACATCCCGGGAAGTCATGCATTGGTCTGCCTAGGGGAATCAAGTGTGGGTTTAACCAACCCACCATGCTCAAGGTCTCTTGAGAACACCCCTTCCATGTCGGGTTCAGCATAGATGAGTTTGCAGTCATCTTTCCACTGTTGCCAATTCCAACACCTATTACATGGATCACCCCATACCACTATAGTTCATTGCGATCACAAGAATTTGTCCTACTATCAAACTGCCCAATGCTTAATGCCTAGACAGGCTAGATGGTCATCCCTATTATCAGAATTCGACCTACACATTGAGCACGTCCCTGGCACAAAGATGTTTGAGGCAGATGCCTTGTCTCGGCACCCTGATCATATGGGAAACAGTGACTTACAAGATGATGTTATAGTCTTACCTGAGGATCGTTTTATTTGTCTTATTGCGGAAGATCTAGTCATGGATATTCAGAAGGCAATGTCAAAAGACAATTTTGGACATATTATAATCAAGGTTATCACCACACATCGTGCCCCACCAATCAAATCAAATATACAGGATTGGTCTTATACAAATGGCATTGTTCACTATCTTGGCAAAACTTACATCCCTGATCAGGATGGATTACAAACCAAATTGATCAAAGAAACACATGAAGCACAATCATCAGGTCACCCTGGATGACTAAAAACCCTTGAACTCCTTAAACATGATTACTGGTGGCCTGGAATGTTCAAACATGTCACAGAATGGATTGAAGGATGCGTATCAGGACTCCCTTGGCATGATGCCTAAGAGCCCCAGACAGCAGACAAGACAGGAGGAGGAGAGGAGGGAGGGGAAACCCAAGAGAACTCAATTGAGGACTCTGGGTGTTGGATTGCACTCTTTATATACTACGACAGGTGGTCTGTGCACTACCCTAAGCCCTACTCTAAATATAGTACGGTATGAGTAAGATGACTGTGCATGTAGTAATGGTAATGAGTCATCTGCGCCATGCTCCGGTATCTTATCTACTACTCTATCTAAGCGCCAAGTGATAGGCGCCTGCTTAGTCAGCACATGTTTATATAATATGAAGAAAATAAATAATGAAATGAAAATGACTTGGTGAAAAAGCTGAAGCTTTTCAGTCGGTCATGACAGTACCCCCTTTTTAAGATTTGGCTTCCAGACAAATTTAAACTTCCTTGTCATCTTTCAGCATGTCGCGCTCTATCACGGATGATTCCTCTATTTCCTCAATGATGGGGGAAAGTGGGCGTGAAGGTGGGGTGAGGTCTTCAATCACTTCAGCGCGAGGCACTATATCATGCGATTGACGTAGGCACATGTTGCATTGACATGGCCCTTCCACATCTCCTGGCTCTGTAAGGGTGTCTAAACCCTTTCTTCCTTTCCATTTTTGCCAGTTTTGTTCCCATTTTGCAGCTGGTGCTACTGCATTAACATCGATTTTGGAAACTATTTTGTCCGAGGTTTGTGTGAAGTTTTCATATGGTCTGAAGGTCAACCTGTCAAAGGTTGTTTTGTCAAGCCTTCTGATGGCTCCGGGGTTTCTATTGTAAAAGTTTTTTATCTTTCCTTTTGCATTTTGTAAATTATCCAATGGTTCCCAGGAGTTATGCTCAGCGGTGTATCCTTTCCACCTGACCAAGTACTCCATTTTATTTCTTTTTAATCTTACATCAATTATCTCCTCCACTTCATACTCCTTTTCACCGTCTATTTCAATTGGTGGTGGGGGTTGTGCTTTCTGCCCTTTCATTGGTCGTTTCCAAGGGTATATCCTTGATATGTTTACTACCAGGTGGATCTGTGGTGAGAAGGGAAGATCTAGTTCCACTGCATTTGACGACACTATTTTCTTGATTGGGTATGGCCCAATCCATCTTTCCACCAGTTTCCTAGTTGGTCGTCCTGTCAACCTTAAATCCTTTGTTGACAACCAGACTTTGTCTCCAACTTTATATTCTGGGGCGTCCGATTGGTGTCTATCTGCATACAGTTTCATGTCACCTTGTGATTTTAGCAGGGCTGCCTGAGTTTCCTCATGAATTTCCTTCATTTTTTGGGCAAACTCTGATGCTGCTGGGTGACTACCTTCCCTTCTTGGCTCAATTCCCATCCTGGGGTGTTTGCCATAGTTGACAAAGAATGGTGTCTGTTTGGTGGATGCCTGAATTTTGTTATTGTAGCTAAATTCAGCAATGGCTAACCATCCAGACCACGTTTCTTGTCTATGATCTACGAAAATCCTCAGGTACTGTTCTAAGTCCTGATTCATTCGTTCTGTTTGTCCATCCATCTGTGGATGGAATGCTGTGGACAATTCAGTGCTAATGCCCAACATTTGATTCAGCTCCTTCATCATTTGTGCAGCGAACTGTGGGCCGCGATCTGAGATTATGGATTCAGGAAGTCCATGGAGCTTCCAAACATGGTCCCTGAATAAGGTGGCTAGTCCCTGAGCTGAGGTTTCTTCTGATGTGGGAATGAAATGCGCCATCTTTGACATTCTGTCACAAACTACCAAAATCACATTGTGACCGTGTGATTCTGGTAATTTTGTGATGAAGTCAGCGGAAATATGTGTCCAGGGCCTTGCTGGTGTCAAGTTTGGCATTAACTTTCCAGCAGGAGGTTCCGGGAAATTCTTATTTCGCTGGCACTTGTCACACCCACTAACATATTTTTTAATAAATCTGGTGATTCCAGGCCACCAGTAATTTCTTGTGACAAGTTCAATCGTCTTCCACTGTCCCCCATGTCCAGCAATGGGCGTGTCATGGCATAGGCGGACTATCTCCATCCGCAGCTTCTCGTCCATAGGTACATAGACTTTTCCTTGCCAGAGGATGAGTCCCTGTTCCATCTCGCATTCTCAAGCATTTAGTGTTTTAACACCAGCCTCTTTCATGGCTTCTACCGCCTTTACCACTGCTTTGTCATGTGCTTCAGAGTGTCAAATTTTGTTTAATAATTCTTTTTCTGAGCTGTGAATGAATACCTGTCCATGACGTAGTGCAGCAATTCTGAAAAAATCCGGTTTGAGGAGCGTGACGTCCTTGTTGTCATCATCCACCCCCTTTTTATGGTCTGGCCTCCTGGACAGAGAGTCGGCCTTTCCCATAGTAACACCAGCTTTATGATGCAACACAAAATTAAATCGGCTGAGGTACAAGGCCCATCTCGCTCCTTGTGCCCTTGATAAGATAAGAGAAGATCGACCTCATGGGTGATCATTCCTCCTTCATTATTTGTTCCGTCTACATTCTGAACTTGAATGGGACATTCCAAGGGTATTAATTTGAAGCCCATCCTTTTTGCATATGCAGCATGCATGAATAGCCCTGTTGCCCCTGAATCGAGCAACGCAGTTTGTTGGGTTTGTTCATGCGTGTCCAACCTTTCCAATCCGATCTCCATCAAGATCTCGTCTTTTCGTCCTATTGACCTAACTAAAAATTCCTTTTCTCCTTTTTTCAATGCTCTCTTTGGACAAGCAGTTTCAGCACTAAGCGCTATATCACGCTGCTTTCCTTTTAAGTCCTTTTGTCCCTTTGTAGATACTTGTACTACTGTGTTTGGTAACGAGGAATTAAGCACAGGTTGTACCACCCTGCTGCGCTCCTTGGAAGTGACACTTTCAGTGCTAAGTGCTATATCATGGTGTTTCACCTGGGAGTTTGCCTCTTGCGGGAACGTCTCAGGAGTCCTTGAGACTCCCGAGATCGTCCTTGCATCAACCTGGTCAGCGCTAGGCGCTATATCAAGGGGTTGTGCACTATCTACCATGTTATCTAGTACACTGTATCTATTATGAGAGTCCAGTATGGGACCTACTGACTCTCTTCCTCTTTTAAATTCTCTTCTCCTTTCTTAAAGTACTCTTTCATTTTGTCAAACGTCATCGTGCGAATATCGAGTCCTGATCTGCAGTTTCTGGAAATGTGTCCGATCTTGCCACATTTGTAACATCTGAGGGGCGGTCTTTGATTTTGATTGACGTCCATTGCATTAGGGTCCGGCTGATTTGCCATACTACTTGAACTCGCGGAGGCTCCATCTCCCAATTGTCCCTGACTTGCTGATCCTGATCCGAATCTCCATCGGGGTTTGGGCTGGCCAGGGGCTACCAGCTTTGCTGTATCCAGGCCTTTGGATGCTCCTTCACTCCTATTGGCAGAGTTACTGGTCCACAAGGAGTAATACTTCTCCTCGGCCTTTGCCTGTCTCCACTGGCGATCCAATCTTACTGCTTTCTGATACCATCCTTCAATGGTTTCAGGTACTTCGTTGGCCTCCATGATCCTTTTTCAGAGCCCGGTATTCAAACTGCGCTTGAACTCTTTGATAAGAGCTCTTCCTAGGTATCCGGTGCCTCGTGATACCTTTTTAAATTTCTGTACATGTTCTTCACACATGCTGGACCCTTGCGTCATAGTCCGCATTTCTGAGATCTTTGATGACTGCTCATCAGTGTCACCAAAATCCCTTCTGATCTGCCTAAACAATTGTTCCGCCGTTTGCAGAATTCCTTCTTCATCATTGGCCATCTGCTCCAACAGATTGTCCTTCCAATCTGCGGCAAAGCCTTCTGTCATGTACGAGATGATCAATAAGATCTGCTCCTCCTCATCGGATTCCGGCATCTTCAATTGAATGTATAACCTGCATGCGTTTATGAAATTTGTCACTTTGGACATCTTTCCGGAGAAGACCGGAGGTTTGGCTACATCTATTCTAGATGCTCCGCCATTTCCGGTCCCAGGAATATTGAATACCATCCCTGGCGGTATGTTGACAATGTTGGTGGGGGGAGGAGTGTGTGCTGCTGCAGCCACGGCGGCCTGTGCAGCATTTGTTTGCAGCTGTGTCAGCTGATTTTGGAGGGCTTGGATGGTCGTGGCTTGCGCATTGAGGAGATTCAGCAATTCTGCTGACGTCATTTCTTGGGGCGCCGCCATACTGTGATAGTTTGGCGGTGGCGATGTAGGTGATGGTGTAAGCGGGGGTGGTGGTGATGAAAAAGGTGGTGTGGGTTCTCCGATGAAGTCAGCGTCGGAGTTGAATAATAGATTTGGATTTAGTGTGGCTGGATTTGGTACTAAAATAGGAAACGGTGCTGCTTCCCACTGGTGTGGTTCCTCTGTGATAGAGTTTGTAGATTGTGATGATGATGATGAGGTAGATTCTCCTTCAGATGAACTGAAACCTGCGTTGTTTGGATCAAGATCACCTGTGACAGCATCCCAAAAGGTATTGTTATTTGTATCTCCTATTTTGTACTTGTACATAAGTGAGGGAGGTCTTGGCCTGTCACTTGCTTGGGAACGTATGTACGAAACATGCACTCAGGGTCTACAACCACCCCTGCAGTGCTACAATATACTTTACTGACTACTGGTTTTATTTATGGATGAAGGGTCTATCTAAGTTGGGTCCGAATGGTTGTCCAACTGCCGCTACACCATACGGGTGCGGGCCTTTCTCAGAGACGCGTGGGCAAGTGCCAGCTATCTCCAAGGGGTAGGGTGAAAAGAGTATTTACGTAGGTATAAATCTATAGCCTTCAGGGGCCTAGGCCAGGGCAATTTAATGCGCTAGGGGGCTGGCGAGGCTGGTCCCTAGATACGGATTACCTATTGTGTAATCACTCCAGCACTGGTCTCCTGTGCACAGGTAACCCTATCAACTGGGTTAGGTTCTTTGGTTTGCGTAGACCAGGAACGTAATGCAAAGCAAGTTAAGGGCCGCGATGCAGGGCCACTGGATGTGCAGTTTTAACAGTGTCTGGCAACCGATACCGCAATTTTAACGTCGGCGTACGATGGTGTGTATCCCCCTGTTCTCTGTCCACTTATCCCTGTGGTCCGGGAGTATGCAAGCGTGGGGCTGTTGAGCGAACTAGTCAAGTTCTACTATCAGGACTCCCTTGGCGTGACACCTAAGAGCCCCAGACAGCAGACAAGACAGGAGGAGGAGAGGAGGGAGGGGAAACCTGAGAGAACTCGACTGAGGACTCTGGGTGTTGGATTGCACTCTTTATATACTATGACAGGTGGTCTGTGCACTACCCTAAGCCCTACTCTAAATATAGTACAGTATGAGTAAGACAACTGCGCATGTAGTAATGGTAATGAGTCATCCATGCCATGCTCCGGTATCTTATCTACTACTCTATCTAAGCACCAAGTGATAGGCACCTGCTTAGTCAGCACATGTTTATATAATATGAAGAAAATAAATAATGAAATGAAAATGACTTGGTGAAAAAGCCGAAGCTTTTCAGTCAGTCATGACAATGCGCCCCCTGTCAACAAATGAAGATTAATACACACCCAAATGTACCAGCCCTTCACCCAATTCAATCGAAAGCAACTCACCCTTTCCAACAAGTGACCCTTGATTTCATCACCGATCTACCCCTTTCTGATGGCTTTGACTCGATCCTGGTCACAGTGGACCATGGTCTTACAAAGGGGGTAATTTTCACACCTTGTAAAAAGACAATCAATGCTCTAGGCACTGCAGAACTTTACATCTCTGAAATCTTCAAATGGTTTGGCCTACCTGATGTTTCAATCTCAGATTGAGGCCCACAGTTTTCTGCAAAAGTATTCCAGGAAATATGAAAAGCATTAGGAATCGACCATAGAATGAGCACAGCCTACCACCCCCAGATGGATGGAGAAACAGAACAAGTCAACCAAGAACTAGAGGTCTATCTTTGAATGTTTTGCACTAATGAACTGCATCTATGGAAACTGCTTCTCCCAATAGCCAAGTTTGCCCACAATAACCAACATCATGACACAATCAAGACTTCCCCATTCAGGCTAATGTATGGAACAGACCCTGTCACACTTCCCACAGCTACAACACAAATGACTACACCAGCAGCCAAGGAATGCCTTCAGTTTCTAAGAAAGGCCAGAGAGGAAGCACTAGCAGCACACAAACTAGCAAGACAGCTAGTAGCAAGATGACGTAAAGACAAGGCAATACAATTCAAGAAAGGCACCAAAGTATGGCTTGAGAATAGGAACCTCCACATACCATATCAGTCCAGAAAGCTAGTGCCAAAACGAGAAGGACCCTTCGAAATTGAACAAGTGATGGGACCTGTGACATACAAATTGAAACTTCCGAAGCAATGGTGCATTCACACTGTGTTTCATACATCACTCCTTACCCCATACTGGGAAACAACTGTGCATGGCCTGAACTATGTGAAACCACCCCCTGATCTTGTAAATGGACAAGAGGAATTCGAGGTAGAAGCAATTCTAGCCCACAGGAAGCAAGGTGCAGGCTACCACTACCTAGTTAAATGGAAAGGCTATGGATCAAATGACAATTCTTGGGAACCCACTCGCAATCTTTCAAACACCACTGACATCCTATCAGAATATCAACGATGCTGACACCTCTGAATCATGACTTGATACAGAAACTGCCATGTCCTGAAGCAGAATTATTATTACACAAAACAAAACTGTTTGACACTCTCTCAATACACTATAGCCCTCAAGGAAAAGACTGTCCACACCCGCATACAATACCTTCCCTTCCAACATGCTCCTAAAGCACCAAACCTATCAGAAAAACTTACTCAAACCATGGCATTGGTCACATCATATTACTGCATTCCCCGACTTAATTGTGATCATCAGAAGAACCCATCAGGAACAACAGAGATTCCCTGCTGTGCAGTACAACAATACCTCCTTGGATTCTATCAACTATGATTCTCAGTCAACAACTTACCATTCTACAGTACAGGCCCACTGATCTACCAGAATCTTGCAATAAAGAAAACCAATGTTTATGACACAAGCCACAGCAGACTCCTATGCCCAGCAGAATATGAGAAACTGGACAAAATCTCCAAAAAGGCACAAGAAATTGGTGCACAGATCTGGCTATCCCATCAAGGAATCACACTCCCAGGGAGACCGATCCTATCCATGGATGATTACACTGACAACCTCTGCTACCTGCTTGACAAACAAAAGAACATAGTACTCAACATTGTCAGACAGATCAGGAAATTCCTCTCCACACCCATCACCAACCTTAGCACCTATAAGTTCATGGCTTTGGAAATGTTCATCAGGGAAGATCATGAGCTTCTCACAAACCCTGACATCCTGAATCAAATAGAAATGGACAATTCAGACCTAGACCCAGATTTCAATGAGGACAACTTATAAAGGACAGTCCACCCAATACCAGCAATCATCCTACCACATCAGAAACAATGTTCACCTTCTTTGCCCTCACCACCTACTTCTTTGTCCTCACTTTTCTCTCCTGTGCTCACTGGCACATCAACAAAACCATTGCTGCCCTCTCACCCTTCATTGCTGTCCCAGACCTCCCACTCGAGGTCTTTATTGAAAATACCACTGTTGTCCACTCCGAAGATGACAATCTTCACATTCACCCAGACAACCTACTTCCTCAGACATACCCTGAAGATCACCACCTTCCCCATTTTGCCCAGTTTGTCAAACAGAACACCATGCTTACTGTCGTTGCCAATGCCCTTGCTGCCACCACTTGCTCCATCACCAACCTCTCCTCTGCCACCGACAATCTTGCCACTCTCATCCTCACTATCGACCCAGATGAGATGACATATGAGGAACACAACTCATTCCTGTTACAGTCGATGTCCACAACGTCGTTCAGCATTCAAGTCTACAGCGATAAACAGAGTCTCGGTCTGTTCCCAATCACTGGACAAGGATTCTAGGCGCTAAGTCTGACAATGACGAAGGCTAGAGAGAGAGCAAGGAGGGCAGTTGAGGCGACAAGCGAAAGAGTGTTCAAGTTATGGGTATGATTTGACTAAGTTGGAACTAAAGAACTATGGTACATGAGAGGGGTTTATATACATTTAAAGAACAATGGATACTAAAGGGGAAAGAGCATAGCTATCTAGAAAAGGAAAGGTGAAGGTAGCTATGAAAAGAGATAACGTCCAAGCGTAACTATGGGTTTGTAACAAGTAAATGTAGTCCGTTAACAAGGGAAAAGAGAACTGTAACATTACCCCCTTTGTATGCGAGAAGTCACCAACTTCTACCAGCCAGAGGTTGTCCAGCCATGATCCGTTCTAGACTCTGCCCACTTGACGGCATTGTCGAGTTCTTTTGTCAACGTTTCTACTTTCCATTTGAGCGCTTCAGCGGTGCAGTGCAGGTTCTGAGCATTGCGTAGGAAGGAGTCACGTTCCTCGTAAGTCATTTCATGTGGATCGATGGTAAGGGTGAGGGTGGCGAGGTTATCGGTAGCAGAGGTGAGATTGGTGATTGTGCAGGTGGCAGCAGCGAGGGCGTCGGCAACAACCGTGAGTGTGGTGTTCCTTTTGACAAACTGGGCAAAGTGGGGAAGGTAGTGGTCGTCAGGGTGTACCTGGGGAAGCAAATCGGCCGGGTGAACATGGAGGTCATCATCCTCGAAGTGGATGATAGTGGTATTTTCAATAAAGACCTCAAGTGGGAGGTCTGGGATGGCAATGAAGGGCGAAAAGGCGGCGACAGTTTCATCAATGTGCCAGTGAGCGCAGGAGAGGAGGACCAGGGTGGTGAAGTATGCGGCGAGAGCAAAGAAGGTGAACATGGTTTCTTGTTACGGTGTGGGTTTGGCATTAGGTGGTGATACTTGAAGAATTTATACATATTCCAGATCACTAATTTCCATGTCCGAATCTGAACTTTCTATATCTAGTGGATCTTCGATTGCAGGGTCAGTAAGGAGTTCTCATTCTTCCGAGATGATCCTGGTTAATGAATTCAGATGCTGAATTCCTGGTACGGTGGTGGGGGTGACTAAAAATCTCCAGATTCTTCTGATAATGTCCGCTATTACTTCTCTTTGTTCTTCAAACAAATACTGAAGGTCATCGAGGATGTCTTCTATAAGGACATGAGGTCTTCCTGGGATTCTGATTCTTCGTCCAAGTAGCCAAATTTGTGCACTGCACTCCCGTATTTGTATAGTGATTTCGTCAATTCGTTTATATTCTTCTGGACATAGCAGTCTCCCATGAGCACTTTTGTAAATGTCGCTGTTCCTGCTGATTAGGAGTTGGTAGACTGGTGGATCTTTATTATAGTTAGGTAAATCGGTTTCCGCGAATCGTAAATCATGGTATTTGGGGAGATAGCCTCGGACGACATTGCAGGGGGGCTCCATCATTCCTGACGGACTCTTCTGATGATCATGGTTGAGTTGAGGGATGCAGTAATATTGTGTGACCAGCACCACAGTTCGAGTGGATTTTTCTGATAGGTTTGGTGCCTTAGGAATGTGTTGGAGGGGAAGGTATTGTATGCGGGTATAGATGGTCTTTTCTTTGAGAGCTATAGTGTATCGAGAGAGTATCGAACAGTTTCGTTTCGTATAATGATAATTTTGTTTCAAGATGTGGCAGTTTCTGTATCAAGTCATGGTTCAGAGGTGTCGGCATTGCTGGTATTCTGATAGGATATCAGTGGCATTTGCAAGATTGCGAGCGGGTTCCCAAGAGTTATCGTTTGATCCATAGCCTTTCCATTTAACTAGGTAGTGGTAGCCTGCGCCTTGCTTCCTGTGAGCTAGAATTGCCTCTACCTCGAATTCCTCTTGTCCATTTACGAGATCAGGGGGTGGTTTCACATAGTTTGGGCCATGCGCAGTTGTTTCTCTATATGGGGTGAGGAGTGACGTATGAAACACAGGGTGAATGTGCCATTGTTTTGGGAGTTTCAATTTGTATGTTACTGGTCCCATCACTTGTTCGATTTCAAAGGGTCCTTCTCGTTTTGGTGCTAGCTTCCTGGACTGATATGGTATGTGAAGATTTTGGTTCTCAAGTCATACTTTGGTGCCTTTTTCAAATCGCATTGCTTTGTCCTTGCATCATCTTGCCACTAGTTGTCTTGCTAGTTCATGTGCTGCTAGTGCTTCTTCTCTGGCCTTCCTCAGGAACTGAAGGCGTTCCTCTGCTGCTGGCGTAGTCATTCGTGTTGTAGCTGTGGGAAGCGCAACAGGGTCCGTTCCATACATTAGTCTGAATGGGGAAGTTTTGATTGTGTCATGATGTCAGTCATTGTGGGCAAATTCGGCTATTGGGAGAAGTGGTTTCCATAGATGCGGTTCATTGGAGCAGAACATTCGGAGGTAGACTTCTAATTCCTGGTTGACTCGTTCTGTTTCTCCGTCGGTTTGGGGATGATAGGCGGTGCTCATTCTATGGTCAATTCCTAGTGCTTTTCGTATTTCCTGAAATACTTTTGCAGAGAACTGTGGTCCTCGATCCGAGATTAAAATGTCAGGTAGGCCAAATCGTTTGAAAATTTCAGAGACATAAAGTTCTGCTGTGCCTAGAGTGTCAATTGTCTTTTTGCAGGGTGTGAAAATTACCCCCTTTGTAAGACCATGGTCCACCATGACCAGGATCAAGTCAAAGCCATCAGAGAGGGGTAGATCAGTGATGAAATCAAGAGTTACTTGCTGAAAGGGGCGGGTTGCTTTCGACGGAATTGGGTGAAGGGCTGGTACATTTGGGTGTGTGTTAATCTTCATCTGTTGACAGAGGGTGCATCCTTCTATCCATTCCCTGACATGTTTGAACATTCCGGGCCACCAGTAGTCACGCTTAAGGAGTTCAAGGGTCTTTAATCGTCCAGGGTGACCTGATGATTGTGCTTCATGCATTTCCTTAATCAATTTGGTTCGTAATCCGTCTTTGTCAGGGATGTAGGTCTTGCTGAGATAGTGAACAATGCCATTGGTATAAGACCAATCCTGTATGTTCGATTTGATCGGTGGGGTGCAGTGCATGGTGATAACCTCGATTAGAATACGTCCGAAATCGTCTTTCGACATTGCTTTCTGAATTTCTGTAACTAGATCTTCTGCAATAAGACGAATAAAACAATCCTCTGGTAGGACTACAATGTCTTCTTGTAATTCACTGTTTCCCATATGATCAGGGCATCGGGATAGGGCATCTGCTTCAAACATTTTTGTGCCAGGGACATGCTCAATGCGTAGGTCAAATTCTGATAGTAGGGATGACCATCTAGCTTGCCTGGGTGTTAAGCGTTGGGTGGTTTGATAGCAGGACAGATTCTTGTGGTCGCAGTGAACTATAGTGGTGTGGGGTGATCCATGTAGTAAATGTCGCCAGGTCATCAATCCTTTGATAATTGCCAAGAGTTCTCGATTGTAGATCTGGTAATTCTGTTCCGTTTGTGTTAATGCATGTGAGATAAATCCACAGGGATGTAGAGATCCTGTGTCATCTGCTTGTTTCAAGACTGCTCCTATTGCCTTATTTGATGCATCGGTTTGAAGGATAAAGGGTTGAGTAGGATCTGGCATTAATAATACCAGCATAGATGCAAATTGTTTCTTTAGAATTTCAAAAGTGTTGTTCCGTTTGGTGGTCCAATCAAATGGTTCTGTTTTCTTAGTGAGGTCGGTAAGTGGTTTAGCGATGGCAGCAAAATTTCCAATGAAATGTTGGTAAAAGTTCCCAAATCCGAGGAATGATTGGACTTGTTTGACGGTGGTAGGGACTGGCCAGTTGGCGATCCCTGCTAACTTTATTGGGTCCATCTGGATGCGTCCAGGGGTGATGATCATTCCTAAGAATTCGACTTCCTGCGTGGCAAACTTGCATTTTTCAAGTTTCAGGAATAGATCGTTATCTTGTAACCATTGTAAAATTTGTTTTGTCCGCTCCTCCAGCTGTTCTAGTGTTTCCACACAGATTAACATGTCGTCCATGTAAATGATCAACCATCCTTCATTGATCATGTCCCTAAAGTATTCATTCATCATAGTTTGAAAGGTTGACGGCGAGTTGCATAATCCAAAGAACATTACTGTTGGTTCGTAGAGCCCTTGATTGGTAATAAAGGCTGCTTTCCATTCGTCTCCCTTTTTGATGCAAACATTGTTGTATCCCCATCGGCGGTCCAGTTTGGTGAAATACTTGGCACCTTGTAGTTTAGTCATGAGATCAGAAACAAGGGGAAGGGGATATGCGTTTTTGATGGTCCATTCATTCAGGTATTGGTAATCCTGACAGGGTCGGAGTGCTCCACTTTCTTTCTTTGCTACAAAGAAGAATGGCGATGCCTGTGGTGATGTAGATGGTTTAATGTATCCTTTCTTGAGTTGTTCATCAATCCATTCGTCTAACAGTCCTTGTTCCTTGACCAATAGAGGGTAAAGTTTACTAGCTTTTGGAACAAAACCCTCCTTTGTGTTGATTGCATGATCCCACGGTCGACTGGATGGGAAGCGTTCTGATGCCTTCTTGTCAAAGATGGTACGCCATGGCTCATATTCTGTAGGTAGAGTGGTGGATGGTTTGTCTTTCTTTAGCCTATGCTCTAGTTCTTGTGATGCCGATGTTTTAACTCTAATCCAATAGTCATCCTCGCCCCATTGCTGGGAGTCAAGGGCTAGCTGCCAGATTGCTTTTGGCAACGTGTCCAGGTCTCCAATTTTCAGAGATTTCTCTCGCCAGTTGATGATCGGGTTATTTTCTTCTAACCAGGGTATTCCTAGAATCATTCGTTGATTGCCTAGCTTAGTGATCCAGAACCAATTGATAAATTGCTGTCCCTCGATTATGTAGCATATTTTGGTCCAATGTGTGATCATTCCTTTCACATTTACTGTTCCATCTGCATTTCTGACTTTGATTGGTTTCTTAAGTCGTTCTTTCCTGAGCTCTTTCACTGCTCCCTCATTTATGAAGTTTCCTTCTGCTCCACAATCGATTAGGGCAGATGTTCTAGCGGGTAAATCGGTCAATTTGATAGTTAACAAAATGTGCTTGTCATTGTTGGATAATACTATTACAGAATCAAGCGCTAACTGTTCAGATCTCAATAATAAGGAAGGGCCAACTGCTGAGTGACACTTCCTAACTAAAAACCCTCGTTTTCGAATTCGTTTAAGAGGGCATTCTTCTCTTCAGTAGACATTGCTGAAAAGATTGCTCTAATTTTCTTTGCCGGTTCATCCTCTTCCTTCTGTTGTTCCTCAGTGATGGAACGGACAGCCTTATTCTGATAAGAAGACCTGGATGAAGACGCATCATTGCATTTCGGGCAGTTCCTGGAGATGTGTCCCTGTGTTCCACATCTGAAACACTTGCCAGTCTTTCGGTATTCCTCCTTTTGATCATCTGTCAATTGGCTAGGAGTTGTGGTATTTATAGCTCTGATTGCTCCGGATCGATTGTTGTTTTGACTGAAACACGTTCCAGATCCATCAGTGGTTCTCCTGTTTCCCTGTCCTGTCATGTCCCAAGCGTTATGGTGATCCTCAGCTTTATCATAGGCTTCTTGCATCGTCTTGATCTTCCTTTGGTCCTGTAAGATCGTTCTAGCAAGTTCTAAGGGTAATCCTTTGACGAATGCCTGCAACTGAGCAGGTATTCCAGTGAGTCCAGAGGTTCCTATATCCATGCAAAATTTTCTGATGTATTCTGGGACTGAAATGTTGTTTCCAACTCTTAATTTAGATAGATTGTTCAGGGCTCGAAGGGCGCTGTTGACCTCTCCCCAGTCATTGATGAAACGCGTTTCAAATGTTTCATAGTTGCTCCATTTGAATGTGGCTGTGGTACTGCCTCTGTTGTCATTCAATTCGCTTCGGATAATAGTTTTCCAGTCGTCTAGTTCTGGTCCCATGCATGCAAGCGCATACCTGATTTTCTTTTCGTCTTTTCCTTCATAGTTCTGTTCATTGAGGGTAAAGTAATCCTTGAGCTGTCCTAAAAATGACCTTGCTTCGATTTGTTTGCCTGTAAAAGGTCGTATAGGCTGCGGTTTGATATCTCCTTTAGAGCTAGCACTAGTTTCAGACGCCATTCTTGGTTCAGGAGTGATCAGTGGTTTGGGGTTAATTGGTGGTTCAGGGGTTGGTGTTCTGGTGATTGGTTTCGGTTCTGGAGTAGGGGTTCTACTCGGGGTTCTGGGTTTCAGAGATGGGGGTGGTCCTTGTTTCGAGTAATCTGTATCAAACGGATTTTCCTCAAGCTTGGCTTGTTCAATTCATAGTAATTCCTCCCACTCTGCTAAAAGGCTAGCTGTGATTCCGTGTCGGTTGCTGTCTCTAAAGAATTCTCTGTAGAGGTTCCTTCCTGGGTCGTTTTCTGGTTCCTTAACAAGGTAGAGTGGCTCTCCTTGTATTTCACTACCCCAGTCTAGGTAGATTTGATCAGGTAAATCGAATTCAAAGGCTCCTGAGTAGAAGTCTCCTGAAAAATATTTGTCTGGGACTGGTTCGTTTCATTTCCATCCTTCTGTAACAAAGTACCAAGTTTGTTGGTAGAGAAAAACTTCTCGTTGTCCAAGGTAGTATTTCCCCTTATAGGTGACGGATCCGTTTGGGGGTCGTTCCTGAGAGCTGTGGGTCTCAATGGTGTCGGCTAGGGATGGTACCTTGAGCTAGTCCTGAGTTCCAACTTATGTTACGGTTGATGTCCACAACGTCATTCAGCATCCAGGTCTACAGCGATAAACAGAGTCTCAGTCTGTTCCCAATCACTGGACGAGGATTCTAGGCGCTAAGTCTGACAATGACGAAGGCTAGAGAGAGAGCAAGGAGGGCAGTTGAGGCGACAAGCGAAAGAGTGTTCAAGTTATGGGTATGATTCGACTAAGTTGGAACTAAAGAACTACGGTACATGAGAGGGGTTTATATACATTTAAAGAACAATGGATACTAAAGGGGAAAGAGCATAGCTATCTAGAAAAGGAAAGGTGAAGGTAGCTATGAAAAGAGATAACGTCCAAGCATAACTATGGGTTTGTAACAAGTAAATGTAGTCTGTTAACAAGGGAAAAGAGAACTGTAACAATTCCTGCAGAACACACAAAATCTGCATTGCACTGCCAAGGCACTCAAATGGAAGGTAGAAACTTCCACAAAAGAACTTGACAATGCAGTCAAGTGGGCTGAATCAAGGACAGATCATGGTTGGACAACTTCTGGCTGGTAGAAGTCGGTGACTTCTCACATACAAAGGGGGTAATGTTACAATTCTCTTTTCCCTTTGTTGATGGACTACATTTACTTGTTACAAACCCCTAGTTACACTTGGACATTATCTCCTTTCATAGCTACCTTCACCTTTCCTTTTCTAGATAGCTATGCTCTTTCCCCTTATGATTCTTTTGTTCTCCAAATGTATATAAACCCCTCTCATGTATTGTAGTTCTTTATTTCCAACTTAGTCAAATCATATCCATAACTTGAAAACTCTCTTTTGCTCATCATCTCAACTGCTCTCCTCACTCTTTCTCTAGCCTTTGTCATCATCAGACTTAGTGCCTAGAAACCTTGTCCAGTGGCTGGGAACAGACCAAGACTCTGTTTGTTGCTGTAGACTTGGATGCTGAACGACATTGTGGACATCAACCGTAACAGAAGGAAGGGAAAAGAAACTCTGTAGGACTGTCTATGACAGTGACTATCAAGAGCCTGGGGTTCTCAGGCTTCAACTACTACTATATACCCCTTGCCTCATGGTCCCCTCATGTCCACCTCCCCTACACCACATGTCCTGCTGATGTAAGCTTGAGCACTACCATGGGTGCCTCATTGTCACGCATGTCACCTGCTGTGACATGAAATGTTGAATTGTAACATTACCCCCCCCCCCCCACCCCCCCTTCAAGGGTTCAGTTTCACATAGACCATGTCAGGATCATTGTCTGGGAGGGAATAAATGGCCATGCAATTGCCCTTCCACTTGCACCATTTGTGTTTTAATCATTCATGGTAGTTGTGGTTGAACTTCCCATCTTCCCACCCAAATAGCTGTTTTGGGACATGAGTACTGGTGTGGTTCTGGTAATGCTGGAAAGCATCCCTGGGTAGCTGTCAGAAGGCAGGGGCATTGGGGTGTTTCTAATGAAACTCCTGAACTGCTTCCCCTGTGTTTTCCAAGTTCTTGGCCAGTTCCCAGGTGGATTCTTCCATGGGAAAACCCTTCCACTTCATGAGGTACTGAATTCCCTGTCCCTGTACTTGACTGTCCAAAACTTCCTTGACCTCATACTCCTCTCCTTCTACCTTTGCTTCCTCTTCTGCTTGCTTCACTCCTAACTCCTCATCTTTCTGCTTCTGTTCTGGAAAAGCCAGTGTCATGTATGGTTTCCTAGTTGAAAACATTGTACACCTTCCATGACTTGGGGAGATCCAGTCAATATGTGGCAGAACCAATTTTTTCCAGCACCTTGTATGGTCCATAGAACTTGCTGTCAAGCTTCTTGGATGCTCTTACATATATATAAGATAAGATAAGATAAGATAAGGAGTAAAACAGATGAATATTAAGTAAATTTATTTTAACAATGGGGGTGGGCAATGCTCTGTAATGCATGTAGGTGCGTGACGTCACACATGTGACCAAATGTGTCACAAATCTTGACCCACTTGATATTTGAGAGAAGCATGATCCCTACTACATCACTTAAGGTTCCATATGGTACTATACAACTAGTATAAGGTATATAGAGTACATATATGTTGTCTAGTACAAAGATATGAGCTGAGGAGCCTGTTATGATGACATTACTGTGTCACATGGCTGGTACAAATCTTCCCATTCATCCTCCTCAGTTCCCATAAAGTCAAATATCTCTTCCCCATCTTTTTTTACCTCCTCCTGGCCTTTATATGGGTTCCATTCACCTGCATGATACATATCAACAGCATCCTGTAATGCCTTCCTTAGTTCTGCTTGCTTCTTTTGGTCAAATCCTTCATGTTTGGGGCACCTGCTGCCTTGAAAGCACTAAAGTGATCCCTGAGATTTTCTCCAGCAAGTTTTACAACTTCATTTCTATCTAGAAGGAGTGTGATACTTGCAATCTTAGCAGCATTTTTTGCAACTTTTTCTTGCTACTTTCTGCTTCCTAACTATTTTTTCCTGTGCATACTGAATAATCTCAATTTTTCTTTGTTTGTCAACACCCTTAAGCTTTTGAGCCTCCTGGTGTATAAATTTGAAATCATCAGGTGCAGTAAACTTTGCTTCCATGAATGCCTGGGTTTCATTATGGTGGAACATTGCTTGTGCATTATATTGAAGTCCAGTTAGCTGGGGTTGCCTTCTCATCAAAACCCTAAATGAACCAAGGGCTTCTTCATTGACATCATTTGTGGTTGGGAGCCATGCCATATCTTTTTCCACTACTGTTGCTACCACCTGGTGCAGATATTACATGACCAATGTAATCCTTTGAGCAACCAGCTTTCACTAGCAATCTTATTAAGTTCCTTGTGTCCTCTGTATAAACCCCTTTAGACATTAGATTATGAATGGATTTCTCCTTCAGGACTCTTTGTCTAGCTTTTGTCATTGTAAGCTCCTTTCTTGCAGCTGAAAGTTGCAAGTGCCCTTTAAGCCTGTAGGTTTGCTTTTTGCTTTTTCTAAGCTCTTTTCTCAAACTATTCAGCTCAAGAGAACATGATTGAGCATGCCTTGTTGTTTGCTCCAGGCATAAGGAAAGATTACTCCTCAAACCTGCATTATCCTTCTCCCTCTCAATTTGCAAAGTATTTGTAAGAGCAGCAGATTTACTCTGCTCATCAAGTAATTTCCCCTCCAGGCATTTTATTGTCTCTAATGCCTCATCATAGCTGGATTCCAACTCTTCAAGAGTCCTCTCTGAATCATTTCTATCATGTACAGATTTTCCCCTGGCATTAGCTGCATTTTGCTGTCTTGCTACTTTTCCATGTTTTAGTGTCATTTGGTCCTATGGGAGCATTAGTTTATGTGTATGTCAGTTGAAAGTACAATGAGGAACAAGACTGGGATGATGGTAGACATGCAGCAGCCTCATGTTGTGACAGCTCTGTCACAACCCCTCTACATTGCATGAAGTGTCCAGCACTCCAGACACATTGTATCACTTTGGTGTAGGGGGAAAGTTTTTTTCTTTTACATTTCCTACAACTTTTATAGAATGAAACTTCAGAATTATTAGTGTAATACCCAGAACTGGGCATCTACAATACCTATTGGGGTGATTAGAGCATGTATTTTGAAAATCTGTTTTATACAAGTTTTAGAGCATATAAAATGAAGAAACTTTTTCCCTTACACAGAGTAAATCCAGTGAGTATGGAATGCAGTACACTCCTTGCATTTGTCAATATTTTCTTCATTTTATATGCTCTAAAACTTGTATAAAACAGATTTTCAAAATACATGCTCTAATTATCTGAATAGGTATTGCAGATGCATAGTTCTGGGTATTACACCAATAATTCTAAAATTCCATTTTATACAAGTTGTAGAGAATATAAAACTAATAAACTTTCTCCCTTACACCAAAGTGATACAATGTGTCTGGAGTGCTGGACACCCCATGCAAGTTTGGCCCCTGTGACAAGGTGGCATTTGGCAGGCAATGTGCCAGCTGACACATTCCTACCACTCTAGATAAAGAGTTACAGTCATATGATAATAGACACTATATAATAAGTCCTATCTGCACCCAAAAGCAAGCCACAAATCAGTTGTAGCAGGAGGTAAGCCCCTGGGTCAAGGATTTGGTGCGTCACACACAGGCGTCACATGCATGTCACATGCGTCACCCTTGTATGGAATTTTTTTTTTTTTTTTTGAGCATAGAAAAGGGGATTTATATAGCAGAAATACAAAAGACTACATACATCAATAGCAAATGCTGCTGTCACACATGTCATATCTAAAAGATACCCATAATAACCTATACATTCCTGAAGGAACACACCAAAATGCTTCATCCAGTCTCAGACTGGAGTCTGTTGAGGGCCACCTTCTGCCCCATGTGAGTTTCAAGTTACAACTCCTTGATGTCACTACCAGAGTGACAGAGCTTGAAGAATGGGCATTTGCGTGAATCTGCAGAATGCAATGTCAAGTTCTTGATGCCAAGGCAATTGACACATCAAGATGTCAAACAAGACTGTGACTTGGTACAAGTCTTGCAAAGGTCATGGTGTTTAGCAGCCTCATGAGGACCAGCACACTTCTTGCACATTGGGACAGTTGCTTGACAGATGGCTTCTGTGTGGCCCCAACGCCACCACATTTGGCATTGAGGGGTGGCATACTTGATGATCCAAGGTTTCGCCTTGACGGCCTTGCCATTAATTTTGACTGGGATGCCTACCAGCCAATCGGCATTCGCTCCACTTCATGTGTCTTCAAACTCAACCATGATCACACCTAGAGTGTTGGGCAAAGTCTGACCTTTCACATGAACCCACTGTGGAGATTGGTGGAACTTGACGTGTTCCCATCTTGGGTGGCACCACAGATCCTGAATGATCTGGTTGGACAAATAAAGTTCTTTCTGCCAATGAGATGGGATGTTGGTGAACTTGAGGATGGATGTGGTAGGGTGGTTCCAGATACAAATGCTACCCTCTTCTTGCTTCGCAAGTCACATGATGGCCTGGTGAAGGATGGCCTGCTGGCTAGGGGTAATGAGGACAGCACACTTAACAGTGACTAGGTCCCATCAAAAAAAAGATTGAAGAATGGCCTGTCATGAAAAGGCCCCTTCTTTGTCAAAAAAGCCCACCGTCTTGATGAGCTCAGTAGTGAACTGGAGCTCAGTAAATTGATGTGAAACTTGAGCTAAAGTGCCAGCAGGTAGCTGGCTAATGAAAAGCATGGCACAAGTACCTTTGACTGTCTTTTGACATGCAGGCACTACTGGGTGCAAGGTTGACAGCAGTGGGGGAACATCGTGTGGACCTACATCAGGCAGTTTACAGGAGGGTTGGTGATTGAGCACAGGGCCAACAGCCAAGACAGAACTGATTTGAATTTTTGAGCAATCAAAATCAGAGAGGGCAAGCCAAAACCTGTGAAAAACCTGTTGAAAAGAAGACAGCGGGAGAGAGCCATCCACTGTCAAAGTTGAAAGTAACTCCTCCATGAGGAGGAGAGGAGAGGGGGTGTCCGGGACAATTTGGGATGCTGTATCCACAAACTGTCAGGGAACATCAACTGGGGGTGGCAGAGGGGAAGCCACCAGAGGCACAGTAAGAGGGGATGCAAACATTTGGTTTAGGTGGGGCATGATCTGATCCAGAAAAGCCCCATGCTGAGAGAGAGCACAGTAAATATCAGGAAAATACTGTTGCACATATGCTGCCACAGAGTACCAATGAGTATCATTCAATCCAGGAAAGTTACTGCATCAAAAGGCCTGGTCAATAGGCAAGAGGACTGTGTGAAAGTCAGGGGACTTGTCAGGGACAAATGGTGCAGGCATAAAACTGTGAGGGGAGGAGTGACAGGAACAGGGGGTTCCAACACTGAAGTCAAGGGTCCTGGAAGGGACCCAAGTTGTAGGCTTTGGCACACCAAGGATGGCGGCATAGGCTGGGGGTGCAAAGACCTAGGACAGTGTGTCTTAGGCATCAGAGCAGATTGATGACAGGAAAAAAATTGAGAAAATCCAGAAAGGGTGAGGAAGGAAGATGTTGTCAGTAAAGAGCCCACCGATGGACAATCAATCCCCAAGTGGAGTGTCAAAAAATGAGGTAGTCAAGCAACGAGGAGCACCAAGACCGTGGGAAACCCGGGTGAGGTGGTGGTACCAAATCAAGGAGGACTGACCCTTGTACGGAATTGCCCACCCCCATTAACAATCCCACCAGTATCGGATCCAGACCAAACACCTTTGACGTGTAACTCCAAACCACATGAATGGACTCCTGTAGCTCTGGGTGTCATCATCATCAGGTACATCAGAGGAGAAATGTGTAACCAGTTTTTTGTACAGTCCCTTTAGTTTTGCCACATTTTGTGTGCATGTTGGACTTGGGGGAAGAGGTCCAAATCTATCTTCAACATCCATTGCATCAGTAGGCAAAGTCATTGTAGCGGAGAATAATCTGCCAGTGAAGTTCACTGTATGAGTGAGTGAGAGACGAGTCGCACAGTGACTTATGTAACAATGTATTTGTTGGCTTGAATGATATCTGCGAGTACAAATTGTTTGGACCCATACGTTCTCTCATCCTCTGCTATTCCAGGCGTTTTTCATCTTTAATCTCAAAGGCGAGGTGCGTTTTTCTGCCGCAAACTTCACTTTACTCCTCATGTGCAATATGCAGGTTTTGATTTCCCGGCTGTACCGCACAGACTTTAAGTGTGATCAGAGCGCTGCTTCTCCTCAAAAATGGACTCTGACGACTGTTTTATTCCAGGCGCACTATAGCCGAAGTTTTCAGAATACAGGTGGTCTCGAACAGCGATGTGCGCTCGCCCATCATCACACTCGGTTCAACTAGCTTCTTTCACGTGAGGGTCAATAATCTGTATGTCGTTGCGGTTACCAAGTAAGTTTCCCTCCCTCTCTTCTTCTACAATATCTAATAAAGTCCAGGACCAATTCTAACGCGGCACTCGTCTTCGAATACTGTTACCGGTTTATAAACATCGCAAAATCATACTTTGGCAAGATTGACGAGGAATCGGTCAAGAATAATTTCGCACTAATATATGAGCTTATTGATGGTGCGTGTGTTTGACGATGGAAATATTCATTTTTCCTGTTGAACGAGCGACAGAAATACTCGACTTTGGATATCCACAAAACAGCGAAATAGATACCCTTAAATCATATATAACGACAGAAAGTGTCGTTTCGTCAGCAATTGCAGCAGTCTGTCTATTCTGTTTTACTTTGGACCACGCTAAAAGGAAATATAGGAAGAGTCGGCCAAGATCACCGTTCAAGCCACAGGAGCGACCAGTTGGCGGAGAGGAGATGTCAAATATAAGAAAAATGAGGCCTTTGTTGATGTTGTGGAAACGGTGAATTTGAGTATGAGCGCAAAAGGTACGAAGTACATTTTCTTTTTAATTTATCAAATCTGACTCTTCGATAGGCAGCATTCTACGAGCGGACGTGGACGGTCACATACAGATGCGGGCATACTTGTCTGGCTCCCCCGAGTGCAAGTTTGGCCTAAACGACAAGCTTGTAATAGACAAGAATGGTCCTAGCGGAGGCGACGCTGTACAGCTGGACGACTGCCAGTTCCACCAGTGTGTAAGGTTGAATGACTTTGATGCAACGCGCACCATCAGTTTTATACCGCCCGATGGCGAGTTTGAACTTATGCGGTTCGTGTCAACTTGATATTTGTAGTCAGCATGCTCATACTCCATCAAGTTATCGCTGTACATCAAACGTTAAGTTACCGTTACGTGTTATTCCAACCATTCGCGAAGTAGGGACAACCCAAGTAACCTATACCGTCGTCGTCAAGGCCAACTTTGCAAATAAGTTGTCAGCCACGAACGTGACCCTCCGAATACCCACACCACTGAATACCACAACCGTGGATTGTAAAGTCGTCAACGGAAAGGCCAAGTATGTGCCTGCAGAAAATGTTGTCGTGTGGAAGTATGTCACTCCTAGGATACTATGACTTGAGTGCTTACAGGCTTCGAGGATACCCCGGATCCAAGGAGGACAGGAAATTGTATTCAGTGCCTTTGCGGATCTAACAAGCACAACCAACCGCCAAGTATGGGCAAGACCGCCCATAGACGTCGATTTCCAGGTTTTGATGTTGACAGCGTCTGGCCTGATAGTGCGATTCTTGAAGGTATTTGAGAAGAGCAATTATCAGAGCATCAAGTGGGTACGATATCTGACGAAAGCAAGCGGAACTTATCAAGTCCGGGTAAGCAATATGATTCGATTTGTTGTTGGCATTGGCATAATCTTACGGGTGTCTGGCAGTTCTGAGAGTAGCCGACACTTATGTAACGAAACTAATAGGACTAGCCTTGTCTCTAATGTAGTGCTTTGTCCTAGTCACAAATACGCGTTGGCGTCCGTTTACTCCCACCGCCTTCACAACCACCTACCTGAGATCCCATGTTCTGGAGGTAGTATTGCATAAAACTCCTCCGAACTGTTGCTCAGTTTCGGCGGTCTTTTTGACACAGATTTGGGTTTCACAACGGTTCCGCCATTGACAGTCTACTCGACAAAGAGGACGTGTCACTCGAAGCCATCCTTGACGAAGACGACTTGCTGCAAGAATGTAAAGGCCAAAATCCGAGACTCATAGACTACTTCCAGCGGGTGAACGTGCTGCAGAGATTATTCGGATACGTGACCGGTCAGATTGAGGGTGAAGAGCGGGGACGGTTCAAGTGTGTATTCTCTTCCCATCATATTCAACCCACCTTTAATGCCCTATATCATCCAGATATCCCTACGTCGCAACAGAAGTGCTATGCAGCGAAATATGGTCTATCGTGGAGACGTGCGTCAACGAACAAAACCAGCTTCTTGAGCCCTTTTGGGAAACGGTGCTGGATAGGTCAGCCGAAGACATGAAAACTCGGATGGTCATGGCTTCACATTTCGTCAAGATTAATTCTGTGTTCCTGAGTAAAAAGCCGGTGGAGGTGCGTTTGTCCATTTCCAACAAAGAAACTTACGAGGAGATCACCCGCACGCTTAGATGCTCGCATTTATCAAGTCCCAACCTTCTGTGGTTGACAATCTCCTACGGTACATTGAAACGCCTTCCTTCGTAGATCTTTTGATTCGGATAGTCCAGTTGGACGAGCATCCCGAGGGCGCTGGCACCCTTGATGTTCGTGTTAGTTTTCTCTCGTAAACGAGTCACTGAACATCTCAAACTCAGTGGTTGTCCTCTCAAAATTTCATCGACCGGCTCATAGATTTGCTGGCTCCGCATCACACTTCCGACATGCAAACAATAGTGGCGGAACTCATCAAAAACATTATAGCCATGGCCACGCCCTCGCCTGTCTCGGGTATATCAGAAGGCCTCCAAAGTGTTCCAGCTTCAAATCGCTTTGCTCGTGAACTAGCACATAGAGACAGCGTTTTGAAGTTGATGACGTACATATTGTACGATTTCGGTCCTGGTCATAACGTCGTATCGGAAGACGATGCACCAGATCCCACCGCAGACATCGAACATCCGTCTGCCACACGGTTACCAACTCTGGAATCTGCCACGTCCTCCGTCACCCAATCCATTTCCATCATTATCGAGCTCATCAGAAAAAATAACTCGGATTATTTTGAGCCATATCTATTTCACACTTTACGGAACCGACTAATACAAGTACAGCAACATTTGCAGTCACAAGCAGGGGATGGCAGAGAAGAACTCGAACACGCCATGCAGGAAATGGTGGACCGGATGGGAGTGGTGCATTTTGGGTCACTACTGGAGATTATGTGCGAGCGGATGGGGGAGCTGCAACGGTTGTTGAAGTCACCGCGATCCCTGGTAAGATTAATATCATAATCCATTTGTTCTCGCATTCAATTTCATCGTAGAACGGACCAGTATCAACAACAATTGGTCAAATCAAACCTCTTACCCTAGAACGATACCGAATATGTGAACTCTTTGCAGAATTGCTACATTGTTCCAATATGTCGCTTCTCAATCGGCCACCAGAATATAACTATCTGTATGACGAGCAAGGCCGGTTACGGGGAGGCCTGGTTGCGCTAGAAGGACTCGCCCAAGTGATCTCACTCAATCAAATAGGGGATCGGGATCGGGATTCAATAGAGCCTATACAAGATGAAGTGGAACCCGCACTAGAACTTCCTATACATGGGGCTTCACGTTCTTCCCCGCTTTTCTCATCAGATGATGACATGAGCGGCGATGAAGAGCAAGGAAGCTGGGATGAAGATGCCATGGAAGAAATCTCCATGTTCGACGAACCTCAGACGTTATCACCAGGCCAGGAGTCATCCCCTTTACCCCCATCTTCCCCTCCTCCTGAAGATCCGTTTAGCCCACCTCCACCAGAAAAGACTCCTCTGGCCACGACGCCCACAAGGTCACTTTCACGTTCACAAGACCTATCGTCTGCTCAGCCAAAGTTGCATGGCTCAAGAAGAAGTTCACGGAAGCTCTCCGGCATTCGCGATGCAAACCTTCTCACTGGCGATCGGTTGAAAAGGTGTTTTGTGGACACGAACGTTCTGACTGCATTTTTTGTAAGGTTTTCAAAATATAACTTTATTACGTTGTCGTGTGCTCAATGCGTGCAGGACCTCTTCTTCGAATTTCCCTGGAATAACTTTCTGCACAGTGCCGTGTATGACCTGATTCACCAAATCTTGACTGGAAACGTCAACAGCGGTCTCAATCGCGAACTGGTCATTACCCTCTTCCGCGACGCACAAATAATGCACCGAATCGTGAAGGGCCAAAAGCAGAATGACATGGAGAGGTGAGGTTCTTTCATATCCTCTCAAGTACTTCCAATCTTAACATTATGTCGATTCAAGCGCCAAGCCCAAAGGCGTCCGGTTAGGCTACATGGGTCATCTAACGCTCATCGCGGAAGACGTACTTGTGACGCTAGAGCGGTATCCCCCAGATCTGCGAGAAATTCTTGCACAGTATGCTCCTGTACCCGAATGGGAGGAGTATGTGAGTGGGCGGTACAACGAAACGAAGCAACGGGACTCGAGTTTGCTTGGGGGAGGGAAACCGGCTGTGACTGGTACAGCTCAGCGTGCATTTTCGAAATGGCAAGTGGACGAAGATGATTCGGGTGCATTTGATGTGTCCACCTCCACTTCGCATCCTTCTGGAGTTCCTGGCCCCGGGTTTGGCTTGTTTGGGAGCAGCCATAACGGTGGTAGCTCTGTTGTGACGGAGAATGGGACCAAGAACGAGTTTAAGCGTATGCTTGGGCCTCCACCAAAAACGACCTTGTTGGATTTCGGTTCATTACCAGGTCCGGTTGGGTATGGGGGTATACCAGAGGAAGAGGAAGAAGCGGAAGAAGACGACGGCAGCGCTCGTAGGGTAAGCATAATCTTAAATCCTGCTGTCGTGTTTGCTCAGCTCCGCGATAGTTTGCGTCGTACTTGGCACAAGAGATCCACTCCTCAGAGGCATCGTTTGGATCTTCAAGTTCAGATGAGGAAGACGAAGAAGTCGGGTGGTTATCTCACTCTGCTACTTTTGGTCTAGGAGGCCCATCTCTTACCTCAAGGCATTTGGGACCAAGTGGTGTGGAACGGAGGCCGCTGAGTAGCGCTGACTCGAGATTTGACGTGCGTTTTTTCGGTCATCTTATCGTAGCTTGGAAGCTGAGTTATACCCAACAAGGATGCGTTCGACCCAGTGCATACGAATAGTACGTATAATGCGGGCGGTCTTACGCTCGCTACGGCTGTGGGTGGTCATGGGCAAACTTCCACTCGGCATGATCCATTCAATGCGGACGATGATGTACGTTTTTTAGATGGGCAGTTCCTCTCAAGACTGACTGGCTGACTCTCGCTCTATTTATCAAGGACGATGATACATTTGGCCCATTCTCTGACGCCCACGCAGCGCCTACTGATGTGACGTTCAGTACCAGCTTCGGTGGCAGCAATGGGGGAGATGGAGAGGACCCTTTTACGTTTTGCTCGTCCTCTTTTTCGGATGATGGTGACGGCTCGCTTGATGCGTTTGGTGACTTTGGCGAGTTCCAGAGCGCCGGAGTTGAGACTACTACTACTACTACTACTACTACTACTAGTGGTGGTGGTGGGCACGACAATGGGCATTACGGCGAGGGTGAAGGACATGGTGCTGGAGCTCGGGTTGAGGTGGTGGGAAACGGTCAGGGAGCACATGTGAATGGAGAGGAGTTTACACCGACGGCAGCAACGACAGGAAGTTGGTTATTTGCTAGTTCGGAAGATGGGAGCAGTCCATTTGGGAAGGTGCAATGAACTTTTTTTTTTTTTTTTAATTTTTACAAGTTCGCTATTAGTGGTGATGGATTTTCTTTCAAAATATTGTACATTTACAATAATCATTTTTGTCCTGCTGGATATGTATGTATGTGACGGAAAAGGTCTAGAGCAAGCTTGAGGGTAAGCACCCGCTGAGAGTGACCTCTGAGGCGGAAGAGCACGGTAAGTGTAATCTAGTCTCCCTCGTCTGCTGGTTCATCTAATAACTGTCGTATTCAGTTTGTAATCCTCGATACAGTGACATTGTTTAGGAACATGCATGTTCATATTAAAATTCGGATCCAATTGGTTATACAGTCATTACACAACTACGCCGCAGAACTGGGTAGTAATATATTATATGGCGTTTAGTTGATGCCGCACTTGCAGCTGGAAGTACCAATTATTACCATTCCATTTTCACAAGACCAGCGGATATAACATACCTTCCACAACACGGGCATCCGGCGCCATCATTAGTGCATGCGCAAGCGTAGGAGACGGGAACATCGGCGTTCTAGGGGTGAGAGATGAGTATTATGAGTGACATTGACGGGTAATTAGGCCCACGAACAGAGTGCATTGTTATTTAGTAGTTAAGCAAGTGATGTAGGTCAAGTTGAGACTGGTGATAAGCGCTTGAGCATCCAAATCTTCGGGCTTTTGTATCTTTTGCCCGATACGAGGCATTTACTGGAGCAAATAAGGGCCTATCCTATTCTTGGGGGCATTCCGATGCATGACCTGACTAATGACTGTCTCTAGTAAATGCCTCATCTGAGGCATCCATATCGAGACTTAAGGCGCTAGTTTAAATAAAGAAAGATTCAATATTCGACAGTGCTCACTCACCCGATGGCTTCGAAAATTTTGCCGCGTTCAATTGGAAGACGGACATTTGCATTGATATTCACGCAGTGACAGCTCTATTATTCGATAGCGATGTACTTGTACAATTTTGTTTTCGTCTCGTCCTTCAAGAATTCTTGTTTATTCACAACAGCGTTTTCAAAAGCCATGCTGACGAATGTTCCTTTTCGTTGACTACAGGTCCCAATATGGAGATGAGGCATATTAGAGCGTTACTTTCCGCTATTGTTCTTGAGAAGGGCTGTGTGACTTTAGGCATGGTCATGCTGACGAATGTTCCTCCTCGCCTGTGAATGAGGCATTTGCTGGATGATATTGTTGGTGTGACTTGATTCATGGATAACAAGCTTGCGACCATATATAGACCGCCGTCTGTGTTTCGCTATTGTTCCTGAGCTGCAGTAGTTGGCTGCGCCGCTTCACATGGCGAATATTGATACGCATGACGGTTTGGGAACTAGGATGAAACTAGTAAGCTCGCCTGCCCTTAGAGCGAGGCAGCTGCGTCAACATGCACTAGACATGCGTACTTGTCAATGTCATATTCTACGCCGTCCGTCCGTCCCCGAGGCGTAGTACTTTGTCCAAGACGGTCTTTTGGCCCTCGCTGCTTCGAAGCTCTTCCGTACATGGGAAGTGTCACTGCGTGACGCACGTTCGTCCTGCTCCGGATCAGATCCGTTAAATCACGTGATTGGACCTAGGTCAGTACGCTGATTAATGCCACGTTGCCCTGTCATGCCCGAAATGGAAAGTTCGTTCTGATTCGCTCCAGTAAATGCCTCTCAGATGGGGCAAAAGATATAAAAGCTCAAGGGAGCCGGGACGCTGACCCCCAGTTTTCTTTGACTTCAACACCACCTCATCACTTAATCGAATCATCATGCACTCTGTTAGTACCGACCTGTGCCATATGCCGTTGACTTGGTGCTGACTATCCTAAACAACTTTAGAACGTTGATGTCCCCGTCTCCTACGCTTGCGGCTGCGCGCAAAACGTCGATGGCAAGTGCCACTGTGGTGCCGAGTACGTACATTCTTTCTCAATGCTTATCGAGGATGGTATGATTGACGGCGATAATGTCCAGTTGCAAATGCACTTAAACCCCGTCCGGTAGCACTGCTCGGTTGACCATGATGCCAAGCATGCAATGCCTTGTAGTTATATTTCCAATTTGTAACTCCAACGGACCCAATGAACACTTGGTTTTTATCATGAGAGTCATTGGTAGCCATGATTGCATGATTCATGAACAAGGGGGTGTCACTTTAACGTCGTGTGATCAAACGATGTCGCCGTTGTGAACGGAAAAGTCTAAGAGATTGCTGTTGTCCGTGAGAGTGTTGGATAGGTGCTACCCCACATCACGAGGAGATGGGCTGAAACGAATTTAGGATGTCGCGGCCCTAGAGCGGTGTGGCTCCCAAATCACTGCACGATAGGGCATGCAGACACTATTGACATTTGATATCAGATGTACAGCACGATTTTGTTGTAATATCGCGTCGAGGACGACACGTGCTCGTATAATAGCGTAAAAAGCTGCACAAGGTCCGTCAATGGAAACAATAAACGCAGAAACGACCATTCCTTACCCGAACTAGCGCCTTACTGATGAGATATTCGCTGGAAACATGGGTCATATAATATGAGGCAAGGACTGCGAATGTAATATATTATGCGGCTTGTCAGTGTAGCGCCGAGTTATGGAATGGAACTCGAAGCTAAGCTTGAAGCTTGACTGACCAGAGTATATCCAATCTTACACACAATCTGATCTGTTGGATGTGAAAGATTCAAGATAAGCCATCTTTTACGTCTGAAATAATTACGACCAGAATATGATTTGGAATGTCTGAACAACGTGTCGTGCGTGAACAACAATAAACTTGAAAGCTTTGAAGCGCAGCTGCGCTGGGCCTTTACTGCGACTCAGGAGCGCTGTGGCCGTTAGTTCGTGAGCATATTGGATGGGTTCGGGCCGCTACGTTCCTAGAACGGGTGAATTCGTATTAAATCTTCCTTCCCTGTACTAGTAGACAAGTCACACAACCTGTGACACTGTACCTTTCCCACCCCGAGTTGCCATGCAAGCGAGCCTCACGATCGTGTCAAAAAATGCCCAAGGCTTGCTTCAAGCTTTGATAATTGATTTCGCAGCCGCTTTCAAGCGCGCCGGGCGTAACATTAATGGGTCCGCGCTGTGGCAACGGAGTAGTGACTTGGCAGGCGGCTTCAGAAAGGATGAAAAAGTTCGGCACATCGCAGCAGAGCCTAAGAAGACAAAATTAGTCAACGTTGGCACCCCCCCCCCCCCCCCCCCCCCCCCCCCCTCTCCTTCGGCAGAAGTAATAGCCTATAGGACGTCCTGAATGGGGTTCACCCAATGCCGATGGCTGAGGAAGGATAACGGCGACGGCGGCATTGAACAAGCTTTTGCTCAATGCTGTTCACTGTTCATGTTACCAAATGACTCGATGCCCCCGGATGTCCACTCATACCGGTTTAACCTGTATATAGGAACCGTCCGCGCACAATCCACGCCTATCTCCAAGACTTTTCACTAGACAAGACAAATGACGCTACAATGGTTACTACTGCCAGCACGTTAATTGAGGGGTTCTTTTGATAGGAGATCTCCGATTTGCTTCCTCAATCTCAAAAACGTGTTGCACAAACCATAGGCCGATAAGATTCCGAAACCACAGTTACATGAGTTTTATTTATTTATTTTATACATGCTAACGAGGCAATAGACACGATTTGGGAGACGCGGCGATTTAGACAGGCTGTACTCAATGGCAGGCTCCAGTGCAGCAGTTGCAGCTATAACATATCCATTATCAGTTTCTCGAAGGTATCATATTTCATCGAGCAGATAATACTGACTTGCCGCACTCCTGAGTGTGGTTGGTGTGGGTGCAAACTTGGCAGTGTTGGTGGTGGGAGACGGGAACCTGCAACCAGAATCAACGTCGTTCGTTGGGGACAACGACTTCAAGAGAGAGACCACGTACAGAGTGCATTGCGATGAAAATGTTTAAGAGAGGTGTTAAAGAAGAGTGCAGATGATGAAAAAAAAACAGGTGAAGGTTCTGGATAAGCTAGCGGTGTAAGTACACTCCTTTTATACCTTTTGGGCCCACGCCCACAGTGGGTGGTAACGACGGCGCCATCGCTTTACGTTTTGCGGTGGCATGTGGCCGTTGTCACAGGAGCTTGTTTGATCCATCAATCTCACTTAACCTTCTCAATAGGTTCAGATTGATAATCAAGATCACACTCCGCCCATCGCTCCCGTGGGCCGCCACAACACGCGCCCAACGGGACGAATTAACCGGAAGAACTACCTTCACTTTAATCGAAAGAGACTCTTGGTAATACCTCTTTTTGTGTGGATGATTGTCGCTGGAAAACAAGGTTAGTGTTCGAGTTGGCAAGGATGTCGATGAGAGCTTATCTTATTGTTAGTTGCCAGGTCGACTCACTCGGTGGCTGCGTTGAACAGCACCTGCTGTCTGGCACTTTCATCATTCGGCTTTGGATGGCGCACCACAGCAACAGGGATCTTTGCAAATGATGTGAATGCTGTGATACTGAGGCTTTTCGCTGCGGCACACCTAGGCCGAGTACAATGGGGCACTTGCGACTCAATCAGAAGTACTCAAAGAAGGTACTCACGGCTCGGGTAGGAGCGGTGTCGTATATACGCCACTGATAGGTACTTTTGTTTTTGTTTTTTTATTTTTTTGCGATTGACATGGCTCTAAAGGCATGACGGTTGCTTGATTTGGATTAATCCGGGCATACCGTTCCGTCCAAATGTCTTAATGCGCGTGTGGGGGTGGCGCTAGCTCCCCCAAAGAAGCTTATTTTTTGGTCTCATGGAGCGCAAACATCTCCACAGATCACACATTCATTTATCATCTGTCATTTTTTTTTTCATTCCGTTCATAACGGCGCAGGTTGTCAGTTCTATGACATATTCCACTAGTGGTGGCGCTTTCCAATCTGCGTATGGTGTATGGTGTAGTGCACGTTGGTTGTTCGGAATGTCGGGCTGGGTTTCATGACTGCATACACACACACACACGCAGATTCCGAATGGGGTGTAACGGACACATTCAGAAAGAAAAAAGAGTATTCAAAAGAACATCTACTCTTATCTTTTTTGCCCATCGTATACCACCTTCCTATGATTAGGCAGATGCAGCAAAAATATGTCAGACTTGGTTAAACACTCTCTGTGTGTCCTTACGATCGTTATCACAGGGCTTCAATAGCAGCTCTGGGATGAGCGGACCGCTAAGATGCCACTTTACTGCTTCCGTCGCTATCCTATGAGTTCATGATTTAATATGTATGGTTGATCTGGCTGCTAGTGCTGATTGGGGATATACATGTGGATATGCCATCACAACGCCCGGAAAATCGGCACTGGTGGAGTTCACATATGAATCAGTGGCTTAAAGTTTGGTCCATGTGCCTGGTTGCATATAACGTTCACGAGAGTCAGGAAAATCCTGACGGGCACATCAGTAAACTCTGGAGTGGTTTCCACCATAACTACGGTACCGGCCCTGCCCAATTTCATGTATGATGTCACACCGCTTCCTCAATATCCAAACATTGCACAAACATAAAACTGATAAGATTCCGAAAACACAGTTACATGAATTTTTATTTATTCATTTTATAGATTCATAACGCAAGCATGCAAGCGGAGACAAGATTTCAATGGGATTCAAGATGCGGCGATTTAGACAGGCGTGGGCCGTACTCAATGGCAGGCTCCAGAGCAGCAGTTGCAACTACAAATATTCCAGTCAGTTTTTTCAAAAGGCGTTGATGATTCGTCGAGCAGACGATAGGAACTTACCTGCCACATTCTTGAGTGTGGTTGGTGTGGGTGCAAACTTGGCAGTGTTGGTGGTGGGAAACGGGAACCTGCCAACCAGAATCAGTGTCGTCGTTGGGTACAACGACTCCGAGAGCCTAGTAGACTGCGTACAGAGTGCATTACGATGAAAATGAGGTGTGTAGAGGATGAAATGGGACGTAAAAGTTTCTGGATGAGCTAGTGGTGAAAGTGCACCCCTCCTTTTATACCTTTTGGCTCAGTGGATGGCAAAGACAAAGTCGAAATAAGCTATGGCTACGTTCGCAGCTAAAGCTCCCGTACTAACTTGTATCCACAGCTGTGGGTTGTCACAAGTTGTCACCTGATCACATCAATCTTCCGACGGGGCGAATCGCCGGTACTATGGTTCCCCTTGTAAAACACGGTTAGTGTTCGAGTTGGCATTTAAGGATCTCGTCGAGGAGCTTATCGTATCGTTAGTTACCAGGTTGACTCACTCGGTGGCTACGCTGAGAATAGCACCGCATGCTGCCTGCCAAAAGCCTGACCTCTCCATCATTCAGTGCATGGCGCGCTACAGCAACAGGGATCTATGCGAATGATGTAGAGTGCTGTGATACTGAGGCTTTTCGCTGCGCCGCCCTCATGCCGAGTACAATGAGCTATTTGCGACTCGGACTACTCAAAGACGTACTCACGGCTCGGGCATGGGCGGCGTCGTATATACGCCACTGATAGGTACTTTTGTTTTTGTTTTGTTTTTTTTGCGATCGACGTGGCTCTAAAGGCACGATGGTTGCTCGATTTGGATTAATCCATGCGGACATGTCCGGCATACCGTCCCGTCCAATGTCTTAACGCGCGTGTGGGGGTGGCGCTATCCTCCTCCCCCAAAGAAGCTTTTTGTTGGGGGGGGGGGGGTCTCATGGGACGCAAACATCTCCTCAGATCGCAAATTCATTCATCATTCTTTCCGTTCACAACTTACGGCACAAATCTGCGTATAACGCACGTTAGTTGGTGCTCCAATCCCAGTTGCGTCGGGCTGGTCTCATGACTACATACACATTTCGAATGGGGTGTACGGACACAATACCAAAAAATTGTTCAAATTGAACATCTACTCCATTTTTTGGTCCATCGTCCATGGGCCGCATGATCAGATGCAACATATGAAGTTGGTTAGTAAACACTTTCTGAATGTCCTTGCGATTGTTTTCAGGGGGTTTCAATAGGATGAGCGGACTAAAATGCCGCTTTTCCCCTTCTGTTGTTATCCTGCTCATGATTTTCTGGCTACTAGCGTTGATATACATACATTGTCACAACGCCCGGAAAATCGGCACCGGTGGCGTTCACATATGAATCTGTGGCGCCCTTTCGCCTGGCACACATCAGCAAACCTTGCAGTGGGTTCCCGCGGCCGTGCTATAGCTATGGTACCCCATTCGATGCCTTCCTCAATTGTACAACATGAACCGATAAGATTCCGAAAACACAGTTACACATGAGTTTTTATTTATTTATTTTATACGTTCATATGGAGCTAACGAGGCAAGGAGAAACACAATTTGGGAGGTGCAGCGATTTGGACAGTGTCATACTCAATGAGGATGATTGCAGCAGCCGCAACTACAAATATTCATAGTCAGTTTTTTTTTTTTTTTCAAAGATGTTCATGTTTCGTCGAGCAGACGATAACTTACTTGCCACATTCCCTTTTGTGGTCGGTGTGAGGGCAAATGTCGCAGTGTCGGTGGTGGGAAACGGGAACCTGTAACAAGAATCAGCGTCGTCGTTGGGTATAGTGACTCCGAGAGAGAGAGAGAGAGAGACCACGTACAGAGTCCATTGCGATGGAAATGTTAAAAAAGAGGTGTTGTGATGAAAGGGGAGGTAACGGTGCTGGATAAGCTAGTGGTGGAAATGCACCCCCCTTTTTATACCTTTTGGTTCAGCAGATGTCAATGAAGAAGTCAAGAAGGTATGTAAGTGTGTCGTGCCATGATTACGTTCGCGGCTACCTCCGTACTACTAGTACATGTGTATGCTGTCCTGATCACATCAATTTGATAATCGAGATCTCCGCGCGTGCCGCCATTCAACCGGATATCAACGGCGCGAATCACCGGTGCTATGGCTACGTTTCCTAAAGAACTCTTTGCGGATGATTGTCGGTGGAACAAGGTTAGTGTTCGAGTTGGCACGATGAGGAGCTTATCTTATCGTTAGTTGCCAGGTCGACTCACTGTGGCTGCGTTGAACAGCACCTGCTTCCTGACTCCTCCATCATTCTCATGGCGCACCACAGCAACAGGAATCTCTGCGAATGATGCCAGTGCTGTGATACTGAGGCTTTTCATCACGGCACACCCATGCCGAGTACAACGAGCCGTACTAAAAGAAGTACTCACAGAAGTACTCACGGCTCGGGTATGGGCGGTGTCGTGTAAACGCCACTGATAGGTACTTTTGTTTGTTTGCTTTTTTTTCGATTGACATCGCTCTAAAGGCACGACGGTTGCTAAATTGGTATTAATCCATGCTGTACCGGACATACCATCCCATCCAATGTCTTAGTGCGCGTGTGGAGGTATGGGCCGTATGGCCTACCCCCCTCCTCAAGGAAGTTTTTTTTATGGACATCTTCAGATCACACTGCACAGACCCGTTCCGTTCACAACGGTGCAAGTTGTCAGCTCCATGACATGCTCCACTAGTAGCAGTGGTGCCTTCCAATCTGCGTGTAGCGCACGTTGGTTATTCGGAATCTGTGGCTGGGTTTCGTGATTGTGCACACATACATATTCCAAAAATGGCATTCAGTAAGAAAAGGAGAGTATTGTCCAGCGCGCCATGGGCCGTACCGCATTTCGATGATTAAGCAGAGATTCAGCAACATGTGGACTTGGTTCGAAAGACTCCTTTCTAAGTGTCCTTACGATCTGGGCCTCGAGGGATGAGCAGACTGCTATTGAAATCCCGCTTTACTGCGTCCGTGGTTATCCTGCTTATGATTATGGTTGGTCTGTCTGCTAGGCGTTGATTGGGGATATGGATATATACTATCAAAACGCCCGGAAAATCGGCACTGGTAGCGTGAACATCATTATGAATTCCGTGCGCCCTTTCGGTCCATGCACGACAACAAACCTTGTAGTGAGATCCTGCGACCGTGCCATCCTCAATTTCAAACATTGCACAACATAAACCGATAAGATTCCGAAAACACAGTTACACGCGAGTCTTTTTTTATTTATTTTATACGTTTATATGGAGCTAACGAGGCAAGCAGAGACACTATTTGGCAGATGCGGCGATTTGGACAGTGCCGTACTCATTGAGGTGGATGATGAGGATGATTGCAGCACTTGCAACTAAAAAATATCCATAGTCAGTTTTTCCAAAGGTGTTCATGTTTTGTCAAGCAGACGATAACTGACTGGCCACAGTCCCTTTTGTGGTCGTGGTGTGTAGGGCAATATCTGCAGTGTGGCGGGGGGTGGGACTCGGAAACCGGAACCTGTAACAAGAATCAGCTTCGTCATTGGGTATAACGACTCCGAGAGAGAGACGTACAGAGTCCATTGCGGTCAAGATGTTTAAGAGGTGTTGTAGGTGATGAAATAGAAGGTGAAGGTTCTGGATGAGCTAGTGGTGGAAGTGCACCCCCCTTTTTATACCTTTTGGCTCAGCGGATGGCAATGATAAAGTCGTAAGAAGGTATGTGTGCCATGACTACTGTTCACGGCTACCTCCATCCTACTAGCATGTGTGTGCTGTAGAGTTGGATCACATCAAATTGATGGTCGAGAACTCCGTGACTGTCCGCGCCGGCCGCCATTTCAACGGGATCCCGTTTCCTAAATTTGTGGATGATTGTCGCTGGAACAAGGTTAGTGTTTTAAGTATCCAAACAGTTGAAGAGCTTATCAGCTGTTCACCAGCATGATTCGCTGTGTATACACCACCTACCAACAGCACTAGTAAGTATCATAATTTCTCAGTCGCTCGTGTGGCGTAGCCCTAGTACTGATGAGCCATAGGGTTTTGGGTTTCAGTGAATGATGTGAGACGGTCACCTGTTATGACACAGGCTGCATGGAGATACCTTGATCCCCTAGTATGCCACTGATAGGTACCACTCTCACTCTTTGTCATTCATTTTGGGCTAGTTCTGTGTTGCACCCAGGGATCCCATTCCACGCTATGTCCATGAATGTATTGGGTGGCGCAACACCCCCCCAAAAAGCGTTCATTTCGTTTTGCCTTCATGAATGCAGCCAGCCTATATCGCACGACGATGGGAGTGATTTATCGTCGCAGATTACAGGTTGAGATATGTAGACTGTGTGCATACACAAGTCACAAGTCACTAGTCATCTGTCATTCACAAGTTTGACGGTGGCATGGGTCGGATCCTGTCATTTATCCTTGTCAGGCTGTCATTGTCCAGTGAGTTGGCGCGCTTTTCCAATCTGCATGTGACGCACGTTTTGTTTTGGCGCTCATGATAGTGCCTGGCTGCCTGGCCGCTAGCAATAACAAGCGTGACTCGGACCCATCGATGCTAACATTTGGATGTTGTATGCTTATGCAGTGTATATTCAGCAAGCAGCAAAGAGACAAAAAAAAAACGTTCAGAACCATTCACTGGTAGTAGCCAGCGCCAAAATTTAATTTGTATGATTGTTATCGGAGATAACTGGACCAAATGTCAATGGGGATGTGCCGTCATAACAGGAAATTGGACTGGATAGTGGTTAATCTACGGTGAAATTATTTTCGGAAGTGACATCCGTACTGTGTTAATCGGTGGCCAAAAAGGCTGCCGCAGTGCACGTTTGATGTTCCTGTTCCTGTTCATGGTTGCCTGCCAGGTGCTGGAAGCCATCGTCGATGGGCGGGGGCGATGCGTTACATACGCTGTATATATGCTATTCCGTGGTGCAAAGAGGTCTCTATTAAGTGTGGCTGGAAGTGGGAACCGGAAATTCGGCTCTGGCGCTTACATGTTAATCTGTGGCACTTTCAAATACAGCACCCTTGCTGCGCCCAATATTCTTATTGCTAGTTTTCCAAGCACCTTGAATTCTTGATGACAATATAGAATGCGTACATCACCATCGCTGTCTACACTCCGTAACGGCGTGTGATACTCCATGGCTACCTGGATAGAAAACCCGATAAATAGGAAACGGTGATGGACCTGGCACCATTCCGAGGAACATCCATTCATGGATACAGTTATTTGGCTTCGGTCTTATGACCACCCCACGTTGGTGGTACTGAAATCCAGTTTCACAGGATCCGGCCTACATTTCTATTGGAAGAAAATAACCATGCGCACCCACTTGGATACTTGTATCACCTTTTCTCCAAAATGTTGTTGTTCCGAGCATAAGTAAGATTTGGTCACTGAGTGTGGATTTTTGGAATCAGCACCGCCGTGGCGTTACATCGGAGCTTGAAAATGGGGTGTATCGTGAACTGGTTTTTTCGCATTGCAAAGGTGGGGTGTATAAGAGTATGGGTACAAGGTAAGGACGTCATCTACCCGTATAGTTGAAGGAGCCATAATGGCTCGTGTGTGGTAAGCAAACGGTGGATAGGTGTAAGATTATGAAGCACGGCAGGTGTACGGTGTTCAATCAGGAAAGAGTGGGCGCCACCGGGTAGTTGGAGGAGCGTGGTTGGACGGGGCGATGGAGTCAAACGTGGCGGCGGAAGGGTGAGCTTTGAGAAATGCTATGAGGCCTATATAATTGTTATCTCGACGAAGGAAGGAAGAAAAAGAAGAAAAAGGAGGAGGGTACTTAGAGCAGCTGCACAGAATGTGGGCGCGGGTCAGGGGAGTACGAGGGGAGCATGTAACACAGTGGTGCGGGGCAGCGGGGAAGAACCGGCGGCGGTACTCGGCAGAGGGCATGTGGCCCGTGACAAAGCGCGTAAACCTGGCGAATAGCGGGGGGGGGGAATCGTCGCATTGTTTAATAAAGCGATGGCGGCCGGATCCTAGGACTGGGCCAATGGTGCGGCGGGAGCGGTTGAGGCGGATAAGGTTATGTCCCCGATTCTTTTGAGACAGCCAGGCCAGGCGCCAGTGAGATCCTGCGGTCCAACAGAAGCGGCGTTGAGCGTCGGCGCGTGCTGAATCGAATGGCGATGTGCTGGCCATCACAGATATCCGTATGAAAAAACGCACTTCGCCGCGGCGGCGTTGCGTGAGCTGGTGTTCAGCAAGAAAAAAGAGTTATAAAAAAATATTCATCTTTTTGTCCATCACACCATGGGCTGTACCGCATTTCAATGATTAGGCAGAGATGCAACAAGTTGTTGCCGTGTGGACTTGGTTCGTAAAGACTCCTTTCTGAGATCGGTGCCTCGGGGGATGAGTGGACCGCTTAAATGCCACATTACCGCTTCCGTGGTTATCCTGCTTATGATTATGGTCTGCTAGGCATTGATTGGGTATATGGGTATACCGTCAAAACGCCCGGAAAATCGGCACTGGTAGCGCGAACATCATTATGAATTCTGTGGCTCCCTTTCGGTCCATGCACGACAACAAACCTTGCAGTGGGATCCTGCGACCGTGCCATAGCTATGGTACCCCTTTGATGCATTGCGTCGCTTCCTCAATTTCAAACATTGCACAACATAAACTGATAAGATTCCGAAAACACAGTTACACATGAGTCTTTTTTATTTATTTATTTTATACGTTTATATGGAGCTAATGAGGCAAGCAGAGACACTATCTGGCAGATGCGGCGATTTGGATAGTGCCGTGCTCATTAAGGAGAATGCTTGCAGCACTTGCAACTAAAAAATACCCATAGTCAGTTTTTTCAAAGGTGTTCATGTTTTGTCGAGACGATAACTGACTTTCCACAGTCCCTTTTGTGGTTGGTGTGCGTAGGGCATTTTTTGCAGTGTGGCTCGAGGTGGGACTCAGAAACGGGAACCTGTAACAATCGTTGGGTATAACGACTCCGAGAGACAGAGACAGAGAGACGTACAGAGTCCAATGTGGTCAACATGTTTAAGAGGTGTTGTAGGTGATGAAATGGGCGGTAAAGGTTCTGGATGAGCTAGTGCACCCCCTTTTCTATACCTTTTGGCTCAGCTGATGGTAATGATAAAGTCGAAAGAAGGTATATGTGCAGTGACTATACATATTTGTGGCTACCTCCATCCTACAAGTAGCATGCGTATGTGTATGTTGTAGATTTGTCCTGGTCACATCAATTTGATCGTCGAGAAGTCTGTGACTGTCCGCGCCGGCCGCCATTTCAATGGGGTCCCGTTTCCTAAATTTGTGGATGATTTTCACTGGAACAAGGTTAGTGTTTTAAGTATCCAAGCAAGTTGAAGTTATTCACCAGCATGATTTGCTGTGTATACACCACCTACCAGCAGCTCTATAATTTTCGAGTCACCTGTGTGGCGTAGTGCTGGTACTGATGGGCCATAGGGTTTTGGGTTTCAGTGAATGATGTGAGACGGTCACCTGTTATGACACAGGCTGCATGGAGATACCTTGATCCCCTAGTATGCCTGGCACATAGTGTTGTGCAGAGATCTCTGTAGCATACGCCACTGATAGGTACTGATCTCACCTTTTGTCGTTCAATTTGGGCTAGTTCTGTGCTGCAACCCAGGGGATATTGTTCCGTGCTATGTCCATCGGTGTATTAGGTGGCACAACACCGAAAAAAAAAAGTTCATGTCACAGTTTGGTTTCATGAACGCAGCCAGCCCATAATGCATGATGATGAGAGTGATGTCTCGTCGCAGATTACACACAGATTCAGAGATGTAGACCCACATATACACAAGTCACTGGTCACTAGTCATCTGTCATTCACAAGTTTGACGGTGGCATGGGTCGGATCCTGTCATTTATCCTTGTCAGGCTGTCATTGTCCAGTGAGTTGGCGCGCTTTTCCAATCTGCATGTGACGCACGTTTTGTTTTGGCGCTCATGATAGTGCCTGGCTGCCTGGCCGCTAGCAATAACAAGCGTGACTCGGACCCATCGATACTAACATTTGGATCTATGCTTGTGCAGTGTATATTCAGCAAACAGCAAAGAGATAAAAAGAACATTCAAGACTATTCACTGGTAGTCAGCGCCAAAATTCAATTGGGTATGATCGTCATCAGAGATAACTGGACCAAATGTCAATGGAGATGTGCCATCGTAACAGGAAATTGGACTGGATAGTGGTTAATCTGCGGTGAAATCATTTTCGGAAGTGACATCCGTACTGTGTTAATCGGTGGCCAAAAAGGCTGCCGCAGTGCACGTTTGATGTTCCTGTCTGCCTGCCAGCTGCTGGAGGCCATCATCGATGGGCGGGGCTGATGCGTCACATACGCTGGATATATGTTATTATGTGGCATAGAGAGGTCTCCATTGAGTGTGGCGGGAAGCAGTAGGAGCTGGACGTCGGTGTCATCCTAGCCGTGAGCGTGACATCATGGTACTGGAAATCCGGCCCTGGCGCTTACACGGACCATCAATAAGGCGTAATCTATTCATGGCACTTTCAAATATAGCACCTTGCTGCGCTCGATATTCCTGTTTTCCAAGCACCTTGAATTCAAGATGACAATGCAGAGTGCGTACCATTGTAACTTCATCGTCATTGCTGTCTACACTCCATAACGACATGCGGTACTCCATGGCTACCTGGATAGAAAACGCGATCGATAGAAAATGGTGATGGGCCTGACACCATTCTGAGGAACATCCACACATGGGTGCGACAGTTATTTGGCTTCGGTCTTATGACCACCCCACACTCAGGTCTACATTTCTATTTGAAGAAAAACCTAATAACCATGCACACCCACTTGGATATTACACTTGCATCTGCACACACGCAAGACAATGGTACAAAGCAACACTTTTTTAAATTCATGGAAAGATCTCTTTGGCGTAAACAAAGGATTACTGAGCTTTTTAGCAAAAAGGTTTACTGAAAGCGTCACGGTGGCGTGACATGGCATCGGAGCTTGAGACAAAGTAAGGAGTCACGGACACTGGCGTTCAGCAAGAAAAAAGAGCACCATGGCCGTACCGCATTTCAATGATTAGGCAGAGGTGCAACAACATGTGGACTTGGTTCGTAAAGACTCCTTCCTCGATCGGTGCCTCGGGGGATGAGTGGATCGCTAAAATTTACTGCTTCCGTGGTTTATTTTTATTTTTGCATGGTACCGCTTCCGTGGTTATCCTGCTTATGATTATGGTCTGTCTGTCTGCTAGGTGTTGATTGGGGATATACATACTATATGGGTATACTATCAAAACACCCGGAAAATCGGCACTGGTAGCATGAATATCATTATGAATTCTGTGGCTCCCTTTCGGTCCATGCACGGCAACAAACCTTGCAGTGAAATCCTGTGACCGTGCCATAGCTATGGTACTCCGTTTGATGTATTGCGTCACTTCCTCAATGTCAAATATTGCACAACATAAACTGATAAGATTCCGAAAACACAGTTACACATGAGTCTTTTTTATTTATTTATTTATATGGAGCTAACGAGGCAAGCAGAGACACGATTTGGGAGATGCGGCGATTCGGACAGTGCCGTACTTAATGAGGATGATTGCAGCACTTGCAACTAAAAAATATCCATAGTCAGTTTTTTGTGTTCATGTTTTGTCAAGCAGACGATAACTGACTGGGCACAATCTTTTAAGTGGTTGTGGTGCTTAGGACAACCGTGGCAGTGCTCGTGGTGGGAAACGGGAACCTGTAAGAAAAATCAGCGTCGTCGTTGGGTAGCTCCGAGAGAGAGAGAGAGTGTGTGTGTGTGAAAGAGACGTACAGAGTCCATGGTGAACATGTTTAAGAGGTGTTGTAGGTGACTTGAAATAGGAGGTGAAGGCTCTGGATGATAGAAGCACCCCTCTTTTTATACCTTTTGGGTCAGTGAATGGCAATGATAAAGTCGAAAGAAGGTATGTGTGCCATGACTACTGTTCGCGGCAACCTCCGTCCTACTAGCATGTGTCTATGCTGTAGTGTCGCCCTGATCACATCAATTTGATGGTCGAGAACTCCGTGACTGTCCGCGCTGGCTGCCATTTCAACGGGGTCCCATTTCCTAAATTTGTGAATGATTGTCGCTGGAACAAGGTTAGTGTTTTAAGTATCCAAGCAATTGAAGAGCTTATCAGTTGTTTACCAGCATAATTCACTGCGTATACATCACCTACCAGCAGCTCTAGTAAGGATCATAATTTCTGATTCGCCCGTGTGGCGTAGTGCTGGTACTGATGAGCCATAGGGTTTTGGGTTTCAGTGAATGATGTGAGATGGTCACCTGTTATGATACAGGCTGCATGGAGGTACCTTGACCCCCCTATTGCCGGGCACACAGAGACCTCCGTGTCATACGCCACTGATAGGTACAACTCTCACTCTTGTCATTCAATTTGGGCTAGTTCTGTGCTGCACCCAGGGGATACCATTCCACGCTATGTTCATGGGTGTATTGGGTGACGCAACACCCCCCAAAAAAACGTTCACTTCGCTTTTTGCCTTCATGAACGCAGCCAGCCCATATGGCACGACGATGGGAGTGATGTCTCGTCGCAGATTACACACAGGTTGAGAGATGTAGACTCACACATACACAAGTCACGAGTCGCTAATCATCTGTCGTTCACAAGTTTGACGGCACGGGTCGGATCCTGTCATTTATCCTTGTCAGGCTGTCATTGTCCAGTGAGTTGGCGCGCTTTTCCAATCTGATGTGACGCACGTTTTGTTTTGGCGCTCATGATAGTGCCTGGCTGCCTGGCCGCTAGCAATAACAAGCGTGACTCGGACCCATCGATGCTAACATTTGGATGTTGTATGCTTATGCAGTGTATTTTCAGCAAGCAGCAAAGAGACAAAAAAAAACGTTCAAAACCATTCACTGGTAGTAGCCAGCGCCAAAATTTAATTGAGTATGATTGTTATCAGAGATAACTGGACCAAATGTCAATCGTAACAGGAAATTGGACTGGATAGGTTAATCTACGGTGAAATTATTTTCGGAAGTGACATCCGTACTGTGTTAATCGGTGGCCAAAAAGGCTGCCGCAAGTGCACGTTTGATGTTCCTGTTCCTGTTCATGCTTGCCATCTGCTGGAAGCCATCGTCAATGGGCGAGGGCAATGCGTTACATACGCTGGATATATGTTATTCCGTGGTGCAAAGAGGTCTGTGGGTGGGAAGCAGTGGGAGCTGGACGTCACCCTGGCTGTGAGTGTGACATCATGGTACCGGAAATTCGGCTCTGGCGCTTACATGTTAATCTGTGGCGCTTTCGAATATAGCACCCCTGCTGCGCTCGATATTCCAGTATTCAGAGCACCTTGAATTCAAGATGAGATACAATATAGAATGCGTACCGTTGCAACTGCATCGCCATCGCTGTCTACACCGTGCAGTAATCCATGGCTACCTGGATTCATGGATGCGACAGTTATTTGGTCTTATGACCACCCCACGTTGGTGGTATTGAAATCCAGTTTCACAGGATCAGGTTTACATTTCTATTTCAAGAAAAACCTAATAACCATGCACACCCAGTGACTTGGATACTTGTATCACCTTTTCTCCAGAATGTTGTTGTTCCCCCATCTCTTATCATTACACTTGCGCCTGCACACATGCAAGACAATGGTACAAAGCAACACTTTTTTAAATCGTCATGGAAAGATCTTTGGCGTAAACAAAGGATTACTGAGCATTTTAGCAAAAAAGGTTTACCTTCACCATTTGGTGAAAGCGTGGCATGACATGACATCGTCATGGAGCTTGAATATGGAGTCATGGACTGTCCATGAACTGGCGTTGAGAACGTTCAGTCTGAAAAAAGAGTTATCAAAAAATGTTCATCTTTTTGTCCATTACGATTAGGCAGAGATGCAGCAACATGTGGACTTGGTTAGTAAAGACTTTCTGAGTGTTGAGTGGACCGCTAAAATGCCGCCTGCTCATGCGCTCATGATTATGGTTGGTCTGTCTGATAGGTGTTGATTGGGGATATATGTATGTACATACTATATGGGTATACCATCAAAACGCCCGGAAAATCGGCACTGGTAGCGTGAACATCATTATGAATTCCGTGCGCCCTTTCGGTCCATGCACGACAACAAACCTTGTAGTGAGATCCTGCGACCGTGCCATCCTCAATTTCAAACATTGCACAACATAAACCGATAAGATTCCGAAAACACAGTTACACGCGAGTCTTTTTTTATTTATTTTATACGTTTATATGGAGCTAACGAGGCAAGCAGAGACACGATTTGGGAGATGTGGCGATTTGGACAGTGCCGTACTCAATGAGGATGATTGCAGCACTTGCAACTAAAAAATATCCATAGTCAGTTTTTTCAAAGGTGTTCATGTTTTGTCAAGCAGACGATAACTGACTGGCCACAGTCCCTTTTGTGGTCGTGGTGCTGAGGGCAATGTTGGCAGTGCACGTGGTGGGAAACGGGAACCTGTAACAAGAATCAGCGTCGTCGTTGAGTATAACGGCTTCGAGAGTGGGAGGGAGAGAGACATACAGAGTCCATTGCGGTCAACATGTTTAAGAGGTGTTGTAGGTGATGAAATGGGAGGTGAAGGTTCTGGATGAGCTAGTGGTGCAAGTGCACCCCGTTTTTATACCTTTTGGCTCAGCGGATGGCAATGATAAAGCCGAAAGAAGGTATGTGTGCCATGTCAATTACATTTGCGGGTACCTCCGTCCTACTAGTAGCATGTGTATGTGTGTGCTGTAGAGTTGCCCTGATCACATCAATTTGATCGTCGAGAATTCCGTGACTGTCCGCGCCGGCCGCCATTTCAACGGGGTCCCATTTCTGGATGATTGTCGCTGGAACAAGGTTAGTGTTTTAAGTATCCAAGCAGTTGAAGAGCTTATCAATTGTTTACCAGCATAATTCGCTGTATATACACCACCTACCAGCAGCTCTAGTAAGGATCATAATTTCTGATTCGCCCGTATGGCGTAGCGCTGGTACTGATGAGCCATAGGGTTTGGGGTCTCAGTGAATGATGTGGGACGGTCACCTGTTATGACACAGGCTGCATGGAGGTACCTTTGCCCCTGGTACACAGTGTTGTGCAGAAATCTCCGTGGTATACGCCACTGATAGGTACTACTCTCACCTTTTGTCATTCAATTTTGGCTAGTTCTGTTCCGCGCTATGTCCATGCGTGTGTTAGGTGGCACAACACCAAAAACGTTCACTTCGCGTTTTGGCTTCATGAACGCAGCCAGCCCATAATGCATGACGATGGGAGTGATGTCTCTTCGCAGATTACACAAAGATTCAGAGACGTAGACCCACACATGCACAAGTCACTAGTCGCTAGTCATCTGTCGTTCACAAGTTTGACGGTGGCACGGTCGGATCATCTCATTTATCTTTGTCAGGCTGTCATTGTCCAGTGAGTTGGCGCGCTTTTCCAATCTGCGTGTGACGCACGTTTTGTTTTGGCGCTCGTGATAGTGCCTGGCCGTCTGGCTGCCAGTAATGACGAGCGTGACTCCGGCCCATTGACTTGTATGCTTATGCAGTGTATATTCAGCAAGTAGCAAAGAGATAATACAAAAAAAGTTCAAAACCATTCACTGGTAGTCAGCGCCAAAATTAAATTGGGTATGATCGTTATCAGAGATAAGGCGCTGGGATTGACCGGACCAAAAGTCGATGGGGATGTGCCATCGTAACAGGAAAATGGGCTGGATAGTGGTTGATCTGTGGCGAAGTAAGTTTCCGAAGTGGCACCCGTACTGTGTTAATCTGTGGCCAAACTGAGGCTGCAGTGCACGTTTGATGTTCCTATTCCTGTTCAGAGCTGAGTGCCAGCTACTGGAAGTCGATGGGGTGGGGGCGATGCGTCACATACGCTGAATATATATATGTTATTCCGTGGCGCAAAGTTGTATTCCACGATTATTTTTCCAGCTGGCATGATCACGGCTGCCTGGCTGTGAGTGTGACATCATGGTACCGAAAATTCGGCACTGGCGCTTACATGTTAATATGTGACGCTTTCAAATATAGCACCCTTGCTACGCTCGATATTCCTGTCGCTAGTTTTCCGAGCACCTTGAATCCGAGATGACAATATAGAATGCGTAGTACTATTGCAAGTTCATCGCCATCGCCGTCCACACTCCGTAACGGCGCATGGTACTCCATGGCTACCTGGATATAAAAACTGGTAGAATAGGAAATATTGATGGGCCTGGCGCCATTCGGAGGAATGCTACAGTTATTTGGCTTCGGTCTTATGACCACCCCACGTTGGTGGTACTGAAATCCAGTCACAAGATCTGGTTTGCATTTCTATTTGAAGAAAAACCTAATAACCATGCTCACCGACTTGATTATGCTCCCTCATCTCTTACGGCTTGCCAGTGCGCCTACACACACGCAAAACAGGTATAAAGCAAAACTTCTATAAGTATAAAAAATACCAACTTTGGCGTAAACACTGAGTTTTTTTTAGCAATTACCTTCGCCGTTTACCTTCGCCGTTTACCTTGGTTGGCTGTGGTGAAAGCATGACGTGACGTGACGTGACATCGGAGCTTGAATTTGGCAACACGCGTGAACTCACGCTTCAGGTTGTTCAACTTGACTTTTTCTCTTCTCTTCATCTTCATACAAACGATGGCTCTCAGTTTCATCGGGTCAGTATAACCCTCTCCGACATGTCAGCACAGAGCCTCATTCGCCCCTTCCAGAAAGCCCATTTCCCTCATTTCCCATTCCGATGTCCGGTACAGAGGCATTTTGGCAGGCATTGACACTGTTGCCTCCACTATCCAACTTTCAAACGGTGCGCAGGCCTATGATATGCCAAAAACGGCGCTTGTTGACGTGCGATATGCGCAGTGTATTCCATGGGGACGGAAACGAGACGGTGAGCGTAATAAAAAAAAAAATTCGTCGCCTCATTCTTGACCTCCACCTCCTGTGCAGACCTCCTGCGGAATTCATTCCACCCGTACAAGAGTCGTATCAGTACATCATCTTCCGCGCGTCCGAGGTCAAGGATTTGGCCGTGGATGACCCTGCCCCGCGAAGAAGTGTGCATGACGACCCTGCTGTGCTAGGCGTGAGTAGCCCTTTTTCTAAATCATTCCCCCCCTCCCCTCCCTCCGAATGATGAAACCAAACACGGATGTAACTACTACTATTACCCGAGAGCGCAATAACCCTCATGTGGATATCTCCGTTGCCTTCCTTCTGATATATTCGCTTTCACGCATAACTCGATCTGACACTGTTCTATATGTTATACTAGGCATCCGCACATGACGTTGGCGTGCCATACCCTTCTTATGCTCCTCCTCCACCCGTCGTTGGCCCTCCACTCCCACCACCCCAGGCGATCCCTCCTCCGCAGTACGCCCGCACGCCTCAACAGCCTTTAGCGCCTCCGCCTATTCCTCCTCCCCCTCCACCTATGGCGCCTGTCATGTCGGCTGCGCATACAACAGGGCCTGCGCAGCAGACGCAGGGCCGCCAGCAACATACGCCAAACAGGCGCAATAGCAGTAACAACCACCACCACCACCACCCCCACCATAACAATAATCACAACCATAACAACAATTCTGTCCACTCTGCTGCTGTCTCTCTCGAGACGGTGGAACGCGCGATTGGAGACTTGCGAGTCTCCAGTGCGGCTGCCTCTGCTGCTGCTGCGGTCGCTGTGGCCAGTAATGGCGCTGGCGGTGCTGGCAGTGGCGGTGGGGGTGGGCGTAGAAGCAGAGGACGTGGACGGGGGGAAAATGGGGTGACGGAGATTAGGGTTCCCGCGACGGATTTTGATTTTGAGAGCAGTAATGCCAAGTTTGACAAGGCTGCTTTGGCTACTGCGTCTGGCTGGACGGCCAGTTCGGGTGGTGTTAATGGCGGGGATGAGGCTCGTGGAGAGGGAGGCGGCGGTGATGAAGAAGAACCAGAGGCTGGTGGTGGTGGTGGAAACGAGAATGGGGAAGGGAAGGAAAAGGAAAAGGAGAAGCCCGGGGCGTATAACCCATCCAAGTCATTTTTTGACCTACTCTCGTCCTCGACACACCCGTCTATTTCTGCGGGGAACGAGGCGGGGCGAGGAGGTCGTGGGCGACGGGGTGGGGGATCGGGCCGGAGCCGCCAGGAGGAGGAAAGGAAGAGGAATGTGGCGACGTTTGGGGAGCCCGGGGGAGTGGGGCTTATGGGACCTGGAGCATATGTGGGTGGATGGGGAGGATATGGGAGGCGCGGAGGGAGACCGAGAAGGGGAGGAGGGGCGGCCGGTGGTGGTGGTGGCGGCGGCGGCGGCGGCGCTGTCGTCGGGCAGAATGGGACTGCGTAGTCTACGCGTTACATAATATCAACAACGTTTTATATGTCCTTCAATCGCTCACGCTCACGCTTTTGCTGGCTGCCTCGCTTGCGGCGCGGGGCCTGGCATGGGCGACGGTACTTGAACGCTCCATCGCAGCCAAGTCGCCCTCTGGCACGACAACTCCCACAACCACAGGTATTATATAAATAATACATTCATCATTTTGTGCCGCGTTCGTGCTCACGCGAGTTCCCTCCCGGGCTTTTAGAAAACATGGCCAGTCGTGGTGACCCTCACTGCCGTCGCGCTCGGATGCTGGGCCGGCTTCCTGACCTACGCAACGAACCAGGAGAGAATCTCCAGCTCGGTGTTTCGGTCTGTGATGCGTGCGGTGCGGATGGACGGCCGTGCGGTGGAGGTACTCGGGGAGGCGATTCGGCCACAACCAGAGTGGTGGTTGAATGGAGATCCGTATGTGAAAGGACAGGTGAGGTGGTGGTTGTATCGACTGACCTTTGAACCAACTCACTGACAAGTTACTGATTGGTGAACTGACTGACTGACTGGGTTGACTGGTGTGTGTGTGTGCGCGCGTGTGTGTGTGTGTGTGTGTAGATTGGGCAGCTGCAAGGAAATATTGATGTCAGTTTTCGAATCAAAGGGGCCAAATCTGCTGGGACGGTCTATTTCACAAGTATAAGAAAAGACAAGGGGGAGCCATATACGATTCGTAAGCGTTCAATTGTTTTATTCCCGTCTTTGCCTCTTTTTTTTAATTTTAATTTTTTTAAAAAAAAGTGCGGTTTAAAGTGATTTGTGACGATGGGACGGTGTTACACGTAGAAGCTTGAAGTTGATCCGAGATTTGGATGCGCCGCTTGGGGACCTTACTAGTAGTGTTTCCAACCTCTGGGATAACGTATGTCTCGTATTCATTTTACTCTAGAAGTGAAGAACTAATTGTAACAAAAAAGATTTTATTCAAAGTGTGCAATGATTAATAAATCGTGATCGTGATTATCAGTAGCTTATCTATTATGAATCCAGGTGCTTGGTGCCTTCCAAATACAATGTGCAGGTATGAATCCATTCCATTCCATTCCTCTCTCAATGGTATATTAAAAAATCATTTCACCGCTTGGCATAACGAAGGAACCGCGAAGCAACTAAGCGACATGCAATCAGACTTTTCGTTCAGCTGTATCATTCATTATTACTCACTTATTGTAACAATCAAGTTGAAAACTGAGTACCAGAAAATCAGCAACTGAGTCATAGTTTTTTTTTTTTAAAAAAAAACAAAAAAACATACCGAAAAATGCAAAAACTATCCAGACATCCCTCCACCTGTTGTCGTATCTAATGTTCAGAGGATTGAAAAACTCGTCGCCAACTTTGTATTGGCAGTATTGACAATCACTTGTCGCGTTGAGGTTCTGGATGTAACCACCAAACAGGTCAACGAAGGGTTGCGCCCATTGACCACAAGTCTCTCCCACAGGAGGATTGAAGATGGCATATTCGTCGGGCTTGCAAGTGATAGCAAGTCCACTTGTGCGGTTCGGTCATTAACGAAGTCATACAGGATCGTCAATTTTCTACTCACTGAAGCTCATTTGACACAGAGGCCGCCACGGATCGGGTGAAAGGGTCAAATGGGTACATCCAACTTCTCCAGAAACGGATCATGGTCGGATAAGGGATGGTAACTCCGCAGAACGTATTCAAAAACCAACTTAGAAAAGGATTGAAGAGGACAGCGACCTTGAGTTGGAAGTTACAATTAGTAATCACGATGATATTTTCAGACGACGACGATGAGCTTTGCTAACCTGTACACTGGGCGACATAGCCGCTATTAATTGGCCGAGGGAGACACCGAAGAGCATCATGATGATAACGACGAGTAATTGGAAGCCAGTTCCATTGATGCCAGCAGCTCCTTTGCCAAAGCCCATTGGATACACCTACAGACTTGTTAACCAATATTTTACATCCAAAAGTGGCCTGACTTACCATGAGAACCCAATATACGAGGGAGCAAAGTATGTTGTAAGGAATCTCTCCGAGTAACTGACCAATAGCAAAGACGTAGGGAGAATACATGCGACTCGCCGATTCTGTACGTTGAGTAAGATTTCTAATTCACAGAACGAGAAACCAGTCGTATTACCTCTAATGAAAACGCCTTGTCAAGGATATCAGCATGTCGCAATAGGTAAAAGTAAGGTAGAACATACCTCTATTATGTATGAAAAGCGGCTCAATTTGGGTCATGATAATGATAGGCAAAACGACAAGCCAGAAGCTATGTAGATCACTAAGCCAAACGCACAAGTAGATGATATGCAGATATGACTTACATTGCAAAGACTCGATACTGTAAATCACGTACGCTGTGGCCCAGTTGCAGGAACGTTAATGAGACAGAAAGAGAAATGACACCGCAAATAAACATGCGAGTGAAAATGTAATTGGGCGACCTCCAAAGTGCGAGACTATTGCGCTTCACAACTTCTTGGAGCTGGAACCAGAACGGCGTCGCATCTAAAGAAAAAAACAACAGTTTAGTGGATAGGAAGGAAAAAAAAAAGACACAGTCAATTGAAAAATGCTTACATGTTGTAATCTTCCTCTTTTCGTCAGCCGGCTTGGATAGTCCGGTCGTTTTGATTTTCCGAATTTCGTCCTTAACCTCCTCAAACTCGGGCGACTCTTGCCAAATATCTTTCCAATCCCTGTCGCCAACTCTCGGTGTGACGCCCGCTCCAATAGCCTCGAGCATGTATTCAGCAGGATTCACATTCAAAGGACATTTTGCGCCATGTCGTGCAAAGTATTCCCGAAGTATGGCCGAGTCGGGACCAATATCGCCAAAGTAGACTGTTTCTCCACCTCGCTCTAGGAGGAGCAAGCGATCAAAGCTCTCGAAAAGAAGCGAGGACGGTTGATGTATGGTACAGAGGATGGCTTGGCCGTGATTGGCAAGCTTTCGCAAAAACCGAACAAGATTCCAGGCACTACAAAAAAAAAAAATCACCGGTTAGTCATGAATGAATTATGCAAAAGTTCGGGTAATGATGTATCACCTCTGCGCGTCAAGTCCAGAAGTCGGCTCATCGAGGAATAGAAGCAGTTCCGGCTTGCTTGCAAGTTCAACGCCAATCGTGAGCCTCTTTCGGGCCTCGATGCTAAGACTGAAGACCAGGGCCTCAGTAAGATCCTGAAGTTCTAAAAGCACAATAATCTCTTCAACATAGGCGTCCTTTTCTTCTTTTGAGACGCTTGCCGGCTGACGTAGGTATGCCGAGAAACGCAATGCTTCTCGAACAGTGGCAGTACCCTCATGTACATCCATTTGCTCCGCTATTGATGCAATGTCAGTTGCCAGTGGAGAAGGATAGATAACGAGTGACTTCACCATAAGCCGTTCCGCGAGCAAAGTCGGAGCTCAGAGGTCGACCATCGACAAGGATATCACCAGTAACAACGCCGATGTTTTTCCTTTGTGCAAGGACATCAAGACACGTTGTTTTGCCTAAAGAATTTAGTCTAGCTTCCTGAATGAGATCAACATTATAGGATAACATACCAGCACCGCTGGCTCCCATTAGAGCAGTAAGCGTACCAGGCCTTACGTAGCCAAAGACATCATGTAATAATCGAATGGGTCCGTTAGGCCCAGGAACGTGGTAATTAAGATTTTCCCAGGTAAATGTTTTGCGATGCGCTATATCAATGCTGCTTGAGGGATGTTAGATATGCCACTCCAAGCCGAGCACTCGTACTGAACAGCACTCACTTGGTTTTTCTTTTTTCCTCACCACTTCCTTCAGCATCCCGAACTTTGTCCTCTAATGCCGCATTAAGCTTTTTTATTTCAGCACTTTCTTTTGCGAAGATATTGATGGACATATTGAACCCGTATTGCTAATAGCAATACTTGCAGTGAGTATTTTAAATAAGACGCCTGAGTGGGTAACCACGTACGGGATAGAATTCAATGGTGATAACTTGTGTCAGTTGGAATAAGATGAGGAACCCAAGTAGAACCAGGAAATTGCGTCGCCACAAATCATCCACTTCAAGAGAGAAACCCACGCGCAAATAATCTGTTCCGCGGATGATATTGCTTCCGCCAACGGCACCAAATAGTGTACATGCTTGGTTGGGTCCCAGCGTATTCCTTGAGTAGTGTATTCTCAAAAGAATGTCCTTATTTGACGAAATTTACTTGATAACTCACGGATATATACTGAGTCCAGGCCCATTACGAGGTACGACGGAATTGCCGTCACAGGTGAACTGTTGCATAGTTATACATGAATGCTAGCGTGTTCAAATATCACGACGTACTGATATCCTCTTGAATTCATTCTCCATGCAAGCTGAGAATGCTACAAAGCAAATATTACATTAGGCGAACAAACTCATCGTTATATCTGACGCACCATAAGAAACTGGATTGATATAGAACTATGATTCACAATTAGCAAGTAAAAAAAGGCAGGCTCTATTTAAAACTCACAATCCAAAAAAGCCAGCGCTTCATTTTGTGAACTGGAATCATGTAACCTGTGTATATAATACTGCAAGACGCAAAAAAAATAAAAGATGAGTATTCTGTTATTGTGTATGCCAATATGAATATGCGCACAAGTTGGGAATGATGAGGGCTGCCAGGCGGAATGCCGATTCGAAACTGAAGCACAAAAGTCCCAAAGTTCGGAAAAGGCCTTGCAAGACGAGGAATGTGAGATAGACCAAGAGATGGTACGTCCAGAATGCAGCACCAGAGCGATGCAGATTTGTCAGGAAATAGACGATAATGTCAAAAATAAAGATCCTGCTCGCTGAAAAGGGGATATCCGCTATAGTTTTGGCGATAGCATGAGCCGAAGGTCGGTACAGGCTGTAGCCCGTCTGCCTCCTCAAGATTGGGCGACCAATCATCTGCAATGGCAACTGGCGCAAAAAATAATAGAAGGGTCAATGACGAGGATATACATTTCAAATGATAATCACCTCCGAAAAGGCATCTAAAGTTGGTACAAGCACTCCCGAAAAGATGACGCTGAAAGGGTGTCATCAATATTAACGGCAGCGGCAAGTACAAAAGTGAACTCACCTGCCACGAGTAAAAGCACCATTGGATGTTAAAGGCTGGTTGTAAAAGGCAGCCCCAATGATGAATGCCATTGCCTAAAGAGACTCGCAGTGAGTTAAACAGGTTAGAGATCAACGACTCATAGGCAACTCACCATCGATATCGAATAACTGGAATAGATATAGAACTTGTCTTGTAATTTTGTTTGGAATTGTCGCTTCGTCAAGGCAAAGACTTGGTCTATGAACCCGACGGTATAAGGACTTTGTTTGGAAACACCTCTCCTCTTATCAGCTGCAACAGCTGCCCGGAAGGCTTCCTGGTCTGCCTTTTCTGTTTCCATACGAAGCTTGTACTTTTGAAGATCAATGTCGTTATCGGAATAAAACGACGAATCATGGTACGCCTGATCAAGTTCTTGAGGTGTCGAAGGTACGTCCGCTTCAGAGCGTCCAAGTGCAAATTGCCGTTCATTGACGTCCGTGCAGCCCGTGAGATAATCGGCTGTCGTCTGGCGGGGAAGCGAATTGTAGCCCAGTTTTTCAAAGTAAACGCGTGCCTTGTCTGGCGGACCATAAAAAACTTGATGGCCCTGATCCAAAACGAGGACTTTGTCGAAAACGTCGTAAATTCCTTCGCCTGCTTGATATAGCGTGACAAAAGTGGTTTGCCCAAGGACGTCGGTCATGATCCTCAGAGACTTGACAAAGTCTAGCGCCGTAGATGCATCAAGACCTCTGGTGGAATTGTCCCAACATTGTACACGTGCGCGGGTAGCCATCATCTCCGCGATACTGACGCGCTTCCTCTCTCCACCCGAGATACCACGGACAAATGCGTCGCCCACAAGGGTCTGTTTCGTATGAGACATATTCAGCATTCGGAGCACAGTTTCGAGAATCTCGTCATTGAATTGCTTCTTTGATATGCCAGGGAGACGACCCTTATGACCGGGTGTTTTGCTATGGATTTAGAATGAATAGTCAAGGCACAGTCAATGGACATATACTAGAAGGAATGACGCACGTTGAGAGAGCAAACGCCAACGTTTGAGCGACTGTCAAGGTAGCAATGTGTATGTCATCTAGCATTTTTTTCTTCTTTGTGAGTGAAGAGCTGACTTTGAGCACGTCCAAATGTACCTTCCATGTTATAGACGACTTCTCCCTTGTAATGTTTCGCCATTTCCTGTGCATCAATACCGGCATACAGAACCTCTCCGGAAACGAATAGACCGTCGCGTTCGTTTGCAATCGCTTTCAGAAACGTGGAGCAGCCAGCTCCAGGACATCCAAGGACAAGGCACATTTCTCCCGGTTTCAAAACACCAGATGACCTATTGTACGTTAAGTTTTTGCATGATGAGAGCTTGTTCTACGCTCACTTGTGTAAAATGGTCCGAGTTGCGCCTTGCTTCTGAGGAAGAAGTGGCGCAATAATCCTCCATAGCCAAAAGAGAGGTGCAAGGAAAAACATCATAATGGCGCCATTGAGAGTACCAACATAGAACTGACAAAAAAGAAAAGGAACTGAATACAGGCCATTTCACGATCCGGTCGAGATACCCCACCTTGGCATTTATGCCTCCAGGAACCTTCACTTGTAAGTCCTCCCACGTCACTCCGACATGCTAGTTATGAAACGGATAAAATCCTTATCTCGGCAGGATCAGGTACTATCTCACCTTGTGCCTGATTCCAGCCCTTTGGTTGGCATCGTTGGAAGACGCGAGGTATTCGCGCAGGTCGAATACCTCTGTCAGTTCCTGGTTGGCTTTTTCTGCGTCATGACCAGCCCTAGTCGATAATGACAATTGAGACGCCGCCTTTTGTGCTGCTTCCCCTTGAGCCGTCAGTTGACGTGAGAGAGCGTAAAAATCTTCTTCGGCTCTAGCGATGTCAACCTGGTCGATTCGATCCGACTGCCTCGACGCAAGACTCTGTCGATCGGTCGCCGGCGACTCGGGAATGGCCATCATTGCGTCTGCAGCAGAAGCTAGCATGGTGCGTCGTGGTCTACAGGAAGCAGGAAGGTAAGGATGTGGGTAGATATCGAGAGAGCTTTTAAAGAGCTCTTCGATTACCCTTTCTGTGTCGGACGCGGTTGCGGCAGCGAGAATAATAATATAATTGCCGATGAAACGGAGAAAACGGCGCTAATGTTTTACATTACTTGTGCATATGGATCATCATCATGATGTGATCAAAAAAAAAAAAAACACTTGCTCTGTTGTTTGTCCCATCTTTTTTTTTTAATTCTTTTCAAGTCCTTTCATCCCGCTGTTAGCTAGAAATCAAGTAGCAATTGCCTTGGAAATTTGCAGCATTGCCGCGTTGTGCTGTTCAGCACGTTCGTGCCAATGCCAGAGTCATCAAAGGTAGCCCCGAGGTGACGAAGGTGGGAACATTGAGTCGGACAGTTGATCCAAGCTTTTGCTTCTCCCGCAGCATGCGCGCTTCTGTCATCGCGTCATCTCTGATGTTGAACACGAACAAGACCGGCAGGAAACGGTTCCGGAACGGCCATGCCCAGACATCTCACCAAGTATAACTAGCCCAAGTCACTCGATTTCGGGAGTAACGCAACGAGTTGATCAGAGTTCCTGATCACCGAACCCTGGGCCCTGGCTAAAGTTGACTAGTGACTCACTCAGGTCGGTCGGTGGACGTAGAATACCGATGACTAATTTGTCTCACCTCGACAGCCTCGGTACCGTCAAACGGCGCGACAATGGTAAGTACATTTACGTTGACTGGCCGCCGGTGATGTTGCCATATAAGTATGGTTCTTTATTAATTATTGCGGATGTTGCTCACACTTCATCAAAGTATCAATCAACACGATGCCGGACCGGACCGGACTATGATTAGTTAGTTGTGTAACGCCGCGGAGTCATACTGCACTATGTTCCCTCAATAGCAAGGCGAACCGTTACGCGTCAACAAGTCATCAGAAATTTAGAAATTTGCTGATCCCAGACTGGGATCAAACCTACAAGGTCTTTAATACATACGTACCTACACAATCATAACCGTATCAGCCAACTTTTTGCTACACAACTTCAGCTTGGGGCTCAGCTAGAGACGGCAATTCAGTGACTGGTCCCATTCATCAGACCCAACGCCCTCTGCCACCAAGAACAAGTCATCAGCGTCGTACTCCCTCTTAATCTTTTTCAATCGCTCATAATGTGAACCAAAGAACGTTTTCTTAAAGTCCCTCTCATACAAAGAAGCCTGCCAAGGATAAAGGATATAGTTAATTATAGCGGCCAAAAAAAAAAAAAAAAACAGACAACGACGATAAAATTTGTTACCTCGTTAAAATAGGTCCCTGAGTCGGGGGAGACTTTGTCCAGAACATTGTTGAGCTCGTCCAACGCAGCTTGCCTTAGGCGTTCGATTTCTGCCACAGAGGTGCCTTCATCCCAGGATGACCCACCACTCAGCACCCCGAGTGCTTGTCGCCATGCGGGATTGACTCCAACAGCATCAGGGTGAACGCGTGAAACAGCGCCGCCTGCAACGAACCTAAGCGAAGGGTAAACTGCTAGCTCGGAAAAAAAAAGAAACCCAAACAAAAAAACAAATATATATATATATATATATTATGGGCTAGGTTGAAAAAACTTACGAGAATGAGAGACCGTCGACAGCCAACGTCAGTTGTGCTACTCTTTCAGGCTCGTCCTGCGCCTTCTTTCGAGACATGAATCTAGATGTGAGTTCCAACAACCCGCCAGATCCGCCCGGTGAGCCTACATCCAACAACGTATAGAAATCATAAAACGAGTCGAGGGGGAATAGCGCCGCCGCGAACTGTTTTGGCTCTTTCACAACAGATTTGGCGTAGGTAATGAACGACGATAAAGTCGCGTTCGCTTCTCGCACTGATACGTTCGTGGCCAGATAGGTCGCGGAAAAAGAGGAATTGGACCATCCCGAGTATCCTCCCCATCCTGCATCTGAAAGGGTTGGATGAATCTTGATGAATTCGGTGACGACCTTGTGGGCAATCTCAGGAGTCGAGAAAGTCGCGTTTATACTTGCAAGAGTCACGGGCGAGATGTCGTAAGTGCGGTAAGTCACATTGATAATGACACCAAAGGTGCCTCCACCCCCGCCTCGCAGGGCCCAGAAGAGATCCGGGTTTCGGTATTGATTTGCGATAACATATTCTCCGGAAGCGAGAACAAGGGTGAACTGGATTGCATTATCCACACCTTTCCAAAAAAAGAAAAAAAAAAAAAGTGAGTAAAAAGCTCAGGCATATCATGTCGTGACAACGACACACCTAAACCATATCTTGGAGAGAGTATGCTGTGTCCGCCGCCAAGAATCCATCCTCCAGCAGCTCCGACCGAGCCTCCGGGTGAAATTCCTCCAACTATTAATCTTCCCTTGGCCTTCGCGGCAGCATAGGCCTCTTCCCACTGCACTCCCGCACCAAACGTGAATGCTGCATATACCTAGTCACCAAGCGGACGCATCTCAAACGACTGTTATCTTACCCTTGTGCAATTGGTGGGCAGGACCACCTTCTAGAACGAAATCGTGGTTATAAGAGATATCCTTGAGGTTGTGCATCCAGAGCATGAATCCTCCGCGACCAGCACTTCGACCTAGAAAATCGTGACTTTTTCAGATGATAAAGTTGGTTTGTCAAGTCAAAAATCTAGGTTGTCCAATGTTAGGTATGTACATACATACCCGGTATTCTTGATAATCAGTTTCAAATTGTATTGTCTTGCAAAGTTGACCGCAGCTTGGACATCAGCTGTCTTGTGCGCCTCCACACCAAGTATGGGGATATTTCCTTGCCGACAAGGGATTCCAAGCGTCGTGTTATAATAGCAGGCATCAATCGTCCCGTTCTTGAAGATATAGCTCTCGAAATTCAGGATTTGCATTGCTCCCGGTAGGTTCGAACGCCATGGTGCGTCTAAAATGTGGTCCTGAACAGCCGCGCAGTCACCGGATGGATGAGAAGGTGGGTAGCAAACGGATGCTGGGGGGGTTGGTTTGATCAAAGGCTTGGAGAGTTGAGATTGTAACTGAGCAAATTCGGAGGTGGATGGCCAACACGGCTGGTGGGATAAGCATCGGCATGCTGGCTTTCCACCAGAACATAGATGTGCCAAGAGGAGAGCCGACAACAACAACCAAAACTGGGGCTGGGGGCGTTTCATTGCGGATGAGATGAGAGGAGTCTCATCTGCCTCGCTTTCCGTCTTTTTGTAGGGGAGCTGCGTGGATGATGGACCATGCTTGTTGGCGTCACTACTATGACGTTTGTTGTAGAAAACCTGTGAGGATGCTGTGATTCATGGCGGCATATATCCTTGACAAGGACTTGCCTGCAGTTTGCTTGGCCAGCGCCTAGCTTAGCTGTCTTTGGTCAAATTAGATGCTGCACAGCTTTTGGGCCATTTTTGACATTTGACATTTGCAGAACTGGTGCCACCAAATCCAAAGCGTTTTTGAATAACTTATCGAGGCTGATATACATTGGCGTGGGGCGGGCTCCAATTCTCGTTATGAAGCTTATCAGAGAGAGAGCACCGAGTGCAAACCACTAGCATTGACGACCCTGACTCAAGTTTCAAACCGCCAACGCATACACTCACGCTAATCGGCACCTCGTCACTCCGGTCAACATGTCCAGCGTCGCACAAGAAGTTCCAGCAGAAGTCATCGAGCAGATCTTGGCGCCATTCTCCAATACGCTCGCGATAGCCAACCCGTCCCAATTTCCATGGTTCCTCGGCCACGTTTGTTCATTCTGGCGGTCAACATTCCTATCCATGACCGCTGAATTTTGGGGCCATATTTCGATTTCATTCAAGGACACGCCGAGTCAGCAGGACGACAACATCGAGCGTGCTGTAAAAGTCGTTCGATTCTTCGTGGAACGCGACCCCGCCGCTCCGTTTTCCTTTGCCTTTGAGTTTCCAGGCTCTTTTTCCAAGCTCCATCCACAACAAGCAAGCAACATGTGTCAGATAATAGAGATGCTAATCGACGGGTGTATGCGCTGGAAGGATGCATCATTCTGGACCAACACCTCAAATTTGTCACCCTTGAGCCGTGCAAAACACCGTCTTCCGCTGTTGCAGGAGCTTCGTCTGATAAACTGCGACCGGAATGGAGGTAATGCCGTTACGCCGGGTCTGGCGGGCGGTGTGTTCCAGACAGCACCGTCCTTGGAAGTCATCGACCTTTGGCACTTGGCCGATTGGGAGTTCACCTGGTCGAATTTGCGGACCGTCAAGTTGGGATGTATGACTGGTTGTAGCGACCTCCCATTCCTACCCAAGATGACTAATCTGGAATCCCTCACCGTCACCAATACAGCAATACACGCCGTCCATCCTGGTTGTAACGTCACCCTTCCACGCCTGACTACCTTGAATTGCCCTACGAAGCTGTTACAATTTTTGACGACTCCCATGTTGGAGGATCTCACCATTGATTCCGGATATTTATATCTCTCCCCGGAAACCGTGCTGTCTTTTCTGCGCAGGTCCTCTTGCAATATCCTACATCTTCAAGTTAGAGATAGCAATGCGGACATTGTCATCGAAACCATCAAGCATACACCTCAGATTACTCAATTAAAGCTTTCCAACGTCGTCGACATGAAGCTTGTCTTGGAGAATCTTATCATTCCGGCGAATTTTGCACAGGGGCCCTTGGCATCCCACATGTTGTGTTTGCGGATTTGTTGTATCACCCAGACAAACATACCGCTGAGTGCATTGTCTCGTCTGCTTTTGTCGAGGACCAGCGAATGCGCCAATTATGGCTGCAAGAAATTACAAGAATTGGGCATAAAAATACCTGGATACGATCAGGCAACTGACCTCCAGAGCCTAATTGCGCTGTGTAAAGAACATGATATTCAGTACGTCCATGATATCGATTATTAAGGAATACAGATACGCATACGGTTTAAGAATATATCCATTTCCAGTATGTCCTATCGTTGGTATTCCTTCTAGTTACGCTCTCGTCATTCCATAGAGTAGTACTACCTGATGTGTGGCAATAATCATTAATCAAGTCCCTGCAAATGGCTTCATATGAGATGGCGCTCTCCTGAATCTCTGAAAGACATACTAACCGCGGTGCACCGCTGGCAAACGTGCCTGCGTCGCTGAAGGGCTGAACATGGAGTGACTCAGTTGGTCACGAGTTCCCAATCGAGGGCAAGGGCCTTTTTCAACTGACAAAATGAAAACGGAAACGGCAAGATAGTTCTCTTTGAGTATTATGCAAGGCAGCATAGCCATGGAATTGCTCATAGCATCGTTTGAGCCTTCATCAAGTGTGGGGCTTGCAGATGAGATGAGAGAGCATAGAGCCCGTATCGTTGTTGCTATAACTTATAACATACGTTGATGCGCAGCGATTATCACTGAGGGTGTGTTTGTTTATTTGTACTATTTTTCCGTCTACCAACTTAGTAAGTGCGAACGTTAACCTCATTGGAGTCTTTGTATGATTTAATGGAAAAAACTGATATCATACAGAGCGTCTCAAAGAAGGGCTTGGTACCGCACCGAGTAAAAGCAAGAAGGGAATCCATTCATGTAAAGCTAAAAAAAACTAACATTGAAATATTGAAAAGGCGAGCAGATCGGCGACAGCAATATCAACGTCCCACGCTCCCCTGCTTTCGCCCGCTCAATGCACGTACCTTTCTACTCCTCAATATTTCGCGAAAAGGGCCAGCCCAATCTAGTTAAGCAATCCGTTAAACGATACTTCTCCAAGTCCACTGTTGCCCAAAATCTCCCAGCTGAAGTTATCTACCAGATATTCGCTCCATTTTCCACGACTCTCCAAACAAATAACCTAACAGCTTTTCCATGGTTTCTTGGTCACATCTGTTCAACGTGGAGGTCCATGTTTCACTCCATGACCACCGAGTTTTGGTCTACTATCTTGATATCATTCGACCAGGACAGCGACGATGATTGTTGCGATTTTAGAAGCACCAGACCTCTGAAAAACAGAAGACATATGAAACGCGTTGTCCAGTTCTTCCTGGACCGTGATCCCACAGCTCCTTTATCTTTTGCCTTGGTAGTGTCACAGCCTCCTTACGATCAAGACCAAGATAACATAGATCAGATAGACCAGATAGTCAAGGTTTTGATCGATCAGTCAATGCGTTGGAAAGAAGTATCGTTCCAGTGCCGCTACTTAAACCTGACACAATTTGGTCGTGCGAGGGATCATCTTCCTCTGCTGCAGAAGCTTCGCTTGATGACGACGAATGTGGACAATGCTAGATTATCACCCGTCTTCGGAACAGCACCGTCACTCAACGTCATCAAATGTGGTATGCTCGGAAAGTGGAAGTTTGTTTGGTCGAATTTGAAGGATATCACGTTGGATTACACCGATTCGACCTTTTACCATGCCCTACCGCACATGACGAACTTGGAACGACTCTACGTACGACATGAAGGGATACGCTTCAAGCATCCCAGCGTTATCATCTCACTTCCCAGGTTGACAAGCCTGCATTGCGACCCGACCCTGTTGCAGGCGATAGAAGCTCCCGTGCTGGAAGATTTTGCCATCGGTTGCAGTTACTATTTCCACCCACCTCCCGTGCTATCTTTTCTTCGCAGATCTTCCTGCAATATCCTGCGTCTCAAAATACGAAGCGCGAAAGTGGACACAGTCATGACAATCATCAAGGACACGCCTCAGATTACACGGTTAATACTTGTGGACATCCCCCATGTAGAGCGCGCCTTGGAGCAGCTTGCCATCTCGGCAATATCCGATCGTGAACCACTAGCGCGTCACATGCAGTCATTGCATGTTCAGGATTATTACGTGAAGGATATATTTGCTACGGAGGCCAACATGAGGATATTGTCCCGTTTGATTGCATCGCGAGCGGGAGCAGCTGGCGATCATACCAGTTGCGAGAGACTACAAAGGCTGGGCACCTATTGGGTCGCTGCCGCTACAGCGGAGAAATTAATTGCGCTGTGCAAAGAGTGCCAAGTTGACGGTGTAGAAGAATACGAATATTAAGTTGTGTTAACATTTCCGTACTCAGGTTCATCAGGTTTTTTTGCGATCGGCCATTTAAACGCTCTGGTCGCTGAAGCCCTCACATATCTTGCGCTCCGGTGATGTCAACTATCGTTAAAAAGCTCATTAATTATATCAACATCAATCGTCGTCGTCCATGTCTTAGACTAAGACATCCCTTTCCCTCCTATACCTGAGGGCGAGATCCGTGCTCCCTGCTTCGCCCCGCTCAATGCACATACCTTTCCGCTCCTCGATATATCAGGATCACAGCCAGCCCGGTCTGGTTAAGCCATCACACATCTCCATGTCCACTGTCGCCCAAAATGTCCCAACTGAAATTATCCACCAAATATTCGCTCATTTTGCCACGACTCTCCGAACAAATAAGCTATCAGCTTTTCCATGGTTTCTTGGACACATCTGTTCGACGTGGAGGTCCACGTTTTACTCCATGACTGCCGAGTTTTGGTACACTATCTCCATATCATTCAACAAGGACTGTCTTCGCGGTTTAGGATGCACCAGACCTGCGGAAACCGCTGACAGCGGACCTGTGAAAAGCGTTGTTCAGTTCTTCCTGGAACGAGATCCCACAGTTCCTTTGTCTTTTGCCCTGGTAGCGTCACGGCCACTTTTTCCGAACAAGACCAAGATAATATGTATCATATAATCGAGGTACTGGTTGATCAGTCAATGCGTTGGAAAGATGTATCGTTTCAGTGCCATTACTTTAACCTGACACAGCTTGTTCGTGCAAAGGATCATCTTCCTTTGTTGCAGAAGCTTCGCTTGATGATGACGACGAATGTGAATAATGATAAATTATCATCCGTGTTCGAAATCGCACCGTCACTCAACGTCATTAAATGTGGTATGCTCGGAAATAGGTTTGTTTGGTCGAATTTGAAGGATATCGCTTTGGAATACACCGATTCCCATGCCCTACCATACATGACGAACTTGGAACGACTCTACGTACGACCAATCAAGAGCCACTAGCGCGTCACATGGAGTCATTACATGTTCAGGATCATTACGTGAAGGATATATTTGCTACAGAGGCCAACATGATGACATTGTCTCGTTTGATTGTGTCACGAACGAGGGCAGCTGGCAATTGTGAGAGACTACAAAGGCTGGGCACCTATTGGGTCTCTGATACTACAGCGGTGAAATTAACTGCGCTGTGCAAAGAGTACCAAGTTGACTGTGTACAAGAAAGCGAATAGTTGAGTGGGTTGTATATCTCATGAAGCATTGGTGTACTCATCAGGTTTTTTTTTTTTTGCGATCGGCAATTTGCGCTCCAGCTTTGAAATTTGACTACTTGCGCTCTAGCGATGTCAAATATCGATCGAGATCGTGGAGTAGAAGACTGAGTGGTCGTGGATGTTTTATCAGATGGGATGGGGATCAGAAATTATACTGTCATTCTTGCAGAGGTCGCCATGTATGCATCCTATGTCTTGGTATAACATACGTCGAAATCTCTTCATGCAGTTCAAATTCGATGCAAGATATGCTGGATAAGTTCTGACCGTTTATTCCAATGAATTGACCGGCAATGATAGCACGACCAAGAGCAGTCAAGAGACATCGGTGACTCGTCTGTGACGTCGGTGGTTTTTCCACAGAGATCGAATTACTTTTGTCGCTGCCTGACGAGACGTTGAAGACAATACATTGTGGCAAAAGTCCAACTACACGTTCTGTACGAGGATGTAGAAGCAGGGAGGTATGCTGGCTGGCTGACATGCTGGTAAGTTGGCGCACATGCTGTTTTCATTGTTTTGCACAGCGGCCAACCTGCATACCATTTGTAAGTGACGCGCGTAAGTCCACTTCCTAGATATTCACTCGATCCGCCACTCGCATCATGACATTGAACATCTATCAATCCTCTCCAGCAGCCGTCGCTAATTCTGAGGCCGAACGAAATGAGGTTTTACCATTTAGTATTACCTAGCGCATCAATCAAATTATCTTTTGGGTCATGTACTATCCAAGATGAATTGCAAACCTGACAATACTTTGGTAGTGCAATTTCCAACCATCCATTGAGCAGTTACCAACCGTCTGTCTTGCAGGAAACATAAAAATTACAGCATGCGGGGAATTTTGACAGGCCCTTCACATTGGCATGATTGGCTCGTGCAGCGCGCTGTATGTTTTCTCTCAAAAACACCAAACCCCGTGGGAAGATGGTGGTAAAAGGGAAAGAGGCATGTAATACACATACAGCTGCTAAGCATCGCCCACCAGCAAGCGATATGGCCGACGAGCCCACCCAGATTTCCAAAAAATGCAAAGGACTTAGGAATAGGCTGAAGAAGATGTTGAGATTAGGTGGATCACAGAGCACACCCCACAGCCGCTCGAATTCGCCTGCACCCTTTGTTGTTTCGCCAGCTGTAGCTTACTCGGTTCCTTCGTCTCCAGTCATGGACGCCGCCCCACTCACTTCTTCGCCTCCACCAATCGACGCACCTGCGCTTGTTCCTGCACCTCCAGTCATCGCTGAACCTACAGTTGATCCCGCGTCACCAGCTGATCTTATAGATCCAGCTGATCCCGCGCCTCCAGCTGATCCCGCTCCAATGGTGACAATCACACCAGAAGAAGCTGCGAAACTCAGAGTCAAATACACTCACTTCCGTATCCTCGTCATCGGTAGGGCAAATGCTGGGAAAACAACGCTGCTCAAGCGGGTCTGCAACACAAAAGAGGATCCAGTTTACAATAGCGTACGCTACCGACTTTGCTTGAATGATCTCCGTCTTATCGTTTTCTGACAGATTAACCCAACCGATAAGGTACCAACTTGACAATATTTGTGAATTTATCTGATCATGACACTATTTTGACGCCATAGCGAGGGATCCATAATGTTCGCGATGAGTTTACCTTCAAGAGCAACCCAGGGTTCATCTTTCACGATTCTCCCGGATTCGAGGCCGGGGGGGAGGAAGAACTGAAGGCCGTGATGACTTTTATTGATGACAAAGCGAAGGCCCAGGATGTAATGGATCAAATACATGCAATTTGGTGCGTTTTATCCCCTTCCTTGACACAGTCCATGTCATAATGCATCCAGGTTTTGCTTCGAGCCGGATGTATCTCGCCCGTTGTTAGAATTGGAGTCAAAGTTCTTCAACCAGCAACGACCAGGAAATGGTAATCTCATTTAATAGGTTCCGAACTCTTTGTCGCAGCTAACCAGATGCAGTTCCGATTGTGGCAATTTTCACAAAATTTGACGTCCTAGTCACACGAGTCTATGATAAAAAGAAGAATGAGAATGAAAACCTCAATGCTGCTCGTTTGACATTGGAGGAGAAGTTTAAAAAGCCACTCCGGGGTTATGACTATCCTCCCCGTGCTTATGTGCAGTTTGAGTGTATGTTTCTCTCTTGTTACTGGATACTGGGGCTTATTCTGCATCTAGCTATTAATGAGGATAACAGTAATCATCAAGAACAAGTAAAGGAGTTAATCAAACAGACAACAGCATCAATTGATGACTTGGCACTGAAGATGCTGTTTGTCACTGTCCAACAGAATAACCTGGAGATTTGCATTGAATGTGCAGCAAACAAGTCCTTTGTCATCTCACCCATTATTGCTTTACCTCATTCTATATTTTAGGTATGTCTTTAGGAATACAACCATAGTGGGATATTTCTGAATACTTGAGGATTTACCAATGCTGAAATGAGCCAAGTATTCTTTGATCCTCTCAGTGGCATCTTGGTTTGGACATTGCTATGATACAGTAAGTGACCAGATTGAATAGAGCTTAGGAGCCAAGGCTGAGGTCAGTAAGAACAAGGTAATAATACACACAGAGTCATTGAACTTGATACCCATCTCAATTGAAGGATGTAAGCATTAAAACATCATTGACAATTGATGCTAATAGAGTTATTTAGTATGTGGGTGTCACAAAATGAATATGGGACTATACTTATTTCACAAATTCTTAAGGGAAATAAGGCAAGAATTTCAGTGTGATATGGAAAGCTTTCTTACAGGACATTCATAGGAGGTAAGACATAAAACAAGTAACAACATGAAACCCTGGACATGATATTGCAACAGAATGTGAGTCATGGATGTCCTGCACTTGATCTATTTTGCTCATATGTGTCTGTAAAACCACATTTAGCTGGTGAATAACTGTAGATGTTCTGAGCTCATTTCAATGGCTTACATGGTGCTGTGAAATTGCATCCAGAGAGTGAGTTGCTGTGAATGTTCTAAGCTCAATTTCAATGGCTTACATGGTGCTGTGAAATTGCATCCAGGAAGTGAGCTGCTGTGGATGTTCTGAGCTCAATTTCAATGGCTTACAATGGTGCTGTGAAATTGCATCCAGGAAGTGAGCTGCTGTGGATGTTCTAAGCTCAATTTCAATGGCTTACATGGTGCTGTGAAATTGCATCCAGTTGGTGAGTTGCTGTGGATGTTCTGAGCTCAATTTCAATGGCTTACATGAAATTGCATCCAGGATGTGAGTTGCTGTGGATGTTCTGAGCTCAATTTCAATAGCTTACATGGTGCTGTGAAATTGCATCCAGGATGTGAGTTGCTGTGGATGTTCTGAGCTCAATTTCAATGGCTTACATGGTGCTGTAAAATTGCATCCAGTTGGTGAGTTGCTGTGGAGCTCAATTTCAATGGCTTACATGGTGCTGTGAAATTGCATCCAGGGAGTGAGTTGCTGTGGATGTTCTGAGCTCAATTTTAATGGCTTACATGGTGCTGTAAAATTGCATCCAGTTGGTGAGTTGCTGTGGAGCTCAATTTCAATGGCTTACATGGTGCTGTGAAATTGCATCCAGGGAGTGAGTTGCTGTGGATGTTCTAAGCTCAATTTCAATGGCTTACATGAAATTGCATCCAGGATGTGAGTTGCTGTGGATGTTCTGAGCTCAATTTCAATGGCTTACATGGTGCTGTGAAATTGTATCCAGAGAGTGAGTTTCTGTGAATGTTCTGAGCTCAATTTCAATGGCTTACATGATGCTGTGAAATTTCATCCAGGAAGTGAGTTGCTGTGGATGTTCTGAGCTCAATTTCAATGGCTTACATGGTGCTGTAAAATTGCATCCAGGAAGTGAGTTGCTGTGGATGTTCTGAGCTCAATTTCAATGGCTTACATGGTGCTGTAAAATTGCATCCAGTTGGTGAGTTGCTGTGGATGTTCTGAGCTCAATTTCAATGGCTTACATGGTGCTGTGAAATTGCATCCAGTTGGTGAGTTGCTGTGGATGTTCTGAGCTCAATTTCAATGGCTTACATGGTGCTGTGAAATTGCATTCAGAGAGTGAGTTGCTGTGGATGTTCTGAGCTCAATTTTAATGGCTTATGTGGTGCTGTGAAATTGCATCTAGTTTGTATGTCACTCTTTTCCCCTTTGTTTGTTTGCTCAAGAAGCATTGGATAGACAAACCACATTGAAACATTTCTGATGGTTCACTACAATGTATACATTGTCCATTCTTTTACCCTAGTTTTCTTTTGACTAATTCTATTCAGACACCTTCCTTACCCGCTCTTGCAGGTTTAGTTGATGCCTTGCTTTATATTTGACTTACATATCTCACTGCCACATGATCGGCAATTCTCATTTGTTTTGAAAACTCCTTTTGGCATGTGCAGGCAGGTTCCACTGCTTTCAATGGTTTTTGCATGGCCTGGGACTTATATTTAACCATGGAGATGGATAAACTTTTCACATCAAAATGGAAAAATGATTGGTTCAATATTCAGTATTCTCCATCTGAAGTAGAGTGCAAGCAATTTATAGATGTTGTCCTTAACCATCTCCTCTGTAAGTCCGCTTTTTCTCTTCTTCAAACATACATTATACATTTTTCCAGGCCAACCCAAACCTGTGGTCTAGCTTTAATTTACTGTTTTATATTGAGAGCTTAGTTTCCATAAGATAGTCCTTGACAAGATGATTCTAATGATATATGTTTTCATACTGGTAAGATGTGAAAGTGGCATCACATCTTGTTGCATCAATTAAGGGGTTCATTGATGGCAGAAGGAAGAACAAGAGATTGCAAAGGAAACTTAACCCAGGACTCTGTAAACTAGTTGGTTGACTTACATGCAGATATAGACAAAGTTAAGGCTATTGTGTAGGCAGATAAAAGCATAAGAATAATATAATCCACTAAACAAATAAGATGTTAACATTACAAGAGCAAGGGTATAGGTTACTTGATTAATATGGGTTTAGGGTGGGCAAGCTGCCAACAGTGATGTCTTGAAGAGAAAACTTGCTACCACTGGTGGTGGTAGGGGATCAAGTTTTGCTAGAGCTCATCAGTTCTCTTCAGCAACTTTCAAACTTAAGTATCTTATTTGAGAATATGGGGCTGGATTCCATCCCCATTTGGAACAGCTTTACCTGTGTGGGAGAACACATTCTTCTCTCACAGCAGCCCAATTCCTCCCAGTGTAGTCATCAAGCATGTAGGGTTTACATGTATCACATTAATTGTGACCAATTGAAATTGGTAATTAGAAAATCTACATATGGTGGACTGTCTCTTATGTTTCCACTGTGTTTCCAACCTGCTAACAGCCATGATATATTTGTTGTCACCTGTCATGACTGCACATTATTTGCAGCTGGCTATGGCTGAAAGTTCTGGCTGGTAAGTGCAACCTCTTACTTAAAATGTGATAAGGAAAAAAGACAGCTTGCATAAGTTGCAGCCTGTGCCACTAGGATACTAAACCTTTATCTGATGTTGTTTCAATGTTCAGGCCCTCTTTTGTTCGGAATCCATCCTAACACTATCTTCTTTTTCTTCTTTTTATCTTGCTAGTGGTCTGGGACCAGTCTGGGACATCTATACATGTTCTGGGATCATGGAAGGGACTATAGGAACACTTTGTGTGGGTTAGTGCAGGGGAGCGCTCACTAGAAGATGAGATGATGGTTGGTTGGACCAACCACCTACATATTAGGAAGGAGATTGCAACCCTGGGTGGCAGTGCGTGCGGATCACATCAGTGCATCGGTACATCACCCCAATAAGGCATGGGATCAGCGGCAATGCTTGACAGCTTGATATGGCAATAGCAACTCCCTGTTGGGGATTGCGGGAGGCCTGTGAGCAGTATGCCTCATGGAATAGGGCCCAGACAGAGACTGTGGGAGCGCCAGGCTGAGGGGAAGGTTCTAGGCCATGGGTGCATGTGGAACTGTCAAGGGTGCACAGCATTGCTAAAGATAGATGAAGTCCAGAAGCAGCGCTCAAGGGTCTGGAAGCAGTGCTCAAGGGTCTGGAAGCAGCGCTCAAGCAGGATGAGTCACTGAGGCTGTAGAGGTGCCAGTGGGAAGGGTCACAAGGGGTCTTAGTAGAATAGTATATAAGACCAGCTGTTGGTTCCCCAAGACTTAAGATAGTTTATCTTATGCTCATTGTATGGGCATTAGATTCTGTCTAATGTAGTCTCAATATCATTTCCTTCTCTCATTCTTATCCTCCTCCTCTCTCTGCAAGGCTTGTGGGTTTGTGTTGAGCATGAGCTTGTAACATCTTTGGGATTATAGGTTGCTTGACCATATTGAAACCCTGAGGTGATGGTTAATGATTGTTTGCATTTTTGAACTGAAGGGAATGACTAACTCCTTTGATATATGCATAATCTCCTAGAGTTGATACACCTCAGTTGCATGGATACTGTTACAGTTGATGTCCACAATGTCATTCAGTGTCCAAGTGTTACAAATGGAGTTATTTTCTCTAGTTTTCCTATATTTTTCCTTATTTTATCAAGAAGACTACAGATGTATATCTCTACATGAACATATGGCGTTTACCCCTATCCAAATATGACAGGAAGATTACATCAGCATGGTGGCTGAGTAGTTGTGGCTACAAGGGGATAGGGGGCAGCATGATGTTTGCAGGAAGGCACTCAGAGTCTAGATGGGTCTGGGGAATTCCAGGTAGCCTAGGTCCTGTTGCTGTGTGTGCATAGCCTTGGAGACTTCCTGTTACAATTCTCTTTTCCCTTTGTTAATGGACTACATTTACTTATTACAAACCCATAGTTATGCCTTGGATGTTATCTTCTTTCATAGCTACCTTCACCTTTCCTTTCTCAGATAGCTATACCTTTTCCCCTTATGATTCTATTGTTCTCTAAATGTATATAAACTTCTCTCATGTACCATAGTTCTTTAGTTCCAACTTAGTCAAATCCTATCCACAACTCGAATGCTCTTTTGCTTGTCATCTCAACCTCTCTCTTTGCTCTCTCTCTAGCCTTCGTCATTGTCAGACTTAGTGCCTAGAACCCTTGTCCAGTGACTGGGAACAGACCGAGACTCTGTTTGCTGCTGTAGACTTGGACACTGAATGATGTAGTGGACATCAACTGTAACATAAGTTGGAACTCAGGACCAGCTCAGGGTATCACCCCTAGCCAACACCATTGAGACCCGCAGCTATCAGGAATGACCCCCGAATGGATCCGTCACCTATAAGGGGAAATATTACCTTGGACAACAAGAAGTCTTTCTCTACCAATGAACCTGGTATTTTGTTACAGAAGGATGGTGTCATGACCGACTGAAAAGCTTCGGCTTTTTCACCAAGTCATTTTCATTTTATTATTTATTTTCTTCATATTATATAAACACATGCTGACTAAGCAGGCGCCTATCGCTTGGCGCTTAGATAAAGCCATAGATAAGATACCGGAGTTCAGCGCTGATGACTCATTACCGTTACTACATGCACAGTCATCTTACTCATACTGTACTATATTTAGAGTAGGGCTTAGGGTAGTGCACAGACCACCTGTCATAGTATATAAGGAGTGCAATTCAGCACCCAGAGTCCTCAGTCGAGTTCTCTCGGGTTTCATCCCTCCCTTCCTCCTCTCCTCTCAGTTCTCTGTTGGGGCTCCTAGGCGTCACGCCAGGGGGTTCCTGATAGTAGAACTCAACTACCTTCTCTAGCAGCCCCAACGCTTGATATACCCGGACCACAGGGTTAAGTGGACGAGAACTGGGGGATTGATACAGTCATACGCTGACTATAAAATTGTGGTACCGGTTGCCAGACACTGTCTAAAACTGCGCACCTGTGGCTCTGCATCGCAGCCCTAAACTAGCTTTGCATTACATTCCCGGTTGATGCAAACTGAAGGACCTAACCTGGTCGATAGGGCCTGTGCACAGGATACCAGTGCTGGGGTGATTGCACAATACGCAATCTGTATCTAGGGACCAGGCTTGCCACCCCCCTAGCACGTTAAATTGCCCTGGCCTAGGCCTCTGAAGGCTATAGCTTAATCTACGTATATACACACTTTCCGTACCCCTTGGAGGTAGCCGGCACTTGCCCACGCGCCTCTGAGAAAGGCCCGCACCCGTACAGTGTAGCGGCATCAGGACAACCGTTTGGACCCTGATTAGATAGACCCTTTCATCTATAAATAAACCAGTAGTCAGTAAAGTAAATTGTAGCACTGCAGGGGTGGTTGCAGACCCTGAGTGCACGTTTCCGTATCTATGTTCCCAAGCAGGTGACAGGCCAAGACCTCCCTCACCTTTACGTACAAGATAGGAGATACAAACAATAATGATACTTTTTGGGACGCCATCACAGGCGATCTTGATACAAACGACGTGGGTTTTAGCTCATCAGAAGGAGAATCTACTTCCTCATCATCATCATCACACTCTACCAACTCTATCACAGAGGAACCACATCAGTGGGAAGCAGCACCGTTTCCTATCCTAGTACCTAACCCAGAAACACTCAATCCTAACCTACTTTTCAACTCCGACGCCAATTTCATCGGAGAACCCGCACCACCATTTTCATCACCACCACCCCCGCTTACACCATCCCCCACATTGCCACCGCCAAACTATCACAGTATGGCGGCGCCCCAAGAAATGACATCAGCAGAACTGCTGAACCTCCTCAACGCGCAAGCTGCGACCATTCAAGCCCTCCAGAACCAGCTGACACAGCTACAAACAAACGCTGCACAAGCCACCGTGGCTGCAGCAGCACACACTCCTCCCCCCGCCAATATCGTTAACATACCGCCAGGGACAGTATTCAATATTCCCGGGACTGGTAACGGCAGAGCGTCTAGAATAGATGTAGCCAAACCTCCGGTCTTCTCCAGAAAGATGTCCAAAGTGACAAATTTCATAAACGCATGCAGATTGTACATTCAATTGAAGATGCCGGAATCCGATGAGGAAGAACGGATCTTATTGATCATATCGTACATGACGGAAGGCTTTGCTGCAGATTGGAAAGACAATCTGTTGGAGCAGATGGCCAATGACAAAGAAGGAATTCCGCAAATGGCAGAACAATTGTTTAGACAGATCAGAAGGGACTTCGGTGACACTGATGAACAGTCATCAAAGATCTCGGAGATGTGAACCATGACGCAAGGGTCCAGCACGTGTGAGGAGCACGTACAAAAGTTTAAAAAGGTATCACGAGGCACCGGATACCTAGGAAGAGCTCTTATCAAAGAGTTCAAACACAGTTTGAATACCGGACTCCGAAAAAGGATAATGGAGGCCGATGAAGTACCTGAGACCATTGAAGGATGGTATCAGAAAGCAGTGAGATTGGACCACCAATGGAGACAGGCGAAAGCCGAGGAAAAGTACTATTCCTCGCGGACCAGTAACTCCGCCAATAGGAGTGAAGGAGCATCCAAAGGCCCGGATACGGTGAAGCCGGTAGCCCCTGGCCAGCCCAAACCCCGATGGAGATTCGGATCGGGATCAGCGAGTCAGGGACGATTGAGAGCTGGAGCCTCCACGAGTTCAAGTAGTACGGCAAATCGGCCGGACCCTAACGCAATGGACATTGATCAAAATCAAAGACCACCACTCTGCTGTTACAAATGCGGCAAGATCGGACACATTTCCAGAAACTGCAGATCAGGACTCGATATTTGCACAATGACGTTTGACGAAATGAAGGAGTACTTCAAGAAAGGAGAAGAGAATTTAAAAGAGGAAGAGAGTCAGTAGGTCCTGTACTAGACTCTTGTAATAGATACGCTGTACTAGATAGATTAGATAGTGCACAGCCCCTTGATATAGCGCCTAGCGCTGACTGGGTTGATGCAAGGACCATCTCAGAAGTCTCAAGGACTTGTGGGACGTCCCCGCAAGAGGCAAACTCCCAGGTGAAACACCGTGATATAGCGCACGGCACTGAAAGTGTCACTCCCAAGGAGCACGGCAGGGCGGCTAAACCTGTGCTTAATTCCTCGTTACCAAATACAGTAGTACAAGTATCTACAAAGGGACAAAAGAACTTAAAAGGAAAGCAGCGTGATATAGCGCCTAGCGCTGAAACTGCTTGTCCAAAAAGGAAGTTGAAAAAAGGAGAAAAGGAATTTCTAGTTAGATCAATAGGATGGAAGGACGGGATCTTAATGGAGGTTGGGTTGGAAAGGTTGGACACGCATGAACAAACTCAGCAGACCGCGTTGCTTGATTCAGGAGCAACAGGATTGTTCATGCATGCTGCATACGCTAAGAGGATGGGCTTCAAATTAATACCCTTGGAACACCCCATTCAAGTTCGGAATGTGGACGGAACAAATAATGAAGGAGGAATGATCACCCATGAGGTTGACCTTCTTTTATCTTACCAAGGGCACAAGGAACGAGCCACCTTTGAGATATGCAAGCTGGGAGAGACCAACGTAATCATAGGATCTATGTGGTTACGAAAACACAACCCTGAAATCAATTGGGAAACCGGTCAAGTCAAATTGACATGTTGTCCACGGAGCTGTGGACATAGGCAAAGGGAATGGACCAAGAAGCGGGAGCAGAAGGTCCGATCAGCGGAACACTGGCGTGTTCTAGAATATCTGTGGGAACAGGAGAAGGAATTAGACTTCGTGCACTGGCTTGAAGAAAAAGAGGAAAGTGAGAGGCATCTCATGTACATGGAACAAATGAAACACCCAGGTCAATACAAGTATGGGGATAAATACCCATTCTTACCAGTGTTTCCATCATCCGCCGGATCAAAAGCTGGATCAATGAGATATGTACGAGAGTTGGCAAAACTCACAGCCAAAGAGATGGTACCTGAACAATACCATCAATACCTTAAAATCTTCGAAAAAGGAGCATCGGAGCGCATGCCGGCTAGAAAGCCTTGGGATCACGCAATTGATACCAAACCAGGCTATCAACCCCGGAAAGGAAAGGTCTACCCCCTGTCCCCAGATGAGCTTCAAGAAGTACGGAACTTTGTGGATGATCAGTTGGCAAAAGGGTATATCTGACCCTTGAAATCACCACAAACATCCCTGGTCTTCTTTGTAAGCAAAAAAGACAGAAAGAAGCGGATGGTTCAGGACTACCGATACCTGAATGAGTGGATGGTTAAAAATAACTACCCACTACCCCTGATATCAGAACTCGTAGATCGAGCAGGCAGTGCCAAATACTTCACTAAGCTAGACCTTAGATGGGGTTATAATAATGTACGGATCAAGGAAGGCGATGAGTGGAAAGCAGCATTCACTACCCCTGAAGGTTCTTTCGAACCGGTAGTAATGTTCTTTGGACTAACCAACTCGCCAGCCACGTTCCAAGCGATGATGAATGACATCTTCCGCGATATGATCAACGCAGGAAAAGTCATTGTGTACATTGACAACATACTCATCTTTACCAAAACAAAAGAAGAGCATGACGCAATTGTGCAACAAGTCTTGCAACGATTGGAAGAGAATGATCTGTATGTAAAACCAGAAAAATGCGTGTGGTGTGTAGAAGAAGTTGAATTCTTGGGCATGGTCCTAGGACCCAAGGGAATTCAAATGGATACAAAGAAGGTCGAAAGTGTCATTACTTGGAGGGAGCACATGAACAGTTCGAGATTTGGACTGATCACAAGAATCTTGAGTACTTTATGAGTGCAAAAAAGTTGAATCGCAGACAGGCTAGATGGGCCTTGTACCTCAGCTGATTTAATTTTGTGTTGCAACATAAAGCTGGTGTTACTATGGGAAAGGCCAATTCTCTGTCCAGGAGGCCAGACCATAAAAAGGGGGGTGGATGATGACAACAAAAACGTCACGCTCCTCAAACCGGACTTTTTCAAAATTGCTGCACTGCGTCATGGACACGTATTTATCCACAGCTCAGAAAAAGAATTATTAAACAAAATTTGACACTCTGAAGCATGTGATGAAGCAGTAGTAAAGGCAGTAGAAGCCATGAAAAAGGCTGGTGTTAAAACACTAAACGCTCAAGAATGGGAGATGAAGCAGGGACTTATCCTCTGGCAAGGAAAGGTCTATGTACCGAAGGATGAGAAACTGCGGATGGAGATAGTCCGCCTACACCATGACACGCCCATTGCAGGACATGGAGGACAGTGGAAGACGATTGAACTCATCACAAGAAATTACTGGTGGCCTGGAATCACCAGATTTATTAAAAAATACGTTAGTGGATGTGACAAATGCCAGCGGAATAGAAATTTCCCAGAGCCCCCTGCTGGAAAGTTAATGCCAAACTTGGCACCAGCAAAGCCTTGGACACATATCTCCGCCGATTTCATCACAAAATTACCAGAATCACACGGTCACAATGCAATTTTGGTAGTTTGTGATAGAATGTCTAAAATGGCACACTTTATCCCCACCTCAGAAGAGACATCGGCGCAGGGATTAGCCACCTTATTTAGGGACCATGTTTGGAAACTTCATGGACTCCCTGAATCTATAATCTCAGATCGCGGTCCACAGTTTGCTGCGCAAATGATGAAGGAACTGAACCAAATGTTGGGCATTAGCACAGATTTGTCCACAGCATTCCATCCACAAACAGATGGACAAACAGAACGAATGAATCAGGACCTGGAACAGTACCTGAGGATCTTCGTAGATCATAGACAAGAAACGTGGTCTGGATGGTTAGCCATTGCCGAATTTAGCTACAATAATAAAATTCAGGCATCCACCAAACAAACACCGTTCTTTGTCAACTATGGCCAACACCCCAGGATGGGAATCGAGCCAAGAAGAGAAGGAAGTCACCCAGCAGCATCAGAGTTCGCACAGAAAATGAAGGAAATTCATGAGGAAACTCAGGCAGCCTTACTGAAATCACAGGGTGATATGAAGCTGTATGCTTGGAGACAAAGTATGGCTGTCAACCAAAGATTTAAGGTTGACAGGCCGACCAACAAGGAAACTGGTGGAAAGATGGATTGGGCCATACCCAATCAAGAAAATAGTGTTGTCAAACGCAGTAGAGCTGGATCTACCTTTCTCCCAACAAATCCATCCCGTGGTAAATGTCTCATGAATCTGCCCTTGGAAAAGACCAATGAGAGGGCAAAAAGCACAACTGCCACCACCAATTGAAATAGACGGTGAAAAAGAATATGAGGTGGAAGAAATAATCGATGTATGATTAAAAAGAAACAAAATGGAGTACTTAGTCAGGTGGAAAGGATACACCGCTGAGCACAACTCCTGGGAACCATTGGATAATCTACAAAATGCAAAAAGAAAAATAAAAAACTTTTACGATAGGAACCCCGGAGCAATCAGAAGGCTTGACAAAGCAACCTTTAACGGGTTGACTTTCAGACCCTATGAAAACTTCACCCAATCCTCGGACAAAGCAGTGTCCAAAATCGATGTTAATGCAGTAGCACCAGCTGCAAAATGGGAGCAAAACTGGCAAAAATGGAAAGGAAGAAAGGGTTTAGACACCCTTACAGAGCCAGGAGATGTGGAAGGGCCATGTCAATGCAACATGTGCCTACGACAATTGCATGATATAGCGCCTTGCGCTGAAATGATTGAAGACCTCACCCCACCTTTACGGCCACTCTCCCCCATCATCGAGGAAATAGAGGAATCAGCCATGATAGAGCACGATGCACTGAAGGATGACGAAGAAATTTAAATTTGTCTGGAAGCCAAATCCTAAAAAGGGGGTACTGTCATGACCAACTGAAAAGCTCCGGCTTTTTCACCAAGTTATTTTCATTTTATTATTTATTTTCTTCATATTATATAAACATGTGCTGACTAAGCAGGCGCCTATTGCTTGGCACTTAGATAAAGCCATAGATAAGATACCGGAGCTTGGCGCTGATGACTCATTAACATTACTGCATGTGCAGTCGCCTTACTCATACCGTACTATATTTAGAGTAGGGTTTAGGGTAGTGCACAGACCACCTGTCGTAGTATATAAGGAGTGCAATTCAGCACCCAGAGTCCTCAGTTGAGTTCTCTCGGGTTTCCCCTCCCTCCTCTCCCTCCTCCTGTCTTGTCTGCTGTCTGGGGCTCTTAGGCATCATGCCGAGGGAGTCCTGATACTCAACAATCTAATGCCTGGGTACCTAAATGGAAAAGGGACAGAGACAATAATCCTGATCTTAGTCGAAGGTCAGAAGAAATTGTTTATCCCAAGAGAAGTACATCTCTACCCAGATCTATTAGAAGAATCCCCAATTTTCAGAATCTTCATGCTTATATTCCATTCAAGAAGAATGTTGTACCTCCTATGAAGAGTTTCTTCAAACCAGCATCATCATCTAGTAAATCTGATAAGAATATTCACACAAATTTCCAATTTCAAGCCAGAGAACAACAAGATAAATGCCATGCTTTTAATTTTTCTGTCAAATATGAAGAATGTGGTTTGACAAAGATTAAAAGACATACTAAAGACATACTAAAGACCATCCTATTTGGGAAAAGCCTGGATTATGTTATTTAATCCTCATGGATCCTCTTGTCTTAAAAGGATTTGTATGGCCAACATATTCTACTCTCAAGGATATAGTTGCATTACCCAAATCTTACCGACGAGATGTCCAATTTTATTATCAAAAGAATGAGTCCTTGAAGTTGTTACACTTCATAGAACAACCTGGATCCAATGTCTCATGGTGGACTTTAGAAGATCTTGTTACATCTTTTAACAGGCTTTCATCTTGGAAATGTGGAGGTTCTGATCCTGCTGAAAAATCAATGGAAAGATTGGTTACTGTTTATGGTGGTGTCACTGATTATAAGAAGTGGAAAGATGTTCTCATTGCATACCTTCAAATGAAGGGATATGAGAAATATCTCACTAGCACTAAACCACTATTACCAGCTGAACCACCTAGTGGTGCTAGTCTTTCTACTAAAACACTTTGGGAATGTATAAAACTGCTTATAACAAAAGAACAGACTGGGATGAAAATATGAAGAAGTGTCAAGCCATTATCAAATTGGCTTTACAACCATCTCTCTGGACTTACATTGAAGATACTCCACAGGCTACAATGACAGCCTTAGATACAATGTTTGGCACCAAAGGCATTGCGAAGTATTTCATACATTACAAAGCTATCTTTAATTGGTCCATGAAATCCAGTTCAGATCCCATTCTAGCAATTACTAAACTTATGAAGCTGGTATCTGACTTAGGAACTGAAGAGAAATATCAAATTCCTGATTTTGTCATTTGTTTCTTCATCTTGCACAATCTTAATCATTTATATAGTAACCTCGTTACTAATATAATTGATACCAAGATAGAAGATTTCACCATTGACAAAATAGTTCCTAGGATTCAGAATGAATGGAATCTTATGCAGTCTAAAGGCAAACCTAGAACTGCATATAACAATATTGCAAACATTGGATCTAGTATCAACAAGAATCCCAATACAAATCCTAATTGGAGGGATCAACACTCCAATAACACATTCAGACCCAGAGGTTTTTTCAGAGGACGATTCAATCGTAGAAAGAGCTTCACACCTCATCAGAATTATAATCGTTTTAATAATGATTCTTCTTTATCAAAGGATGATAAGAAGAAAGGGAATCAACAAAACAGAGCTAACAAGAAAGCTAAAAATAAGGCTCTTGTTACAGAATTGAAAGAGTTGAAGAAACAAGGAAAATCTTCAACTACTATTCATTTTGCAAATCCAATGATTGTTGATTCTTACCCAACTCAGATGGTTGGAAACATTGATGATGAAATCTCTGAACCTATGTCTAGCAGAAAATTGTTAGATAGGATTGGGGATGTTCATATATCTTTATCAGATGATAAGGATGAAGAACAACTCGATTATGGTGAGACTGACACTGATTATAGCACTGGTGTGTTTTACAGAACACATAATACACCAGATGTATCCACACCAAGTGGATTTCACACTCCAGAACCACAGTATCTCAATCCTGAAGAGGAATTAGAATACTTTGGTGAACCTATGAACATGATGGATAATAGTAACATTGGGTCAGTAAATTTCTCTAATCATAATTACTCATCTAATACTGCTTTAGTGCTTGATGCACAATATCGAGACCAAATAAGTAGTAGCAGTACTTACAAATATGTATATGAGAATTATGAATCTAAAGTTCCTGGTGAACAAATTATGATTCTTAACAAGCATGATAAGTGGGTTATAGACTCAGGTGCTACACATCATTGTACACCGTTTATAACTGATTTCACCAAGTATAAGAAATTTATTACACCAATCAAAGTTACTACTGCAGATAAAAATGCAAAGACACTTATTGAAGGTGAAGGACAAATATGTTTTCATCATGAAAAACATGTTCTTAACTGGAATGTGTGCTATATGCCAATGCTACCATACAGAATTATTTCTGTACCACAACTAACTAGTATGGACTATCATGTCCACCACACAAAACACAAAACTATTGTACATAAAGGAAACATTACACTAACTGGATATCCTATAGAAACCAACTCCATTCATTGGTTATCTACTGTTATTAAAAGACCTTCTCAACACTTGTTAATCAACAAAAGTCCTAAGACTGTTGATTATTTCATTTGGCATTGAAGGATGGCACATCCAAGTGATAATGTCTTAAGTCATATGTTTCAGAATACTGAAAATAGTGTTAAAATTAATAAATCACATGAAGGACGTATTTGTAAGACATGTGTAATGGGTAAACTTGATAATAAACCTTATCATATATCAACACATAGAGCAACTCAACTATTAGAGTTGATTCATGTTGATCTTATTGAATTGCCCATTCAGTCTTATCATAAACAGAAATACGCCTTATTAATCTTAGAAGACTATTCTTCTTTTGCCTACTTGGCATTGTTACAATCTAAATCTGATACTTTTAATGCTATTAAAGCTTATGTTGTGTTCACTGAAAATCAGTTGAATCAGAAGCTTAAAAGTGTGTGTTCAGATTGAGGGGGAGAATTTGTCAATAAGAAGTTGATAGACTATTTTCAGGAGAAAGGTATTAACCATGAGCTTAGTGCTCCACATGTTCATCAACAAAATGGTTGAGCTGAACAATTAAATGAAACCATTCTAAAGAAAGCACATACACTTCTATTAGAATCTGGTTGTCCTAAATCATGGTGGTCACTTGCATTTGAAACTGCAGTCCACATATATAATCGTACACCATTGAGAAGAACAAAATGGAAAACACCTTATGAAAACATGATGATGAAGAAACCTGACATATCACATTTTAAGATATTTGGATGTTTGGCATATGTTTATGTTGTCAAAGAATGATGTAAAGATAAATTATCACCAAGAGCTGAACCAATGATATTCATTGGGTATGAAAGCAAATCATACAAGTTCATGAATGATAAAAATACAATAGTCATTGCCACACATGCTATCTTTGATGAAAACATATTTCCCAAGTTATCCAAGAATACAAATATTCACAAGCAACAACAATACCCAACTTTAGAGTCTGACATAACAATTCCAACAAACAAACATAATCATTCTAATCATGACACTACAAAAAATGGTAAAAGGATATCATTTCATGATAATAATGATTCAAGTGATGATGATTGTTTGGATTCAGATGATCATAAGTCTAATAGGAAATTGGACAATCATTTGAAAGACAGTACTTCAAAACATAGCAAGGAAATACCAAAGACAAAAACTGCCAGAAAACTTAAATCTAAAGTTGACAGGAAGTATGATAAAGAATTTAAGAAATGGCAGATTAAAAATCTTGGTCACTATGATCCTAAACTAGATGATCGTGATGAATCAGCATCAGATCATTCAAGTTATCATTCAGATTTAAATCAAGAAGTTGAAGAACCTATTGTTATGGTCGATGTCCACAACGTCATTCAGCATCCAAGTCTACAGCGACAAACAGAGTCTCGGTCTGTTCCCAATCACTGGACAAGGGTTCTAGGCACTAAGTCTGATGATGACCAAGGCTAGCGAGAGAGTGAGGAGAGTGGTTGAGGTGGTGAGTGAAAGAGCGTTCAAGTTATGGATAAGATTTGACTAAGTTGGAACTAAAGAACTACGGTACATGAGAGGGGTTTATATACGTTAAAGGAGCAATAGAAACTAAAGGGGAAAGAGCATAGCTATCTAGGAAAGGAAAGGTGAAGGTAGCTATAAAAGGAGATAACGTCCAAGCATAACTATGGGTTTGTAACAAGTAAATGTAGTCCGTTAACAAAAGGAAAAGAGAATTGTAACATTACCCCCTTTGTATGCGAGAAGTCACCGACTTCTACCAGCCAGAGGTTGTCCAACCATGATCCGTCCTAGACTTGGCCCATTTGACAGCGTTGTCCAGTTCTTTTGTCGACGTTTCCACCTTCCATTTGAGAGCTTCAGCAGCTCTGTGTAAATTTTGTGCATTCCGGAGGAAAGAATTGCATTCCTCGTAGGTCATCTCATGTGGGTCAATAGTGAGGGTGAGGGTGGCGAGAAGCGGAGAGATCAGTAATAGAACATGTGGCGGCGGCGAGAGTGTCAGCGACAACAGTGAGTGTAGTGTTCCTTTTGACAAACTGGGCAAAATGCGGGAGGTGATGATCATCAGGGTGTACCTGGGGAAGGAGGTCGGCCAGGTGGATATGGAGGTTATCATCCTCAAAGTGGATGACCATGGTGTTTTCAATGAAGACCTCGAGCAGGAGGTCTGGGACGGCAATAAAGGGGGAGAGGATGGCGGCAGCTTTGTCAATGCACCAGTGAGCGCAGGAGAGGAGGACCAGGATGGTGAAGTAGGCGGCAAGGGCAAAGAAGGTGAACATGGTTTCTTACATGGTTGAGATGGTTGTTGGTATAGGGCAGACTGTTCTTTTATAGGTCATCCTCATCAAAGTCTGGATCTTGATCGTCCACTTCTAATTGATCCAGAATGTCAGGGTCTGTGAGAAGCTCGTGGTTTTCCCTGATGAACATTTCCAAAGCTATGAACTGATAAGTACTGAGGTCGGTGACGGGTGTGGAGAGGAATCTCCTGATCTTTCTGACAACTCTAAGCACCAGGTCTTTCCTCTCATCTAACAGATAGCAAAGATCATCGGTATAATTGTCCATAGATAGGATCGGTCTGCCCGGGAGTGTGATTCCTTGATTGGATAACCAGACCTGTGCGCCGAGGTCCTGTATTCTTTTAGAGAGTTTATCAAGTTTTTCATATTCTTCTGGGCATAGGAGCCTGCTGTGGCAAGTGTCGTAGACATTGGTTTTCTTTATTGCAAGATTCTGATAAACTGGTGGGCCTGTCATGTAAGGCGGTAGGTCATTGATTGAGAATCGTAATTGGTGGAATCCTGGGAGGTATTGTTGGACTGCTTGGCAGGGGATCTCTGTTGTTCCAGATGGATTCTTCTGATGGTCATGATTGAGTCTGGGAATGCAATAGTATCGTGTGATTAATGCCATTGTTCAGATAGGTTTTTCTGATAGGTTCGGTGCTTTAGGGGCATGTCAGATGGGAAGGTATTGTATGCAGGTATAGATGGTTTTTTCCTTAAGAGCAATGGTGTATTGAGAGAGTATTGAACAATTTCATTTTGTATAATGATAGTTTTGTTTCAAGATGTGGCGGTTTCTGTATCAAGCCATGGTTCATAGGTGTCGATGTTGTTGATATTCTGATAGAATGTCAGCGGCGTTTGTAAGATTGCGAGTGGGTTCCCAAGAGTTGTCATTTGAGCCATAGCCTTTCCATTTAACTAGGTAGTGGTAGCCTGCGCCTCGCTTCCTGTGGGCTAGAATTGCCTCTACTTCGAATTCCTCTTGTCCGTTTACGAGATCAGGGGGTGGTTTCACATAGTTCGGGCCGTGCGCAGTTGTTTCCTTATACGGGGTAAGGAGTGATGTATGAAACACAGGGTGAATTTGCCATTGCTTCGGAAGTTTCAGTTTGTATGTCACTGGTCCCATCACCTGTTCAATTTCAAAGGGTCCTTCTCGTTTTGGTGCTAGTTTTCTGGACTGATATGGTATGTGAAGGTTCCTGTTCTCAAGCCATACTTTAGTGCCTTTTTCGAATTGTATTTCTTTGTCTTTGCGTCGTCTTGCCACAAGTTGTCTAGCTAGTTCATGTGCTGCTAGTGCTTCTTCTCTGGCCTTCCTTAGGAACTGAAGGCATTCCTCAGCTGCTGGCATAGTCATTCGTGTTGTAGCTGTGGGAAGCACAATAGGGTCCGTCCCATACATTAGTCTGAATGGGGAAGTCTTGATTGTGTCAATCGATTGTCTTCTTGCAAGGTGTGAAAATTACCCCCTTTGTAAGACCATGGTCCACTGTGACCAGGATTGAGTCAAAGCCATCAGAGAGGGGTAGATCAGTGATGAAATCAAGGGTTACTTGTTGAAAAGGGCGAGTTGCTTTCGACGGAATTGGGTGAAGGGCTGGTACATTTGGGTGTGTGTTAATCTTCATCTGTTGACAGAGGGCGCATCCTTCAATCCACTCCCTGACGTGTTTGAACATTCCGGGCCACCAGTAATCACGTTTTAGGAGTTCAAAAGTTTTTAGTCATCCAGGGTGGCCTGATGATCATGCTTCATGCATTTCTTTGATCAATTTGGTTCGTAATCCATCCTGATCAGGGATGTAGGTTTTGCCAAGGTAGTGAACAATGCTGTTTGTATAAGACCAGTCCTGTATACTTGATTTGATCGGTGGGGCACGATGTGTGGTGATAACCTCGATTAGAATGCGTCCGAAATCATCTTTTGTCATTGCTTTCTGAATGTCTGTGGCTAGATCTTCCGCAATAAGACGGATGAAACAGTCTCCTGGCAAGACTATGACGTCTTCCTGTAATTTGCTATTTCCCATGTGATCAGGGCGTCGAGATAGAGCATCTGCTTCAAACATCTTTGTGCCAGGGACATGCTCAATACGTAGGTCAAATTCTGATAATAGGGATGACCATCTAGCTTGTCTGGGTGTCAGGTGTTGGGCGGTCCAATAGTAGGACAAATTCTTGTGATCACAATGAACTATGGTGGTATGGGGTGATCCATGTAATAGATGTCGCCAAGTTGCTAACCCCTTAATGATTGCCAAGAGTTCTTGGTCATAGATCTGGTAATTTTGCTCTGTTTGTGTCAGGGCGTGTGAAATAAATCCACAAGGATGTAAGGACCCTGTTTCGTCAGCTTGTTTCAAAACTGCTCCTATTGCTTTATTTGATGCATCGGTTTGAAGGATAAAGGGTCGGGTTGGATCTGGCATCAATAGTACTAGCATGGATGCAAATTGTTTCTTTAAAATCTCAAAGGCAGTGTTCCATTCAGTGGTCCAGTCAAATGGTTCAGTTTTCTTAGTGAGGTTGGTAAGCGGTTTAGCGATGGCAGCAAAATTCCCAATGAAGCATCAATAGAATTTCCCAAATCCGAGGAATGATCGGACTTGTTTCACTGTGGTGGGGATTGGCCAATCAGCAATTCCTGCTAGTTTTATTGGATCCATCTGAATACGTCCAGGGGTGATGATCATTCCTAGGAACTCAACTTCCTGTGTAGTGAACTTGCACTTTTCTAATTTCAGGAATAGATCATTGTCTTGTAACCATTGTAAGACTTGTTTTGTCCGTTCTTCCAGCTGTTCTAGTGTCGCTGCGCAGATTAACATATCATCCATATAAATGATTAACCATCCTTGATTGATCATGTCTCTGAAGTATTTGTTCATCATAGTCTGAAAGGTCGATGGCAAATTGCATAATCCAAAGAACATAACCATTGGTTCATAGAGCCCTCGATTGGTAATAAAGGCTGCTTTCCATTCATCTCCCTTTTTGATGCAAACATTGTTGTATCCCCATCAAAGGTCTAGTTTGGTGAAATACTTGGCACCTCACAGTTTGGTCATAAGATCGGAAACAAGGGGAAGAGGATATGTGTTTTTGACAGTCCATTCGTTCAGGTATTGGTAATCTTGACAGGGTCGGAGTGTCCTGCTTTCCTTTTTTGCTACAAAGAAGAATGGCGATGCTTGTGGTGACATAGATGACTTGATATATCCCTTTTTGAGCTGTTCATCAATCCATTCATCTAACAGTCCTTGTTCTTTGACGGATAAAGGGTAAAGTTTACTGGCTTTCGGGACGAAACCTTCCTTTGTGTTGATTGTGTGATCCCATGGTCAACTGGATGGGAAGTGTTCTGATGCCTTTTTGTCAAAGATGGTGTGCCATTGTTCATACTCTGTCGGTAGAGTGGTAGATGGTTCGTCCTTCTTTAGCCTGTGTTCTAGTTCCTGTGATGCCGATGTTTTTACTCTGATCCAATAGTCATCTTCGCCCCATTGTTGGGAGTCGAGGGCTAGCTGCCAGATTGCTTTTGGTGATGTGTCTAGGTCTCCAATCTTCAAAGATTTCTCTCGCCAATTGATAATTGGGTTATTCTCTTCTAGCCAAGGTATTCCTAGGATCATTCATTGGTCGCCTAGTTTAGTGATCCAGAACCAATTGATAAATTGTTGTCCTTCAATCATGTAGCATATTTTGGTCCGATGCGTGATCATTCCTTTCGCATTTACTGTTCTGTCTGCATTTCTGACTTTGATTGGTTTCTTAAGTCGTTCTTTTCTGAGTTCCTTCACTGCTCCTTCATCTACAAAGTTCCCTTCTGCTCCACAATCAATTAGGGCAGATGTTCCAGTGGGTAAATTGGTTGATTTGATAGTTAACAACATCCGCTTGTCATTGTTTGATAATACTATTACAGAATCAAGTGCTAACTGTTTGTCATGACCGACTGAAAAGCTTCGGCTTTTTCACCAAAGTCATTTTCATTTTATTATTTATTTTCTTCATATTATAATAACACGTGCTGACTAAGCAGGCGCCTATTGCTTGGCGCTTAGATAAAGCCATAGATAAGATACCGGAGTCCGGCGCTGATGACTCATTACCATTACTACATGCGCAGTCGTCTTACTCATACCGTACTATATTTAGAGTAGGGCTTAGGGTAGTGCACAGACCACCTGTCGTAGTATATAAGGAGTGCAATTCAGTACCCAGAGTCCTCAGTCGAGTTCTCTTGGGTTTCATCCCCTCCTCTCCTCTCCTCTCCTCAGTTCTCTGTTGGGGCTCCTAGGCATCACGCCGGGGGGTTCCTGATAGTAGAACTCGACTATCCTCTCTAGCAGCCCCAACGCTTGATACACCCGGACCACAGGGTTAAGTGGCAGAGAACCGGGGGAAACACACTGTCGTACGCCGACATTAAAATTGCGGTACCGGTTGCCAGACACCGTTTAAAACGGCGCACCTGTGGCTCTGCATCGCAGCCCTAAACTAGCTTTGCATTATGTTCCCGGTCTACGCAAACCAAAGGACCTAACCCGGTTAATAAGGTTACCTGTGCATGTTACGGTCAATGTCCACAACGTCGTTCAGTGTCCAAGTTTACAGCGACAAACAGAGTCTCGGTCTGTTCCCAATCACTGGACAAGGGTTCTAGGCACTAAGTCTGACAATGACGAAGGCTAGAGAGAGAGTGAGGAGAGCGGTTGAAGCAATGAGCAAAAGAGCGTTCAAGTTATGGATAAGATTCGACTAAGTTGGAACTAAGGAATTATGGTACATGAGGGTCATCTCGTGTGGATCTATAGTGAAGGTGAGGGCGGCAAGATTATCAGTGGTGGAGGAAAGGTTGGTGATGGAGCAGGTGGCAGCGGCAAGGGCATTGGTGATGACAGTGAGCGTAGTGTTTCTTTTGACGAATTGGGCGAAATGAGGGAGGTGGTGATCGTCAGGGTATACCTGAGGAAGTAGGTCGGCAGGGTGGATGTGGAGGTCATCATCCTCAAAGTGGATGACAGTGGTATTTTCAATGAAGACCTCGAGTGGGAGGTCTGGGACAGCAATGAAAGGCAAGAGGGCGGCGGTAGCTTTGTCGATGCGCCAATGAGCGCAAGAGAGGAGGAGGAGGATGGTGAAATAGGTGGCGAGGGCGAAGAAGGTGAACATGGTTTCAGCATGTGAGTCTGGCGCTAGGCAATGATACTTGCAGAATTTATATGCATTCCAGATCGCTAATTTCCGTGTCCAAATCTGAACTTTCCATATCCAGTGGGTCTTCGATTGCAGGGTCAGTGAGGAGTTCTCGTTCTTCTGTGATGAACCTGGTTAGCGAATCTAGATGTTGGATTCCTGGTGTTGTTGTTGGGGTGACTAAGAATCTTCTGATTCTCCTGACAATGTCCGCTATTACCTCTCCCAGTGCAATAGACAAATATTGAAGATCATCAAGGATGTCTTCTATGAGGATGCGAGGCCTTCCTGGTATTCTGATTCTTCGGTTAATTAACCAAATTTGTAGGCTACACTCCCATATCTGTTTAGTGATCTCGTCCATCTGCTTATATTCTTCCGGACATAGCAGTCTTCCATGAGTGCTTTCATAAACGTTACTGTTTCTGATGGCTAGAAGTTGGTACGCAGGTGGATCCTTATTATAGGCAGGTAGATTGTCGGTTGAGAATCGTAGGTTATGGTACTTGGGAAGATAGTTCTGGATGGCATTGCAGGGGAACTCTGTTGTTCCTGAAGGGTTCTTTTGGTGATGGTGATCAAGTCGAGGGATGCGGTAGTATTGTGTGACCAATGCCACAGTTCGGGTGAGTTTTCTTGACGGGTTTGGTGCTCTAGGAGTGTGTCGGAAGGGGAGGTATTGTATGCAGGTGTAGACAGTCTTTTCTTTAAGAGCTATAGTGTATCGAGAGAGTGTTGAGCAGTTCCGTTTTGTATAGTGGTAATTTTGTTTTAAGATGTGGCAGTTTCTGTATTGAGTCATGGTTCAGAGGTGTTGGTGCTGTTGATATTCCGATAGGATATCAGTGGCATTTGCAAGATTGCGAGCAGGTTCCCAAGAATTGTCATTCGATCCATAGCCTTTCCATTTAACTAGATAATGGTAACCTGCGCCTTGCTTCCTGTGGGCTAGAATTGCCTCTACTTCGAATTCCTCCTGTCCATTTATGAGATCAGGGGGTGGTTTCACATAGTTTGGGCCATGCTCAGTTGTCTCCCTATATGGGGTAAGGAGTGACGTGTGAAACACAGGGTGAATGCACCATTGTTTCGGGAGTTTCAATTTGTATGTTACTGGTCCCATCACTTGTTCAATTTCAAAGGGTCCTTCTCGTTTTGGTGCTAGCTTTCTGGACTGATATGGTATGTGAAGATTTCTGTTCTCAAGCCATACTTTGGTGCCTTTTTCGAATCGTACTGCTTTATCCTGGCGTCGTTTTGCTACTAATTGTCTTGCTAGTTCATGTGCTGCTAGCGCTTCTTCTCTGGCCTTCCTTAGGAACTGAAGGCGTTCCTCCGCTGCTGGTGTAGTCATTCGTGTTGTAGCTGTGGGAAGCGCAACAGGGTCCGTCCCATACATTAGTCTGAATGGGGAGGTTTTGATTGTGTCATGATGTTGGTTATTGTGAGCAAACTCGGCTATTGGGAGAAACGGTTTCCATAGATGCAGTTCATTGGAGCAGAACATTTGAAGGTAGACTTCTAGTTCCTGGTTGACTCGTTCTGTTTCTCTGTCAGTTTGGGGATGATAGGCTGTGCTCATTCTATGGTCAATTCCTAATGCTTTTTGTATTTCCTGAAATACTTTTGCGGAGAACTGTGGTCCTCGATCCGAGATCAAAACGTCAGGTAGGCCAAACCGTTTGAAAATTTCAGAGATGTAAAGTTCTGCAGTGCCTAGAGCATCGATTGTCTTCTTGCAAGGTGTGAAAATTACCCCCTTTGTAAGACCATGGTCCACCGTGACCAGGATCGAGTCAAAGCCATCGGAAAGGGGTAGATCAGTGATGAAATCAAGGGTTACTTGCTGAAAGGGGCGGGTTGCTTTCGACGGAATTGGGTGAAGGGCTGGTACATTTGGGTGTGTGTTAATCTTCATCTGCTGACAGAGGGCACATCCTTCTATCCATTCCCTGACATGTTTGAACATTCCAGGCCACCAGTAGTCACGCTTAAGGAGTTCGAGGGTCTTTAATTGTCCAGGGTGACCTGATGATTGTGCCTTGTGCGTTTCTTTAATCAATTTGGTTTGTAACCCATCTTGGTCAGGGATGTAGGTCTTGCCAAGATAGTGAACAATGCCATTGGTATAAGACCAATCTTGTATGTTCGATTTGATCGGTGGGGCGTGGTGCGTGGTGATAACCTCAATTAGAATACGTCCAAAATCGTCTTTTGACATTGCTTTCTGAATTTCTGTGACTAGATCTTCTGCAATAAGATGAATAAAACGATCCTCTGGTAGGACTACAATGTCTTCTTGTAATTCACTGTTTCCCATATGATCAGGGCGTCGGGATAGGGCATCCGCTTCAAACATTTTCGTGCCAGGGACGTGCTCAATGCGTAGGTCAAATTCTGATAATAGGGATGACCATCTAGCTTGTCTGGGCGTTAAGCATTGGGTGGTTTGATAGTAGGATAGATTCTTGTGGTCGCAGTGAACTATAGTGGTGTGGGGTGATCTGTGTATTAAATGTTGCCAGGTCATCAATCCTTTCATAATTACCAAGAGTTCTTGATCGTAGATCTGGTAATTCTGTTCCGTTTGTGTTAATGCATGTGAGATAAATCCGCAGGGATGTAGAGATCCTGTTTCATCTGCTTGTTTCAAGACTGCTCCTATTGCCTTATTCGATGCATCAGTTTGAAGGATAAAGGGTCTAGTAGGATCTGGCATTAATAATACCGGCATAGATGCAAATCGTTTCTTCAGAATTTCAAAAGCATTGTTCCGTTCAGTGGTCCAGTCAAATGGTTCTGTTTTCTTAGTGAGGTCGGTAAGTGGTTTAGCGATGGCAGCAAAATTTCCAATGAAATGTCGGTAAAAGTTCCCAAATCCAAGGAATGATCGGACTTGTTTGACTGTGGTAGGAACTGGCCAATTGGCAATCCCTGCTAACTTTATTGGGTCCATCTGAATGCGTCCAGGGGTGATGATCATTCCTAGGAATTCAACTTCCTGCTTGGCGAACTTGCATTTTTCAAGTTTCAGGAATAGATTGTTATCTTGTAACCGTTGCAAAATTCGTTTTGTCTGCTCCTCCAGCTGTTCTAGTGTTTCCACACAGATTAACATGTCGTCCATGTAAATGATCAGCCATCCTTCATTGATCATGTCCCTAAAGTACTTGTTCATCATAGTTTGAAAGGTTGACGGTGAATTGCATAATCCAAAGAACATTATTGTTGGTTCGTAGAGCCCTCGATTGGTAATAAAGGCTGCTTTCCATTCGTCTCCCTTCTTGATGCGAACATTGTTGTATCCCCATTGGAGGTCTAGTTTGGTGAAATACTTGGCACCTTGTAATTTAGTCATGAGATCGGAAACAAGGGGAAGGGGATATGTGTTTTTGACGGTCCATTCATTCAGGTATCGGTAATCCTGACAGGGTCGGAGTGCTCCACTTTCTTTCTTTGCTACAAAGAAGAATGGTGACACCTGCGGTGATGTAGATGGTTTAATGTATCCTTTCTTGAGTTGTTCATCAATCCATTCATCTAACAGTCCTTGTTCCTTGACCAATAGAGGGTAAAGTTTACTAGCTTTTGGGACAAAACCCTCCTTTGTGTTGATTGTGTGATCCCACAGTCGACTGGATGGGAAGCGTTCTGATGCCTTCTTGTCAAAGATGGTGCGCCATTGCTCATATTCTGTAGGTAGAGTGGTGGATGGTTTGTCTTTCTTTAACCTATGCTCTAGTTCCTGTGATGCCAATGTTTTAACTCTAATCCAATAGTCATCTTTGCCCCATTGCTGGGAGTCAAGGGCTAGCTGCCAGATTGCTTTTGGCAACGTGTCCAGGTCTCCAATTTTCAGAGATTTCTCTTGCCAGTTGATGATCGGGTTATTTTCTTCTAACCAGGGTATTCCTAGAATCATTCGTTGATTGCCTAGCTTAGTGATCCAGAACCAATTGATAAACTGCTGTTCCTCGATCATGTAGCATATTTTGGTCCGATGTGTGATCATTCCTTTCACATTTACTGTTCCATCTGCGTTTCTGACTTTGATTGGTTTCTTAAGTCGTTTTTTCCTGAGCTCTTTCACTGCTTCCTCATCTACAAAGTTTGCTTCTGCTCCACAATCGATTAGGGCAGATGTTCCAGCAGGTAAATCGGTCGATTTGATAGTTAATGAAATGCGCTTGTCATTGTTGGATAATACTATTACAGAATCAAGTGCTAACTGTTCAGATCTTGATAATAAGGAAGGGCCAACCACTGAGTGACGCTTCCTAACTAAAAACCCTCATTTTCGAATTCATTTAAGAGGGCATTCTTCTCTTCAGTAGACATTGCTGAAAAGATTGCTCTAATTTTCTTCACTGGTTCATCCTCTTCCTTCTGTTGTTCCTCAGTGACAGAACGGACAGCCTTATTCTGATAAGAAGACCTGGATGAAGACGCATCATTGCGTTTTGGGCAGTTCCTGGAGATGTGTCCCTGTGTTCCACATTTGAAACACTTGCCAGTCTTTTGGTATTCCTCCTTTTGATCATCTGTCAATCGGCTAGGAGTCGTGGTATTTATAGCTCTGATTGCTCCGGATTGATTGTTGTTTCGACTGAAACGCATTCCAGATCCATCAGTGGTTCTCCTGTTTCCCTGTCCCATCATGTCCCAAGCATTATGGTGATCCTCAGCCTTATCATAGGCTTCTTGCATCGTCTTGATCTTCTTTTGGTCTTGTAAGATCGTCCTAGCAAGTTCTAAGGGTAATCCTTTGACAAATGCCTGCAACTGAGCGGGTATTCCTGTGAGCCCAGAGGTTCCTATGTCCATGCGAAATTTTCTAATGTATTCTGGGACTGAAATGCCGTTCCCAACTCTTAATTTGGATAGATTGTTCAGGGCTCAAAGGGCGCTGTTGACTTCTCCCCAGTCATTGATGAAACGTGTTTCAAATGCTTCATAGTTGCTCCATTTGAATGTGGCTGTGGTACTGCCTCTGTTGTCATTCAATTCGCTTCGGATAATAGTTTTCCAGTCGTCTAGTTCTGGTCCCATGCATGCAAGTGCATACCTGACTTTCTTTTTGTCTTTTCCTTCATAGTTCTGTTCATTGAGGGTAAAGTAATCCTCAAGCTGTCCTAGAAATGACCTTGCTTCGATTCGTTTGCCTGTAAAAGGTCGTATAGGCTGCGGTTTGATATCTCCTTTAGAGCTAGCACTGATTTCAGACGCCATTCTTGGTTCAGGAGTGATCAGTGGTTCGGGGTTAATCGGTGGTTCAGGGGTTGGTGTTCTGGTGATTGGTTTCGGTTCTGGAGTAGGGGTTCTACTCAGAGTTCTGGGTTTCGGAGATGGGGGTGGTCCTTGTTTCGAGTAATCTGTATCAAATGAATTTTCCTCAAGCTTGGCTTGTTCAATTCATAATAATTCCTCCCACTCTGCTAAAAGGCTAGCTGTGATCCCGTGTTGGTCGCTTCCACTAAAGAATTTCCTATAGAGGGTCCTTCCTGGTTCGTTTTCTGGTTCCTTAACAAGGTAGAGTGGTTCTCCTTGTACTTCACTACCCCAGTCTAGGTAGATTTGATTGGGTAAATCGAATTCAAAGGCTCCTGAAAAGAAGTCTCCTGAAAAATATTTGTCTGGGACTGGTTCATTTCGTTTCTGTCCTTCTGTAACAAAATACCAGGTTTGTTGGTAGAGAAAAACTTCTTGTCGTCCAAGGTAGTATTTCCCCTTATAGGTGATGGATCCATTTGGGGGTCGTTCCTGAGAGCTGCGGGTCTCAATGGTGTTGGCTAGGGGTGATACCCTGAGCTGGTCCTGAGTTCCAACTTATGTTACAGTCGATGTCCACAACGTCATTCAGCATCCAAGTTTACAGCGACAAACAGAGTCTCGGTCTGTTCCCAATCACTGGACGAGGGTTCTAGGCACTAAGTCTGACGATGACGAAGGCTAGAGAGAGAGCAAGGAGAGTGGTTGAAGCGATGAGCAAAAGAGCATTCAAGTTACGGATAAAATTTGACTAAGTTGGAACTAAGGAATTATGGTACATGAGAGGGGTTTATATACATTAAGAGAACAAGAGAAACTAAAGGGGAAAGAGCATAGCTATCTAAGAAAGGAAAGGTGAAGGTAGCTATAAAAAGGAGATAACATCCAAGCATAACTATGGATTTGTAACAAGTAAATGTAGTCCATTAACAAAGGGAAAAGAGAATTGTAACAAAATCCAACTAATTGGAGCTCCTGCTAATAAAACAAGATTGCCTGTTACTGATTTTTTTGTGATTTGGTCTCCCCAATCAGCATCAGCATAAGCATTTAATCCTTCTTTATTAAAACCATTATATGTGATTCTTCCATTAACTGATGAATTCACATATTTGATTATATATAATGCTTTAGCAATATGTTCTTTAGAAGGATTAACCATGAATTGTGACATCATGATTACTGCTTGAGTAATATCATATCTTGTGCCAAGAGTAAGATATAATAGTTTCTATGCTTGGGTGTGTCATCATTACTGTCACTATCATATGAGTGATGACCATGATGCATGTGGGAATTGGAATCAGAGTCCTGTCCATTATTGGAATTTTCATCATTTTCCCAAGTATCAATACCTGGTGGACTTTTAAATAGTCTCTCATTTTGGCCTTTTTGTGCTCTAGGAAATTTATGTTCATCAAATATTGATTGAACACCAACAAAAATGGAATTGTCATTTCACATGAATTTATAAGCTTTTGAACCATTTTCATAGCCTATGAAGGTCATGGCTTCTGCTTTAGGTGTAAGCTTATTTTGTCTAATTTCTTTAGGTATAAAAACCCATGCAAGACATCCAAATGTTTTAAAGTAATGAACTTCTGGCTTCTTATTATAAAGGTTTTCATATGGTGTTATCCATTTTGTTCTTTTTAATGGTGTGCGATTATATGTATGAATAGCAGTTTCCATTGCAAATTTCCACCATAATTTGGGACATTGTGCATGGAGTCTCATACTTTCTGCTTTTTCAAGAATAGTATTATTTAATCTTTCTGCACAACCATTTTGTTGGTGGATGTATGATGCACTTTGTTCATGCAATATGCCTTTTTGTTTTAAGAATTCATCAAATTCTTTAGATTTAAACTCTCCCCCTCGATCCGATCTGAAACATTTCACTTTATATCCTGTTTGGTTTTCAAACAGTTTAACAAAGTCAACAAAGTTTTTAAAAGTTTCTGATTTTGATTGTAGGAATGCCAGAAAGGCATATGAAGAGTAATCATCAAGAATCATTAAACACCATTTTTTACGATGGTAAGATTCTTGTGGGAATTCTAACAAATCAGCATGCAACAACTCTAATGGTTGTTTTGATCTTGTTTGTGATATAGGATAAGATTTATTATGCATCTTTCCTTGTGCACATCCTGAACAAATGGGGATTTCTGATGGTATTACTATTTTACCATCAAAACCTTTTGTATGTTGGCTCATGTTTTAATAACATTTTTGTTAGCATGAGCCATACAATTATGCCAGGTTGTAAAATTAGCCAAATTGACTGTTTTGTTCATTTTTTTATAATTACTTCTGCCCAATGAATCGGTTCAAACCAATTTTTAGGTTCAGCAATTATAAGGTCATTTCCTTTTTTAGAGAATACTGTATTATTACTGTTAGAGGCTTCAACATAACCAGCAATTTTTAATTGACCAGATGAAATAAGTTTGTGTGAAGCCTTTGGCATATAACACACTTCCAATTTAGCAATGTGTCTCTGTCCCATAGGATTTTTGAACTCAAGAAACATGGTTCCTTGTCCAAGTATGGTAGCAGCTGATTTGGAATCAGCTGTTTTAATTTCTTCAGGTTCAAGATATTGGGTGTACTCGACAAAATTGTTTTTGTCATTAGTAATGTGCACTGATGCACCAGAGCCTATTATCCAATATTCCTTATTCTCACTTTTATCCATAGATCGAGCAGAGTGGAATACATTAGCAGCCATTAAGCTACTTTTACATCTCCTATCTACAGACTTACCATTACTAGAATCTTCCATCATCTGGGAAGTCTTCATAGTATCCTTCATGATATCCATAGTCATTGTCACTACTGATTTTTTATCAGTATTTGATTTATGACTAGTGAGAAAAACATACTTGGGAGGTTCATCCCAATAACCAGTTTCTAACTGTGGTATTTCCTCAGTTAATTCATCCTCTTCAATATTTTCCAAGGCTTTATCATCATCAATACAATGTCCTTGAATAGAGTATGCTTGTTATGGTTGATGTCCACAACGTTGTTCAGCGTCCAAGTCTACAGCGACAAACAGGGTCTTGGTCTGTTCCCAATCACTGGACAAGGGTTCTAGGCACTAAGTCTGATGATGACGAAGGCTAGTGAGAGAGCGAGGAGAGTGGATGAGACAACAAGCAAAAGAGCATTCAAGTTATGGATAAGATTCGACTAAGTTGGAACTAAAGAACTATGGTACATGAGAGGGGTTTATATATGTTTAGAGAACAATGGGAACTAAAGAGGAAAGAGCATAGCTACAGTATCTTGGAAAGGAAAGATGAAAGTAGCTATTAAAAGAGATAACGTCCAGGCATGACTATGGGTTCATAACAAGTAAATGTAGTCTGTTAACAAAGGGAAAAGAGAACTGTAACATTACCCCCTTTGTATGCAAGAAGTCACCAACTTCTACCAGCCAGATGTAGTCCTGCCATGATCTGTTCTGGACTCAGCCCATTTGACAGCATTGTCTAGCTCTTTTGTGGAGGTCTCTACTTTCCATTTGAGTGCTTCAGCAGCGCGATGCAGATTCTGAGCATTTTGTAAGAATGAATCGCGTTCCTCGTAGGTCATTTCATGGGGGTCGATGGTGAGGATGAGTGCAGCAAGGTTGTCAGTTGCAGAGGAGAGGTTGGTGATGGAGCAGGTGGTGGCAGCAAGGGCATTGGCAACAATGGTGAGCGAGGTGTTCCTTTTTACGAATTGAGCAAAGTGGGGGAAGTGGTGATTGTCTGGGTGTATCTGGGGAAGGAGGTTGGCTGGGTGGATGTGAAGGTCATCATCCTCAAAGTGGATGATAGTTGTATTTTCAATGAAGACCTCAAGCGGGAGGTCTGGGACGGCAATGAAGGGTGAGAGGGTGGCAATGGTTTCATCGATGCGCCATTGAGCACAGGAGAGGAGGGCCAGGACGATGAAGTAGGCGGCAAAAGCAAAAAAAGTGAACATAGTGTCAGGTGTGAGTGGATGATTCATTGGTGTCAGTTTGACTGCTTTTTATAGGTCGTCCTCATCGAAATCTGGATCTAGGTCCTCATCATCCATCTCTATTTGATTTAGTATGTCCAGGTTTGTGAGAAGCTCATGGTCTTCCCTGATGAACATTTCTGAGGCCATAAACTGATAGGTACTGAGGTCAGTGACAGGTTTAGAAAGGAATCTCCTGATCTGCTTGACAATGTTGAGTACTAGGTCTTTCCGCTCATCTAATAAGTAGCGAAGGTCGTCGATATAATCATCCATAGATAGGATCGGTCTGCTTGGGAGCATGATTCCTTGATTGGATAGCCAGACCTGTGCACTAAGGTCCTGTATCTTCCTAGAGAGTTTGTCAAGTTTTTCATATTCTTCTGGGCATAGGAGCCTGCCATGGCTAGTGTTGTAAACGTTGGTTTTCTTTATTGCAAGCTTCTGATAAACTGGTGGGTCTGTAATGTAAGGTGGTAGGTCATTGATCGAGAATCATAATTGATAGAATCCAGGGAGATATTGTTGTACTGCTCTGCAGGGGATCTCCGTTGTTCCTGATGGATTTTTCTGATGATTGTGGTTGAGTCAAGGGATGCGGTAGTATTGTGTGACCAATGCCACAGTTCAAATGGGTTTTTCTGATAGATTCAGTGCTTTAGGGGCGTGTCGGATGGGGAGGTATTGTATGTGGGTGTAGACGGTTTTTTCCTTAAGGACTATAGTGTATCGAGAGAGTGTCAAACAATTTCGTTTTGTATAATGATAGTCTTGTTTCAAGATGTGATGGTTTTTTGTATCGAGTCATGGTTCAGAGGTGTTGACGTTGTTGATATTCTGATAGGATATTGGTTGCATTTGTAAGATTATGAGCAGGTTCCCAAGAGTTATCATTCGATCCATAGCCTTTCCATTTAACTAGGTAATGGTAGCCTGCACCTTGCTTCCTGTGGGCTAGAATTGCCTCTACCTCGAATTCCTCTTGTCCATTTACAAGATCAGGGGGTGGTTTCACATAGTTCGGGCTGTGTGCAGTTGTTTCCTTATATGGGGTAAGGAGTGACGTATGAAACACAGGGTTACAAACTGTCGCTCATTAATCATATAACATATTTTGGTGCAATGTGTGATCATTCCTTTGGCATTGACTGTTCCATCTGTGTTTCTGACTTTAATAGGTTTCTTGAGTCGTTCCTTTCTGAGCTCCTTCACTGCTCCTTCATCTACAAAGTTTCCTTCTGCTCCACAATCGACTAGGGCAGATGTTCCAGTGGGTAAATTGGTTGATTTGATAGTTAATGAAATGCGCTTGTCATTGTTGGATAATACTATTACAGAATCAAGCGCTAACTGTTCAGATCTCGATAATGAGGAAGGGCCAACCGCTGAGTGACGCTTCCTAACTAAAAACCCTCATTTTCAAATTCGTTTAAGAGGGCATTCTTTTCTTCAGTAGACATTGCTGAAAAGATGGCTCTAATTTTCTTTGCTGGTTCCTCCTCTTCCTTCTGTTGTTCCTCAGTGACAGAGCAAACAGCCTTATTCTGGTAAGAAGACCTGGATGAGGACGTGTCATTACGTTTTGGGCAGTTCCTGGAGATGTGTCCTGTTACAGTTCTCTTTTCCCTTTGTTAACAAACTACATTTACTCGTTACAAACCCATAGTTACGCTTGGACATTATCTCCTTTGATAGCTACCTTCACCTTTCCTTTCCTAGATAGCTATGCTCTTTCCCCTTTAGTTTCTATTGTTCTTTTAATGTATATAGACCCCTCTCATGTACCGTAGTTCTTTAGTTCCAACTTAGTTGAATCTTATCCATAAATTGAACACTCTCTCGCTCGTCGCCTCAACCGCTCTCTTTGCTCTCACTCTAGCCTTTGTCATCGTCAGACTTAGTGCCTAGAACCCTTGTCCAGTGATTGGGAACAGACCAAGACTCTGTTTGTCACTGTAGACTTGGACGCTGAATGACGTTGTGGACATTGACCGTAACATAAGTTGGAACTCAGGACTAGCTCGAGGTATCATCCCTAGCTGACACCATTGAGACCCGCAGCTCTCAGGAATGACCCCTGAACGGATCTGTCACCTATAAGGGGAAATACTATCTTAGGAAACAAGAAATTTTTCTCTACCAACAAACCTGGTATTTTGTTACAGAAGGACGGAAATGAAACGAACCAGTCCCAGACAAATATTTTTCAGGAGACTTCTACTCAGGAGCCTTTGAATTCGATTTACCCAATCAAATCTACCTAGACTGGGGTAGTGAAGTACAAGGAGAACCGCTCTACCTTGTCAAGGAACCAGAAAACAACCCAGGAAGGACCCTCTATAGAGAATTCTTTAGAGATAGCGACCGACACGGAATTACAGCTAGCCTTTTAGCAGAGTGGGAGGAATTACTACGAATTGAACAAGCCAAGCTTGAGGAAAACCCATTTGATACAGATTACTCAAAACAAGGACCACCCCCATCTCCGAAACCAAGAACCCCGAGTAGAACTCCTACTCCAGAACCGAAACCGATCACCAGAACACCAACCCCTGAACCACCAATCAACCCCAAACCACTGATCACCCCAGAACCAAGAATGGTGTCTGAAACCAGTGCTAGCTCTAAAGGAGACATCAAACCGCAGCCTATACGACCTTTTACAGGCAAACAAATCAAAGCAAGGTCATTTTTAGGACAGCTTGAGGATTACTTTACTCTTAATGAACAGAACTATGAAGGGAAAGACAAAAAGAAAGTCAGATATGCGCTTGCATGCATGGGACCAGAATTGGACGACTGGAAAACCATTATCCGAGGCGAATTGAACGACAGTAGAGGCAGTACCACAGCCACATTCAAATGGAACAACTATGAAGCATTTGAAACACATTTCATCAATGACTGGGGAGAAGTCAACAGTGCCCTTTGAGCCCTGAACAATCTATCCAAACTAAGAGTTGGAAATGGCATTTCAGTCCCAGAATACATTAGGAAATTTCACATGGACATAGGAACCTCTGGGCTCACAGGAATACCCGCTCAGTTGCAGGCATTTGTCAAAGGATTACCCTTAGAACTTGCTAGGACAATCTTACAGGACCAAAAGAAGATCAAAACGATGCAAGAAGCCTACAACAAGGCTGAGGATCACCATAACGCCTGGGACATGACAGGACAGGGAAACAGGAGAACCAATGATGGATCTGGAACACATTTCAATCAAAACAACAATTGATCCGGAACAATTAGAGCTATAAATACCACGATTCCTAGCCGATTGACAGATGATCAAAAGGAGGAATACCGAAAGACCAGCAAATGTTTCAAATGTGGAACACAGGGACACATCTCCAGGAACTGCCCAAAACGCAATGATGCATCCTCACCCAGGTCCTCTTATCAAAATAAGGCTGTCCGTTCCATCACTGAGGAACAACAGAAGGAAGAGGATGAACCAGCAAAGAAAATTAGAGCAATCTTTTCAGCAATGTCTACTGAAGAGAAGAATGCCCTCTTAAACGAATTCGAAAACGAGGGTTTTTAGTTAGGAAGCGTCACTCAGCAGTTGGCCCTTCCTTATTATCGAGATCTGAGCAGTTAGCACTTGATTCTGTAATAGTATTATCCAACAATGACAAGCGCATTTTGTTAACTATCAAATTGACCGATTTACCCACTGGGACATCTGCCCTAGTCGATTGTGGAGCAGAAGGAAACTTTGTAGATGAAGGAGCAGTAAAGGAGCTCAGAAAAGAACGACTTAAGAAACCTATTAAAATCAGAAACACAGACAGAACAGTAAATGTGAAAGGAATGATCACGCATCAGACCAAGATATGCTACATGATTGAAGGACAGCAATTTATCAATTGGTTCTGGATCACTAAGCTAGGCGACCAACGAATGATCTTAGGAATACCTTGGTTAGAAGAAAATAACCCAATTATCAATTGGCAAGAGAAATCTCTGAAGATTGGGGATCTAGACACATCACCAAAAGCGATCTGGCAGCTAGCCCTTGACTCCCAGCAATGGGGCAAAGATGATTATTGGATTAGAGTTAAAACATCGGCATCACAGGAACTAGAACACAGGCTAAAGAAGGATGAACCATCTACCACTCTACCAACAGAATATGAGCAATGGCACACCATCTTTGATAAAAAGGCATCAGAACGCTTTCCATCTAGTCGACCATGGGATCATGCCATCAACACAAAAGAGGGTTTTGTCCCGAAAGCTAGTAAACTTTACCCTCTATCGGTCAAAGAACAAGGACTGTTAGACGAATGGATTAATGAACAGCTTAAGAAAGGATATATTAAACCATCTACATCACCACAGGCATCCCCATTCTTCTTTGTAGCAAAGAAAGAAAGTGGAACACTCCAACCCTGTCAAGATTACTGATACCTGAATGAATGGACTGTCAAGAATGCATACCCCTTTCCCCTTATTTCCGATCTCATGACCAAATTGCGAGGTGCCAAATATTTCACCAAACTAGACCTTTGATGGGGATACAACAATGTTTGCATCAAAAAGGGAGACGAATGGAAAGCAGCCTTTATTACCAATTGAGGACTCTATGAACCGACAGTGATGTTCTTTGGATTATGCAATTTGCCATCAACCTTTCAAACTATGATGAACGAATACTTCAGAGACATGATCAATGAAGGATGGTTAATCATTTACATGGACGACATGTTAATCTGTGCAGAAACACTGGAACAACTGGAAGAGTGGACAAAACAAATTTTACAACAGTTACGAGATAACAATCTATTCCTGAAATTAGAAAAGTGCAAGTTTGCTACACAGAAAGTCGAGTTCCTAGGAATGATCATCACCCCTGGACATATTCAGATGGACCCAATAAAATTAGCAGGAATTGCTGATTGGCCAGTCCCTACCACAGTCAAACAAGTCTGATCATTCCTCGGATTTGGAAACTTCTATCGATGCTTCATTGGAAATTTTGCTGCCATCGCTAAACTGCTTACCAACCTCACTAAGAAAACTGAACCATTTGACTGGACCACTGATGTTACAGTTCTCTTTTCCCTTTGTTAACAAACTACATTTACTTGTTACAAACCCACAGTTACGCTTGAACATTATCTCCTTTTGTAGCTACCTTTACCTTTCCTTTCTCAGATAGCTATGCTCTTTCCCCTTTAGTTCCTATTGTTTTCTCAACATATATAAACCCCACTCATGTACCATAGTTCCTTAGTTCCAACTTAGTCGAATCTTATCCATAACTTGAACGCTTTTTCGCTCGTTGTCTCAACCGCTCTCCTCGCTCTCTCTCTAGCCTTCGTCATCGTCAGACTTAGTGCCTAGAACCCTTGTCCAGTGATTGGGAACAGACCGAGACTCTGTTTATTGCTGTAGACTTGGATGCTGAATGACATTGTGGACATCAACCGTAACAACTGAAGGGAACAATGCCTTTGAAATTCTAAAGAAACGATTTGCATCCATGCCAGTACTATTAATGCCAGATCCAACCCGACCCTTTATCCTTCAAACTGACACATCAAATAAAGCAATAGGAGCAGTTTTGAAACAAGCTGACGAAACAGGGTCCTTACACCCTTGTGGATTTATTTCACATGCCCTAACACAAACGGAGCAAAATCACCAGATCTATGACCAAGAGCTCTTGGCAATTATTAAGGGGTTAGCAACTTGGTGACATCTATTACACGGATCACCCCATACCACCATAGTTCATTGTGATCACAAGAATTTGTCCTACTATCGGACTGCCCAACGCCTGACACCCAGACAAGCTAGATGGTCATCCCTATTATCAGAATTCGACCTACGTATTGAGCACGTCCCTGGCACAAAAGTGTTTGAAGCAGATGCTCTATCTCGACGCCCTGATCATATGGGAAATAGTGAATTACAGGAAGATGTCATAGTCTTGCCAGAAGACTGTTTCATCCATCTTATTGTGGAAGATCTAGCCACAGACATTCAGAAAGCAATGACAAAAGACGATTTTGGACGCATTCTAATCGAGGTTATCACCACACATTGCGCCCCACTGATCAAATCAAATATACAGGACTGGTCTTATACAAACGGTATTGTTCACTACCTTGGCAAAACCTACATCCCTGATCAGGATGGATTACGAACCAAACTGATCAAAGAAATGCATGAAGCATGATCATCAGGTCACCCTGGACAACTAAAAACCCTTGAACTCCTTAAACGTGATTACTGGTGGCCTGGAATGTTCAAACATGTCAGGGAGTGGATTGAAGGATGCGCCCTCTGTCAACAGATGAAGATTAACATGCACCCAAATGTACCAGCCCTTCACCCAATTCCATCGAAAGCAACTCGCCCTTTTCAACAAGTAACCCTTGATTTCATCACTGATCTACCCCTTTCCGATGGCTTTGACTCGATCCTGGTCACAGTGGACCATGGTCTTACAAAAGGGGTAATTTTCACATCTTGCAAGAAGACAATCGATGCTCTAGGCACTGCAGAACTTTACGTCTCTAAAATCTTCAAACAGTTTGGCCTACCTGATGTTTTAATCTCAGATCGAGGACCACAGTTCTCTGCAAAAGTATTTCAGGAAATACAAAAAGCATTAGGAATCGACCACAGAATGAGCACAGCCTATCACCCCCAGACAGATGGAGAAACAGAACGAGTCAACCAGGAACTACAAGTCTATCTCCGAATGTTCTGCTCCAATGAACCGCATCTATGGAAACTGCTTCTCCCAATAGCCAAGTTTGCTCACAATAACCGACATCATGACACAATCAAGACTTCCCCATTCAGACTAATGTATGGGACGGACCCTATTGCGCTTCCCACAGCTACAACACGAATGACTATGCCAGCAGCTGAGGAATGCCTTCAGTTCCTAAGGAAGGCCAAAGAAGAAGCACTAGCAGCACATGAACTAGCTAGACAACTAGTGGCAAGACGATGCAAGGATAAGGCAACACGATTCGAAAAAGGCACTAAAGTATGGCTGGAGAACAGAAATCTTCACATACCATATCAGTCCAGAAAGCTAGCACCAAAATGAGAAGGACCCTTTGAAATCAAACAAGTGATGGGACCAGTAACATACAAATTAAAACTTCCGAAGCAATGGCGCATTCACCCTGTGTTTCATACATCACTTCTTACCCCATATAAGGAAACAACTGCGCACGGCCCGAACTATGTGAAACCACCTCCTGATCTCGTAAACGGACAAGAAGAATTCGAGGTGGAAGCAATTCTAGCCCACAGGAAGCGAGGTGCAGGCTACCATTATCTAGTTAAATGGAAAGGCTATGGATCGAATGATAATTCTTGGGAACCTGCTCACAATCTTACAAATGCCACTGATATCCTATCAGAATATCAACAATGCCAACACCTCTGAACCATGACTCGATACAGAAACCGCCACATCTTGAAACAAAACTACCATTATACAAAACGAAATTGTTCAACACTCTCTCGATACACTATAGCTCTTAAGGAAAAGACCATCTACACCCGCATACAATATCTTCCTGTCAGACACATCCCTAAAGCACCGAATCTATCAGAAAAACCCACTCGAACTGTGGCATTGGTCACACGATATTACCACATCCCTTGACTTAATCATGATCATCAGAAGAATCCATCAGGAACAACGGAGATCCCCTGCAGAGCAGTACAACAATACCTCCCTGGGTTCTATCAACCATGATTCTTGATCAATGATATACCACCTTACACTACAGGTCCACCAGTTTATCAGAATCTTGCAATAAAGAAAACCAACGTTTACGATACTAGCCATGGCAGACTCCTATGTCCAGAAGAATATGAAAAACTCGACAAACTCTCTAGAAAGATACAAGACCTTAGTGCACAGGTCTGGCTATCCAATCAAGGAATCATGCTCCCAGGAAGACCGATCCTATCTATGGATGATTATACTGATGATCTCCGCTACTTACTAGACAAACGGAAGGACCTAGTACTCAATGTTGTCAGGCAGATCAGGAGATTCCTCTCCAAACCCATCACCAATCTCAGTACCCACCAGTTCATGGCCCTGGAAATGTTCATCAGGGAAGACCATGAGCTTCTCACGAATCCGGACATACTGAATCAAATAGAAATGGATGATGAGGACCTAGATCCAGATTTCGATGAGGACAGTCTATAAAGGACAGTCAAATCGACACCAATGAATCATTCCACTCACACCTGACACCATGTTCACCTTTTTTGCCCTCGCTGCCTACTTCACCATCTTGGCCCTTCTCTCCTGCACTCACTGGCGCATTGACAAAACCGTCTTTGCCCTCTCACCCTTCCTCACTGTCCCAGACCTCCCACTCAAGGTCTTCATTGAAAATACCACGGTCATCCATTTCGAAGATGACAACCTCCACATTCACCCGGCCGACCTCCATCCCCAGATACACCCTGACGATCACCACCTCCCGCACTTTGCCCAGTTTGTCAAAAGGAACACCATGCTCACCATCGTTGCTGATGCTCTCGCCACCGCCACATGTTCTATCACCAATCTCTCCTCTGCAACCGACAATCTCACCACCCTCACCCTCACTATCAATCCACACAAGATGGCCTATGAGGAACGTGACTCCTTTCTCTGGAATGCACAAAATTTGCATCGAGCTGCCAAAGCTCTCAAATGGAAAGTAGAAACATCGACAAAAAAACTAGACAATGCTGTTAAATGGGCTGAGTCTAGGACAGATCACAGTTGGATGACTTCTGACTGGTAGAAGTTGGTGTTACGGTCGATGTCCACAACATTGTTCAGCATCCAAGTCTACAGCGACAAACAGAGTCTCAGTCTGTTCCCAATCACTGGACAAGGGTTCTAGGCACTAAGTCTGATGATGACAAAGGCTAGAGAGAGAGCGAGGAGAGTGGTTGAGGCAACGAGTGAAAGATCATTCAAGTTATGGATAAGATTCAACTAAGTTGGAACTAAGGAACTATGGTACATGAGGAGGGTTTATATACGTTGAGAGAACAATAGGAACTTAAAGGGGAAAAAGCATAGCTATCTGAGAAAGGAAAGGTAAAGGTAGCTATAAAAGGAGATAACGTCCAAGCATAACTATGGGTTTATAACGAGTAAATGTAGTCCATTAACAAAGGGAAAAGAGAACTGTAACATTACCCCCTTTGTATGCGAGAAGTCACCGACTTCTACCAGCCTGAAGTAGTCCAGCCATGATCCGTTCTGGACTCAGCCCATTTGACAGCATTGTCCAATTCTTTTGTAGAGGTCTCCACCTTCCACTTGAGCACTTCGGCGGTGCGATGCAGATTTTGGGCGTTCCACAGGAATGAATCGCATTCTTCATAGGTCATTTCATGAGGGTCAATGGTGAGGGTGAGCACAGTGAGATTGTCGGTTGCGGAGGAAAGGTTAGTGATGGAGCAAGTGGCGGCAGCGAGGGCGTCGGTGACGACGGTGAGCGTGGTGTTCTGTTTTACAAATTGGGCGAAGTGGGAAAGGTGATGGTCATCTGGATATGTCTGAGGAAGAAGGTCGGCTGGGTGGATATGAAGATCGTTGTCTTCATATTGGATGACGGTGTTGTTTTCAATGAAGATCTCGAGCGGGAGATCTTGGAAGGCGAGGAAGGGCGAGAGAGCGGCGACAGTTTCGTTAATGCGCCAGTGTGCGCAAGAGAGGAGGGCCAGGGTGACAAAGTAGGCGGTGAGGGCAAAAAAGGTGAACATGTTGGTATAATGTGAGTCTTGGCGTTAGGTGGTGATACTTGAAGAATTTATATGTATTCCAGATCGCTGATTTCCATGTCGGAGTCTGAGCTTTCTATGTCTAGTGGATCTTCGATTGCAGGGTCAGTGAGGAGTTCTCGTTCTTCCATGATGAACCTGGTTAACGAATCTAGATGTTGGATTCCTGGTGTCGTTGTTGGGGTGACTAAGAATCTTCTGATTCTTCTGACGATGTCCACTATTACCTCTCCCAGTGCCATAGACAAATATTGAAGATCATCAAGGATGTCTTCTATGAGGATGCAAGGCCTTCCTGGTATTCTGATTCTTTGGCTAATTAACCAAATTTGTGTGGTATTCTCCTGTATCTGTTTAGTGATCTTGTCCATCTGCTTATATTCTTCCGGACATAGCAGTCTTCCATGAGCACTTTCATAAACGTTACTGTTTCTGATGGCTAGAAGTTGGTAGGCAGGTGGATCGTTATTATAGGCAGGTAGATCGTCGGTTGAGAATCGTAGGTCATGGTATTTGGGAAGATAGTTCTGGATGGCATTGCAGGGGAACTCTGTTGTTCCTGAAGGGTTCTTTTGGTGATGGTGATCAATTCGAGGGATGCGGTAGTATCGTGTGACCAATACCACAGTTCGGGTGAATTTTCCTGATGGGTTCGGTGCTCTACGAGCATGTCGGAAGGGGAGGTATTGTATGCGGGTGTAGACGGTCTTTTCTTTAAGAGCTATAGTGTATCGAGAGAGTGTTGAGCAGTTCTGTTTTGTGTAGTGGTAATTTTGTTTCAAGACGTGGCGGTTTCTGTATCGAGTCATGGTTCAGAGGTGTCGGCGTTGTTGGTATTCTGATAGGATATCAGTGGCATTTGCAAGATTGCAAGTGGGTTCCCAAGAGTTATCATTCGATCCGTAGCCTTTCCATTTAACTAGATAATGGTAACCTGCACCTCGCTTCCTGTGAGCTAGAATTGCCTCTACCTTGAATTCTTCTTGTCCATTTACAAGGTCAGGGGGTGGTTTCACATAATTCAGGCCATGCACAGTTGTTTCTCTATACGGGGTAAGGAGTGACGTATGAAACACAGGGTGAATGCGCCATTGTTTTGGGAGTTTCAATTTGTATGTTACTGGTCCCATTACTTGTTCGATTTCAAAGGGTCCTTCTCGTTTTGGTGCTAGCTTTCTGGATTGATATGGTATGTGAAGATTTTGGTTCTCAAGCCACACTTTGGTGCCTTTTTCAAATCGCATTGCTTTGTCCTTGCATTGTCTTGCCACTAGTTGTTTTGCTAGTTCATTGATCATTCCTAGAAATTCGACTTCTTGCGTGGCAAACTTGCATTTCTCAAGTTTCAGGAATAGATCATTATCTTGTAACTGTTGCAAAATTTGTTTTGTCCGCTCCTCCAGCTGTTCTAGTGTTTCCGCACAGATTAGCATGTCATCCATGTAAATGATCAGCCATCCTTCATTGATCATGTCCCTAAAGTACTCGTTCATCATAGTTTGGAAGGTTGACAGCGAGTTGCATAATCCAAAGAACATTACTGTTGGTTCGTAGAGCCCTCGATTGGTAATAAAGGCTGCTTTCCATTCATCTCCCTTCTTGATGCGAACGTTGTTGTATCCCCATCGGAGGTCTAGTTTGGTGAAATACTTGGCACCTCGTAATTTAGTCATGAGATCAGAAACAAGGGGAAGGGGATATGCATTTTTGACGGTCCATTCATTCAGGTATTGGTAATCCTGACAGGGTCGGAGTGCTCCACTTTCCTTCTTTGCTACAAAGAAGAATGGTGACGCCTGCAGTGATGTGGATGGCTTAATGTATCCTTTCTTGAGTTGTTCGTCAATCCATTCGTCTAACAGTCCTTGTTCCTTGACTGATAGAGGGTAAAGTTTACTAGCTTTTGGGACAAAACCCTCCTTTGTGTTGATTGCGTGATCCCACGGTTGACTGGATGGGAAGCGTTCTGATGCCTTCTTGTCAAAGATGGTGCGCCATTGCTCATATTCTGTAGGTAGAGTGGTGGATGGTTTGTCTTTCTTTAACCTATGCTCTAGTTCCTGTGATGCCGATGTTTTAACTCTAATCCAATAGTCATCCTCGCCCCATTGCTGGGAGTCAAGGGCTAGCTGCCAGATTGCTTTTGGCGATGTGTCCAGGTCTCCAATTTTCAGAGATTTCTCTTGCCAGTTGATGATCAGGTTATTTTCTTCTAACCAGGGTATTCCTAGAATCATTCGTTGATCGCCTAGCTTAGTGATCCAGAACCAATTGATAAACTGCTGTCCCTCGATTATGTAGCATATTTTGGTTCAATGTGTGATCATTCCTTTCACATTTACTGTTCCATCTGCGTTTCTTACTTTGATTGGTTTCTTAAGTCGTTCTTTCCTGAGCTCTTTCACTGCTCCTTCATCTACGAAGTTTCCTTCTGCTCCACAATTGATTAGAGCAGATGTTCCAGCGGGTAAATCGGTCGATTTGATAGTTAACGAAATGCGCTTGTCATTGTTGGATAGTACTATTACAGAATCAAGTGCTAACTGTTCAGATCTCAATAATAAGGAAGGGCCAACTGCTGAGTGATGCTTCCTGACTAAAAACCCTTGTTTTCGAATTCATTTAAGAGGGCATTCTTCTCTTCAGTAGACATTGCTGAAAAGATGGCTCTAATTTTCTTTGCTGGTTCGTCTTCTTCCTTCTGTTGTTCCTCAGTGATGGAACGGACAGCCTTATTCTGATAAGAAGACCTGGATGAAGATGCATCATTACGTTTTGGGCAGTTCCTGGAGATGTGTCCCTGTGTTCCACATCTGAAACACTTGCCAGTCTTTCGGTATTCCTCCTTTTGATCATCTGTCAATCAGCTAGGGGTCGTAGTATTTATAGCTCTGATTGTTCCAGATCGGTTGTTATTTCGATTGAAACGTGTTCCAGATCCATTATTGGTTCTCCTGTTTCCCTGTCCTGTCATGTCCCAAGTGTTATGGTGATCCTCAGCCTTGTCATAGGCTTCTTGCATCGTCCTGATCTTCCTTTGGTCTTGTAAGATTGTTCTAGCAAGTTCTAAGGGTAATCCTTTGATGAATGCCTGCAATTGAGTGGGTATTCCAGTGAGTCCAGAGGTTCCTATATCCATGTGAAATTTTCTGATGTATTCTGGGACTGAAACACTGTTTCCAACTCTTAATTTGGATAGATTGTTCAGGGCTCGAAGGGCGCTGTTGACTTCTCCCCAGTCATTGATGAAACGTGTTTCAAATGCTTCATAGTTGCTCCATTTGAATGTGGCTGTGGTACTGCCTCTGTTGTCATTCGATTCGCTTCGGATAATAGTCTTCCAGTCGTCTAGTTCTGGTCCCATGCATGCAAGTGCATATCTGACTTTCTTCTCATCTTTTCCTTCATAGTTCTGTTCGTTGAGGGTAAAGTAATCCTCAAGCTGTCCTAAAAATGACCTTGCTTCGATTTGTTTGCCTGTAAAAGGTCGTATAGGTTGCGGTTTGATATCTCCTTTAGAGCTAGCACTGGTTTCAGATGCCATTCTTGGTTCAGGAGTGATTGGTGGTTCGGGGTTAATCAGTGGTTCAGGGGTTGGTGTTCTAGTGATCGGGTTCGGTTCTGGAGTAGGGGTTCTACTCGGAGTTCTGGGTTTCGGAGATGGGGGTGGTCCTTGTTTCGAGTAATCTGTATCAAATGGATTTTCCTCAAGCTTGGCTTGTTCAATTCGTAATAATTCCTCCCACTCTGCTAAAAGGCTAGCTGTAATTCCGTGTTGGTCGCTTCCACTAAAGAATTTCCTATAGAGGGTCCTTCCTGGTTCGTTTTCTGGTTCCTTAACAAGGTAGAGCGGTTCTCCTTGTACTTCACTACCCCAGTCTAGGTAGATTTGATCGGGTAAATCGAATTCAAAGGCTCCTGAGTAGAAGTCTCCTGAAAAATATTTGTCTGGGACTGGTTCATTTTGTTTCCGTCCTTCTGTAACAAAGTACCAGGTTCGTTGGTAGAGAAAAATTTCTCGTTGTCAAAGGTAGTATTTCCCCTTATAGGTGACGGATCCGTTCGGGGGTCGTTCCTGAGAGCTGCGGGTCTCAATGGTGTCGGCTAGGGGTGATACCCTGAGCTGGTCCTGAGTTCCAACTTATGTTACAGTCAATGTCCACAACGTCATTCAGCGTCCAAGTCTACAGTGACAAACAGAGTCTCGATCTGTTCCCAATCACTGGACAAGGGTTCTAGGCACTAAGTCTGATGATGACAAAGGCTAGAGAGAGAGCGAGGAGAGTGGTTGAGGCGACGAGCGAAAGATCGTTCAAGTTATGGATAAGATTCGACTAAGTTGGAACTAAGGAACTATGGTACACGAGGAGGGTTTATATACGTTGAGAGAACAATAGGAACTTAAAGGGGAAAGAGCATAGCTATCTGAGAAAGGAAAGGTAAAGGTAGCTATAAAAGGAGATAATGTCCAAGTGTAACTATGGGTTTATAACAAGTAAATGTAGTCCATTAACAAAGGGAAAAGAGAACTGTAACAGTTGGTGACTTCTCGCATACAAAGGGGGTAATGTTACAGTTCTCTTTTCCCTTTGTTAACAAACTACATTTACTTGTTACAAACCCATAGTTACGCTTGGACATTATCTCCTTTGATAGCTACCTTCACCTTTCCTTTCCTAGATAGCTATGCTCTTTCCCCTTTAGTTTCTATTGTTCTCTTAACGTATATAAACCCCTCTCATGTACCGTAGTTCTTTAGTTCCAACTTAGTTGAATCTTATCCATAACTTGAACACTCTTTTGCTCGTCACCTCAACTGCTCTCTTCACTTTCACTCTAGCCTTCGTCATCGTCAGACTTAGTGCCTAGAACCCTCGTCCAGTGATTGGGAACAGACCGAGACTCTGTTCGTCGCTGTAGACTTGGACGCTGAATGACATTGTGGACATTGACCGTAACATGTCCCTGTGTTCTGCATCTGAAACACTTTCTGGTCTTTTGGTACTCTTCTTTTTGATCATCTGTCAATCGGCTAGGTGTCATGGTATTTATAGCCCTGATTGTTCCGGATCAATTGTTGTTTCGATTGAAACGTGTTCCAGATCCATTGTTGGTTCTCCTGTTTCCTTGTCCTGTCATATCCCAGGCGTTATGGTGATCCTCAGCCTTGTCATAGGCCTCTTGCATCGTTTTGATCTTCCTCTGGTCCTGTAAGATTGTTCTAGCAAGTTCTAAGGGTAATCCTTTGATGAATGCCTGCAACTGAGCAGGTATTCCTGTGAGCCCAGAGGTTCCTATGTCCATGTGAAATTTCCTAATGTATTCTGGGACTGAAATGCTGTTTCCAACTCTTAATTTGGATAGATTGTTCAGGGCTCAAAGGGCACTGTTGACTTCTCCCCAGTCATTGATGAAACGTGTTTCAAATGCTTCATAATTGCTCCATTTGAACGTGGCTGTGGTACTGCCTCTACTGTCGTTCAATTCGCCTCGAATAATGGTTTTCCAGTTGTCCAATTCTGGTCCCATGCATGCAAGTGCATACCTGACTTTCTTTTCATCTTTTCCTTCATAGTTCTGTTTGTTGAGGGTAAAGTAATCCTCAAGCTGTCCTAAAAACAATCTTGCTTCGATTCGTTTACCTGTAAAAGGTCGTATAGGCTGTGGTTTGATATCTCCTTTAGAGCTAGCACTGGTTTCAGACGCCATTCTTGGTTCAGGAGTAGTTGGTGGTTCAGGGTTGATCAGTCTCAGTTCTGGAGTAGGGGTTCTACTCAGGGTTCTTGGTTTTGGAGATGGGGGTGGTCCTTGTTTCAAGTAATCTGTATCAAATGGGTTTTCCTCAAGCTTGGCTTGTTTGATTCATAGTAATTCCTCCCACTCTGCTAAAAGGCTAGCTGTGATTCCGTGTCAGTCACTGTCTCTAAAGAAATCTCTATAGAGGGTCCTTCCTGGGTCATTTTCTGGTTCTCAGACAAGGTAGAGCAGTTCTCCTTGTACTTCACTACCCCAGTCTAGGTAGATTTGATCGGGTAAATCGAATTCAAAGACTCCTGAGTAGAAGTCTCCTGAAAAATATCTGTCTGGGACTGGTTCATTTCATTTCCGTCCTTCTGTAACAAAATACCAGGTTTGTTGGTAGAGAAAAACTTCTCATTGTCCAAGGTAGTATTTCCCCTTATAGGTGACGGATCCGTTCGGGGGTTGTTCCTGAGAGCTGCGGGTCTCAATGGTGTCAGCTAGGGATGATACCCTGAGCTAGTCCTGAGTTCCAACTTATGTTACGGTTGATGTCCACAATGTCATTCAGTGTCCAAGTCTACAGTGACAAACAGAGTCTCGGTCTGTTCCCAATCACTGGACAAGGGTTCTAGGCACTAAGTCTGATGATGACGAAGGCTAGTGAGAGAGTGAGGAGAGCGGTTGAGACAATGAGCAAAAGAGTGTTCAAGTTATGGATAAGATTCAACTAAGTTGGAACTAAAGAACTATGGTACATGAGAGGGGTTTATATACGTTTAGAGAACAATGGGAACTAAAGGGGAAAAGGCATAGCTATCTTGGAAAGGAAAGATGAAAGTAGCTATTAAAAGAGATAACATCCAGGCATGACTATGGGTTCGTAACAAGTAAATGTAGTCTGTTAACAAAGGGAAAAGAGAACTGTAACAATGCTGGACCAAAGTTTTCTTTGAAGAACTCTTTGCTTTTTCCTTTAACATCTCTGATCTGATTAACTATTTGCATAGTTTCTTGATCAGTTTGATTGTTAATAGGTGCAATTCTATTAATTAATTTTGAAGAAGATGATTGTGGAGAATCCAAATTCATTTTATCATGGTTATCTGTTATAACCATATTGGCAAATCGTTTAAGATTCTGCCTATCCTTCTTGGTTAAATCCTCAGGATTATGGGTAGCTTTAGAGATCAGGTTTAATTTCTTTTGCCTGTTATCTCTATTACGCTTGTTTTTAGCCCATTTTGGTCCTTTTTGATTTCCAGGAGGTACATATGCAGGTTGATGACTTGGACCTGCTTGTGCATTATTATGCACAAATTTCCCTTTTGGCAGATTCACATGGGGTGTGAATGATTTTTTATAAGGCTTTTTGCTTTTGGACAATTTGTATCCTCCTTTCGAAACAAAATGTGCAGAAGGAGCACCTTGGTCAGCTTTATGACGCTGCCACTCATTCTCTATTACAGGAATGAGGTCATTTAACTTTGTTGTTCCCAAAACTTGTTTCAGGAGACAATAAGTTTTAAATGAATCCCAAGATTGTGGTAATCAATCTAGGACTTCCATTACTTTGAAGTCATCATCAAATGCTTTACCACATGCTTCCATTCTGGCCCATTTTTGCATCAGTTCATGTACTGATTCTGCAGGACTCTTTCCTTTTGGAAATTCCCAAGATTTTGTGTCTTTATAAATATTAAAGACTCCAACTGCTCCAGGATTTGAAAATGCTGCACGCAGTGCATCCCAAGTTTCTTTTGATGTCTCTTTGACATAAATATTAAGAGACTGTGACAAACATAGGGAAATTATCTCATTTGCTTTGTTGTCATTCTCAAGAAATTCTTGGTGTAGCTTCCATTTTTGATTTAAAGCTGCTACACATCCTGCTGTTACTGTAGCACTTCCCAAATCCGATTGGTCCGCCTCAGTGAATGGCATATGAGTTACTCCCCCTGTAACATATTGCCATACACTTTTGGACTGGAGCAATGCTCTCATTAATCATTCCCAGATAGCATAATTGCTAGATCTTTTTAAAATGGGAACTTTGTCTTTATCATTATTATCCACTCCAACTCTCCAATGGCTTTTATTAGTTTTAGCCATTTTATCCAAATTTGCCCAACCATATTTTCCTTTATGAGCAATTTGGAGATGAAAATGATCATTCTTTTGTTCTGTCAGGATAAAGCCAATGTCTTTTCATAAGGCATGGCTTATTTCAGACAATTCCTTAATAGTAGGATATGTCTTCCACACATATTTTGACAATGCTCGTAGTTTTATAGTGTTACGATTCTCTTTTCCCTTTGTTAAAGGACTATATTTATTTGTTACAAACCCATAGTTACGCTTGGACGTTATCTCCTTTGGTAGCTACCTTCATCTTTCCTTTCTTAGATAGCTATGCTCTTTCCCCTTATATTCTTATTGTTCTCCTAACATATATAAACCCCTCCCATGTACCGTAGTTCCTTAGTTCCAACTTAGTCGAATCTTATCCATAACTTGAACGCTCTTTTGCTCGTCGCCTCAACCGCTCTCCTCACTCTCTCTCTAGCCTTCGTCATCGTCAGACTTAGTGCCTAGAACCCTTGTCCAGTGATTGGGAACAGACCGAGAACTCTGTTTGTCACTGTAGACTTGGACACTGAACGACATTGTGGACATCGACCGTAACATAAGTTGGAACTCAGGACTAGCTCAGGGTATCATCCCTAGCCAACACCATTGAGACCCGCAGCTCTCAGGAACGACCCCCGAACGGATCCGTCACCTATAAGGGGAAATACTACCTTGAACGACGAGAAGTTTTTCTCTACCAACGAACCTGGTACTTTGTTACAGAAGGATGGAAACGAAACGAACCAGTCCCAAACGAATACTTTTCAGGAGACTTCTACTCAGGAGTATCTGAATTCGATTTACCCGATCAAATCTACCTAGACTGGGGTAGTGAAATACAAGGAGAACCGCTCTACCTTGTCAAGGAACCAGAAAACGACCCAGGAAGGACTCTCTACAGAAGATTCTTTAGAGACAGCAACCGACACGGAATCACAGCTAGTCTTTTAGCAGAGTGGGAGGAATTACTACGAATTGAACAAGCCAAGCTTGAGGAAAACCCGTTTGATACAGATTACTTGAAACAAAGACCACCCCCATCTCCGAAAACCAGAACCCCGAGTAGAACCCCTACTCCAGAACCGAAACCAATCACCAGAACACCAACCCCTGAACCACCGATCAACCCCAAGCCACCGATTACTCCTGAACCAAGAATGGCGTCTGAAACCAGTGCTAGCTCTAAAGGAGATATCAAACCGCAGCCTATACGACCCTTTACAGGCAAACGAATCGAAGCAAGGTCATTTTTAGGACAGCTTGAGGATTACTTTACCCTCAATGAACAGAACTATGAAGGAAAAGATGAGAAGAAAGTTAGATATGCGCTTGCGTGCATGGGACCAGAATTAGACGATTGGAAAACGATCATCCGAAGCGAATTGAATGACAACAGAGGCAGTACCACAGCCATGTTCAAATGGAGCAACTATGAAGCATTTGAAACACGTTTCATCAATGATTGGGGAGAAGTCAACAGCGCCCTTAGAGCCCTGAACAATCTATCCAAATTAAGAGTTGGAAACGGCGTTTCAGTCCCAGAATACATCAGAAAATTTCGTATGGATATAGGAACCTCTGGACTCACTGAGATACCCGCTCAATTGCAGGCATTCGTCAAAGGACTACCATTAGAACTTGCTAGAACGATCTTACAGGACCAAAGGAAGATCAAGACGATGCAAGAAGCCTATGATAAGGCCGAGGATCACCATAACGCTTGGGACATGACAGGACAAGGAAACAGGAGAACCAATGATGGATCTGGAACACGTTTCAATCGAAACAATAACAACCGATCTGGAGCAATCAGAGCTATAAATACCACAATCCCTAGCCGATTAACAGATGATCAAAAAGAGGAATACCGAAAGACTGGCAAGTGTTTCAGATGTGGAACACAGGGACACATCTCCAGGAACTGCCCAAAACGCAATGATGCATCTTCATCCAGGTCTTCTTACCAGAATAAGGCTGTCCGTTCCGTCACTGAGGAACAACAGAAGGAAGAGGACGAACCAGCAAAGAAAATTAGAGCCATCTTTTCAGCAATGTCTACTGAAGAGAAGAACGCCCTCTTAAACGAATTCGAAAACGAGGGTTTTTAGTTAGGAAGCGTCACTCAGCGGTTGGCCCTTCCTTATTATCGAGATCTGAACAGTTAGCGCTTGATTCTGTAATAGTACTATCCAACAATGACAAGCGCATTTCACTAACTATCAAATCGACCGATTTACCCGCTGGAACATCTGCCCTAATCGACTGTGGAGCAGAAGGAAATTTCGTAGACGAAGGAGCAGTAAAGGAGCTCAGGAAAGAACGACTTAAGAAACCGATTAAAGTCAGAAACGCAGATGGAACAGTAAATGTGAAAGGAATGATCACACATCGGACCAAGATATGCTATATGATCGAAGGACAACAGTTTATCAATTGGTTCTGGATCACTAAACTAGGGGATCAACGAATGATCCTAGGGATACCTTGGTTGGAAGAGAATAACCCGATCATCAATTGGCGAGAAAAAACTCTGAAAATTGAAGATCTGGACACATCGCCAAAAGCAATTTGGCAGCTAGCCCTTGACTCCCAGCAATGGGGTGAAGATGATTACTGGATCAGAGTTAAAACATCGGCATCACAGGAATTAGAACATAGGCTAAAGAAAGACGAACCATCTACCACTCTACCGACAGAATATGAGCAATGGCGCACCATCTTTGACAAAAAGGTGTCAGAATGCTTCCCATCCAGTCAACCGTGGGATCATGCTATTAACACGAAAGAAGGCTTTGTCCCAAAGGCTAGTAAACTCTACCCTCTATCCGTCAAAGAACAGGGGCTGTTAGACGAATGGATTGATGAACAGCTCAAGAAAGGATACATTAAACCATCTACATCACCGCAGGCATCACCGTTCTTCTTTGTAGCAAAGAAAGAAAGCGGAGCACTCCGACCCTGTCAGGATTATTGATATCTCAATGAATGGACCGTCAAGAACACATATCCCCTTCCCTTAGTTTCCGATCTCATGACTAAACTACGAGGCGCCAAGTACTTCACCAAACTAGACCTCCGGTGGGGATACAATAATGTTCGCATCAAAAAGGGAGATGAATGGAAAGCGGCCTTTATCACCAATCGAGGACTCTATGAACCCACAGTGATGTTCTTTGGATTATGCAACTCGCCGTCAACCTTTCAAACTATGATGAACGAATACTTTAAGGATATGATCAATGAAGGATGGTTAGTCATCTACATGGATGACATGCTAATTTGCGCAGAATCACTGGAACAACTGGAAGAGCGGACAAAACGGATTTTACAACGGTTACAAGATAACAATCTATTCCTGAAATTAGAAAAATGCAAGTTCGCCACGCTGGAAGTTGAATTCTTAGGAATGATCATCACCCCTGGACGCATTCAGATGGACCCAATAAAGTTAGCAGGGATCGCCGATTGGCCAGTCCCTACCACAGTCAAACAGGTCCGATCCTTCCTCGGATTTGGGAATTTTTACCGACGTTTCATTGGAAACTTTGCCGCCATCACTAAACCACTTACCGACCTCACTAAGAAAACCGAACCATTCGACTGGACAGCCGAACGGAACCAGGCCTTTGAGATTCTAAAGAAACGATTTGCGTCTATGCCAGTGTTATTAATGCCAGATCCAACCCGACCCTTTATTCTTCAAACTGATGCATCAAATAAAGCAATAGGAGCAGTTTTGAAACAAGCTGATGAGACAGGATCCTTACACCCTTGTGGATTTATTTCACATGCCCTAACACAAATGGAGCAAAATTACCAGATCTATGACAGAGAACTTTTGGCAATCATCAAGGGATTAGCAACCTGGCGACACCTACTACATGGATCACCCCATACCACGATAGTTCATTGCAATCACAAGAATTTGTCCTATTATCGAACCGCCCAATGCCTGACACCAAGACAAGCTAGATGGTCGTCCCTACTATCAGAATTTGACCTACGTATTGAGCACGTCCCTGGCACGAAAATGTTCGAAGCAGATGCCCTATCCCGACATCCTGACCATATGGGAAATAGTGAATCACAGGAAGATGTCATAGTCTTACTGGAGGATCGTTTTATTCGTCTTATTGCAGAAGATCTAGTCACGGAAATTCAGAAGGCAATGTCAAAAGATGATTTTGGACGAATTCTAATTGAGGTTATTACCACGCACCATGCCCCACCGATCAAATCAAATATACAGGATTGGTCTTATACAAATGGCATTGTTCACTATCTTGGCAAGACCTATATCCCTGACCAGGACGGGCTACGGACCAAACTGATTAAAGAAACACACGAGGCACGATCATCTGGCCACCCCGGACGATTAAAGACCCTTGAACTCCTTAAACGCGACTACTGGTGGCCCGGAATGTTCAAACATGTCAGAGAATGGATAGAAGGATGCGCCCTTTGCCAACAAATGAAGATTAACACACACCCAAATGTACCAGCCCTTCACCCGATTCAGTCAAAAGCAACCTGCCCCTTTCAACAAGTAACCCTTGATTTCATCACTGATCTACCCCTTTCCGATGGCTTTGACTCGATCCTGGTCACGGTGGACCATGGCCTTACAAAGGGGGTAATTTTCACACCTTGCAAGAAGACGATCGATGCACTAGGCACTGCGGAACTTTACGTATCCGAAATTTTCAAATGGTTTGGCCTACCCAATGTGTTGATCTCAGATCAAGGACCACAGTTCTCCGCAAAAGTATTTCAAGAAATACGAAAAGCATTAGGAATTGACCATAGAATGAGTACAGCCTATCATCCTCAAACTGACGGGGAAACAGAACAAGTCAACCAGGAACTAGAAGTCTATCTCCAAATGTTCTGTTCCAATGAACCACATCTATGGAAACCGCTTCTCCCAATAGCTGAATTTGCCCACAATAACTGACATCACGACACAATCAAAACTTCTCCATTCAGACTAATGTATGGAGCGGACCCTGTTGCGCTTCCCACAGCTACTACGCGAATGACCACACCAGCAGCAGAGGAGCGCCTTCAGTTCCTAAGGGAAGCCAGAGAAGAAGCGCTAGCAGCACATGAGCTAGCAAGACAACTAGTGGCAAGGCGACGCAAGGACAAAGCAATACAATTTGAAAAGGGTACCAAAGTATGGCTTGAAAACCGAAATCTTCACATACCATATCAGTCCAGAAAGCTAGCACCAAAACGAGAAGGACCCTTCGAAATCGAACAAGTAATGGGACCAGTAACATACAAATTGAAACTCCCGAAACAATGGCGCATTCACCCTGTGTTTCATGCGTCACTCCTTACCCCGTACAGGGAAACAACTGCGCACGGCCCGAATTATATGAAACCACCCCCTGATCTCGTAAATGGACAAGAAGAATTCGAGGTAGAGGCAATTCTAGCCCACAGGAAACGAGGCGCAGGCTACCATTACCTAGTTAAATGGAAAGGCTACGGATCGAACGACAACTCTTGGGAACCTGCTCGCAATCTTGCAAACGCCACTGATATCCTATCAGAGTATCAACAACGTCGACACCTCTGAACCATGACACGATATAGAAACCGCCACGTCTTGAAACAAAACTATCACTATACAAAACGGAACTGCTCAACACTCTCTCGATACACTATAGCTCTTAAAGAAAAAACCATCTATACCCACATACAATACCTCCCCTTCCAACACGCTCTTAGAGCACCGACCCCACCAGGAAAACTTACCTGAACTATGGCATTAATCACACGATACTATCGCACCCCTCGTCTTGATCACCGTCACCAAAAGAACCCTTCAGGGATAACGGAATTCCCCTGCAATGATGCCCGGAACTATCTCCCCAAGTACCACGACCTACGATTTTTGACTGATGATCTACCTCTCTATAATAACAATCCACCTGCATACCAACTTTTAGCCACCAAAAGCAGTGATGTTTATAAAAGCGCTCATGGAAGGCTGCTTTGCCCAGAAGAATATAAACAAATGGACGAAATCACTAAACAGACGCGGGAGTGTAGCGCGCAGATCTGGTTAATTAGCCGAAGAATCAGAATACCGGGAAGACCTCGCATTTTCATGGAAGATATCCTCGACGAACTTGATTATTTATCTATTGCGATGACACAGGTAATAGTGGATATCGTTAGGCGAATCAGAAAATTCCGAATTACACCAACAACGACACCAGGGATTGAACATCTGAATTCATTAACCATATTCCTCAGGGAAGAACAAGACCTCCTCACTGACCCTGCAATCGAAGACCCGTTGAACACAGAAAATTGGGACTCCGACACGGAAAGCAGCGACCAGGAACATGTATAAAAGCCTCCAGGTATCACCACCTAACGCAATTAACACGCATTACACCACTATGTTCACCTTCTTCGCCCTCGCCACCTATTTCACCATCCTTCTCCTTCTCTCCTGCGCTCATTGGCGCATCGACAAAACCACCGCCGCCTTTTCACCCTTTATCGCCATCCCAGACCTCCCACTCGAGGTCTTCATTGAAAATACCACAGTCGTCCACTTCGAGGACGACGACCTCCACATCCACCCCGCCGACCTACTTCCTCAAGTGTATCCTGACGACCACCACCTCCCTCACTTCACCCAGTTCATCAAGAGGAACACCACGCTCACCGTTGTTGCCGACGCCCTCGCCGCCGCCACCTGCTCCATTACCAACCTCTCCTCCGCCACGGATAATCTTGCCGCCCTTACCCTCACCATAGACCCACACGAGATGACCTACGAGGAGCGTGATTCTTTTCTCCGAAACGCGCAAAACCTGCACAGAGCTGCTGAGGCTCTTAAATGGAAAGTGGAAACAGCAACAAAGGAGCTAGACAACACTGTCAAGTGGGCTGAGTCTAGAACGGACCACGGCTGGACGACCTCTGGCTGGTAGAAGTCGGTGACTTCTCGCATACAAAGGGGGTAATGTTACGATTCTCTTTTCCCTTTGTTAAAGGACTATATTTACTTGTTACAAACCCATAGTTACGCTTGGACGTTATCTCCTTTGGTAGCTACCTTCATCTTTCCTTTCTTAGATAGCTATGCTCTTTCCCCTTATATTCTTATTGTTCTCCTAACGTATATAAACCCCTCCCATGTACCGTAGTTCCTTAGTTCCAACTTAGTCGAATCTTATCCATAACTTGAATGCTCTTTTGCTCGTTGCCTCAACCGCTCTCCTTGCTCTCTCTCTAGCCTTCGTCATCGTCAGACTTAGTGCCTAGAACCCTTGTCCAGTGATTGGGAACAGACCGAGAACTCTGTTTGTCACTGTAGACTTGGACACTGAACAACGTTGTGGACATCGACCGTAACATATAGCTGCCAAATAACACATGCCTGGTTTGTGCCAAACAGGTTGTTCATATGTGTGTTTCAGAACTTGATTTGTAGTATGTACAAATAAAAGTTCTCCTGACTCTAAAGCTCTATTATTTTGAGCATTTAGAAATGTCTCATTTTCATCATCAGATAATTCCCAATGAGAATTATCAGAGCCATATAATAAATCTTCAAAGATCTGATCCTTTGATTCTTTTAATTCATCATGTGTAGGAATATGATTCCTAGGCTCTTTGGAGTGGGCATTAATAATGATTTTATCAGCTTCCTTCCTCTTCAGCCGATTTTCTTTCTGATGTTGTTTCTTGAGTTGTCTCTTTTGATAAGCTAACTCAAGTTTCTGTTTGTCAGAATCTATCCAAGATTCTGCTGCAGTGGCATGGTTCTTGTATTCTTGAACTTCTTGTTGTAATTTGTTAATTACAACATTTGCCTTTGTTTTTTCTTGCATATGAAGCACTCACTCCTTGAAATTTGCCTTTTGTTGGATCATAGTGAATTCTTGTAGATCCAACTTGTCATCCTTTAATATTTCATTCTGATCTATTAAAGTGTCACAAGTTTTAATGACATTTTTGACAGTTGAGGCAATTTCTTGGATTGTTGTTTGATGAGTAGCAACCATTATTTTCGCATCCTCAACTAACTCATTTGCATCATATGCCATATGCAAGTTTTTATTGAGAAGTGTGGAATCACTCCTCCTATTCTTAACTACATGTATTTTATTTGGGGATACTCCCAAATTTACAAAGGCAGTGGCAATATTCTGCCACTCCAAAGTTTGGTGTGCCCATCTGGCACATTTATCTCGTGTCTCTCCTTCACTGTTCCCATTATTGGGTTGTATCAAAAGTGGGTTCTCCTTGATTTCCCACTTCGACGCATTGGTAACAACCCTTGCTCCCCATGTGGCAAGCCATTTATCATGGTGCCTATTCTGCTCTGCAGCAGATAACAAATAAACCTTGTTAGGATCTTTGTTTTTAGGGAAGCTAATGGGACCATGTACTTTCTCCATGCCCTTTTTTGCAGTGGTGGCATAAGTGGTCCTAGATGGACCAGGAACAGGAATTGGTGTTCTGTTTTCAGTATTCCCTATAATAGGATAGGGAGTAGCAGGCTTATAATTGCCACTGTGAATAGTGTTTAACAATTGCTGTGGGCAGAGCATCACCACCAATTTCTCCAACAGGAACTGTTGTGGGTTTTGTATATTTACCCCTTAGTTCCTTGAAATGGCGAAGAGATTTTTTATTTCTGAGAGATTGAGCCATATTTCACTCATGGTCTTGCACTCATCATGCAATCTTCTCAGCAATTCTTTTCTCTTCCCGTTTTTTGGCCTCCTCAATCTGCTTCTGGTGCTGGGCAATGATGTTTTGATTTTGCCAAAGTAAATCATCGGCAAATTGAACATCACAGGAGGTTGACGGCCCAGAGCTGGTGGCATGTGTCTTGCTGGCACAATGTTTGTGCTCAACAGACACAAAGAGGTTGCCATGGAGAGGTGGCGATACGTATTCCTGTTTAATAACAGGAGAAGGTGATGGCAAGCGGAGAGTAGGGAGTGATGAGGAGGTGGAGATGGATATTGCCAGACTTGCCAGCAGCATTTTCTCTTTGCTGGAGCAGTTATCCCGCTTTTTGGCCAGTCCTGAATCCATTATGTTGCCCAATTTGAATTGGGCTGCAGTCTCTTTTCCTTTGTAGCATGATGCTACACTAAAAAGAGCTGCATTTTCTGACTTTTCATCAGAAATAATTATTGCCTCCTCAGGTAGGAGGTCAAAATAGTTGATTTGTTGACCCAACAAACCATTGCTAGATGGGGAGCTGGAGGATTGTCCAGCTATAGCAGCATATGAGCTGCTTTGTCCAGCAATTTTGCCGGAAATGTGTTTGCCAGCAGTTTTGCCAGTTGCCGTCTCCTTTTTGCCAGTTGCTGAACCGGCAATGGAGGTTGCCTTGCCTGAACCAGCATATTTGCCAGTTTTGCTGATGATTTTGCCAGGTTTTCCAGCAACTCTTCCTGATTTGCTGACAGTGAAGAAATCATTGTCGACAACAATGCTAATAGTTTTCTTGCCAGTATTGCTGGGAGATCTGGCAGGCAAAGTTGAGGAAATCAAGATGGGAGACATTTTGCTGGCAGTGGCAAAAACAGCGGCAGAAGCAGCAGAGGCAGCAGAGACATTGGAGGAGGTAGAGGAAGACATTGTTTTTTGTTATTTATATATTTATTTGTAAAAACAAGTAAATATGATGAGAGGGTTGGTTTGGTTTGAGGATCTGGAAAAAATCCAGTCAGCATTTGCTTTTCTAGACTAGTAGCAATGCGCATGTCTTTGATGCTCCTGGTTAGGGCAGCACAGGTGCCTCCCTTGACAGGGACAGAGATCGCTTTTTAGGTAATTCATCGTCATCAGGGAAGTATCCTCCTTCCCTGATTTATGGTTTCGGGGCTCCATCAAATCCCAACAACCAAGGTATAAAAGGAGTATAATAAATATCTATTTTTAATTGTATACTATGCCGCTAAGAAGCAATCCTAATCTAGATGGGATGCTAACCAGTGCCCATCAATGGTTTGCATGTACCAAGGGACAATGCCCAAGCAGCACAACCTTTGTAAAGAAATAGACTACATAATCGCAGAAAGATGGGACAGAAACCCATATAATGATATAAGCGCATAATTATTCACAGCCAATAGGGGGGCGCATAAGCCTTTTGATCATGACCATAACCATGATCTTTATCCATCCTAAGATGGCCCTAAACCCAGAGGCAGTTGATAAGGGAGTATCCTCTGACTCCTCCAGACACCAGGTCCTTGCGGACATGTCCAGATTATGATTTTTGTATTACCAGGGTTATCAGAAACCTGGGGCTTGTGAGATGAGCCACACCAAGTATTATTCTCACACCTCTCCAGGTGGAGATCAGATTGGTTAGATCTGATCTAGCTCTTTGTTTGGTGAGCTCCAAGGTTATGTTAGCCTTTTACAAACAGTTGATAATACATTGTATACACTACAGCTAGGGCTCCTTACCCAACAAACCTGATTTGTTTATTTTTGGTATAATTACCAAAAGCAATCCTTCCAGGGGCTGTGACAGCTATCTCCCTCCCTGTCCTTGAGACAGGGTTGTCAAGGGGAAGGGTCACCAGGTCTGTGAGCAGATGGGGCCCATAACCTGTCAAAGCAGAGCATGACAGGGGCGCAGTAGAATGGGTAGAGCTGGTGAGTAAATACTCACTTGTAGCTGTAGTTTATCACTTAGGTCTGCTTGTGGCGATCACCTAGTAGAGCAGAGAACTTGAACTGTAGATTGACGACTACATACACAGGTATATATACTATCTATCTACATACATGAGGTCAGCAATATTAGTATTGCTGACTGATGATTTATATTGCACTTGGTAATGTGCAGTCATTGCTGTGTTCAATGCTATGTGAAACACAGCATTGCACAGTTGTGCGCATGGTGCACTTATTGTCTGAGTATGACATGTGTCCAACTCATCAAATATACTTTTTGTCCCATCACCATATTATCTGCAAGGAGAATGGACCATTTTGGAACAGATAAGATAAGATCAGTTAAGATCGGAGTGATCCAAAATGTTATCACAATCTTTACAGATCATTTCAACAGAGGGCGAGTGCATGGACCATGCCATTTGCGGTCACATCCCATGTAGCCAGGCCACTGCCCCCTGACACGTCCCCATCTCATCTGTGAGTGCCTCGCATTCCCTCCTCCTTTTCCTTCTTTCCCAGCTGTCCTTCGACACGATCATAACTACATCGCGTTGGTTTCCTTTTTGAAAGCTTACCCTCTAGCTGCCACCCTTTGAAGCCCTCATCCTGTATGTCCACTGTCCTAAATCAAGCCGGCCTGTTGCGGTGCTCTTTCCGGACTAGTCACCGAGTCTTTTCCCGTTTTTGTGACTCACACGTCCTCTAGCCACCTTATAGCTTACTACTCATGACCCATAGCGTGTCATTCCTTTCTGTAGTTCTGTTTCGTCCTATGTACGGTTTCCCCAATATCATCCTTGCCATGGGAAAAAAAAAAAAGCCCATGTAGCTTCGTGTGACAATCACGGCCCGAAAGTTATCGATTCATCCCTCGCCCCTATTCCAGTGCTTATATTTAAAATTTAAATGGTGAGTCCCCACGGGGGAGGTGACCACAGGGCCACACCTGTGGAGTCTTCGGACATCCGTCCGTCCGAATCCACTCAACCATGAAGAAGTTTTTCTTTGTTGGATTCGGAAACGCCAACCTGTGAGTACTCACATGTTGAAACGATCACTACCACTACCACTACCACTACTACTAATTTCATTTGTTTCAAAAATGGTCATAATAAGGTAAGTCGTGCGTTCCGAACGTGCACAATGATGGCCCATGTGCAGAGTGAAAGGGGCCTCGGAGGCAGTGGCTGTCAAGTCGCAAGGTCTTCAGCGTTGAAGTTTTGAGCGCCGTTACAAGCCTTGGTCAAAGCTTTGACACATCAAGCAAGAAAAGCCAAGCTCAAGGTCCTTGGCATCATGCCAAGTGCAAAGACCTTTTTTGCTCATGTTAAAGGGGGCGCCAATTCGTTCATTCAAGTGCCGGCATCCATGCCGCCGTGTCATTTCCGTTCTTGTCCCTGATTGTAAAGCCCAGTCAGGATCTAACATTTCTCAGCTGGAAATACATAAGTACAGAAGTACGAAATGCAATGCAATGTGTAATAAGTAATAAGTAATAGGAGATACCAGTGGAACAAGGACCTCTAAATGGCCCATTGTTCACAAAAAAGCTTGTCTAAAATTTTTTAAAAAAAACACAACGAAGGCATATTACATTTTTCTCCTTCCTTCCTTCCTTCTCTGTCCTCCCACCCCCTATCCTACCTATCCATCTTTAATATATATACGATATGATACGATATAATGCCCTCCGTGAATAAAATGCTTGCCGTGACAAATGAAATGTAGAAGAAGCCGTTAGATGTGCACGAGTCGTAGATTTTTTTTTTTAAAAAAAAAAAGGGGGTGGGGAAACTGAAGTTCATTTTCTCAAAGAAGGATGCAACAACTGCTCGTGCAACGCTTTTCCAGCAGGAACCTATAAATAATAATAGTAATAATAATAGATGGTATTCCCATGAGCATCCTCCTCTTCTGAAGCAAAAAATAGCATGAAACTCACCATCGGGAACACATGCTCCGACTTCTCCACGGTACACTCCAACAATACCGGTTTCGAATTATCGTATTCCAAGAACTCTTTCATCTTTGCCTGGAGATCCTCAGCACGGGTGCACCGGATGGCGCGGACGCCCATCGCCTCGGAGAGCTTGACAAAATCGGGGTTGACCATAGTCGTGTGGGAGTAGCGATGTTCATAGAACAAATCTACACAAGCAAGTCAGTTTCAGAAGCTCAGAGGAAAGATGGGGTGTGAAGGGGAGGGAGGGACTGACCTTGCCACTGGACAACCATACCCTGGAACTCGTTATTCAATACAAGGACTTTAACTCCGATCCCAAATTGAGTAGCCGTAGCGAGCTCCATAGCTGTCATACTGAACGATGCATCGCCGTCCACATCGATGACAATCTTTTCTGGAGATGCGACTTTGGCGCCAATCGCTGCAGGGAGACCAAATCCCATCGTCTGTCCCATCCACCAGGTCAGACACAAACAAAAATCGAGGTCAAGAAAGGAAAAAAAAAAAAAAAGACTCACCCCGAGACCACCGCTGGTCACAATCGACCTTGGGTGTGTCCACCTGAAATGCTGGGCAGCCCACATCTGGTGCTGGCCAACGCCAGTGGACAAAACGACATTATCCTTCTTATCCTTCAACTGCCTGTCCATTTCCTCAATCACCTCTTGTGGCTTCATAGGCTGCCCAGGCTGACTCTTGTCAAACGTAAACGGATATTTTGCCTTCCACTCTCGAATGGTATCAAACCACTCCTTCCTCTCTCCAAACTGGATTAGAGGCACCAACGCGTTCAGATTCGTGGCGAGATCACCAAGGACGGGAATAGAGGCTTGGACGACCTTGTTGATGTTCTTGGGCATAATCTCAAAGTGGATGATACCTCCGCGCCCCTGCTGCGCCGCGACCTTTGCTGCCGGCGCAAAGGTGTCAATCTTGCCCGTCACACGATCGTCAAACCGCGCGCCGAGGGCAATGATCACGTCCGCCTGCTGCATGGCTAGGTTGGCGTACGCGCTCCCGTGCATACCGAGCATGTGCAGACTCTTCTCGTTCGTCTCGTCATAGGCGCCCAATCCTTGCAGTGTAGTGCACACAGGGATATTACCCTGCTCCGATAGCTGCGACAAGAGGGTAGGGCCGACGGTAGAGTTGAGGACACCTGCGCCAGCGTAGATGACGGGCTTTTGGGCCTGGTTAATGAGGATGGCCGCTTCCTCGATGAGGTGGGGGTCTACGGGAGACTCGAGACCCATAAGCGGGTTCGTGGGCAAACCGAGGTTCACACCCGGCGTCGTCGATTTTCTGGGCACGGGAGTCTTGAGAATCCCAGCCGTGACGTCCTTGGGGAGGTCAACGAGAACGGGTCCGGGGCGGCCGGAGGTGGCAATTTTGAAAGCCTCTGTGATTCTCCGAGGGAGCTCTGCGATGTCCTTGACCATCACGTTCCATTTCGTGCAGGACCGCGAGATACCGACGACGTCTGCTTCTTGGAAGGCATCGGAGCCTATGGCGGATGTTGCGACTTGTCCACAGAAGACGACGAGAGGGACGCCGTCGCTCATCGCGTCTTGCATCGGGGTGATGACGTTGGTTGCACCCGGGCCAGATGTGACGAGGACGACGCCAGGTTTTCCGGAGACGCGGGCGTAGCCTTCAGCCATGTGACCTGCACCCTGTTCGTGTCGCGGGAGAACAAAGTCAAAGTGGGAGGAATTGTAGATGGCGTCAAAGACGGGCAGGATGGCACCGCCTGGGTAACCGAATATATGCTTGACGTCGTGGCGCAACATCATTTCGTGGAAGATCTGACCACCGGAGAGGCCGATGAAGGAATAGTCTAGAGGACCGTGATCCAGCACGGTGAGGTGGGAGGAGGAGGGTAGAGAGACGGGTGTGGGGAAAGGGTGTGATGGTTTTGTTCTCCTATGGGGCAAGGTTCATTTATGAGATCGAAGAGAGAGATAGACTTACACTGCAGGGGCGACGGATGCGTGTACGGCTGTAGAGCGACTGATGTGTCGTGCATGTTCTCTGACTCTAGATTTTGCTTCGAGATATGAGGCGGAAGAGGCTGGGGCTACTGTGGAAGTCAAGCGTGCTGCGATGAATCTCTGGGGCGGTAGAGCCGCCTGTGTAGGGCGTAAAGATTTTGCTGCAAAGGCCATTTGTGGGGGAGGAAGAGAGGAAGAGATCTGTGGGAAGAGCAAGGGCGTTTGGTAGGGAAAGTTTTTAAGGTGGAGGCGAGTCGCAGGTCGGCCGATGGAGCCGATGACTCCCGATTAACCGCCTCCTCTCCGACACACAAACCAATACAATCGCTGATGCTACTACACCTGTCCTTCTCTGTCAGCCCGTGCTAGCACGGTCATTTGGCCTTGTTCAAACTCGCCTAGCGCTGATAGAATCCCTATCTGCCAACCTGTCGATAGATGTGTCGCTAGTGGACTATACACCATCTGCTCATCAGTTCACATGCATACTTCGCTTTCCCAACACACCTGTGGTACGGATTCACCGGTTCTACCATAAAATCAGAAGTGGAGGACAACACTACCTGTATGGGATCCACCCAGTTCTTATACTGTTCTCTATTCAGCCAAGCCCATGTTGTGCCAAGAAAACACGGCAGCCATGCACACGCCAAGACCGGTCTTGAGCCAACGTGTGAATGGATTTTTTAGCTCACTGGCAGTGAACTTGTCTGCAGTCTTTCAGGCTTTCAGGAGGATGGAATTTGTCATGTAATAGAACTACGGTAGAACTACGTATACCGACACCGATACAGAGTATCCGTGCCCGTCGCCAAGTCATGTCTCCCTCCTCTCTCATCGCACCCAAGCTTTGGCGCCATGCCTCCAGCTGCGACTTCATCCGCTCCGGCAAAAAGGTAGATATCTCTCTGTCCTCATTCCATATATTCCATATATTCCACATTCATTATTCATGTACATGCCTAGATCGTCGCCATAGGCCGCAATTACGCTGACCACGCCAAGGAACTCAACAACCCGACTCCACCCGAGCCTTTCTTCTTCCTCAAACCCACCACAAGTTACCTCCCTTCAGGCGGCACTCTCGAAATACCCCGAGGCGTCACCGCACACCATGAAGTCGAGCTTGCCCTCGTCATCTCCAAACGCGCCCGCGACATCCCCATTTCCGCCAACATAACAGACTACATTGCAGGCTACACCCTCGCCGTCGACATCACCGCACGCAACGTCCAATCCCACGCCAAATCTCTCGGCCTCCCCTGGTCCACCGCCAAGGGCTTCGACGGCTTCACCCCCATCAACCCTGCCTGTCTCCCAACCTCTCTCATCCCCGACCCGCACGCGCTCCGCCTCACCCTTACCGTGAACGGCCAGCTCAAACAGGACGGCCTCACACAGGACATGATCTTCAAAATCCCGAGGCTGATCAGCCACGTGTCGTCAATTATGACACTCGAAGAGGGGGATGTCCTCTTGACGGGGACACCGGCGGGTGTGGGACCGGTGAAGCCGCTCGATCGGGTCGAGTGTAAACTACTTGAGGCCCAGGGTGAGGGCAAGACGCTCGCAGAACTCGAGTTTCACGTCGTGCAACGGGAGGGAGGGTACGTTTTCGACGAAACACCATGAGCTCCATTGCCCAGTTTCCTCAGGTAAAAAAAAATTGGAATATATTCAGATTATACGCGCTTTGCAATCTACATATACCTATATGACAACCCAAAGGCCCGGGTTCGAACTGTTTTTTTTTTTTTTTTTTTTATACCAACTCGTCAAGTCGACAGACATTCAAATGTCAAAGGACAATCTTGAAAATCCGTGACCGGGTATCTGTATGTATGTCAAGACCCACTCTCGAAAAAAAAAAATGCGTCACCGCCCGGTGAATGATCGATGACCAACAGAGGCAAACTTGGGCATGTTGGTGACGAGGATTAGCCATCGTCTATCTTCGTGATGCCAAAACTGACTAGAGGGCCGAGAAGAAACAAAAACTCGTTATTGAGATTCTTGACACGTCGCAGTCCAGTCTTTTCGGATGGCAACAGACTTACCATCCATTGTTATTATAGTACCTTTGACAGACGACCTGCCAAGGCTTCAGCCGCCATATTTATGGGTTCGGAAACTCTCACACAATATGCGACAGCCACGGATTAAAAATTGACGTCCCGACCGGAATCGTTGCAATAACACAAATTATACTAGCTGTACTCGTTACGTCGATAAAGGGGCTATAGTAAGTGTATCGTCATTGTCAAGGGCTATAGGAACATTCTTAGTCATAAAGGGTTAAACTGGAAAATTGACCCGTATCGATTCTGACTGTTCAAGATCCCGCTATCGAATTGGTTTCCGTGACCCATTCATTGCAAGAACGACTAGTTGGTGGCGCTGTACAGCGCCAATCGACTTCCCTTGATCTCAGGATGCGCCCCGTGTCTGAGCCCAGATCCTAGAACGATCGTTCAATATATACAATCTATGTACAGCAGCTACTCATTATAGTCAATGTCATGTATTTCGCACACAACGAGTATATCAACAAATTTCGCATCACTTGACACACCAGAAAGGCGCCCATGTAACTCAAACTTTTCTAATTTCTTGTGGCCATCATCATCATCATCATCATCATCATCGTTAGTCCGAGTCGGTACCGTACCACGCGACGAAATCAAGCGGCACATTCGGTCAATGTCCTTATCAGTAATATCGTTACCATCATCGTAGATCATCAACGACACCATACGGCGCGCTAATAATGGGTTTCGTGTAAGCTCCTCGATTATTTTTCCAGCATGGATGATATTCACAAGCTCTAAATGGACGATGTGAGGTGTATGCCTGATTATTTCTATGGCTGGAGCTGCCCCGACTGATTCAACACCGAGATGTGAGATTGTGCAAGCCGATCCACGTAGAAAAGAGAGCGTGATGCCGATGAAGGAGGAGGAGGAGGAGGAGGAGGATGAATCTGCTGAATCCGAATCTGAGTGTTCGGACGACGATGAGAAAACGGTCAATTGCGTTAGAGCGGGAGCCTTGAGGGATGATAACCAGCTGACATGGCAATGTAGCATTGTTAGTTGGGGAAGGACAATCATAGGAGTACCACCGGTAACACCAGCCTGCACTGGAAGTTGACTGAGGGGGCTGGGTGCGGTGTGTATAAGAAGACGCTCCAACTTTGTCATCTGCGGAAGGGCGGTGACGAAAGTGCCCGGCGATCCCAACCTACTAAAACTAACGTCTGTCAGGTTTGGCCAGTGGAACTTCCATTCGGCGAGATCTTCAACGAAGATGAGGTTCAAGGAGGGGGCAACCTTAAAGACGTCGTATAACTGAGCTGGCAGTAGTGGAGCCTCGTCAAAACCTTGGATACTACTAGTAGACAACAGTATCAACTTTCGCAGGAGCGGGAGACGATGCTTCGCGCGCGTCAACGGCAATAGATCGATCGCGCGGGAAAAGAAGCGAACCTCCTCCCAACGCATTGAATCATCGACTAGCATCTCGAGAATGTAGCCTATGTCGTCCAATTGTGGCTGGGTAAAAATATGTTGATGTCTCGGATATTCAAAGGTGAAAGAGATGGGAGCTCCAGGATCGCGTTCCATGAAGAATCGTATGATGGAGATGGTAGTCTGTGTGGATCTACTTGGGTCGAATGATATGAAGATGCTATGCCAGAACTCGGTGGTCATGGACAGGAACACGGACCTCCATGTCGAACAGATGTGGCCAAGGAACCAAGGAAATTGTGTTGTTATCAGCTGCTCTGAGAAAAAGCTGAAGATGCACTGGATAATATCCGTCGGGAACGCTGGTAGCCCAAGGTATGGCATTGGTTTTGCTGTATCGAATCTAGCGTGGTCACGACACGAGATTGATGATTCGTGGGAAAGCACTTCTGTAATAGGGAAGGGGCACTTATGTCTAAATGTGGGCCCACAAACACCACTACCATACTTTTTTACTTTGCAACCCTTTAGATAGCCTTTCCATACTTTCACTACTTTTACCTACTTCATTTTCAAATTCTACTTTGCCACAAGTAGAAGACAAGGCACATAAGAAAAGGACAATGCAAGGAGGTTAGAAGTTTTTTACACCAGATATACTCCCAAGTCTAAATTTTGATCACTGACAACAATGCATATGTTGTTGTATGTGGTGCCAAACTGGACAAAAAGCAATAAACACACAGTATGACTGATGGTTCATTGTTGTCCATTGTGAACTGTCATGATCATGAATGATCATGGATGATCACAAATGATCACAAATGATCATGCATGAATGATAATGAAAGGAGGCTTATTTTACATTGTGAATATATCGAGCATACATTGTGCATGTGACATATTGATAATGACAAACATATATTACACATTGTGCAGACATTGTGAATGCATTGTGAATGCATATCCTGAGAAATATCTCAGCCATAGCAACAGTGCAACTGCTGGCCATCCTTGTGGCTTGGGGGCTATATAGTGTATGATTGAAAATTTTACATTCACAACATCATCACACTTACCACCACAATGCCCTTTCTTAATACCTTGACACTCCAGCCACAGGGCAAGTGCATAAACTGTGACTGTCACTGCAAAGTGGCTCTCTTTGGTGACAATTTTTGGGACAAGCCTCTTGCCATCACAGAAGGTTGTCACTGCCACCATCCTTGGTGGCAGCACATGCAAACCCTTGCATTCCCCACAGAACATGGGATGTGCCCCTCCTGCAATTGTGGAGGCTATTATCCACATGTTAGTACATAAATAATATATTTTGTTAGTAATACTGACAACAATCCAAGGACCCGAATGTCGCTCATGGAATTTGTGTCTGTGGTGATTCTTTTGAACACCATGAATTACTTCATACTGCAGACCCAGCACCTAAGGTCATGGTGAGTGCTGCAGCCACCATAGCTCAAACTCCACCTGGGCATGCATATTCCAACAATGACACCAGCATTATTCATGCATGGACTTGTTACGATTCGATGGTTTCATGTCATGACGAGTGACATGCGTGATGAACAGGCGCCCATGGTAGCGCCCTATCTTACATCAGCAGGACATGTGGTTAAGGGGAGGCGGACATGAGGGGGCCATGAGGCGAGGGGTATATAGTAGTAGTAAGAGCCTGAGAACCCCCAGGCTCTTGATAGTCACTGTCGTAGACAGAACTACAGAGTTTCCCTTTTTCTTCTCTTGTTCCTCTGGTTGTGCGACCTGGTCTACCGACCTTGTAACATAATCAAGAGCCTTACAAGACCACCTCGCATAGGTATTGTCTACCGACTGCGAACCGCGATCGCTATGCCAGCGTCACAGGCAACAGTGAACACAGGCGCTAGTAGCGCTACTCCTCAAGGCGTCATTGACGCAACACACACTCAAGTCGCTCAACAGAGCACATCAGTCGTTGGAACCGGTATGGGTTCCTTTTCAGTTCAGTTTTCACAGGTCGCAGATTCTAAGGCGACAAAACTCCGTACGGTGCGAGTGCCGTCCTGCCCTGGGATAGTGGGTCAGGGGGGCTGGCAACTGGCGGAGCGGAAGAGGGTGGGAAAACACCCGAAGACAACGCAGGGGGGTGCCGTGTATCAAGGATGCACAGTGTCAGGATACCAATCACGTATCGGGGCTAGTTCCCTGAGCACGAGGACACCTGACCGAAAACCCGGGCACCACCTCCCTGTGTCACATGGTGGACTGAAATCGAAGAGTTCTGCGGGGGTGCGGGCCGATCGTGCCAAATTGACCCCGAGAACCGGTGGAAACCTTCTAGGCGACATCCCCGTTAGGGCGTCTCAGCGGAAGAACAGGACTGCTCCTTGCATCAGATCGGTGTGGGATCTGAGCAAGACGGAGTTTTTGTTACAGGGGCTCATTGAGAGCCGTATCGAGGACGAGTGGCGCGCTCGTGAAAACGCAAACTACGCACGGTGGCAAGCCTATGAACAACGACAGCTTGCACGACTGGCACGTCAGCCAGTCCCCGCCAACCACAATATGCACGTGTGTCGGTGGATTATTCACAAGGCCGCGGAGCGCCGTAGGCACGAGGTTGAGGAGGCACACCGTCTCCTTGCCGAAGCCGACAGAGTGGCTCGGACCGAACAAGCCGAGGCGTGGGAAGCGTTACTAAAAGAGCGCAAGGAACGTGAGGAAGCGGCGCGTCTCGAAAGGGAAAAGGCGCAAGCTCCACGTGTTCAGGAAAGGGCGCAGAAGGCGCATCAGACTAAGCCGGTAGTACCAAAGAAGGCAGTGGAGGTCAAACCTTCGACACCGGCAGAAAAGACACAGAGCGGGACCAGGATGGTTCCAAATTTCAAGTACACGGCCGATGAGCTAGTCGGCAGGTTCATCCCAAAAGCAAGTTGGGATAATAAACGTAAATCAGCAGTGGCGTTGTACGAGCAAGTCTACGCAAAGTACGACGAGATGATCAACCGGTTGGAAAATATGCCGGGTGTTCACATTGAGTTGGGCGATCAAGAAGAATCACTCTACAACCGGGTTCACATGCAAAGAAGTAACAAGTGGATCCGCGACGAGAAGTCGAAGTGGTCCCAGTCCACTTTCATCAACTTGAAGAAGGTCGGAGGACAGGGATTCGACGACGAGCAAAACCTGGTATTTGAAATCGAGCTAGATTTCCAGGTTTTGGCTAGCTACGTTAGGCGCGCATTTGATTGCACGCAACGAGATTTGGTACTGGTGGGCCGTCATTGGCACTTATCACAGAAGGCCATGAACAGACTGGTTCATGCGCTCAATGGGAACATAAAGAACTCGGCGCACTACTTGCGAGTTCAGCGGTATGACCCGTTGAGAATGACGAAACCGCGAAATATGGCGCCGCCCCCAACACCAAAGGAGTATGAAGGAAAAGGAGAGCTTGACGGCACTGTCGGGCTCAGCTTAACCATGTTCCTGCGGGAAATGGGAGAAGAATCATTGGAGGAACAACGAATTCGCACAAAGGAGTGGAGAAAGACAATCGAGACAGTCTTTCCTGGTCCAGCAAAAACCAAGGCGGATTTTGCGAAAACGAGACGAACCGCAAGGATGTCGGTTAAAATCCCCAAACACATGATCCGTGGGTGGTGTTACCTACGATTGTTTAAAAGGGAATTTTGGGACAAATTCGATTGGCCCAAATATCCTACACTATACGACATTTCCTCCTGGGAAGTCGAGATGAGGGATGAAACGACATGGTTCAAATTACAGGACGGACCGGAGCAAGGAATCTTCCACGTAGTATTGGCGCAACCCGAGGAGGTTGATGATGTCGATACCTATACGTGGAAGGATATCGAGGAGCTTACTCACTGGAGCGTGGGTGCGGGATGGAGAACAGTGCGTTTGGGAGCGGAACCCGAAGAAAGAGTGGTGTATCCCCGGAGAATACTACAGGACGTTACTAATGTCAGTATTCAAAGGAGGTCACCTGTAGAGCGGGTGTGGGGAGAACACGAATTCAGCATCAGGTGGCTGGACGATGTTCCCCAATACGAAATTAACATGGAAGACTGGGTCAGTCGAGTGCGACAGTGGGATGGTTACGCACTTCCCCAACGGGGATATCTGAACGTAACACCAGAGACACCAGGATTCTGTTACCTGTGGTTATTCAAGCCACAGTACTGGGGAAGTTTCGCATGGAAAGCAAACCCATCCTGGGTAGAGATATCCATGTACGAACGAGACATGCGAAACGACGAGATCCAGGTAACAGTGTCGTATGATAGACGACGCCAGATCTATCACGTAGAGAAAGACGAAGAATGGGGCTCCCCAGCGCGCGAAGTATGGAGATGGTTCGGACCTGATCACTGACGAGTGGGCTTTACGGTTACCGACGCCTTCGTGTCGGCGATTCTCATGTTAGTTACTGCATACATCGCAGTATTTGGAACAACAGCGGAGAATGCCACATGGGAAGGACGTTCGGAAAACGACCGTAGAAACCGGATCCGACCATTAGCGGAAGGAATAGGCACGGTAGCGGAAACACTGTTCCGCCCACCAAGAGAAGAGACTGCGCCCACCGTCAAGTTGGATATGCCAGAGTATTATGAAGGTCAACTGGAATTAATCGCCAATTGGTTAAGAAGCATGGCAATATACTTCCAGTTAACCAAACAAAAGACAGTTTCACGACAAGTGACAATGGCACTCCAGCGCATCCGGGGCGGGTCAGCAAACCGTGCGGGGAACTGGGCAGGTGTTAAGCTCCAACAAATACTAGAAAACGTATTGGAGCGAGAAGAGCGGAAGGCGTTAGGAACTTGGAGAGCAGGAACTACCCTAGCGCAAGAACGACACGGGATAATGTCGTTATTAGACGGAGTAGAGAACGTCGAGCAAGCGGCGTTCACACATAAGCCACCTTTCACAAGCTGGCAGGAATTCGACACGGAAGCACGCGAGTTCTTCCTGACGACAGAAACCCGGGACGATGCGATTCGCAAGATTCAGGGTTTACAGCAGGGGAAGCGCAATGTAGAAGATTACATTGTCGACTTCAGAGGATTAGCCCAACTTACGGGCTACAACGAGATTGCGCTCATTGCGCAATTCAGGAGAGGACTACATCCTCAGCTAGGACTGAGGATCGTGGAAACAGGAGCGCCGGGAGATGGGACCATTACAGGGGATTTGGAGAAATGGTACACGAAGGCGATGGAGTTGAATAAGGCTTGGCGGGATGCCAAGAAATTCTATAATATGAATCCAGGGCAAGGGTTGCACCAACCCCAGGTATCGACAGCGAGGACGCAGGGTACCCATAACAGGGTTTCACCAACGCCTGCGACTCGGACTGGTGGAGCAACGCAAGGCCCACCACCAGCAGCAGCAACGACGTCAAACACCCGGGACCCCAACGCCATGGATGTAGATAGGAAGAAGAGCACTATAGTGTGCTACAACTGCGGGAAAACGGGACACATTAGCAGAGATTGCAAAAGTCCCAAGAATTGGAAAGGGAAAACCCGTGTACGGGAAATAGGATGGAAGGAGTGGCTCGATGATGCCACTGAAGATGACAAAAAGGCCATTAGTGAGGCCTTGGGTTTTTGAAGCGGCCAACCGGAAATCATTCCAACCGGAAGGCCTGTAGTTCTAGTTCGACTCTATATAATATTAGTCATGCAATCGAATTTACTAAGTTAAATTGCATCGATTATGAACTAAGAACAACAAAAATAAGGGATGAACCCGTTACAACGGGAAAAGATCGCTTGAGGCCCTGGCAGACTCCATGGATGGTGAGGCGCATATGGGAACGACCCATTGGCCAAGCCCTTCAATCTCTTCGATCCTGGAGTCATGACTCCAGGACGGAAGAGGTAACGGAAGCTCTGGTACAGAGTCTGAATAGCGCAACGGAGGAACAAGCGGCCTGGTACTTAAACCATTTAAGGAACAAGCCTAAGCAGGTAGTAGGAACTGGAAAGCGACAATTAAACGTACCCATGACGGTTACTGATGTCACAACGGGACAGTCCATTACGATATCGGCTCTGTTGGACTCGGGATGTACGGGTTCGTGCGTTAACAGGAACTTCATGAAGCGGAATAGTCTCAACACGAGAAAACTCCCCCACCCAATTCCTGTTTACAATGCTGATGGTTCAGAGAATGTCGATGGGCGATTGTCAGAAATGGTGCAGTTGAAGGTAAAAATCAACACACACGAAGAAACCTGGGAATTTGGCGTTTCAAACCTGGGGAAGACAGACCTATTCCTAGGACACGACTGGTTAAAATTCCATAATCTGGATGTTGACTGGAGTAAGAACATACTCCGATTCAGTCGTTGCCCAGGTACATGCTACCCAGATTCGAAAGCCCAGGAGCCCGGAGGACAGACCATAAGGGGGAGGAGATCGACAATGAAGGCGTCATCCTCCTTAAAGAAGACCTTTTCGTTCGTCTTTATGATGACAACGACGCGTTGACGGAGTTGGAAGAGAAGATTGCCAAGATCAACAAGCGGCAATGGGAGTCACAAGTGGTAGAAGGACTCAAGAATGAGGATCCCGATTTCAAATTAGAACGAGGGATTGTGACGTGGAAGGGTCGGATCTATGTTCCAACCAATAGCAGGGTACGAGAATCTATTCTCAATATCCATCATGAGTGGGGACATTACGGAATCGACAAGACCTTGGAAGTCATCACACGGAATTACTGGTGGCCGCGCATGGCTAGGGACGTCAAATTGTATGTCACAGGGTGCAGGACATGCCAAACTGTCAAACCGGACAGGACGAAGAGGGCGGCACCGCTACGACCCAATAGCGTACCTGGTCAACCATGGCAGGATGTGTCTGTGGATCTCATGGGACCATTTCCGGAATCCCGAGGCTTCGACATGATAATGGTAGTTGTGGATTGTTTTACCAAGAAAGCATACTTCTTGCCAACGAATTCCATGATCACATCATTAGGAGTAGCCAGGCTTTTCCGCGACAATGTGTTTAGGGACCATGGACTTCCACAGAAGGTCATCAGTGATAGGGGATCACAATTCGTTTCCCAGTTCATGAAGGAACTGTTCCGGTTACTGGACATCGAGGGGAATCCTTCGATGGCATACCATCCACAGACGGACGGACAGACAGAGCGGGTCAACCAGGAAGTGCGCGAGTTTCTTGCAATGTACACGAATGACAAGCAAGATGACTGGAGCGAGCATTTGGCGCTTGCTCAGTTTTGTCATAATGACAGAGAAAACTCGGCCACAGGTTTCACCCTGTTCTATCTGAATAACGGGAAGCATCCAAGAAAGTGGAGTGATCCGAAGTTGACCACCAAGGTGGCAGATGTGGAGAAGTTCGTCTCTAATGCCCAAGAGGCATGTGATATAGCGGCGGAAAACCTGGAAAAGGCGGCGGAGCATATGGCGAAACAGTATGACAAAGGGAAACGCCCCGCTAGGGAGTACCAAACCGGTGACAAGGTCTACGTAAACGCGGAACATCTCCCACATGTACGAGCGTCCAAGAAGCTTGATGGCAAGTTCTATGGACCCTATAAGGTGTTAGAGAAAATTGGTTCCGCCGCATACCGGTTGGATCTCCCAAAGTCATGGAAGGTGTACAACGTTTTCAACGAAATACTGTTGAAACCTTATGTACAACCGGCTTTTCCGGATCAGAAGCGGAAGGCTGAGGAGTTAAGTGCGAAGAGAGCGGAGGAGGAAGCAAAAGTACAGGGAGAAGAGTACGAAGTGGAAGAAGTTTTGGACAGTCGCGTGCAAGGTCGAGGTATTCAATACCTTGTCAAGTGGAAGGGATTCCCCGTCGAAGAGTCGACCTGGGAACCGCTCAAGAATTTGGATAACGCAGGAGAGGCAATTCAGGAGTTTCACCAGAAACATCCTAATGCTCCTGCTTCTCGACGGTTACCCAGGGATGCCTTCCGGAGGTATCAAAATCACACCAGTGCACACGTCCCAAAACGGTTGTTTGGTTGGGAAGATGGCAAGTTCAAACGTGATTACCGGGAACGCCTAGAGCGCAAATGGCGCAAGTGGAAGGGCGATCGAGCGGCACTTTATGCTCTCCCGGATGACGATCCCAACATGGTTCATGTGGAACCGAACCCTTAAGGGGGGGGTAATGTTACGATTCGATGGTTTCATGTCACGACGAGTGACATGCGGGATGAACAGGCGCCCATGGTAGCGCCCTATCTTACATCAGCAGGACATGTGGTTAAGGGGAGGCGGACATGAGGGGGCCATGAGGCGAGGGGTATATAGTAGTAGTAAGAGCCTGAGAACCCCCAGGCTCTTGATAGTCACTGTCGTAGACAGAACTACAGAGTTTCCCTTTTTCTTCTCTTGTTCCTCTGGTTGTGCGACCTGGTCTACCGACCTTGTAACACCATCCCGCCCACTCTCCCCCATTACCGAGGAAATAGAGGAGTCATCCGTGATAGAGCGCGATGCGCTGAAAGATGATGATGAAGTTTAAATTTGTCTTGAAGTCAAATCCTAAAAAGGGGGTACTGTCATGACCGACTGAAAAGCTTCGGCTTTTTCACTAAGTCATTTCACTTTTATTATTTATTTTCTTCATATTATATAAACATATGCTGACTAAGCAGGCGCCTATCGCTTGGCGCTTAGATAAAGCCGTAGATAAGATACCGGAGCTCGGCGCTGATGACTCATTACTATTACTACATGCGCAGTCGTCTTACTCATACCACACTATATTTAGAGTAGGGCTTAGGGTAGTGCACAGACCACCTGTCATAGTATATAAAGAGTGCAATTCAAAACCCAGAGTCCTCAGTCGAGTTCTCTCAGGTTTATTCCCTCCTCTCCTCTCCTCTCCTCAGTTCTCTGTTGGGGCTCCTAGGCGTCACGCCGGGGGGTTCCTGATAGTCAGACAATTGTGCAGTCCTCCTCCAAACTTTGCTGTTCCTTGTACCAGCCTGTTGTCACCAGCCATTTTTCAACCTCATTTCCTTCCATCTGACCCCAGAAAATTTATTTTGGTCTCATCAGATCATACAACCCTCATCCAGTCATCCATCATCTAGTGTTGGTAGTGGAAAGCTTTTTGGGACAACCTCCAGTAGACTTTGGGAGGTATTGGTAGTGCTTGGAATGAATTCTGGAGACAGTGGCAAGTCCATAGGAAGTGGATGAAGCAATGGACTTAGCAGAATGCCCAGCAGGGAGCAGGGAGACAACCTGTTCCTGTTGAGCAGGAGTAAGAGAGTGCATTATGAATTGGTGGTTATGAGAGTTGCTGTAAATGTTGAAATCAGCTCAAAGTCAACAGAGTCATGTGACTGGCTTTGTTCCAGCACTCAACATGGTTTTATAACCAAATACTAAACATATACATAGATCTACTGACCTTGATTTTGAAGATTTTTATGGAATTCATTTTTCACCCTACATCCCAGTCAATCTGAAATTACCAAACATTGGACACCTTTTGTGAGTCACTTTATATCATTGGGAATCATCTTGTAAAGGACTATCTTAGGGTACCTATAGAGCTTGACATATAACAGTAGATTAAAACTAGACCACAGGTTTGGGATGGCCTGGAAATTTGAATGATGTGTATTTAAAGAAGAAATGAAGGAGACTTACAGAGGAGATTGTTAAGAATGGTGTTTATAAATTTCTTGCACTCTACTTTAGATGGAGAATAGTGAATAGTGAACCAATCATTTTCCCCTTGTGATGCAAAATGTTTATCCATCTCCATAGTTGAATATAAGTCCAAGGCCACATGGAAGGCATTGACAACAGTGGAATCTTGCTGCACATGCCAGAAGGAGTTTTCCAAACAAATGAGAATTGCTAATCATGTGGCAGTGAGAAATATAAGTCAACTATGAAGCAAGGCATCAACTGAACCTGCAAAAGCAGACAAAGAAGGTGCCTGTATAGAGTTATAAATAATAACAACTACAGTGAAAGAATAAACAATGTATACATTATAGTAAACCATCACAAATGATTCAATGTTGCCTGCCTATCCAATGCTGCTTGACCAAACAGGAAAAAAAGGGGGAGAAGTGGCATACAAACTAGATGCAATTTCACAGCAGCATGTAAGCAATTAAAATTGAGTATAGAGCTTTCATGGAAACTCACTCTCTGAATGCAATTTCACTGTAAGTCATTGAAATTGGGCTCAGAACATCTACAACTCACAAACTAGATGCAATTTCACAGCAGCATGTAAGCCATTGAAATTGAGCTCAGAACATCCACAGCAACTCACAAACTGGATGCAATTTCACAGTGGCATGTAAGTTGTTGAAATTTAAGAACATCCACAGCAACTCACTCTCTTGATGCAATTTCACAACACCATGTAAGCCATTGAACTTGAGCTCAGGACTTCCACAGCAACTCACAGACTGGATGCAATTTTACAGTACTATATAAGCCATTGAAATTGAGCTTAGAACTTCTACAGCAACTCACAGACTGGATGCAATTTTACAGTACTATGTAAGCCATTGAAATTGAGCTTAAAACATCTATAACAACTCACATCCTGGATGCAATTTCACAGCAGCATGTAAGCCATTGAAATTGAGCTTAGAACATCCACAGCAACTCACTCTCTAGATGTACAATAATTTCACAGCAGCATGTGAGCCATGGAAATTGAGCTTAGAACATTCACAACAACTCACTCCCTGGATGCAATTTCACAGCATCATGTAAGCCATTAAAATTGGGCTCAGAACATTTACAGCAACTCACAAACTGGATGCAATTTCACAGCAGCATGTAAGCATTTAAAATTGAGCTTAGAACATCCACAGTAACTCACAAACTGGATGCAATTTCATAGCAGCATAGAAGTTGTTGAAATTGAGCTCAGTACATCTACAGCAACTCACAGACTGGATGCAATTTCACAGCAGCATGTAAGCCATTGAAATTAAGCTCAGAACATCCACAGCAACTCACAAGCTGGATGCAATTTCACAGTACCATGTAAGCATTAAAATTGAGCTCCAAAAATCCACAGCAACTCACTCCCTGGTTTACAGCAGCATATAAGCCATTGAAATTGAGCTCAGAACATCTACAGCAACTCACTCTTTGGATGCAATTTCACAGTACCATGTAAGCCATTGAAATTGAGCTGAACATATTTATGTTACAGCAACTCACTTCCTGGATCCCATTTTACAGCATCATGTAAGCCATTGAAATTGAGTCCAGAACATCTACAGTGCTCACTCTCTGGATGCAATTTCACAGTACCATGTAAGCCATTGAAATTGAGCTGAAAATATTCACAGCAACTCACTTTCTGGATTCAATGTCAGATGAAATTGAACTCAGAACAACCACAGCAACTCACTTCCTGGATATAATTTCAGACACATATGAGCAAAACAAATCAAGTGCAAGACGACTCACCTCCTGATTGCAATATCATGAGTAGGGTTCCACATTATTACTTGTTATGTGTCTTACCTCCTATGAATGTCCTGTCAGAAGGCCTTCCTTCTCACTTTGAAATTCCTGCCTCATTTCCCTCAAGAATTTGCCAAGTAAGTATAGTCCCATATACATTTGTGTCATACCCACATACTAAATAAGTCTATTAATATCAATTGTCACATCAAATGATGTTCTAATGCTTACATCCTTTAATTTGGATGGTCACCAAGTTCAATGACTCTGCATTTACAATTACCTTGTTCTTATTGACCTCAGCCTTTGCTCTTAGGCTCCATTTAATCTGATCACATACCATATCATAGCAATATCCAAACCAGGATGCTGCTGATACAATCAATGAAAACTTAGTTCATTTCAGCCTTGGTAGATTTGCAAGTATGCAGAAATATCCACTATGGATTTGTTTGCAAAGACATGCCTAGTAGAAAGAATGAGGTCAAGCAATAATGGATGATAGGGAAAACAGACTCATTCACTGCACATTCAATGCAAATCTCCAGGTTATTCTTTTGAATGGTGACAAATAGCATTTTCAGTGCCAAGTCATCAATTGATGCAGTGGTGTGTTTGATTAGCTCCTTAACTTGTTCTTGATGATTACCATTATCCTCATCTATAGCTAGACATAGTATAAGCCCCAAGATTTGTCCTGTAATGAGAAAAAAGGTATACATTCAAACCGCACATAGGCACAGGGAGGATAGTTATAACCCTGGAGTGGCTTCTCAAACATCTCCTCCAATGTCACACTAGGACATCAAACTTTGTGAAGATTGCCACAACCGGAGCTGCATTTGATTAGCTGCAACAAGGAGTTTGGAACCTGCTAAATGATATTACTATTTCCTGGTCGTTGCCGGTTGAAGAACTTTGACTCCAATTCTAATAATGGGCGAGATACATCTGGCTCAAAGCAAAACCTGACTGCACTATGACTTGAGCCAACAGGGAAGGGGATGAAACGCACCAAATCGCATGGATTTGATCCCCTACTTCCCGGGCCTTTGCTTTGTCTTCAATGAAAGACATCACAGCCTTGAGTTCCTCCTCCCCCCCCCGGCCTCGAATCCAGGAGAATCATGGAAGATGAAACCCGGGTTGTTCTTGAAGGTAAACTCGTCACGAACGTTATGAATTCCTCGCTGTGGCATCAAATTAGTGTTATGATCAGAGAAATTCACAAAGATTGTCACCTTATCGGTCGGGTTAATCTGTCAGCAAAAAACAATAAGACAGAGATATCAAGCGAAGCTGACTAGCGTACGCTATTGTATACTGGATCCTGGATAGTATTGCAGACCCGCTTGAGCAGCGTCGTTTTCCCAGCATTTGCCCTACCGATGACGAGGATGCGGAAGTGAGTGTATTTGGCTCTGAGCTTCGCAGCTTCTTCCCCTGTAATTGTTACCGTTGGAGCGGGATCAGCTGGAGGCGCGGGATCAGCTGGATCGACAAGATCAGCTGGTGACGCGGGATCAACTGTAGGCGTAGCGATGGTTGGAGGTGCAGGGATAGGTGTAGGCGCGTTGACAAGTGAAGACGAAGAGACGAGTGGTGCGACAGCCATGACTGGAGACGAAGGAAAGGAAGCTGCGGCTGGCGAAGCAACAAATGGCGCAGGCAAATTCGAGCGGCTGTGGGGTGTTCTCTGCAATCCAAATTTCAACATCTTCTTCAGGTCCTTTGCACTTTTTGGAAATCTGGGAGGGTTTGTCGGCCATAGCAGGTGTAACGGATGCGGAACCCCTTGCCTGTTTAGGAACAATCACTCCTTGTGAGGTACGTTTCAAAATACATCACTGTGACAAGTAATAAGTAATAAGTGACATAAGTATAACTAACTACTTGATCTTAAAACCAGTATCAGGCATTCCATCTTAACCCATGATTTCACCATCCCTTTGGCCCCGACAACCATTCAAGGCGATATTCATTATCCTCCGAGTTTCCTCTCTAATAGTCCTCCTGCCCTACTGGTATATCTACTATGCCTTCCCGAGTCTGCGACCTCGCCGTTCGTGGAACCTCAACGAGTCTGTGATGGTACGGTTCATTCATTGGATCATGCCGATCAACTCGAAATGCAGGCTCCATCCACTTTCTTTCGACAAAACCCGGCAACTCTCGCAAAGCCAGCTGAAGGAATCTACCTTTGTATGGTTAGATCCTGTGGAATCGCATCTAGTCCAGGGACCTGCCAAGCATGAGAAAATCAAGCCTGTGCGCATACCGGGATATGTTTGGCCGAAATTTGGCGACTTTGCTGTGTATAATGGTCTAGTCGGCTTATTCTTTCATGGAGGTGGATATATGATGGGTAACGCATCAGAAACGTATGGTGAATTGAGTGAGCATGCTATTCGTTTAGTCACAGTTTATTGTAATACATTTACAGGAATTGTTCGTGAACTTCACAAGGTAAATCCGTATCTTCAACTTTTCGCATTCTGCCAGGCCCAAGATTTCAATTACAGGCATCTGAAATAAATATGTTTCTATGTAAGTCTTACTACTAATCAACCACATTCATATCCATAGTGAACTTCTGTAGCCGTGGATTATCGTTTAATCCATGAAGGATCGCATCCAGCCCAACTCATTGATGCGCTCTCTGCCTATGCATATCTCGTCAATGTAGCCAAAGTGGACCCATCAAGGATCGTCATTATGGGAGCTTGTGCCGGTGGTAAATTGCCATCTTACACCCATCTAGTATCTTGTTCAATTTTCACACAGGTCATCTCGCACTTATGCTCGCTAGGCATCTCTATGATGAGAAAAAACTACCAATGCCAGTTGGAATTATGTTGTTTTCGGTCAGTCTTCTCCAAATTCTCTCGAATTGTTTCTAACTGAAGCGATGCTGCATGTAGCCTTGGTTGGACATGGGTTTGTGTTCCGAATATTCACAATGACTGATTAGTTTATACTTATGCTATTAGTTATTGACGGGAAAATCGAACGAGGGACAGCAGCGGAGAGACCCAACACCGACATCGATTTGCTAAACACATCCTACATAGTCAACCTCCGGTTCCTCGGTGGCCAGTCTGAGGAACTGTTTTCCTCACCTCTTTTATCACCTAGTATGTCTTCTTTTGTGTCGTAACTCAAGTGACTGACGCCTGGCATGTAGACCTTGCACCAGCGGGCGCATATGTTGGTTATCCCAAGACGTTCATATCCATCGGAGAGTGCGAAGCATGGAGAACGGAAAACGAGCAACTGCGAGATGCGATGGTTCGAGATGGTGTCGATGTGACGTTGGATATGCAAGAGGATGCAGTACATGATTTTTGGGGTTTTGGTGACATCGTACCTTCCAAGAAGGCGCGGGCTCAGGTGGCAAGGAATGCGGTGGACTGGATTTCTATCCTCAGGACTGAAGTTCATAAATGATTTGATGCGCCAACAGCTGACTTATGTTTAGTATCGTGCAAAGAAATTGTAGCAATATGCTGAGATTGAATAGACTCAATGATGGGCCAGTTGTCTAGTTCAATCAAAGTGGACTCCTGCATCAATTACCAAAAAAAAAAAAAAACGGAATTCGAGATCAATGTTATTGTATCATCAAAGCACCTCGTCCACTACCGGTCTTGCCACATTCAGCACTCCCCTGCCAAATGCCGCTGCCACAGCATTGAAACCATTCTCTTTGACTTCTTGCAAAAACACGTCATGATGCTCCGCTAGCCGCTCATTGTTCCTCTTAATCTCGCGAATAAGACTATGTTCCCGCACGCAGCTCGGGCATTCAGTGTCGTGTTCTCCTAGACACCTAAACCGACGTCGTGTCAATGCGAATGCAAAAAAAAAAAAGAGAGAAACGAGTATGAAACGTACCGTTGGTGATAACTGTGATCACACATGAAATGAACGCTCGGCAAGTCGAGCTGCCCATTACACGCCGAACACCGAGTGACATGGAACACGCGCGGCTGCTCACGATTGGAGAGATCCCCGACCTGGCGCAGCTTCTTTGCCGTTTCGGAGCGGTACGATTGGGTGAGAGTTTGATCCTGACAAAAAAAAAAACCATCCTCACTTGTCAGTTAACTAAAATAAACGGGAAAAAAAACCTCACGTTCTGAATCTCGTCCCTCGCATCCTTGATCCGTCTGACCAACCACTCCTTCACTAGTCCCACACTCGCCACGTTGTTCCTACTCAGAACCTGGATAACCCCAAGAGGGGGTAAAATACCCTCCTTATCAATCCGTTCCAGTATGGCCTGCACGTCCGTTTGATGCCGTGCAAGCAGCTCCGGAGTGGAAGTTAAAAAGCGCAGCGCGATGAGGTACAGCCGTGGGTGAGAGGGCCCGTATTGAGGTTGGTGAAGGTGCGAGACGACGCGGCGAGAGGCCTCCTCTCCCGCTCCCGGAGCGTCCTGCTGTGCCTCGTTAATCCAAAATCGAATCACGTCTTCGTACATCCCCAGTCGCTCCCAGAGGAGGACCATCCCCTCCGTGTAGCCGCGTCCAGAGCAGAGAACAAGCGCATGCATGGGGTCGTATGGAATCACGTCGCTCTTGAGGATGTTGATGACTTTTGTCCGGAGCCCTACCGCAGGGAGAGTGAGATAAAGTTCCAACAGTGTGTTCCACACAGCAACTTGGTCCGCCCTCTCAATCTGCTTCTCGATCTGACTCTCTGGATCCATCTGCGTCCCTGTCTCCGCCTCCACAGGGTCATGAGTGGGAACGACCTTGACACCCTCCTCGTCAACACTCTGTCCCCACCGCCGAGCAGCAACCGTCTCGAGAAAGACAAGGAATTGTTCCATGTGATCAACAAAGTGAGCAAAGTAGAGCCGAGGAGAGATGAGTTTTGCCTGTACTGGAGCCGTCCCTTGAGTCAGTAAAAGCGAGGGTGGGGGCTGCTGTTGAGGCGGATTCTGTCCTGCCGTCGCCGCCAGAGCATGAGAAACAACGGGTGTGTGTGGCTGTTTTCCGGTGCGGGAGGTAGGACCAACTGTGGATGGCGTCCCAGGCCGAGAATGTGAAGTGGTGCTGGCTTCATACACAGATTCCGACCGACGAGTTCGTGCAGCAGCCACAGTCACGCTTGGTTCTTGTCGTACCGTCCTAGTCGTTGAAGGTGATGCTGGATCAGGTGCTGCTATATGTGGAGTCTCCGTTCCTGAGCCAGTGCCAGAGGAGAGACCCAGATACGAGAGGTACGACGCCGAGACAGGAGTCTTGATGCTGCTATCAGCCGCAGTCCCAACCCCAGCCCCAGCCGAAGTGGGATAATCAACAGACGCCCCTGTCGTCATCGGCATCGTGCACAAGTCGATCAACAACTCTGTCGTCTCGACCGGTAGATTATCGAGCAACGCGCGACCGTACCGAGCCAAATTGCTTTCTGCCTATTTTTCCATTCGTCAGGTCTACACACTCGAAAAAAAAAAACGCTCCCACGTACCGCGTCAGATCCCAACATTCTCAAATACACCAAAGCCTCCGCATAGTTGCGAGCATCCTCAATCTGGATGCTTAAATAGTCTTCGTGGCGGTTATACTTCTTGGCAAGGTAGGAGGCATGATCAAAGTAACCAGCCTGCCTGCACACCCGGATCGCCGTGTCCAAATCGAAGGGGAGCTCTCCCCCTCCCCCTCCTACACTCTCGTCCGTCTCTGCGCCGCCCACTTCACGCTTTGTCTCAAGCTTGATAAACCCATCCAACCGCGTCACATCCTTCAGCTTGGTATACGTGTTCAACAACAACGTCGTATGATCCGCGTTGGCTCTCCCCAGCGTATGCAACTCCTGGAGGTACGTCACTAGATTGTTGATCCTCTGCGAATCGAGGAACCGCCGTATGACATAGCTCGCTTGGACGTGTCCGATGGTGTGCAAATATTGCTGCATCGCACCATCATAGTCTGCCTTGGAATACAGATGATCGCCATACTGTCTGTGTATCCCTGCCACCGTGCCCTCATCGAGGTTTTGGGTCTTTGCGAGACTGAGGGCGGTAAGGTAGAGCGATTTGCGGTAGAGAATGTCCAGTTTTTCCTGCGTTGGTTTCTCTTGGAACACGAACAGCTGGCCGTCGTTCGTCAGGACATAAACACGGCCCCATTGCGAGACGACATCCCTGACGCCATAAGGGAACGTTCCTGTATATGCGACGTATTTGTTTTCAAGGTCGAAAATAACGACCCTGGTGACGTCTTTGGGTTGGTCCGCTGAGTTGGAGGCAACGAATTGCCGGGCCGTGGCGGAGGCGGCAGATTGGGCTGGGGGCGTGAATGGGGGAGAGACGATAACGATGTAGTGGCGATGGGTGTGTATTGAGGATTTGTTGCCTGTACAATGAGGCGACGTCAATACACTTTGGGGTGCAAACCAGGGGAGACGAAGACACATACATACCCTCGTAAGCATAACAGGCTCCCCGTCCCTCTGTCCCACAGAGATAGATGGCTTCTGGCCTCGCCACCACCATATCCCTCGCTTTCCAATCCATCCGAGCGCATCCCAACCCTATTCCAATCTCGTCAACAATGGACGCAGGAGCGCCGCTTCCTTTTCCTGAGACTTGGTAGCAGAGTACCTGGCTGGTGGTGACGATGAAGAGAAACGCGTTCGGCGAATCGTCCGAGGGCTGTTTGAATCCGAGACCAGTGACGGGTTCACTACCCGCCGGTCCTCCTGTGCCTGGCTCGTGCACCGTACGGACTTTGGGGAGAGCGGTGAGCGATGAAGAGGAGGCGAGAGATTGGTCAAGGTGTCTGTACAGTAGGACAGTGCCATCCGCAAAACCGATGGCAAAGTGGGCTAGATTAAGAGCGAGTGCAATGGAGGAGACGGGGAAGGTGTGTTGGGAGAGCTTTACTGAGCGAAGAAGGAGAGGCGGAGCTGGTTCTGAGGCCAGCTTTGGGTTGCGGGTGCTGGCGGAGAGGTCGAAGACTTTGAGGATGGGCCCACGGGAGTTGGGTTCTTCGCCAATGGTGACTAGAGTGCCATTCTGTTCGACCATATGGGTGACGTGTCCTGTAGTATGTGCCACCCAGCTTGTTAAGTGTTCAAACTGGGGGTCAAGAAGGTGAATGGAGCCATGGATATCCGCGACGAGAACTCCGGCGGACGAGGAGGAGAGGCATGAGAGTTCGAGCGCGGCTTTGAAAATATGAGGTGTGCTCTGGACGTCATGCGTGTCTTTGACTTGTGAGACGTCGAAAAACGCGAATTGGCGCCACTGCAGACGCGTTCAGCACCGTCAGGCAGGGAGGACGAGCGTGTCACTTACTGCAGGCGCAGCGGACATGGCTGCTCCGAGTCTGGCTCACGTGACGCTGCCTAACTCAACTCATAAACCGTATTAATTCCCTCATCGAGTCCATAACCAACTTCCATATCTTAGCGTGCAAAGCTCGTGGAAAGAGGACAGGTCAAATCACGGAACAGAGGGAGTTCGAGGGGAGAAGCGTACTTTAATTTGTAATTATTTTAATTCTACGCCGTAAATATTAAATATTGATATTGCCAGTGAAAGATGCAGACGATCCCGGCTGAGATTGTCCAACAGATCTTTACTCACTTCGCCCTAGCTACAGATTTCAACCCATACAAATCCTCGCATTTTCCTTGGTTCCTTGGCCACATATCTTCGAGATGGAGATCCATATTCTTGTCCATGACCGCTGAGTTCTGGTCCACTATCTCGTTCTTCACGATTCATTACAATCACACCCCTGCTCCGATTAAAAGCATCGTTCAATTCTTCCTAGACCGTGGACATGATCGCGCGACGCCACTATATTTCATTTATTACGGAGGCTCATTTGTGATCTTGGAGATGCTAATTAACGAATCCATGCGTTGGAGAAAAGTGACATTCAGCGTCGTCAACGAGGAGGAACTGTTGCCATTGACTCGTGCAACTCATCGTCTTACTCAGTTACAAGAGCTTTCCTTGCATATTTTGACGCAAGGCCATGCATCCGATCCATTGCGCAGTGTATTTCAGACTGCTCCTTTTTTGAATGTCATCGATATCGGAAACAGGAACTTTGACCATTGGAAGTTCAACTGGTCAAAATTGAAATCTGTCTCTTTGAATTCTGGCGGATCCTATATCATCACCCCTCTCGCGCGATTGGCAAACTTGAAACGACTCCTGATATTTGACAAATTTAATGACCTTGTTTGCAGAGACGTTGTCGTCTTACCCGTTCTGACCTCCTTGGGTTGCCATTCCAACTGGTTACGTTTTCTGACTGCCCCAGCGCTACAGGAGCTCATCATAAAAAATGACAACAAAGACGATGTATTGTCATTTCTACGCAGGTCCTCTTGCAATATATCCCACCTTGTTCTACTCTCTAGCGAAGCAGCATCGGCCATTGATATTATCAGGCATACACCCCAAGTTTCCCGGCTAGACCTGTCGCGCATCGACGATATGAACATGGTCTTAGATCGGCTTATCATCCCCACCGACACACGACAGTCGCTTGCACGTTGCATGTCATCATTGGGCGTCGGTTTGGTTCTTGAGCACAATCTGGACACGTTGTCTGATTTGGTCTTGTCACGAACTAGCCTACCGGACCGTGCTAGTGACAAGAAGCTACATAGGTTGGACATCTTTTACCGTCTGTCAGAAGTGTTGTCTGGCAAAGTGATTGAACTGTGCAACGAACGCGGGGTTCAATACACCAATAGTTTTGCAAGGTATGTAGTGTTTCATTATGTTAGGGACCGGATACTGAAGTTCATCTTAAGGTGCGGGATTAGCCACTTTGATGTGCTCAGAATGTGAGTAGACGCTACGACAAAGGCACTTCGTCACTCCCTCTTGCCAAAAAAAAATTGAAATGAAAGAAATGAAATGCAGCAGCGAAGATGTTTTGAATTGTGTATTTCGCACATGTCACCACAGCCGTTGCTCATATTGACACTTGCAAATTCCAAGTATATCCCCATCCACTTTAATAGTGCCCCAGAAGAGGAGGATCATACCATCACGTCCCAATCTGCTTTCCTTTTCTTTGCCCGCCCATATTTATATAATTCCGAAACCCACACCGCGATTTTGCTCCACATAAAGGTATGGTGACTATGGGTTTCTTCGTGAGACTGAGACTAACACGGTTATTGAGATTTACTTGTTAAATGGGAACCTAGAGTGTCTACGAGTCATGGTTAGTAAAGATAAATATGGGGTATGAATGGGATGCTCACCTCCTAAGTCTCGTATATTCCGACTGAGGTGAGGGTACCGTACGGCTCGTAATTTATACATTAGTGAGGCAGTCAGCTTAACGACTCAGAGTGGTCAGACTGGTCATCGGAGGAGAAACGGTAACAATGTAAGACCATCCGCATTGATCACCTAAACAGGTATTTCATTGTTATCGTGATGCGTATTCCAAAAAGCCAACAAGCTTTGCACAATATCCCAACCTTGCCGAACGGGACGGATAATTGTACTATTATTTCGGGGCAGTACGACAACGACAACAGCCTAGTAGATTAGTCAGCACTTGGCCGTTTAGGGCGAACGGAACTGCGCAAAGCGTTGTTGTTCAGAACCTTTGATTTCGACCCTCATCGAGTTCACAACCAGCTTCCATGTCTTGTCTCTCAGCCGCACAAACGATTCCGACTGAAGTTACCCAGCAAATATTTACCTTCTTCTCCACGACGCTGACTGCTCATGATCCCGCTTCATTTCCATGGTTCCTCGGTCATGTCTGTTCAAGATGGAGATCTATATTCCTGGACATGACCACCGAGTTTTGGGACACAATTTATGTATCATTCGATTGGGAGGATGTCGCCAAATTTAAACTCGCTATAAGCCTCGTTCGATTCTTCCTTGAACGTGATCCCACAGCTCCATTCTCTTTCTATATCAGATTGCCAAGAATCCCTAAGCCGCGAGTCACAGACCACATGAATCATATACTAGAGATGCTGGTGGACGAGTCTATGCCCTGGAAAAAGATAGCATTTACCATGGATGGCGGCACGTCAATGAGGCACTTATTGCCATTGACAATGGCTCGGGCCAAGAACCGTCTCCCCTTGTTAAAAAAACTTCGATTGTCATCTTGGATGGCCTATTCGGTGCCGCTCCCGCTTACCTATGTCTTTCAAAGTGCTCCCTCTTTGAATACGAACGGCTAGTGGACAGCCTCGACATATCGATCCCGTCAGGTGCAAGGCTCCTTACGACGATACCCAGTCGGCTTGCAACCGAGCATGTGGGAAAAGTTTAATGACAAAAAAGAAAATTTGGTGGCATTGTGTTGAGTGAGAAGGATTTGAGATGGACGGTCGAGTACCAGCCGTGCAAAGCTCGTGGAAACAGGATAGTTTAATTTGTAATTATTTTTACGCTACGCCGTAAATATTGAATATTGAATATTGATTACAGCATCATCCAACAGATGTCGTGCTCCCCGCCTGAGATTGTCCAACAGATCTTTACTCACTTCGCCCTAGCTACAGAGTTCAACCCATATAAATGCTCGCATTTTCCATGGTTTCTTGGCCACATCTGTTCAGGATGGAGATCCGCATTCCTAGCCATGACCGCTGAGTTCTGGTCCACTATCTCGCTCTCAAAGACTCGTGATAATCACAGCCCTACTCAGATTAGAAGCATCATTCGATTCTTCCTAGACCGTGGACATGATCGCGCGGAGCCACTATCTTTCCGTTTTTACGGAGGCTCATCTGCGATCTTGGAGATGCTAATTAACGAGTCAATGCGTTGGAGAAAAGTGACATTCAGCGTCATCAATGAGGAAGATCTGTTGCGATTGACTTGTGTAACGCACCGTCTTCCTCAGTTACAAGAGCTGTCCTTGTATACTCTGACGCAAGGCCATGCATCAGATCCATTGCGCAGTGTATTTCAGACTGCTCCTTTTTTGAATGTCATCGATATCGGAAACAGGAACTTTGGCCATTGGAAGTTCAACTGGTCAAAATTGAAATCCGTCTATTTGCATTCTGGCGGAGCCCATATCATTACCCCTCTCTCGCAATTGACAAACTTGAAACAGCTCGTGATACATGACAAATTTAAAATGGTCCTTGTTCACAGCAACGTTGACAACGTGGTTGCCGTCTTACCTAGTCTGACCTCGTTGAGTTGCCATTCCAACTGGCTACCTTTTCTGACAGCCCCAGTGCTGCAGGAGCTCACCACCGAAAATGACAACACAAACGATATATTATCATTTCTACGCAGGTCCTCTTGCAATATCTCCCATCTTTGCCTGCTCTCTAGTGAAGCAGCATCAGCCATCAATGTAATCAGGCATACACCCCAAGTTTCCCGGCTAGATCTGTCGCGCATCGACAATATGAACATGGTCTTAAATCAGCTTACCGTCTCCACCGACCGACAATCGCTTGCACCTTGCATGTCATCATTTGGTATCGATTTGGTTCTTGGGCACAATCTAAACATGTTATCTGATTTGATCTTGTCACGAACTAGCCTACTTGATCGTGCTAGTGACAAGAAGCTACAGAGATTAGAGATCTTTCACCGTCTGTCAGAGAAGTTGTCTGGAAAAGTGATTGAACTGTGCAAAGAATGCGGGATTCAATTTACCAATGGTTTTACAGGGTATGTGGCGTTTCATTACTATGCACCGTGCCCTAACTCCGGACTGGCAAGTGCAGGCGGCCATCTCAACTTTGGTTAGCCGGCGAGAACAGAACTGTTCACGGCTAATCGTACTACTAGTATTGTTATGTCAATGTAACGCAGCCTGTGTTCCTAGTCACAGTAGCTCTAGATAGGACGGAAGCGAAGGCCAAATCGTGAAATGCAACATATACACTATGTCTAAAGAAATCCATTATGGGCACAGCCGAGGAAATTGTCACACAAACAAGGGAGGAGACAACATCGAACGAGTGGTGGCCGGCGTCGCTGTTCAGGCGGAGCTCAAATTTCTTTTATCTTTCCGGAGTTCCCGCAAAGATGGTTCTTTCCCAGATTCTATCATATCGACGCAGGATCTGCCCTCGGACTTGGTTTCATGTAGGCGAACCAATGCGGCCCGTTCACATCAGCCTGACCATCATCGAGCCGAAAGTCTTCATTCAGTAGGACAGCTGTCCTCTCATAACATCAATAGGCAACTCGTCCCAGTATTCCATCGTCTCTTATCTAGCTAGACACCAAGCGTTTCCAGCGACCAATTGCAAGGGAATGTAATGACAGGTATCGTTGGGACAGAAATATTACTTGTCAGAGGTTCAGGTCCTTTGTGGCAATACCAGGAGCGTTAATAACCCCGTTAGTGTTTTATTTTTCCAGCACGCAGACGTGTCATGCGTCATGATTCAGTTTCAGTATTTGGAGTGAATTTGGGTATCTTCCACTGAGAGCGGGGACCGGTGATATTCGGATGCGATCTGCCTATCCCAAGAACAGAAAGCAACACATGATATACATATGTGGGTTACATTTCAATTGCCCTTCTAATCTCTGAACGCTTCTACTTTTTCCTTCTATACAATCGACACGATAAGAGTCACGCGTCACCACATCATCAATGTCAATTCTATTGACTGAACTTTATCTACCACCGCGCGCTACTTCGGTCCGTCGTACATGTTCTGCACTCGAAATAAGATACGAGACAACTTCTGTCATCGATAAGAGCCGCTAGCCCCCACCAAATGCATGGTTTTATCATATTCATGTTCCCTTCATCTTTACCTTGGGTATCGCTGTTTCCCACCTACACGTTTGTACCCAGCTTTGCGATATTGACAAGCACGACTTATAGTCATGATTTTGACGTGCTAGTAAGGGGATGGATCGAACTTGCCACTACACGATCAATATCACCGTTCTCTTTGCCCTATGCTTTGCCCACATCATATAATAAAGCCCGCCGCCTGCCCCATTACATCATCTGGATCATACTTCTGTCGAAGGTCTTTCAACTCCTCATAATTGTCACGGTAAATGTGTTTGACCGGAGTGTCTTCGAGTGCAATGTTGAGGTAAATCGGGAGGTCATTGGTGGCGCATCCCTCGCTCACAGCAACCCCCTGTAACTGGCTGAAGGCCTTCTTAATGGCCATGAGCCAAAAATTATCGTTTTCCCTCCCCGACCATTCAAACCATCCAATCAAAGGACCAAAAACCTTTCCTTCTTCGTGTGGCCAAGCAGAGTCTTTTTGTTTGATACCGTTGAACGAATCCTTATGGAACGGCCATATTTCGAAGCTGGCTCGTCTCCCGTTGTGTGCCTTCATCATACTCGCCAATTCCTGCGAGACGAGTTGTTTCAGAGTAAAAGCTTTTGTGAATTTGGATGGTTGGCCCTACCTTTGCCTGTTTCTCTGTCTCGTCTAGAAGCTTGCGCGTGAAACCTGTCACTGAGATACTGGCCATTCTTCCTCTGGGGTCGGAAGTGCTGGGAAGGTATCACGATAAGTCTCGATTCTGTCAACCTCGAGGGGTTGGGAACGTACATACCTCGCCATCACCACTGTCCTATTTCCGGCCTTGAACGCCGTGAATGAATTTCTGTTAGTCAAGGCATTAAGTACCCGCTCCACCAACGCAGAAGAATTTAATGGAAACGCACGGATCGACTTCGCGTCCGTCCTCGACTGATCTGAAGAACCCTCTATAAATCGAAAAGACAAATAAACGCTCCTTCTGCCGCCAAGACGGAGGATTGGACGCACCTCTCAATTAGATCTCCGTCATTGAATCTGTGAGTCAAGAAAATAAGCACTCGTTCCGTTTGTCCGGAAGATCGGGAGGACTCACTCCGCTATTTTATGTTGATTATCCAAGCACACGAAGTTGGAATCACTATAGGTGAAAAGGATCAGCACCTAGTTTGGCGATTCGAGAATCTGGAAACCTTTGTAGCATCTCCAATGAAACTGGTAAGTGTCTGAGAGCGAAGGCCTCGTAGACATCAGGAAGAGACATCTGATTGGAACCGCCAAAGAAAAATGGCACTGAATCGTTGCTCCCATTCGAGGTTGCGATCTCATGAAATTCGGAGAAGGGGTCCATGGGGAAGGTACCATAGTACCAGAAAGTGAGTCCAACATGTGACTGTCACAGATAAATGAATGCTCAGAACGGTGGGACAATAAGCTACCCAGGTAAGTACCTTTAGTTCGCTGTCCTTGAGATCATGTCGAAATACCATGAGAGCTACTGCCTCAGGCGGCGCTCCACTCTGGATGAACCAGAGCATAGCGGCCTTAATGAGGCTGCTATATCTTTGGCTGAATTCATATGTGAAGACGGGGTTACGCTATATCAACTACCAGTCAGTGAGAGTCAACTAATGCGACACGGAGACGGACCCTGGGGGCATCATCGTAAACTTGGAGAGTAAACTGTGTGACAACCCCGAAGTTATGTGCTCCTCCCTACCAGTTCAGGACGAATATGACAGGTATGGCCATGTTATTGTCGCAAGAGGATCATACCTTGAGCGCCTTAAAAAGGTCAGGATTCTCTTGACGGTTTGCGTTGCGAACATTCTTAGCACCCGGCACATGGACCTGGAATCCGACAATGTTGTCCATACCCAATCCATACTTATTAGTCAGGAGGGAATAACCACCACCCAAAAGCCATCCAGAGACTCCAACAGCCGGATCTCCCCCGATTACGCCCAGCCCTTGGCCAGAAGTAGGCTCTCTGAAATAATCGTAAACCTCGCGCCAGGTGACACCCGACCCAACGTCGAGAGTCTTCTTTTCCCTGTTATACTCGATATTTTTAAATTTATCCATAGAAATAAGGATGCCCCAGGGAGGAAGAATCTTCGGAATCGAGATATGACCCCCATTCTTGACCTGTGGGATCGGGGACGTGGATCGGGGACGTGTGATAAATAAACTAGTCTCAGACATACCGCAAATTGATATTTTCTCTCTGCAATGATTTCCATCTGAAATAGCCCGACGTTAAATGGAACCAAAAGTGCAGGAATGCAAAATCATTTACAATCACACGCAAGTCACTCTCAGAGCCTGGTTCCAAGACAAAGGGAGTAACGTCCCTGATACCGTTCCCGAAGTTGTGATGTACAGCAGTTTCGTATTCCGATGTTCCTGTCGAGGATGATGATTATACTTCTTTCGGAGAATACTAATCCATACCACGTTCATAGATACGGATTGTCCCTCTCCTGAAATTGGCACTCGCGTCCTGGTTGAGTCAAGGTCAGCATTGTGCATGATCACATCACTCTGCAGTAAGTCGAACTCTGTCCCGTAGACTAATCAGAACGAGCGATAAGTGATACAGCAAGTCAAAGACGCACCACCATATCGAGATGATTTGTAGTGGTGCAGGCTACAAGGATGGTTCTGCGTCAGCAATATCGTGCTCAGGGAGTAACCGCATACTGGGTTGAGCGATGATAGATTAGACCCGAGATTGTTGGGGTGAAAGCGGTCGACTCTTTTATACCTCTGGCACTCCCCATCCAACGACATGCAGACCAGCGCGAGCTGGTGCCTTTCTCATCATCAAACCTGTTCAGGCGGAGCTTAAATTTGGAAGGCTCATCATCCGGAGTACAAACGGCTCTCCGTATCGTCATTATCTGCTGACATGACCAGGATCTGATTGGAAATGTGCGCAAAGAGGTCCAGGATTTGTTCCAAACTGAACCAATGGCAAGGAAATCCCCATTTGTGAATTAGAACCAAATTTGTACTAACTATGGGATTTCCCATGGTCATCTGTAGTGACTGTTGGTAGTGTCAGTAGCTCCCATAGTCACAGAGTCAGAGATATATTGCAATTTTCTGAAAAAATGCAGCCAAGCCATTGGCAACACTAAGTACTGTGTAGCAACCCCCAAAGTTTGCTGATGTCTAATCCCCAGATCTATGGCAGTCTGCAATATCATGCACTTGGATAAAAGGAAGTTCATGCCTACTACTGCATCCAAGGTCCATCTCAACAATATTCAGCCCTGACATTCACTGGAGTACAAGCACCTGTCATCTTTGTGCTATACTACATATATCAAAAAAGTTCAATTCGCTACGCATAGGACGAATGTCGCCACATTGATTCTATCACGGGGCTAATCATCCTGACCGCAAGACACTACCGCCGGGGATATATTCAGTTCATCCTAGATGAGTGTACCGAGGTTGGCTTCTCCTACTAGCGTCAGACGGCATTTGCCAAACTGCGCTGTTCAAAGAACCTTTGGCATTTGCTTTTTTGAGCGTGTTGTACAGTAACCCCGCTCGTCACTGATTTATGCATTGTTTGAGAACGTCGTGTTTCATGGAGTACCTAGTTTGGCCTTTTGTATTTTTAACCTAAAAACTCGGAGCAGGGGGCGCACCATTGACTTTACAACCGTGCTGAGTCTGCAGTGCATTCAACCCCGAGTTCTTTACACATCCCAATCAGATGCTGAAATCCAGTATGCGATACATGAGCCTTAGGTCGAGAGATGTTCAACCTCTGCAATCTCTTGCAACAAGACCCACTGTCATCACCCACGAATGTCGTCCGCGACATAACGACATTATACAAGAGGCTCAAGTCATGCGCAGAAAAAAAGTCGACACCCAACATCGTCATGTGAGGAACCAGTACCTCTCGCGGGAGGTCAGTCGAAACGACGAGCTGCTCCAAGATAAGGCTCATGTTTTCCACGCATGAAAGTTCTAATTCAGTAATTTGGGGCATATGTCCGATAATTGTCGTGGTTGCTGCTGTTACGTCACCTAGCATTAAGCAAAGGTGCGTGATATTGCAAGAGGATCTGTGAAGGAATGACAGTATACCATCCGGGTCGTCATAATCATCTTGAATGACAAGCTTCTTTAGCGCGGGAGCTTTGAGGAAGGGTAACCAGCTAGGATGACAACGCAACGAGGTTAGTTTGGGAAGGAGAGCGATAGCGTTAAGACGAATAGAGCCTGTAAAATCATTGAATATGAAGAGTTGTTCCAGGCTAGTCATCTGACAAAGGACGTGCTTCAAGGTGTTGGAAGACAAAGATACGGCCTTCAAGTTCGCCCAGTTGAACTTCCAACTGGCCGGTGTCTGTATGTCGATGACGCGCAGCGAGGGAGCGGTTTGAAATACACTGTGCAAAAGATCGGATGTACAGGAATTCCCCCAACACAACAGATGGAGATCGTGTAAGAGAGGGAATCGATTCGCTGCACGAGTCAACGGCAGCAGGTCCGACTCGTTTTTAACGCTCAATACCACTGTATGCCACCGCAGCGATTCGTCAACCAGCATCTCCAGGATCGACAGCCTGTGAAGCGCTGCACGAGAGGAAAACTCGATAAGAGGGCGTGGCAAACAAAAGGTAATGGAGAGCGGGGCTGCACATTCATGTCCACGTTCCAGAAAGAACTGAACGAGCCTTTCGGTTTGTAGACGTCTGCCATCATGATTATCCCTGTTGAATGATATCGAGATCGAGCTCCAGAATTCGGCGGTCATGGACAGGAATATGAATCTCCATCTTGAACAGATGTGACCGAGAAACCATGGAAATTGCGAAGAGCCTTTTGATAGAAACAAGGCAGTGGAGAATAGAGCCAAGATCTCTCGGATGATTTCAGGGGGGATACGAGATGCCAGTAGCATGTTAACTTAACGTTCGCGCGAACGGCTTGTCACTTGTCACCATGTCACCAATTACTTAATCACCTCGCGCAGGACCTGATTATATAGAGCACAAGAGCACAAAGTCACTGCATCCAGTGACGCTACAAATTGGAATATTAACTACAAAGCATGGTCATCCCAGCAGTGCACCGCGATCAAGTGCATTTGCAACTGGATTACCGCCAATCAACTTGAAGAACACTAGAGAGATGGATGTACGTACTCGGCACCACAGTGGCACGTCCCATCAACGTTTTTCGCGCAGCCGCAAGCGTAGGAAACGGGAACATCAACGTTCTAAACGATTGGTGAGCACACGAACACAACAGCAAATGGCACACAGGCCAGGACTGACAGAGATCATGATGAACAGTTATAAGTTGAGTTGTTGGAGTGGATGAGGTGTGGAAGTCAGGTAAACTGAAGGTGACTTCAGCGTTCTAGCTCGTCGAGCTTTTATACGTTTTGGCCCCCCCATTTGAGGTATTTGCTGGAGCGAATCAGAACGCATGCCGGAGTTTCCATTCCGGGCTTTATAATACGGCAACGTTGGGGACATGTGTCGTCGACATGTGTACCACCCCTTACAGATATGACTTGTTGCCGTGTCACTACTAGCAGAAGCCAGGCCGGTGTTGTCAGACCATTTTCGTCGGCCTCGGACAAAGTACCATCCATGCGCATGAGATCTTGAGAAGTTTGCACAGCCGACGCTCGTTGACGCCGTTTCGGGATGATGATAAACTTAAAATTCGAATCGCGTGACATTTGTCCAGTAAACACCTCATGGATCCATAATCTGACGTTGGAAAGCAGAGCGTCTTCGCTTCGTTGCACGATTCTCATCAAGCAATCCAAATTCGCCTTACACTGACCACAAATGACAATAGAAATCCCAATCGAGAAAATGAACGCACGAAGGAGTCAACGTTCCTAATGTAAAACTAGCGCCAGTCTCGATATGGATGTGAGGCATTTCTTGGATGCACCACCGCAGTTGATTCACGTTCATTAGTCATCTGAAGATGTCATCTCATGCAATAGGGTTGCTCCAATAAATGCCTCGTATCAGGCGAAAGATATAAAAGGGGTCCAAGGAGTCAGACGTTGGGTTAGAACTCCAACTTGACCTCTACAACTCATCGACATCACCCAACACCAAAGTTATAATACGATGCACTCTGTAAGTTGTCTAGTAGACCCAATAATGTCGAGGCTCATACTCATCTCGCCTTCTAGCACATCCATGTTCCCGTCTCCTACGCTTGTGCTTGCACAAAGAATGGTGATAAATGCCATTGTTGCAGCAGGTAATTTACATCCACCGCTTTTCTCGAGAATGGCACAGCTGATCGTAGTGCTCCCAGTTGCGAATGCGGCACCAACTAAACGCCATATACTATGTCACCCCTAAAGCTTAACTGCCATAATATACTCTCCGGTTTGTATAATATAAGACCTTAGTTAACAGTGTTACGATATAATGGCCACAGCCAAAAACACACCTGATACAGAACATTTCGCTCTATGCCCTTTTCTTTAACCCCCTTTCATCTTGTTGGCGATCGCCCGTTCAGCGATAGCTATGTATATGATCCATGACGCCGATATAACGTATCCCGCGTTCTTTGCATAACACTACCAGTGGTAGGTTGCCAATCGTATCCGCCGCAGACAGGTTAAATTGAGGTATCGATACGCCCAACTCTTGTAGTCTCTGGCATCCCGCTTCCCCCTTAGTTCGTGATGAAATCAAGCGAGGCATAACACCCTGAATACCTTCTTCGAAATCAGAACGGACATACAATGATGACAGGCGAGGCGCCAGGGGTGGCTTCGGCTCGATTCCGAGCTGTGCAGGACCGTGCGGTTCGTCTGCCGACGAGTCGGAAATGATGAGCTGCTCCAAGGCGCGCTCGACACCATCCACATTTAAAAGTTCTAAACGGAGGACTCGGGGCGCATGTCTGATCACTTCGACAACCGCGGGTGCTTCGCCCCCCGTTATACAGAGATGGAGAATATAGCAGGAAGACCTGAGTAAAAAGGATGGAACCACGTCCAAGGTATTGGACTCATCCACATAAAGGGTCAGGGACTTTAGTGCAGGAGCTTTCAAAACAGTCAACCAGCTAGGACCACATTTCAAGGCGGTCAGACGGGGGAGCAAGACGACGACGGTATAATCCGGTCGGACAGCGCCTTGAAAGGTGCTGGTGATTCTAAGCTGTTCCAGGTTCGTCATTTGCGTCAAAGTAAGGATAAAATCACAAGTGTCAGATCCGAGCTGGTTCACTTCAACGACAGTCAAGATCGACCAATTAAACTTCCAATAGCTAGGGTTGGATATTTGAATCACATTCAAAGAGGGAGCATTTTGAAAGACATCGATAAGCGGGAGCGGTACCGAATAGGTCATCCAAGATGACAATCGAAGTTTTTGTAACAAGGGGAGACGGTGCTTGGCCCGAGTCAATGGCAATAAGTGCCTCATTGAGGTGCCGCCATCCATGGTAAATGATATCTTTTGCCAGCGCATAGACTCGTCCACCAGCATCTCTAGTATTTGATGCATGTGGTCTGTGACTCGCAGCTTGTATTCCGCAGGGATTCTCGGCAATCTGATATAGAAAGAGAATGGAGCTGTGGGATCACGTTCAAGGAAGAATCGAACGAGGCTTATAGCGGGTTTAAATTTGGCGACATCCTCCCAATCGAATGATACATAAATTGTGTCCCAAAACTCGGTTGTCATGTCCAGGAATATAGATCTCCATCTTGAACAGACATGACCGAGGAACCATGGAAATGAAGCGGGATCATGAGCAGTCAGCGTCGTGGAGAAGAAGGTAAATATTTGCTGGGTAACTTCAGTCGGAATCGTTTGTGCGGCTGAGAGACAAGACATGGAAGCTGGTTGTGAACTCGATGAGGGTCGAAATCAAAGGTTCTGAACAACAACGCTTTGCGCAGTTCCGTTCGCCCTAAACGGCCAAGTGCTGACTAATCTTTTTTTTTTTTTTTTTTTTTTTTTTCGCATGGTAATGGTGTATATTGGGCAACGAAACAAGTAAGTACAAGTGTAATCTACTAGGCTGTTGTCGTTGTCGTACTGCCCCGAAATAATAGTACAATTATCCGTGTCCCGTTCGGCAAGGTTGGGATATTGTGCAAAGCTTGTTGGCTTTTTGGAATACGCATCACGACAACAATGAAATACCTGTTTAGGTGATCAATGCGGATGGTCTTACATTGTAACCGTTTCTCCTCCGATGACCAGCCTGACCACTCTGAGTCGTTAAGCTGACTGCCTCACTAATGTATAAATTGCGAGCCGTACGGTACCCTCACCTCAGTCGGAATATACGAGGCCTAGGAGGTGAGCATCCCATTCATACCATATTCATCTTTACTAACCATAACTCGTAGACACTCTAGGTTCCCATTTAACAAGTAAATCTCAATAACCGTGTTAGTCTCAGTCTCACGAAGAAATCCATAGTCACCATACCTTTATGTGGAGCAAAATCGCGGCGTGGGTTTCGGAATTATATAAATATGGGCGGGCAAAGAAAAGGAAAGCAGATTGGGACGTGATGGTCTGATCCTCCTCTACTATTAAAGTGGATGGGGATGTGCTCGGGACTTGCAAGTATCAATATAAGCAATGGTTGTGGTGACATGTGCGAAACAAAGATTTTCGCTATTGCGTTTCATTTCATTTTTTTTTTTTGGCAAGAGGGAGTGACGAAGTGCCTTTGTCGTAGTGTCTACTCACATTTTGAACACATCAACGCGGCTAATCCCGCACCTTAAGATGAACTTGAGCATCCGTGTTAAAAGATACATACAAAATGTATTCACTTAATACTCATCCGTTTCACTTCTTATCTTATCTAATCTGATCTCGTTTAATCAGTATCTTATCAGAGTATTATATAATCGTTGATTGGAGATTAGATAACGATTAACGGATTAGATATGAGCAAGATAATGAATTAATAGTGAATAATTAGTGTGTTTCATATTTAACTGTTATTATATTCATGGTCTAGAACATCTATTGATAGAGATGACATCATAAAGCACCATATGATATCATCAGGTACATAATGAAGTCATAGTGACATCATTAAGATAACTATCAGTAGATAATGAAGTCATAAAGAACTTTATGATATCATATAGAACATATTGGAAGGAATATAATAAGACAAGGTACAGAATGACCTCATATACAGCAATGCGCAGCAATGCTCAGTCATCTGCTGTGCATGATACAGCAATTGCATTGCATTTGGATAGCTCTTACACAGCAATAGCTGTGTGTACATAGCCTCGTAGTTACTCCATTGGTAGAATAATGTGTATGTAAGCTAGGGTTCCAAAATGCATAAAAGGAGGGCATTCTGGACGACTGTCCCTCAGTTCCAAGAACTACAAGTCAACTACTAAGACTAAAACAGTACTAAGATGTAAGTAGTTAATCCTTACTTAGTCACTGGTCCTGCGCTGCTCTCCCCTGATTTAACAGGTTATGGGCCCCGAGCGACAGCCTTGGAACAATGACTTTTGTCGTCGTTGGATGTTGACTGTGCCATAGATGGAGTATGGATAGTGTACACATGTATTTTTATGTAGTTTTGTGTTTGATCTGCTAAAACCCCTCAAGAATATCAGATATACAATATGGCTCTAGGCCCTCTATTGGTCTGATGGGGTCCCACAGTGGATTGTGTGTGTATGTAGGTGTCTCCTCTTACTGATCTTCCCACATTTGTCTAGCAGCTAACCCATGATCATGGGATAAATGATCCGCTTAATGGTAGCAGGGATACCATTTCAGTCACCCTTGTGGCTGACAGTGTGGGAGCACTGACTAAACATCTGGAGTGGCGCTTCTGAGTCGCCCTGTGTTGTGGAACACAGAAATCAAAATTCTCACATGGGCTGACTACCCCAAATAGTCATGGTTTTGACAGACCACACAGTAAAACTGTCACGGATTTGGGGCCACCTCATGGTGGATATCAGGGTCCAACCCCCTGTAAAGGCTTCGTGCACCCCCCATCGGCCGAGAGTTAATGCCCTTATACCATTATTGGAGTTTTCGTCTCCATTTTCTTATTTTGGCTGCTAGATAGTTTTCTCAAGGGTCGTGCTGAGGCGGACTTCCGTCGTACACGCAGACTAACGTGGGGTGTCTAAACAACACTCATCACTAGATTAGGATCTCTGAGGAGATCACTTTAGAACACTGATTACATACACACATACACTAGATTAGTTGGTGGATTTTCGTACGCAGGGATTTGAAGGAGCCCCTGGTACAATCTTTGGCATAGCAACATTCAATGGCCTCAATAGGTCGTTTGCATTGCTCGCAAGTTCATAACATGTTCAATCTGGAGGATTGCACAGCCTAAGATATTTTCCTTCTCTCATGTATCATTCGAGATTAGGAATTTTGGCTGACGCAATTTTTTCTAGATGTCTCAAGTTTTCACCACCGGATTCCTCAAGAATCAAATCACCTTCTCCTCTTACTTCCATGGAGCTAAATACAGAACCGAATATATTAACGCTGGAGTAATTAGACACGTTTTGTATCTCAATCCGTGGTTGGAAGGAGTTGACGTTGAAGATCTGATGGATAAATACGAATCAGATGATATGATTTTTGGAAATCCCTACGATCGTATTGGCAAGTTGGTCTGGTTGGCGAATTGCAGAGCTGGTTGGAACCATATCAAGAAAAACTCCGATGTTCGTGATATGTATCCTCCTATCAGCTGCACCACGCTACCCGTTGAAAAGATCGACTTGGCGCCTGAAGAATCAATCATGTCTTTCATTGAAAAATGCTATGACATAGAAGAATTCAGAATGTCTGATGATCCTTGTCCAAGGATGATTGGCGTTCGATACATTCATTCCTTTGATCCATATATGGAGAGTCATCAAGACACTCCCATCATCAAAGGGTCGATCTATGTCAGCGATGAGAATGAAGGCATCGATCGTAGGGAATTATTGAAGAGAGAGGAAGAAGAAGAAGAAGAGGTCGCCTATCTGGACACTTTTGTTCCAGACGAAGATATCGAGCTTGCAGAAGAAGATGCAGATGATGATGATGATGATGATATCAAAATCTCTGACATATCTGTACGTGGTAGTCAACCACCTGAAAAAGACGATGACTTACCATCCTTAAAGACGATTACAGATTCAGAGGAAGGCGCAGATGCAGATGCAGAAGGAGAAGATGAAGAAGAAGTACATGCAGAGGAAGACGTATCCCTCCTCAAATATGAAGGTCCATCTATTTATCAATTAGGACCTAACGGCAAGCAAGGACCTCGCCTTGAGTCCCTTAAAGGACTAAAGAGTTCCGAAATTAGCAATGAACTTGCTAAACGGAGACTCAGGGCTGAGAATGCCGTTTTCATATTAGATGGAAACATATACCATGAGAGGAAGGATTACGAAAGAGCGCTAAACGAAAAATCAGCCAAGAGGCTGAATGAAATAATGGAAATGCGCAAATTGGTGGAGTTAGCCACCAATAGCAAAAATAAAGTGACGTACCAAAATCAGCTGCTTAACCCTATAGCTGATCAATTGGTAATAGCAAACATCCATTGGGGTTCAACGAACCCAAACATTAGTGATGAAGAAAGAACTTCGTCACAACCCAATTTTGTTTTTGCGGCCGGGGAAAAGATTATCCCCAGTAGAAGGAGAAAGGCTGGAACGAGCGCTCCGGTCATCCCCGGAGTTAACGCACCAACAGGATTAGTTGGTGGCGGGATATTACAAGGTCTGAATAAACCTTGTAATACTGCATGTACAGTAGCTGGCCCCTCAGGGGCAAATATGAGTTTTTTTACAACGTCTGATTATCCAAATCTGGATCCTGGAATGTTAGAAGAATTCATTAAATCCAATACTCTGCCTAACAGACAACCTACCGACGTTTGTTTCTCAGTTAATGGATATGAATTCATCTATGTACCAAAAGAAGTCTATGAAAAGTACTATCCAGATTCAGACTCAATATTCTCGGACTCAGACAAGGAAAAGGAGAATGATAACCCATTCGTTCCTCAACCAACTGACTCTAACGATGAAACAACTGTTCCTACCAATACTCCAGTTGATTCAATTCTTAAAGACCATGTTGATACTATTATCAAACGTCTTGAGAGAGTCTTTGCAAAGCAAAAAGTTGATGAATCTAAGGAATGGATGAATCAACCTCCTAGAGCAGAATCCTCATTACCAAAAATTGAATCACCCCTCACTTTTGAACAAGAGGAGTTTGGAATGCGACATTCAAATAATCTTGCTAGGGATTATGAAAATGAAGGATGGGGAAAACCAAAACCCCATCACTTAAAATTCATTAAACAAAATTTTGCACCTAAACCTAATCGTGTTGAGCAATTTAAGAATGAAATGGCTCAATATAAAGCTATGCGTGATAATCAAGGAACTCCAAATCTCTTTGATACACGCAATAGTTATGATCAAGTAAAGGAACAACTTAACAAGAAAATGAATGATTATAGAGCCTGGAAAGAAGCTCAAGGTTTTGGTCCAGATAAAACCCCTATTCTCGATTATTTCAGATCTGCTGGAAGATTTGAAGAAGCATCTAATGAAAGATCTCAGGAGGAATCAAATAAGCCTAGATGGAATTCTGATACTCAACAATCTAATGCCTGGGTACCAAAATGGAAAAGGGACAGAGACAATAATCCTGATCTTAGTCGAAGGTCAGAAGAAGTTGTTTATCCCAAAAGAAGTACATCTCTGCCCAGATCCATTAGAAGAACCCCCAAGTTTCAGAATCTTCGTGCCTATATTCCATTCAAGAAGAATGTCGTGCCTCCTAAGAAGAGTTTCTTCAAACAAGAATCATCATCTAGTAAATCTGACAAGAACATTCACACAAATTTCCAATTTCAAGCCAGAGAACAACAAGATAAATATCCTACTTTTAATTTTTCAGTCAAATACAAAGAATGTGGTTTGACGAAGATTAAAAGACATACTAAAGACCATCCTATTTGGGAAAAGCCTGGATTATGTTATTTAATCCTTATGGATCCTCTTGTCTTAAAAGGATTCGTATGGCCAACATATCCTACTCTAAAGGATATAGTTGCATTACCCAAATCTTACCGTCAAGATGTCCAGTTCTATTATCAAAAGAATGAGTCTTTGAAGTTACTACACTTCATAGAACAACCTGGATCCAATGTCTCATGGTGGACTTTAGAAGATCTTGTTACGTCTTTTAACAGGCTTTCATCTTGGAAATGTGGAGGTTCAGATCCTGCTGAGAAATCAATGGAAAGATTGGTTACTGTCTATGGAGGCGTAACTGATTACAAGAAGTGGAAAGATGTTCTCATTGCATACCTTCAAATGAAAGGTTATGAGAAATATCTCACTAGCACTAAACCACTATTACCAGCTGAACCAGCTAGTGGTGCTAGTCTTTCTACCAAAACACTTTGGGAATTGGAGTATAAAACCGCTTATAATGAAAGAACAGATTGGGATGAAAACATGAAGAAGTGTCAAGCCATTATCAAATTGGCTTTACAACCATCTCTCTGGACTTACGTTAAAGATACTCCACAGGCTACAATGACAGCCTTAGATACAATGTTTGGTACCAAAGGCATTGCGAAGTATTTCATACTTTACAAAGCTATCTTTAATTGGTCCATGAAATCTAGTTCAGATCCCATTCTAGCAATTACTAAACTCATGAAGTTGGTATCTGACTTAGGAACCGAAGAGAAATATCAAATTCCTGATTTTGTCATTTGTTTCTTCATCTTGCACAATCTCAATCATTTATACAGTAACCTTGTTACTAATATAATTGATACTAAGATAGAAGATTTCACCGTTGACAAAATAGTTCCTAGGATTCAGAATGAATGGAATCTTATGCAGTCTAAAGGAAAACCTAGAACTGCATATAACAATATTGCCAACATTGGATCTAGTATCAACAAGAATCCCAATACAAATCCTAATTGGAGGGATCAACACTCCAATAACACATTCAGACCTAGAGGTTCTTTCAGAGGACGATTCAATCGTAGAAAGAGCTTCACACCTCGTCAACCTTATAATCATTTTAATAACGATTCTTCTTTATCAAAAGATGATAAGAAGAAAAGGAATCAACAAAATAGAGCTAACAAGAAAGCTAAAAATAAGGCTCTTGTTACAGAATTGAAGGAGTTAAAGAAGCAAGGAAAATCTTCAACTACTATTCATTTTGCAAATCCTATGATTGTTGATTCATATCCAACTCAGACAGTTGGAAATATTGATGAAGAAATCTCTGAACCTACGTCTAGCAGAAAATTGTTAGATAGGATTGGAGACGTTCATATATCTTTATCAGATGATAAGGATGAAGAACAACTTGATTATGGTGAAACTGACACTGATTATAGCACTGGTGTGTTCTACAGAACACATGATACACCAGATGTATCCACACCAAGTGGATTTCATACTCCAGAACCACAGTATCTCAATCCTGAAGAGGAATTAGAATACTTTGGTGAACCTATGAACATGATGGATAATAGTAACATTGGGTCAGTAAATTTCACTAATCATAATTACTCATCTAATACTGCTTTAGTGCTTGATGACTTAACCAACAAGCAAGTACTTGATGCACAATATCGAGACCAAATAAGTAGTAGCAGTACTTACAAATATGTATATGAGAATTATGAATCTAAAGTTCCTGGTGAACAAATTATGATTCTTAACAAGCATGATAAGTGGGTTATAGACTCAGGTGCTACACGTCATTGTACACCGTTTATAACTGATTTCACCAAGTATAAGAAATTTATTACACCAATCAAAGTTACTACTGCAGATAAAAATGCAAAGACACTTATTGAAGGTGAAGGACAAATATGTTTTCGTCATGAAAAACATGTTCTTAACTGGAATGTGTGCTATATGCCAATGCTACCATACAGAATTATTTCTGTTCCACAACTAACTAGTATGGACTATCAAGTCCATCACACAAAACACAAAACTATTGTACATAAAGGAAACATTACACTAACTGGATATCCTATAGAAACCAACTCCATTCATTGGTTATCTACTGTTATTAAAAGACCTTCTCAACATTTGTTAATCAACAAAAGTCCTAAGATTGTTGATTATTTCATTTGGCATCGAAGGATGGCACATCCAAGTGATAATGTCTTAAGTCATATGTTTCAGAATACTGAAAATAGTGTTAAAATTAATAAATCACATGAAGGATGTATTTGTAAGACATGTGTAATGGGTAAACTTGATAACAAACCTTATCATATATCAACACATAGGGCAACTCAATTGCTGGAGTTGATTCATGTTGATCTTATTGAATTACCCATTCAGTCTTATCATAAACAGAAATATGCTTTATTAATCTTAGAAGACTATTCTTCTTTTGCCTATTTGGCATTGTTACGATCTAAATCTGACACTTTTAATGCTATAAAAGCTTATGTTGTGTTCACTGAAAATCAGTTGAATCAAAAGCTTAAAAGTGTGCGTTCAGATCGAGGGGGAGAATTTGTCAATAAGAAGTTGATAGACTATTTTCAGGAGAAAGGTATTAACCATGAACTTAGTGCTCCACATGTTCATCAACAAAATGGTCGAGCTGAACGATTAAATGAAACCATTCTAAAGAAAGCACATACACTTCTATTAGAATCTGGTTGTCCTAAATCATGGTGGTCATTTGCATTTGAAACTGCAGTCCACATATATAATCATACACCATTGAGAAGAACAAAATGGAAAACACCTTATGAAAACATGATGATGAAGAAACCTGACATATCACACTTTAAAATATTTGGATGTTTGGCATATGTTTATGTTGTTAAAGAACAACGTAAAGACAAATTATCACCAAGAGCTGAACCAATGATATTCATTGGGTATGAAAGCAAATCATACAAGTTCATGAATGATAAAAATACAATAGTCATTGCCACACATGCTATCTTTGATGAAAATATATTTCCCAAGTTATCCAAGAATACAAATATTCACAAGCAACAACAATACCCAACTTTAGAGTCTGACATGACAATTCCAATAAACAAACATAATCATTCTAATCATGACACTACAAAAAATGATAAAAGGCTATCATTTCATGATAACAATGATTCAAGTGATAGTGATTCGTCGGATTCAGATGATCATAAGTCTAATAGGAAATTAGACAATCATTTGAAAGACAGTACTTCAAAACATAGCAAGGAAATACCAAAGACAAAAACTGCCAGAAGACTTAAATCTAAAGCTGATAGAAAATATGACAAAGAATTTAAGAAATGGCAGATTAAGAATCTTGGACACTATAATCCTAAACTAGATGATTGAGATGAATCAGCATCTGATCATTCAAGTTATCATTCAGATTTAAATCAAGAAGTTGAAGAACCTATTGAATCTTCTACAGTTATTGATAAAGGAAAAGGAAAACAAAGAGATGATCCTCCTTCACAATCAAAATCATCTCGTAGTAATCCTGATGTTGATCTTAGAGAAATTAGAAGTATATTTGATAAACATGATCAAAGTCCTTCTAAAAACATTAATGATCAAATAAATAAGGTCATTAATAAGTCTAAAACAACATTTCCTAAATCAAAATTTGTAATTCCTAAAAGCAAAGTACGCTTTGCTAATGATGATTTATGGAGGGATATCCAGAAGGATATTACACCTAGTCATGAAATGTATAGGAGTCAGAATTTAACTGATAGTCAAAGAGATTATTTAGTACCAACAGGCGGTAAACACATTGGTAAAAAGTTAGATCTCACAGCTGCAAAAAGTGATAAACTGCAAGCTGGTAGACCTAAGTTAATTCAGAAACCTAATATCCCAGATCAATCAACACATCCATTTGGTTTTAGAGAACAAGAAAGAGAAGTTATACAGCAAAAACTAGCAACTAGAAAAACTGCTAGGAGACCAAAAGTTAAAGTCATTGCTGATAATGTTTATGGAGATAAACATCCAGCTCAAATTGAAGCTGAGATTCGAAAAGAAACCAATTGGAATAAAGTGATTGAAAAGGATAAAGGTAAACAAGTTGACAAACCTAGTCAACAACTACAATCATCTCAGGATGAAGAATCCTTATATACTAAGGAAAGATTTCAAGATATGACTCTTGATGATCTCAGAACTACTAGAGAAATCAGTAGATCTGTACAACCAAGATTATTTCCCAGAAATGAATCACCCTTAACACCACTTTCTGAAACACCTATAAGGGATTTAGAGGAAACTGCCAGGCCTTCGCCTGAACCAGTTCAAACATACTTTGATAATAATGCTTGGATTCAAAGAAGAAATCAAAGAAGAGATAAACTTCTTTTATCCAGAGCAGCATCTAAACTTATAGATCAGGAAAACAGAAAGAAAGGGATACCTGTTGTATATAGAGATCTTTTGAGGATGAAAGATAATGATCCTCAACTATATCAAAAATGGGTAGATGCTATGAAAGAAGAAATTAAGTCTATTGAAAGTAGACATGTTTGGGAATTGGTCGATAGACCTAAAGATCGTAAACCTATAGGTTGTAGATGGGTTTATGCAATAAAGCAATCAGACAATAGATACAAAGCGCGATTGGTTGCTCAAGGCTTTTCACAAGTACCAGGAATAGACTTTGGAGCCACATTTAGCCTGGTTTCAAGATTCGAAACTGTCAGAATCTTATTAGCACTTGCAGCTTTAGAGGGATGGGTACTCAAAGCTCTAGATGTTAAAACTGCTTTTCTATATGGCCAATTAGAAGAGGAGATTTATATGGAACAACCGGATGGTTTCAAAACCAATGATAAAGACAAAGTATACAAATTGAATAGAGCTTTATATGGTTTGAAACAAGCATCTCTAGCTTGGAATATACAAGCACATACTAGTATAACCAAGTTAGGATTCAAAAGATTATTTGCCGATACAGGAATATATGTGCAACGCAATGGAGATGATATAATTGTAATCATCTTATATGTTGATGACATAATATTCATGGGCAATAATGAAGTTGCAGTGAACAATTTCAAGAAGAAATTTATGGAGAAATGGGAAAGTAGAGACTTAGGTGATCTAAGTGAATATTTGGGAATGAACATTGTGATTGATAAAAAGCAACACACTGTTACTATTGACCAAACCAAATATGCTAAGAAAATAGTAGAAAGGTTTGGATTAATCAATGCAAAACCAGTAAACACGCCTTTACCAGCTGGTTATGTCCCAAATAAATATACAGAAGGTAAAGCCACACAAGAAATGATCACATACTATCAACAATTGATAGGATCATTATTATTTCTTGCAATGTGTACAAGATTGGATATTGTATATGCAACAATCTTAATGTCTCAATTTGTTAGTAATCCATCTATGGATCATATCAAAAAGACATTGCATATTATCCAATATGTTGGCAGTACACTTAATCATTGCATTAAATATGATGGAAGAGATGCATATGGATTGATTTGTTATGCAGATGCTGATTGGGCTTCTAATCCAATTGATAGGAAGTCAACAACTGGCATGGTTGTAAAATTAGCTGGAGCACCTGTATACTGGAAATCAGCAAAACAAAAAACCATAGCATTATCTTCAACAGAAGCTGAATATATGGCAGCTTCTGATGCATGTCGTCAAATATCTTGGTTAAAGAATTTGTTTGAAGAGTTAGGATATAATATTAAATCCATTCCTTTGATAATGGATAATCAAGCAGCTATTTACATGGCTTCTAATCCAGCTCAAGAACAAAGAACGAAGCACATGGATGTAAGATATCATTTTATAAGACAATGTGTCAAAGATGATCTGGTTGATCTCTATTACATTAAAACTGATGATCAAGCAGCTGATATCTTAACTAAAAACCTAATGTTGAATAAGCATAGTAAAATGCTGGACCTCTGTGGTATACATGTTCAGTAAAATATTCAACAAGGGGGAGTGTTAAAAGATACATACAAAATGTATTCACTTAATACTCATCCGTTTCACTTCTTATCTTATCTAATCTGATCTCGTTTAATCAGTATCTTATCAGAGTATTATATAATCGTTGATTGGAGATTAGATAACGATTAACGGATTAGATATGAGCAAGATAATGAATTAATAGTGAATAATTAGTGTGTTTCATATTTAACTGTTATTATATTCATGGTCTAGAACATCTATTGATAGAGATGACATCATAAAGCACCATATGATATCATCAGGTACATAATGAAGTCATAGTGACATCATTAAGATAACTATCAGTAGATAATGAAGTCATAAAGAACTTTATGATATCATATAGAACATATTGGAAGGAATATAATAAGACAAGGTACAGAATGACCTCATACAGCAATGCGCAGCAATGCTCAGTCATCTGCTGTGCATGATACAGCAATTGCATTGCATTTGGATAGCTCTTACACAGCAATAGCTGTGTGTACATAGCCTCGTAGTTACTCCATTGGTAGAATAATGTGTATGTAAGCTAGGGTTCCAAAATGCATAAAAGGAGGGCATTCTGGACGACTGTCCCTCAGTTCCAAGAACTACAAGTCAACTACTAAGACTAAAACAGTACTAAGATGTAAGTAGTTAATCCTTACTTAGTCACTGGTCCTGCGCTGCTCTCCCCTGATTTAACAATCCGGTCCCTTAGTAACATAATGAAACACCACATACTCTGCAAAACTATTGGTATATTGAACGACGCGTTGTTTGCACAGTTCAATCACTTTTCCAGACAACACTTCTGACGGACATTGAAAGATGTCCAACCTCTGTAGCTTGTCACTAGCACAATCAAGTAGGCTAGTTCGTGACCAGATCAAATCAGACAACGTGTCCAGATTGTACTTGTCAACCAACTCGATACCATGCAACGTGCAAGTGACTGTTGCGTAGGGTCGGCGGAGATGATAAGCTGATCTAAGACCATGTTCATATCATTGATGTGTGACAGATCTAGCTGAGAAACTTGGGGTGTATGTCTGATAACATCAATGGCTGATGGAGCTTTGCTAGAGAGACGAAAACTCCAATATTGGTATAAGGGCAATAACTATTGGCCGATGGGGGGTGCATGAAGCCTTTACAGGGGGTTGGACCCTGATATCCACCATGAGGTGGCCCCAAATCCGTGACAGTTTTACTGTGTGGTCTGTCAAAACCATGACTATTTGGGGTAGTCAGCCCATGTGAGAATTTTGATTTCTGTGTTCCACAACACAGGGCAACTCAGAAATGCCACTCCAGATGTTTAATCAGTGCTCCCACACTGTCAGCCACAAGGGTGACTGAAATGGTATCCCTGCTACCATTAAGCAGACCATTTATCCCATGGTCATGGGTTAGCTGCTAGACAAATGTGGGAGAGATTAGTAAGAGGAGACACCTACACATACACACACACAATCTGCTGTGGGACCCCATCAGACCAATAGAGGGCCTTAGGCCATATTGTATTATCTGATATTCTTGAGGGGTTTTAGCAGATCAAACACAAAACTACATAAAATTACATGTGTACACTATCCATACTCCATCAATGGCACAGTCAACATCCAATGACGACAAGGGTCATCGTTTCAAGGCTGTCACTTGGGGCCCATAACCTGTTAAATCAGGGGAGAGCAGTGCAGGACACTAGCTAAGTAAGGATTCAACTTACTTGTTCTTAGCTGTGTTGTTGCCTTAGTAGACTACTGTTAGTTCTTGGAACTGAGGGACAGTCATCCAGAATGCCCTCCTTATATGCATTTTGGAACCTTAGCTTACATACACATTATTCTACCAATGGAGTAACTATGAGGCTATGTACACACAGCTATTGCTGTGTAAGAGCTATCCAAATACAGTGCAATTGCTGTACATTGCACAGCAGATGACTGAGCATTGCTGCGCATTACTGTGGATGAGGTCATTCTGTACCTTATCTTATTATATTCCTTCTAATATGTTCTATATGATATCATAAAGTTCTTTATGACTTCATTATCTACTGATAGTTATCTTAATGATGTCACTATGACTTCATTATGTTCCTGATGATATCATATTGTGCCTTATGATGTCATTTCTATCAATAGATGTTCTAGACCATGAACAGTTAAATATGAAACACACTAAATATTCACTATTAATTCATTATCTTGCTCATATCTAATCACCAATCAATGATTATATAATATTCTGATAAGATCTTGATTAGACGAGATTAGATCAGATAAGATAAGAAGCAAAACAGATGAGTATTAAGTGAATACATTTCACATGTATCTTTTAACAACCACGACTTCGCTTACCATCATCACTGTTGATCTTGGTTGCAGCCTGAGTTAATGTGAAATCTGTAGGTACTGCATAGGGCAATTCCACCTCCAGCCATCCAAGTGCATTGCATTTCCCTGAAGCTGGATCCCCACCCAGATTGAAGAGTTGCTGCAGTTTGTTGTCACATGAAATATAACCATTTTGCATGTTGTTGAATAACATGGGTGTGATTGTCCATTTCTGTAGCATCTATTGCACTGAAGTTTTGCCACAACAGCACAATAACTTCATTGCCCATGTAAACCAACTGATCAATCTTGATCCTAATTTCACTAGAAAACATATTTTCCACACAATCACTCTTGGGGAAGAGGAGAGTACAGTTCATGCTGTGCCACCATGTCAGGGAGAGAAAACAGAGAAAACAAACAGTCATGCACATGGGACGAACAGATGGTACCATGATGGTTTCGTCCTCATTGTTTGGAACTTGATTTTGAAAGAAGTCCAGCAGGAGACAACTGCAGTCATGGCAGCATGAGGTGTCAGATACATTTCTTCACCCCTCCTCTGGGCCAAGTGGGATGCATGGAAAACAGCCTGAAAGCAGCTTAAAATTGGCCAGAAATTCATCTGGTTCAATTAATCTCATAGTATTTGGCCAAGGCTTGAATTTATGGACTGTTTTCAACAATTGTTGGACACTGGCTTCAAGTCCAACATCAAGAGGTTCTCCTTTTGGAAAACAAGACTCATAAGAACATTGTTCATTTAACACAAAGAGAACTACAAACCCTGACATCCCACATTGTTTGCCAGATCAACTCTGCCAATTCTGCATGTCTTTTGTAGTTTGGATCATCATTGTCTAATGTAAGCGCTTGCAGCATGGTTTTACAATCAAATAGCCCACAACATATTCCATAATCATCTGGAGCATTATTTTCAATGAACCTAGTAGATAACCAATATGCTCAACATTCGTGATTCTAGAACAGAATTTGACTCATGCAGAACATGACATTTGTTCCTTGAAAGATGGAAGCATAGAGCTTCCCATTTTTGCTACTTTCAGAGGTATTGGAATCTGTTTGATTCGCTTCATGATCAGATGAATTAGACAGCAGTCTCATTAAAATGAACCAATGCATGAAGTTGGGGAAGAGCTCCTTTGAATGATGTTAATTTACCAATCAAAGAGTGCAGGACGTGATACATACAAGGCAAACAATGCATGTAGAGTAGATCTGAAAGCTTTGGCTTGATTGTTCTGCATTTGGTAAATAGAGGATGTATTCTCTACTGAATAAATCCTGGGGATGTGTAAGAGGTAAAGAGATGTGGGCTCTGGCAAGCTGAAATGTGGAGAGAAGAGAGCATTGCGGGCAGGCGGCTGGACACTGGGCAGCAAGCAGCTGCTCACTGAAACAGTGTCCCACATTCACAACCACCCATCTTCAGAAATCAATTGGGTATAGAAAACTCTTCTATGGCAACAGGAAATGTGGGCAACAGGAAATGCAGGCAACAGGAAATGCAGGCAGCATGAGACAAGGAACAATCTTGAATTACAATGTGCATAAAAGAAGTCTAATGCCATGTCAGATCTGATAGATCTGATAACCAAAATCTTTAAGCAGCTGCCAGACAGGCATGGCCTCATCGACATCTTTGGTCAGGAAGCAGCCACTCTTTCTACACTGCTACTAGGGTATGAACACAAGCCTTGTCAATGCAGAGCAGCCACCTACCGGTTCCTTAGCCATCAACTCCAACCGATTGGGTGGGGGCAAGCAGATTGTATGAATGTCTTCTCCATCATCACTCTCCCATATTGCGTATGATTGGTAACTGTCGAGAAGCGAAATGGCTTCATCTCCATGACCAGGCCAAGGATCATGGATCCCATGGACTCTCCTCTGTGATACACCTTCAATCACAAATATATCTTGACTGTTGTCAAAAAGGACAGGCACAGACTGCCTGTAGGCTTTTAGCCCATGGACACCAAATTGCAAGGGCACTTGTTCGAAGATGTAGTCCCATCACAGCACTCAAAAGTTCATTCACATCCAACCATGACCCCTGCTATCACTGCACGCACTTGACTGTTGACCATCAAGCAATAGGACACCTCCTCAGCCGGAAAATGACTCGGAGATTGGCATCATAATTACAGCAACATGAACAATTAACTATCTGAATAATCTCAACCCACTTGTGCCTTTGCCATAGTCTCTGCCAAATAGATAAATGTTGTGTCTCCACCTTCAAAGGATCTGTTCTGGGTGGGATAAATGCACAGAATCATCCCTAGGAAGCTAGGCTTATGGGCCGGACGTAATTGAAGTAAAGTCCTATTGGCAATACCAGTTATCACTGGTCATGATACAATTGAGGGTGGACACCTACTGAATTCTGAAGTGGTAAGTTTATTCATCTCATAAATCTGAAGACTGTATGCAACGCATGTTTGGTCATGGGTCTTTGCCTGTTAAAAAGGTGGTGGTGACATTTCAAGTATCACCGAAGACCAAGTGTCAAATTTCAAAGCTAGATGCACAGAGCTATCCAAGTCTAGTGACCAGCCTGCTGCTGATACTTAGTTTGATGGTATCCTGTAAGATTATAGTTGCATTTGTAGCAAGCAGAGAAATTGAATGAATTGTTTCTGCAGTTGTTGTACATGCTCATGGTTTGCACAAAATCGATGGTGTCTGGTAAACATTTAACAAAATATCAAAAAAGGCAAGCTGTATGGCATACACACAGATCCTCGAGTCCCCACGCATTTCTTCAGTCCCAGAAACAGGCAACTGATTTTTTGGTGCAATGGCAAATTATCACTGGCGTCGATTCCAAAAAATGTCACTCTCCAATGATATAGACCTTCCCACCCTTTGCAGTGAAATCCACATTGTCAGGCTTTGCAAGCATATAAAACATCATGGATATGCTGGCATTGATATCATTGCCATCCGATTTTGTGAAATTCTTTTCATAGCTGCCAGGAGGAGAAAAAATACCAGTGAATATGAGCAAGAATCATTGACTGAGGAAGGGCTCACGATTTAAAGTAACAAGTGCCAATGGGCGGATCCAGCTGTATGTCATGCATTTGTGCAGCAGCCCAATAAGTTGTGTGTTCATGACATGTAAAGCTGTATTTATGCTCTACCAGTTATTGGAACAGAACTGTTGCAGCCTTTTCTATGTCCTTGTAATCTTGGACGGTCAAAGCCAACTCTGGCTGAGTGACATGATTACACATGACATGTGTCAAAATTGAAACATTTCAAACGATCGCCTTGCCTGCATGCACGCTTAACCACTTGAGAAAGGGCTCCCACTCCTTGCTCATAAAATGGTATGATAGCTTTTCGGTTTTTGCCGTTCTCAATATTCTAGAATAAATTCCTTTCATAAAACAATTCGATCACAAACCCACTATTACATTCACCATAGTCTCTGCTGAATAGTCGAGAGTAAATATTGTGTTATGACCTGCTGCGGTTCCGTCCTGAATAAATTCTCTAACAGTGAACAGAGTGACCGTTAGGAAGTTAGGCTTATGGGCAATATGTAACTAAAGCCAATCGCTATCATGGTGGTTCCATCAATCCCATGGTATGCACAACTTGAGGCAAATACCTACTGCATCTACAGAGTCATCCCGGTTTAGTGACCAGCCTGCTCGTGTATCCTCATTCAAATTCTGACTATATCCTGTAAGACTAAAGGTGTGCTTGTAGCAAGCAGAGAAATTGAATGGGCTGTTCCTGCTGTTGTTGTACATGCTCATGGTCTGCACAAAATCAATGGTGTCTGGAATTAATAAGCTCAAGAAATGAAAAGCAAAACACATTATGAACATATTTTTCTGTCTCCAATAATTTGCTCACTTCCAGCAATGGGTAGCTGGTCCTTCGGCGGTGGTGGCAAATTTTTTGCACCAATTTCCGTAAAGCCAAAACTGTTGCTCTTCATCCCACGGTTTTTATCCAGCCATCGTATATGGGAATGATATAGACTTTTCTTCCTTTGGCAGTGAAATCTGGATCATTTGGCTGCATAAGTGTGAGGTAGATATAAAATCTTATAATGATGCTGGCAATCGACGTTACTGAAAGGCTGTGTGTCATCTACAAAAAGTTCTAAACTCTGGCAAACTTTGCCAGGTCTGGTAAGGCTTTGACCAGCGTTCGCCAAGCCTGGAAAAATGCCACCAGGCATGATGAAGTTTCACCAGTCATTATGAAAGTCCTTCCAGACATTATGAATTTCACTAGGCCTGGTGAGTACCAGGGCCTGCTCTGCTAAGTCCACCACTCATATAATCATAGTCACTACTGTTGGTATCATTACCACTGGTGCCAGTGATGTTGGCATGTGCCAACACTACACTTAGATCAAATATATATATTATACACACCAACTCGTGCTGTGCTCGATGTTGACATCGACTTTGTATCATCTCCATTCAACCTGGTTGTACCATTTTGTGTGCGAGACAGGCTGTGGGGACTTGGAAATGGGCAGGTGCAGATGAGTTGCAGTGCAGATCACGTGTACATATCACATGATCTTTGATCTTTGGCACTGATCTCCATCTTGTGCACCTCCCTCCCGGCCTTGTCTGTCTCCTTCACCAGTCTGGCACTTCAAAACACACTCAAACCAAATAGCCAAATGATTTTGAAGCTGTGACCATTAACAAGTGAGTATATGCTCCCTCGCTACCTTTGCTGCCAGCTCACTTACCTGGCAAGCTTATGAACAGTGAAGGCTTGCACGACTGGCACATCAGCCAGTACCCACTGACAACAACATGCACATTTGTCGGTGGATTATTCACAAGGCCGTGGAGTGCCATAGGCATGAGGCTGAGGAGACATGCCATCTCTTAACTGAGGCCAACAGAGTGGCTCGGGCTGAACAGACCAAGGCATGGGAAGCGTTACTCAAGGAGTGCAGAGAACGTGATGAGGCGGCACATCTCGAAAGAGGAAAGGCGCAGGCCACACATATCCAAGAAAGGGTGCAGCAGGCGCATCAAATCAGGCCAGTAGTACTGAAGAAGGCAGTGGAAGTCAAGCCTTTGACCCTGGCAGTAATAACACTAGGTGGAACCAAGATGGTTCCCAATTTCAAGTACACAGCTGACAAGCTCATTGGCAGGTTCATCCCTAAGGCAAATTGGGATAACAAGCAGAAGTCAGCAGTGGTGTTATACAAACAGGTGTACGCCAAATACAACGAAATGATAAACTGGTTAGAAAACATGCCGGGTGTTCGTATACAGTTGGGTGACCAGGAGGAGTTGCTCTACAATAGGGTTCATATGCAAAAGTGCAACAAGTGAATCTGTGATGAAAAGTTGAAGTGGTCCCAGTCCACTTTTATCAACTTGAAGAAAGTCGGAGGACAGGGATTCGACAACGAGCAGAATCTGGTATTTGAAATTGAGTTGGATTTCCAGGTTTTGGCAAGTTATGTCAGGCACGCATTTGACTGCATGCAACATGATTTGGTACTAGTAGGCCGTCATTGGCATTTGTTGCAAAAAGCCATGAACAGGTTGGTTCATGCACTCAACAGGAACATAAAGAACTTGGCACATTACTTGCGGGTTCAACGATATGACCCATTGAGAATGACAAAACCACACAATATGGCTCCGCCACCAACACCAAACAAGTATGAGGGAGAAGGAGTCCTTGATGGATCCGTCAGACTCAGTCTAACCATGTTCCTATGGGAAATGGGGGAAGAATTGCTGAAGGAGCAGCGTACTCACATGAAGGAGTGGAGGAAGTTGGTCTTTCCCAGTCCAGCAAAAACCAAGGCAGATTTTGCGAAAACAAAACAAACCACGAGGATGTCGGTCAAGATCCCCAAACACATGATCCATGGGTGGTGCTACCTACAATTATTCAAGAAGGAATTTTGGGACAAGTTCGAATGGCCCAAATATCCTACATTATACGATATTTCCTCTTGGGAAATTGAAATGCGGGACAAGACAATGTGGTTCAAACTGCAGGATGGACCTGAACAGGGAATCTTCTATGTAGTATTGGCTCAGCCAGAGGAGGTCAATGATATTGACACCTATACGTGGAAGGACATTGACAAACTCACTCACTGGAGCGTGGGTGCAGGATGGAGGACAGTGCACTTAGGCACAGAACCAGAAGAGAGAGTGGTGTACCCCCAGAGAGTATTACAGGATGTAACCAACGTCAATATCCAAAGGAGGTCACCAGTAGAGCAGGTGTGGGGAGAACACAAGTTCAGTATCAGGTGGCTGGATGTTACGAGGTCGGTAGACCAGGTCGCACAACCAGAGGAACAAGAGGAAAAGAAAGAAACTCTGTAGTTCTGTCTATGACAGTGACTATCAAGAGCCTGGGGGTTCTCAGGCTCCTACTACTACTATATACCCCTCGCCTCATGGCCCCCTCATGTCCGTCTCCCCTTAACCACATGCCCTGCTGATATAAGCTAGGGCGCTTGCCATGGGCGCCTGTCCATCACACATGTCACTTGTTGTGACGTGAAACCATCGAATTGTAACATTACCCCCCTCTTAAGGGTTCGGTTCCACACGAACCACGTCGGGGTTGTCATCCGGGAGAGCATAAAGGGCCGCATGGTCACCTTTCCACTTGCGCCATTTGTGCTCCAGGCGTCCCCGGTAGTCACGTTCGAACTTGCCATCTTCCCAGCCGAACAACCGTTTTGGGACAGATGTACTGGTATGATTTTGATATCGCCGAAAGGCGTCCCTAGGCAGTCTCCGAGAAGCAGGGGCATTGGGATGTTTCTGGTGAAACTCCTGAATTGCCTCACCCGCGTTCTCTAAATTCTTAAGTGGTTCCCAGGTAGACTCTTCAACAGGAAAACCTTTCCATTTGACGAGGTATTGAATACCCCGACCTTGCACGCGACTGTCCAAAACTTCTTCCACTTCGTACACCCCCCCCCCTTATGGTCTGTCCTCCGGGACAGAAGATCGGCCTTACTGTTGGACTTGCCCGAGCAATGCCTAATGACAAAATTGAACTCCTGCAAATCCAAAACCCAACGTGCCTGACGGCGATTGATGTTCTGCGGTTTCCGGAAGTACGTGAGGTTCTGGTGGTCCGTCAAGACCTCAACTGGGATAGCAGTGCCTTTCAGATAATGAGACCATTCGTAAAAGGCATGCATGACCGCCAACATTTCCTTATCATAGATCTCATAATTGCGTTCCGCAGGATTAAGAGATTTAGAAATAAAAGCCACAGGCCATCCGTTTGTTGTTGAGAGAGGATGCCACCAATGGCGAAATTGGACGCATCAGTCTCAACCCAAAACTGACCCTCGTTGGCGGGAATGGCCAACACCACTTCTTCTGCAATGCGCTGCTTGAGGCCATCGAACACCCGTTGCTGTTCCGGGTTCCACTGCCACTCATTGTTACCTGTAAGCAGGGTCAGTGGCTTTGAGATAGAAGCAAAGCCCTTCACAAAGTGCCGGTAGAAATTAACAAATCCAAGAAACTGTTGAACGTGTTTCTTGCAAGTAGGAACAGGCCAATCCACAATGGCCTTGACCTTGGCTTTATCCATACTGATTGAATCATGGGAAATAATCAATCCCAAGAACTCAATGGTGGACTTGTCAAACCAGCACTTCTCAGGCTTCAGCGACAGCTTGTGCTCTTGCAGCTTGGCCAAGATCCGGTTTACATGAACTGTGTGACTCTTTTGATCCTTAGAGAACACCAAAATGTCGTCCATGTAAATTACTACCCATCCCTCCGCAATTTCCTCTCTGAAAATGTCATTCATCATGGTTTGAAATGTCACCAGGGAGTTGGTAAGTCCAAAGAACATGACCAATGGTTCAAAGAGTCCCCGATTGGTCTGGAAAGCCGCCTTGTACTCATCACCCTCTTTGATATGGACGTTGTTATACCCCCACCGAATGTCCATTTTAGAGAAAACTTTCGCATGTGACAGTTTGTCCACAAGTTCCGAGATAAGTGGTAATGGATACCAGTTCTTAATGGTCATCTCATTGAGCTTGCAATAATCCTGCACTGGCCGAAGTGATCTGTCTTTCTTTTTAACAAAGAAGAAGGGCGACGCCATTGCCGACTTGCTTGATCGGATGCGTCCCATCTCCAAGTTGTCCTTGAGGAACTTCTCGAGTTCCTCCTGCTCCACACGGCTTAAAGGATAGATCTTACAATCTAACATCTTGGCACCAGGTACCAATTCAATTGCATGATCCCAGGGTTGTCGTGGTGGTAGTTCATCAAAGGTCTGTTTCTCGAAGACCTTCTGGTAACCTAGGTAGTGTTCAGGTACGACTTCCTCCAGGGTCCGGGTAATCTTATTTTCTGCGGCAATTTTGGTTGCCGTAGACTCATAAGCCCTGATCCATTCCGAGTCCACATCTTCCCTTTGTACCACCAACAGCCGATCCCCTTTGTCCCAATGCACACCACCTATTTCCTGCTCCTCCTCAGCATCTTTGTCCTCGGGCTCCTGGGTTTTCGAATCTGGATAGCATGCGCCTGGGCAACGACTGAATCGGAGTACGTTCTTACTCCAATCAACATCTGGGTTGTGGAATCTTAACCAGTCATGCCCTAGGAACAGATCCGTCTTTCCAAGGTTCAAAACACCGAACTCCCAAGTTTCCTCATGCGTGTTGATTTTTACTTTCAACTGCACCATCTCTGACAAACGCCCATTGACATTTTCTGAACCGTCGGCGTTATAAACAGGAATCGGATGGGGGAGTTTTCTCGTGTTGAGATTATTCTGCTTCACGAAATTTCTGTTAACGCACGAACCCGTGCACCCCAAGTCCAACAGAGCTGATATTGTAACGGACTGTCCCGTTGTGACATCAGTAACCGTCATGGGTATGTTCAGCTGTCTTTTTCCGGTTCCTATCACCTGCTTAGGTTTATTCCTTAAGTGGTTCAAGTACCAGGCCGCTTGTATTTCCGTCGCGCTATTCAGACTCCGTACCAGATCTGCCGTTACCTCCTCCATCCTGGAGTCGTGACTCCAGGATCGAAGAGATTGAAGGGCTTGACCAATGGGTTGTTCCCATATGCGTCTCACCATCCATGGAGTCTGCCAGGGCCTCAAGCGATCTTTTCCCGTTGTAACGGGTTCATCCCTTAGCTTTGTTGTTCTTAGTTTGTAATCAATGTAATTGGACTTAGTAAACTTGATTGCATGACTATTATTACACGTATTTGGACTAGAACTACAGGCCTTCCGGTCGGAATGATTTCCGGTTGGCCGCTTCAAAAACCCAAGGCCTTGCTAATGGCCTTCTTGTCATCTTCAGTGGCATCGTCAAGCCACTCTTTCCATCCCATTTCCCACACTCGGGTCTTTCCCTTCCAATTCTTGGGACTTTTGCAGTCTCTGCTAATGTGTCCCATCTTTCCACAATTATAGCACACGATGGTGCTCTTTTTTCTATCTACGTCCATGGCGTTGGGGTCCCAGGTGCTCGACGTTGTTGCTGCTGCCGGTGGTAGGCCTTGTGTTGCTCCACCGGTACGAGTCGCAGGAGTTGGTGAAACCCTGTTATGGGTACCCTGCGTCCTCGTTGTTGATGCCTGGGGTTGGTGCGACCCTTGCCCTGGAGTTACATTGTAAAACTTCTTGGCATCCCGCCAAGCTTTATTCAGTTCCATTGCCTTCGTGTACCACTTTTCCAAATCCCCTGGAGTGGTCCCGTCTCCTGGCGCCCCTGTTTCGACAATCCTCAGCCCGAGCTGGGGATGTAATCCTCTCCTGAATTGCGCAATGAGCGCAATCTTGTTGTAGCCCGTGAGTTGAGCTAATCCTCTGAAATCCACAATGTAATCCTCTACATTGCGTTTTCCTTGCTGTAGACTCTGAATTTTGCGGATCGCATCATCCCGGGTCTCCGTCGTTAGGAAGAACTTGCGTGCTTCCATATCAAACTCTTGCCAACTTGTAAAAGGTGGCTTGTGCGTGAACGCTGCTTGTTCGACGCTTTCTAATCCATGTAGTAACGACACTATTCCATGTCGTTCTTGCACTAGGGTGGTTCCTGCTCGCCAGGTTCCTAACGCCTTCCGCTCTTCACGTTCCAACGCGTTTTCCAGTATCTGTTGGAGCTTGACTCCTGCCCAGTTTCCTGCACGGTTGGCCGATCCGCCCCTAATGCGCTGTAGTGACATAGTCACTTGCCACGAGACTGTCCTCTGCTTTGTTAGGTGGAATTAAATTGCCATACTCCTTAACCAGTTGGCAATTAACTCTGGCTGTCCTTCGTAATAATCAGGCATGTCCAACTTTACGGTAGGGGCAGTCTCTTCCCGGGGTGGGCGGAATAGCATCTCCGCCACCATGCCTATCCCTTCCACAAATGGTCTAACCCAGTTTCTACAGTCGTTATCCGAGCGTGCATCCCATGTGGCATTTTCTGCCGTTGTTCCAAATACTGCAATATATGCAGTGACCAACATGAGAATTGCCGACATGAAGGCATTGGTGACCGTGAAACCCACTCGACGATGGTCAGGTCCAAACCATTTCCACACTTTGCGTGCTGGGGAACCCCACTCTTCATCTTCTTCTACGTGGTAGATCTGTCGCCGTCAATCATAGGACACTGTTACATGGATCTCTTCGTTTTGCATGTCCTTCTCGTATAGGGATATCTCCACCCATGAAGGATTGGCTTTCCATGCGAAACTTGACCAGTATTGTGATTTGAATAGCCACAAATAACAATATCCTGGTGTCGTTGGTGAGACATTCATATGTCCTCGCTGTGGGAGTGCGTAACCATCCCACTGCTGTACGCGACTGACCCAATCTGCCATGTTGATCTCGTACTGGGGAACATCATCCAGCCACCTGATGCTGAACTCATGTTCTCCCCACACCCGCTCTACTGGTGACCTTCGTTGGATATTGACATTTGTCACGTCCTGTAATACTCGCCGGGGGTACACCACTCTTTCGTCGGGTTCTGCGCCTAAGCGCACTGTCCTCCAACCTGCACCCACACTCCAGTGAGTGAGCTCGTCTATGTCCTTCCACGTATAAGTGTCGATGTCATCAACCTCCTCGGGTTGTGCCAGCACTACATGGAAGATTCCTTGCTCTGGTCCATCCTGTAGTTTGAACCATGTCATCTCATCCCGCATTTCAATTTCCCAGGTGGAAATATCGTATAACATGGGATATTTGGGCCATTCAAACTTGTCCCAAAATTCCCTCTTGAATAATTGTAGGTAACACCACCCACGGATCATGTGTTTCGGGATTTTAATGGACATCCTCGCGGTTCGTTTTGTTTTTGCAAAATCCGCCTTGGTTTTTGCTGGACCAGGAAAGACCGTCTCCACTGTCTTCCTCCATTCTTTCGTACGAGTGCGCTGCTCCTTCAGCGACTCTTCTCCCATTTCCCGCAGGAACATGGTTAAGCTGAGTCCGACGGATCTGTCAAGGACTCCTTCTCCCTCATACTCGTTTGGCGTTGGTGGCGGCGCCATATTGCGCGGCTTTGTCATTCTCAAAGGATCATACCGTTGAACTCGTAGGTAATGTGCCGAGTTCTTTATGTTCCCGTTGAGTGCGTGAACCAACCTGTTCATGGCCTTCTGTGACAAGTGCCAATGACAGCCCACCAGTACCAAATCACGTTGTGTGCAATCAAATGCACGTTTCACATAGCTGGCCAGAACCTGGAAATCCAGCTCGATTTCGAACACCAGGTTCTGCTCATTGTCGAATCCCTGTCCGCCGACTTTTTTCAAATTAATGAAAGTGGACTGGGACCACTTTGATTTTTCATCTCGGATCCACTTGTTACACTTCCGCATGTGAACCCTATTGTAGAGCGACTGCTCCTGGTTGCCCAACTCGATATGAACACCTGGCATATTCTCCAGCCGGTGATATCCTACTCCACCGGCTAAAGACGGGGAGCGTGTTGCGTGAGTCCCAAGAGGAGTCCCGTCAAATCGTCTGTTGGACTGCGATTAGCGCGCGGGTATGCAAGTACGGATAATTGGACGTGTGACGGATAACGCGGAACCTCGGATAATAGGAGCACGGATAAAACGGATAATCAAAGTGCGGAAGTGCGGATAATAGGATAATTACGCCCGTCGTGGCGTGTAGCGACTTGTATGGTATGCGCGGAACGCAGTGCACAGCGTCAAAGGTGACTTTGAGCTCATCGATGACAAGGGCAACACGTCGAACGCGACTGTGGACTTGAAAAGGTCAAAGAAAGGGAGAGAACGAGGAACAAGAATGGAGAGACTAAGAGACGAGACGCGACCGATGAGACTTGGACTGAGGGGGAACTTCTTCTTATTTTTACTGAGGAAAACGAACACTTTATATACTTTTTGTACTCTACTGAGACGAAACGACTCTGCAATTTCTACTCCTTCGTCCAAATCCGTGTTTGAAAGGTAATCCTCAATGTAGCCTAGACGCTCGGAAAATCCTTCATTTGCTGCCGTCGTATGGCTTCGTAGCGCGACCCTGGTATGTCTCTGATGTGCGCAGGGCACTAGCGTCAAACGCCGCTCCGGTGACCTGTAAAAACTGCTTGTGCCGCTATCTCTTTCTTTGGCAGTCGCGTTCCTGCATTTTGGACGCGATCCCGTTATCTGATATAGGTCCTTGCTTGTTGCTCCCTAGTGACCGTCATACATAGTCGATCGTAAGCCATTTTCCTGGGCGGAAAATAGTCTTCTTGTGATCGATCGTTGATGAACCGAGTGATCGGTATTGTGACTGATGCAACGATGTATCCCGATCCGGCAGTGGCTATACGTCCGTCCTTCCTGTTATGGTCGTGCTGAGTCAGCCAACTGCACTGCGGGGAGGCAGACTGTGGTGTACAGGCGGTGGTAATGGGAGGCGGCTTGCAGAATAGACCTGCGCTGTGTGACTGTCGGATCTCGTCGGATAATCGGAACCTGGTCTTATCGGGTGAATGACTGTCGCGCGGAAAAGAGCGTAGGATAATCGGATGTTATCAACAACCTTGGCAAGTACAAACGTTAGTGAAGGGGTCAGCGCACGTGTGGGATCCCTAGCATTCCAAAGGTAAGGCTTTTGAAGAAGCCCTACACGGTCGTAGCTGGACACAGCTCATCATCTCCCCCCCACTTAAAAATCTGACCGCCCTCGGTCATCGCACTTACATTCCAATTTTAATAGCGGGGCAACGGGCTTGGGGCTGTAATATGGGTTTGCTGGCAATGCAACGGTGATCTAATGCTTTTGATGATGTAAGCATAACGAATTCATGACCGTAATATGGGTCTCCCGTTATTATGACGCTAGTATCGTCATATTAGTCCAAGCCACAGGCTTCTATGCGGATCCTTTTGCGCGTTCAAAGCCGCCGTGCCGTTGTTACATGATTGTGGCCACTCTGAGTGTTCCGGGGGGCGCGTCTTCCGGGTCTCTGGTATTCCTCGTGGGATTTTCCTCTTCCTTTCATTCTTTCCTTTCCCCATGTCGTCCGCCCACCAAAACTCGCCTGACTTTTCTTCCGATGACGAAATTGCGCAGATGGAGGCGCAATTGGCCCGCAAGAAGGCGGAGAAAGCAGGAGAAGGCTCGGTTGGCAAGGGAGGCGGCTGAGAAAAAGGCGCGCGAAGAGGAGGAGCGTCGCAAAGCGGAAGAAGCCTGCACATTTGGCTGAGGAACATCGTCGAGCTGAGGAGGCTGCGCGAGCAGCAGAAGAACGTCGTAAAGCGGAAGAGCGTCGTCGAGCAGAGGAAGCGGCACGAGCGGCTGAAGAACGTCGTAAAGCGGAAGAGGCTTGTTTGGCAGCGGAACTGTTGTCGAGCAGAGGAAGCGGCACGAGCGCGGGTTGGTCGGCCCAAGCCTCGACCTAGAAGCAAGGCCGTGACACGGGAGCCTTCTCCTGTCGATTTGCGTGGGGCAGTTGGCTGCGGCAGAAGCAGCAGAGGAACAGTTGTTGGCTGAGGACGCGGAAAGGCTTGCGGGTATGGTTGTTGACAACGAGCGGGAGGCAGCGCGGGCAAAGGGGAAAGGCCGGTCCAAGCGACCGAGGCGGATGAGCAGCAAACGCGGAGGCCGGACCATCAAAGCGGTCTAAGTCCAACACGCCGAATGAGCGGGCGTGTGATAGGTGCGTCGTAACTGCCTTCTTTTTGCGAGGAGACTAATCAAGTGTGCAGGTGCGCTAAAAACGGCGTCAAGTGTGTTCCGTCGACAGGTCCTAAAAGCAAGGTCTGCGCGGAATGTCAACGCGTTCGACAGGTGTGCAAAATAAACGGGAAATCTGTTTCCGGTTGGGTCTCGCAGAAAAGCGGTAAGGCCAAGGAAATTGTGGAAGTGTCGGACGACGGACCAGAGGACGACGAGCATGCGGGCGAGGCAGAGCCATCCAGTTTAGAAGATCTGCTAGTCCAGCAAGACATAACAAACAACCTTCTTCGCAAGCAAAATGCGTTACTCGAGGCCTTGCTGAGGGAATTCCGACGCGTCGCCGACTTACAGCATGCCACCGTAATCGCGGTTAACCGGGAGCGGAACGAGCACCTCGGCTTATTGACAGAGGGTGTTCCGATGGCCGTGGATGATGCGAGATCCGAAATAGCGACATCGGGACTGTTTATGACTGATGTTGTGGCGGTACGGACGGGAGACGGGAGACGGATTGTGGTGACGAAGGGATCGGGGTCGGAATCAGAGTCAGACTCCGAGTCTGCTTCATCAAACGCGGAGTAACGGCTTCACTTCCCCTTCACGTCGTCTTGCTGGCCTCCTTTATTTCAGTTTTTGTGTATTTTTGTTAACTATTTGCAATTTTGAAACTTGTTGTGTGCGAGATATAATGAAACAAAATAAGCGGGTTGTTTAAATGGTGCGCGATAAATAGGAAACATAACTGCGTGGCAGTATTGCTGCTGCTATTTTTAAACGTCGTCCGGATCATCAACCTCGGGATCTAGGTCCGGCGGTTCTTCCTCCAATTCCTCTTCCTCTACTTCCGCATTTTCCTGTCCCGTATCGTCTCCCTGCGAATCACCGTTGGCCATGTTCTCTAGCTCTTTCTCAGTGGCATCCAATACGCTGTCGGGAATGATTAAGTGCCGTCTTGCAAAATACGGAATAACCCGGAATGTGGCATAGGGTCTGTCGAGTACTGTTCCGTCCAATTCGCAAAGCCGGTAAGCGCCTCCTCTATTCCGCAACAACACCACATAAGGGCCAATGTATCGAGGGCGCATCTTTCGGTTAAGGGACTTCTCGATAGTGGTATTGTGGACCAGGACTAATGCACCACGTTTGAAGTCAAAGTTCCGTATCACAGTCGGATGCTCCTGCTCAAATCGTTTAGCTGCTGCTACTCGTGCTGCATAAACCTTATCCTTCAACGCCGCTGTTTGAGCATGTCGCTTTTGTAGCTCCGTAGCACGATGGGCAATTAATTCCGTAGTGGATAAAAAGGCTACTGGTGGTGGCAAGAGGTAGGTGGCTTCGACAATATCCAGCAGAAGTAACGGCTGTGTCCCGGTGACTGCAAAGTAGGGAGAGATTCCCATTCGTCGCCTTGCTGTGACGCGTTCGGACCAGAATACGGAATGAAGAGCGGAAGACCAATTGGTGCTTTGTCCGTCGCTAGCTTTGTATAGCACCTGTCTAATGTCGTAATGGCTTCGTTCTACTATCCCGTTAGCGCGAGAGTTGTAACCCGAGATGCGGATGTGATGAATGTGGTATTTCTTAGCTAGGTGCGCCACCGCCCGGATAATCGGTGCTCCATTATCTGTCACAATCTCCACCAAGCTTCCCCATCAACAGATAAGATCTTCAAAGATCCAATCACCAATTGCATTGGCGGTTTCTCGACGCAAAGCGCGGTACTTGGGATAGTGCGTGAGCGAACAGCGGGCTTGGATGAGATACTTATACTGGTTTGATGGTGGCAAATGCATTGTGTCCATGTAGACTTTAGCGAAGATGGGAGCGGGTTCTGCGACGACAGGCGGGATTCGGAATAGCTGTAATTGTCGTTCTTGGCATGTGTGGCATGACCTGATGTACCATTTGATGTCGTCATGCATCTGTGGCCACCAAAATTGTTCCGTAATAGTGGAGCGGGTTGCATAAAATCTGCGATGTCCCAATTCATCATGGCAACCAACCAGCACTTGCAGTCTTTTTGATGGCTCCAAGACTATCTTGTGGGCACCATGCTGATCCTTAAGCCACAGTTTCCCGTCCTTAAGGAAGTACCGTGTGCAGAAACGCGCAAACCGTGCCCATTCCTCATCCGATAACTCTTCCACCCGTCCCGGCTCTGTCAAAAAGCGCTTGGCCATGCATAACCGTTCTTCATCTTTGGCAGATAGTTCGGCCCTCCAGGGAAACACCTCTCCATAGGTCATTCCTTCAACTGTCGTAGGCGGTGGTGTGACCTCTTTTGCTTCTGGTGTCTCGTTCTCAAGTAAGAAGGTGGAAACGGTTAAACCCGGACACTTAGCGGATCTCCGAGTGTCCCTACTCATAGTCGGATTTCCCCTTTTTTCTGCTGCTTGATCACGGAATTGCGGGAATCGGATGACCCGCTTTCTGGTTATTGCGGCTTTCACAGGGTTGATCTGATGCATAAACCCGTAAAGGTTGTCAATCCAGTCGTCGAACTCCTCGTCCTCTTTGCCATCTGGCTCCTCATCTAATGGTTGACGCAGACATCGAGATAAACCATCCGGGGCGTGGAGGCGACCAGGTACATGCACTAGCTTAAAATGGAAGGTGAGGATCGACAAGATCCATCAGTTGATTGACGCTGATGGTGCTATATCGGGATTTTTCAGCATGTCCTTTATGTAACGCACGTCTACCTCCACAATTAAGTTCTGTACTCCGATGAGGTATAGCTTGAGTGCCCTTAAGGCACGGAACAACCCATAGATTTCGAGTTTCGGCTGTGAGAACCTCGCCTCGCGCTCGTTTAGCGTTATAGATCCAAAACGGCTGTAGTGGCGTATAGCTGGGTTGTCCTCGTCGCACTGGCATAGGAAGAACCCAATGGCAATCCAAGAGGTGTCTACTGCGAGTATCACCGGTGAGTCTGACTTGTAGTTGATTGGACGAAGTGCTGGTGACACGATTAATGCCTGTTTAAGATCCTCCTGTGACGCTATTTCCGCAGGTCCGAAAGTAAACGGAACGTCCTTGCGAGTAAGCGCGACTAGTGGGTGTGCTCGTCGTGCGAAGTTTTTGATGAAGACTCGCCCAACTCCGATGGTACCTAAGAAGGCTCGGACCTCGGATAATGACGTACAGGGTGCCCATTTAGTGATAGCCGCGAGGAGATCCTTTTCAGGTTTGCGTCCCTGGTATGTGCAAAGGTGCCCTACAACAGTAATCTCTGGTGCGCATAAGACAAGTTTTTTGCCTGAAAAGGTGCCACCAGCGTATTTCATTCACTGTACTACCCTGTTGAGCCCTTGGAAGTGCTCCCAGACAAACCGACGGATTCCGGGATTGTCGGGTATAGTTTCGTATGTCCCGTCGTTCCGTTCATATCGCGTTGGGGGTCCCTTTACCAGTACATCGTCGATGTACGGAATAGTGAGATGTGGGATTTCGGGTTGCAGGATACATGTCACGTCATCGTGAAAGATAGGTACGGAATTGGTCCATCCCATGGGCAAAGTCGTCAAGCGCATGGCTCCATACGGCGTCTGGAACGTGGTTAAGTCTCTCGAATCCTCTGCAAGTGGACGCTCATCATATCCGACGAATAAATCCAACATTCCACTGCAGGCACGTCCCGCGAAATTCTCTGCAAGGTGCTCCGGAATAGGGGTGACTCCTGAGTGTCGGATTGTGACTGCGTTCAAAGGTTCCAATGAGTGAACCAGGCGTAGCTTGCCTGTTTTCTTTATGACGCAGAACCAACGCGACCTGTACGACGAGTTAGACGGCTCGTACACACCCGCATCAATCTTCGTCCGGATTATTTCACAGATTTGATCATATAATCCAGGCAGAATAGGGATGTTCCGTTGTATCCAAGGCGTATGCGGAACTGTGGGGATGTCAACAGGTGGAAAGAACTCTGTTTTGAACTGCCCTCTCTCGCTATCATCCCATGCAAATGCTTCTTCATGCTCCATCATGAAGTGGTTCATCAACTTCTTCTCCTCCGGCCACAGGAACTCCTTATCCTGTTCCTCATTCAACGCTTTCATCCGCTCCTCTGTGTATCGCCCAATTGGCGTAAATTCCGGTGGTCTTGTGCTTAACTTGGGTATATTGGCCAGTGGGTCACCTTTGATTTCCCTTACAATTCGGAATTCCTTCGGTAACTGACTGATGACTGGCCTGACTTTCTTATCGACTGGTTTGTACTTCTTCTTTTGCGCTGATAGAAAAACGGGAGAAACATTGTCGCGACGCGGGTTTGCAGACATGGGTATACGTAACGCGGGGGTATCGAGTTTAGGTGTGTCATTAGGTCGGAGAATTGTGTCGTTTAGATATGCCCTGGTGAGCGGGTCACATTCCATAGGAGCGAGTTCGTTTAGGCTTAGCGCGGCACCGATATAGAGTCTAGCAATTGTATTGGCGCGGGAATCGGTATCGGAGTCAGTATGTACATTGGGAGGTGCCTGTAATGACGGACTAGCTGCTATGGCCTCGATATCTATAGGTTTTCGAGTAGTATTATTAAATGATATAATGCAGGCCACCTCTCCTTGATTTTTGGTCAGTTCCTCGAGGTTATCTGAAAATCCGCCTGATCCTCGCGTTTTCTGACATATTTTGGCAACCCACGGGGTATCGTCGGAATTGTAGTGATGGTGTTGCTGTTGGGGTCGTGGATGGTGATGGTCTGCTCCTCATTTTTATAGTTGGTGACCACGGACTCGGTGAGGACGTCAAAGGGGCGGCCCAGCAGGATGTCGTAGGTGGGAGAGCGGATGACGTGGACCTGGAAGTAGAGCTCAATGTTTCCTAGACGGAATGGTACGTTAGTAGCCAATCCGAGAGATGTGTCCACTTCTCCGTTTGCCGCCTCCATGTCAATGCGGATCGCGGGGTTGTAATGAATCCCGAGCTGATGGCATACCGCATCTGACATACAGACTATTGAACATCCCAGGTCTATGACGCAGTCCACTACTGCGCGATCGTCTATCCTTCCTTGCAAACACCTAAGTGCGTGACTCTCCTTGGCAACCCGCAGCCGGGGTTTGTCATGTGGTTCCGCCGCGTAATACGCTTCGGCTATGTCTGGCATGACATAGACCTCGTGAGCGGTTGCGGGATCCCTGGTGACGGAGTCGTAAAAGGTGGCGTTGGGCGCTGGGACCCTGCGTGGCGTGAGGAATTCCCGCAGCTTGTTACGGATATCTGGTGATGCTGCTAGTAGTTCCTTGAAGCTGAGGTTGGTAGCAGGGCTCTGTAACGTGCGAGTAAAAATATCTTTCACCAGTTTATCGTTCTGCGCTGGGGTGGTGGTGGTGTACGACGGGTCCTTGCTCTTAGGCGGTGGTGCTGCGAAGGGGCGATCCTGAGGCGGCTGGTAGTTGGTGTCCCGTACTTCCGAATACGGGCGGGCGGGTTCCTGGTCCCTCGCTATCTCCGGCGATACAATTTCTTCCGGGTTATCTATGGGTTTAGCTGCCGCGGGTTCCACTACCTTTGCCTTGGTCCGCATCGGAATTTCTACCCTATCCAACATGACTCTCTTTGTCTGCAGCGCCATGATCCTTTGCTGCAACCTTGTTATTTCCTCCTCTTCATCCTCTACGGCTTCGACTGTAGTCCTATACGTGAGGGCCGGAGCTGGGGGTGGTGAGACAATGGCTTCGGGAATGCTACGTCGTGGCGCGTAAAACATGGCGGGACGAACCGCTCCTTGCTCGCTACTGCGGCGCTGATACTCATCAAGGTTCTCCTTGATTGTATTAGCCGGGATATAATGCGGTACGAAGCTACCGGTAGGTAGCGTAATCCGGCCTTCTATGTTTTTGACGATTTTCCCACTCGCCAGGTACTGCTCTACATCCGGGCATCTGCTCATGAAATGCGCTAGGTCACCGCAAAAGTTGCACCTGTATGAATTTGCTCATGGCGCTGGCTGTGCGCTCCCTATAGGGATAGCATTCGAGCCTGTTGCGGGTGTCGCATAATTGCAGTATTGCGGAGCGGCAGGCAGAGCACGGGTTGCGGCAAGAGACTGGCTGAGAGTCTGCATCATCGTTTGTCCGAACTTCTCGAACATAGCTGTCATGTCCTCCTGTTTGACAAATTGGGTGGAGGGCGGCTCTGACCTAGCGGGTGGCAACGACTCGGATTTCATCGGATGTGACGGAGTAGTGGCTTTACTAATCATTTTGTCGTAAAATGATTGTCCCTGTATGACCTCCTGTGCTGCGGCTAGGGTTTGCGCGAGTGAGAACGGATCTCCTCGGTGCACTGCGGGGTACTGGGTGCGCATCCATTGGTACATCTCTGTCGCGACATCCACCTGGAAACCCTTGAAGAAGTACTCGCTCTGTTGTCTTATGGACAACCGGTCGTTACTGACGAGGTACTTCGTGATGACTAAGAACCGCTGATAGTAGCTGCATAGCTCCTCTGCGGTTCTAACACCAAGTCGTAGGGTTTCCTCGACGAGTCTGTCAAGGTGGTTTTGCGTATGCTGGCGCTCATTGATTACTCCGCTATATAACTCCTGAATGGAGACTTTGAACTGCTCATACGTCGCCGGTGCGTCAAACGTGTCCACTGTTCCCCATAGTTCATATTCCGTATCCGCTAAGTAGCGCAGAGAATAAGTTTTCTGCTGCTGATTATCCGTAATCCCGGCTTCCTGGAATAGAAGCTCGAGTTCCGCAAAATAGCGTGGCAACCGCCGCGGCTGCGACGAGTCAAAACGCGGAGCGGCAGTGGCATACTGCGCTGGCATTGACTTGTTGGCCATCGATGATGTAGGTGCGGGATTCGTTGGTAAAATTGGGATTGGAACGGTAGACGGGATAGGTGCGGAATTGATAGGTGGCAACGGAACTATTGTCGTGGGTAAAGCGGGCTGTGGTTCAATAGCGGGAATAGGATTTTCGTTAGGCAAGGCTATGGAAGGCTGCGGACTTGTTGTCAGGGATGAGCTGCTAGACTCGTCGCTACTTGGCGGGAGATCTGTTTGTGTTGCCTCGAAGGACTGGAAGATCTCCGGATCAGAAGTATCTGCGGGAGCGGGAGAGTGCGGGGTAGCGGCGGGAGTGAAAGTACTTCCTCAACTGCTAACTCTATCGATGTTATCGATTTGTTGAAACTCAGGTGCAAGTCTGAGTTGACGACGGGATTGGCAAAGCAGTGTTCCTGACTCTCTGAAGATTTCTGCGAAGGCCTCTGCTGGATCTCTCTGTAGTAATTGGGCAGCTACTGTTGCTCGTGTCCTGAGTGACCTGTAAAAGTCTGTGACTAGACTAGGTCCTGGTGACTCTGTGAGAGACCTGGGAAATTGCGGACTGGTAGGGGACTGTGGGGGTGTTGACGGCGAAATCCTTTTGAAAGCCTCACTGGGGCAGCCAATATGATATCCTACTCCACCGGCTAAAGACGGGGAATGTGTTGCGTGAGTCCCAAAAGGAGTCCCGTCAAAACCACTGTGGGGCGGTGATTAGCACGCGGGTATGCGGATTCGGATAATCGGATAATAGTGCCACGCCGGATGATAACGGATAATCGGATAGCGGATAATCCGGGGAGCGCGGAAGTGCGGAAAATAGGATAATTACACCCGCCGCGGTGTGCAGCGACTTTGTACCGTTGTGCTGAACTCAGTGCACAGTGTCCGAGATGACTTTTAAACTCGTAGGCGATGAGGGCAAATGCGTTGAACGCAACTGAGGACTGGAAAGCCAGAGAGAGAGAGAACAAGAATGATAGAGAGAGATGGAGAAACTAAGAGACGAGACAAAACCAATGAGACTTGGACTGAGGGGGAACTTCTTCTTATTTTTACTGAGGAAAACGAACACTTTATATACTTTTTGTACTCTACTGAGACGAAACGACTCTGCAATTTCTACTCCTTTGTCCAAATCCGTGTTTGAAAGGTAATCCTCAATGTAGCCTAGACGCTCGGAAAATCCTTCATTTGCTGCCGTCGTATGGCTTTGTAGCGCAACCCTGGTATGTCTCTGATGTGCGCAGGGCACTAGCGTCAAACGCCGCTCCGGTGACCTGTAAAAACCGCTTGTGCCGCTATCTCTTTCTTTGGCAGTCGCATTCCTGCATTTTGGACGCGATCCCGTTATCCGATATAGGTCCTTGCTTGTTGCTCCCTAGTGACCGTCATACATAGTCGATCGTAAGCCATTTTCCTGGGCGGAAAATAGTCTTCTTGTGATCGATCGTTGATGAACCGAGTGATTGGTATTGTGACTGATGCAACGATGTATCCCGATCCGGCAGTGGCTATACGTCCGTCCTTCCTGTTATGGTCGTGCTGAGTCAGCCGACTGCACTGCGGGGAGGCAGACTGTGGTGTACAGGCGGTGGTAATGGGAGGCGGCTTGCGGAATAGACCTGCGCTGTGTGACTGTCGGATCTCGTCAGATAATCGGAACCTGGCCTTATCGGGTGAATGACTGTCGCGCGGAAAAGAGCGTCGGATAATCGGATGTTGTCGACAACCTTGGCAAGTACAAATGTTAGTGAAGGGGTCAGCGCATGTGTGGGATCCCTAGCATTCCGAAGGTAAGGCTTTTGAAGAAGCCCTACACGGTCATAGCTGGACACAGCTCATCAATGTCCAAAGACCCGAATGCCATGGATGTGGATAAAAGTAAGAAACCAGTTACCGGAAGTGGTTACAACTGCAGCAAAGAAGGACACTTTGCACGAGCTTGTCCAGAGCCTAGGAAACCATGATGGAAGGATACTGGAAAATGGAAAACGCAAGAAGTAAAAATAGAGGAGCTCACCGAGGAGCAATGGAAAGAACTCAGAAAGGAAAAGGGTTTTGGTGAAAGCCAGTAGGCAAGTGCTCAGTGCTGCTGGCTGATAGAATTTCGAAATTGAACAATGATTCCTGTGTAAATGTAGAAGGATTGTTATATGAATACTCCTCTCATATCCATCGAATTCGAAACTTAAGTGTGAGTGCAAAACCAAGGATTAAGCAATGGACCCCTGTGTGGGTAATGAGAAGGATATGGCAACAGAATGAAACCATTGCTATAGACTGTTTGAAGGGATGGGTTCATGAAAAACGTCTATCTGAAGTAACACCACAATTGCTAAAAGAGCTGAACCAGCAATCAGAATCCGAAGCAATGTGGAATTTGGCACAGTTGCGACAACAAATTGTCAAAGCCTCAGGAAAACAAGAAATGAACCTCAAGGGAATCATAACCACTATGGATACAGGATCCACAATTCCTGTTACGGCTTTAGTTGACTCAGGATGCACAGGATCATGTATCAACAATGAGTTTGTGGAAAAACACCGGATGAACAAGCGATGTCTTTTACGGCCAGTGCCAGTCTATAATGCTGATGGAACTCGTAATACAATGGGAAACATCGAGTACATGGTTCAGTTTAAACTACGGATCGGGGACCATGAAGAAGTTATGGACTGTTGCGTGGCACGACTTGGAAAACGGACTTGTTTCTAGGGCATGATTGGTTGCAACTGCACAATCCGAGTATGAATTGGAAAAGGCATGAAGTAACCTTTAGCCGATGTCCAGGGATGTGTTGGAACCAATCCAGTGTGGGTGAACCTGAGGAGGAGGTAGAAGAAACTGAATCCTTAGAAGATGGGGAGCGTCTGCTTGCCATACATATTGGATTGGAAGAGTTGAAGTTACGACCACTCTCCACTGATATTGCAGCAAAAGAAGCACAGGCCAGTAAAAAACGGTCATTAGAAGAAACAGTACCAGGACACTATCTCAAATATCGAAAGGTATTTGAAAAGGAAACCTTTGACAAATTACCGCCAAGGCAACCATGGGATCATGCCATCGAATTCATTCCGGGAGGACAACCGACAGACCGTAAAGTGTACCCATTGAATAAAGAAGAACGGGAGCAGCTGGATGAATTCCTGGAAGAAAACTTGAAATCTGGACAGATTAGACCAAGTACTTCCGAGCAGGCATCACCATTCTTCTTTGTTAAGAAAAAGGATGGTAAACTGAGACCAGTACAGGATTATCGGAAGTTAAACGACATCACGCGAAAAAATCGATATCCATTACCATTAATTGGCGAATTGATTGATCGACTATCAAAAGCCAAGGTTTTCTCAAAGATGGATATTAGATGGGGCTATAACAACATCAGAATCAAAGAAGGTGATGAATGGAAGGCGGCTTTCAAAACTCACTGAGGCCTGTTTGAACCCCTGGTCATGTTTTTTGGTCTTTGTAACTCCCCAGCAACATTTCAGACGATGATGAACGATATCTTCAGGCAAGAGATTGCTGAAGGATGGGTTGTCATCTACATGGATGACATTTTGGTATTCTCCCAATCACAGGACGCACACATGATGCATGTTAATTGTATCCTGGCAAAACTGGAGAATCATAAACTGTCATTGAAACTGGAAAAATGTTGGTTTGATCAACCTCAAATCGACTTTTTGGGACTAGTCATCAGTCAGGACTCCATTCAGATGGAAAAGGGCAAAGTACAGGCTGTGGTTGATTGGCCTATCCCTACGTGCAAGCATGAACTTCAACAGGTTTTGGGCTTCATTAACTTCTATCGGTGTTTTGTGCCAGGCTTCGCTAAGACAGTGAAGCCGCTGATGGGTCTTACTGGAAAGGTTGAGTGTAATTGGACAGATCAGCAGACCTTGGCCTTTCAGGGACTGAAAGACCTTGTGGCAAGGGAGGTAGTCCTCAAAATTCCCAACGATGACGGTCAATTTCGTGTCGAAGTAGATGCGTCTGATTTTGCAATTGGCGGAATTTTGTCCCAACAGAGCAAGGACAGCACATGGCGACCTGTGGCGTTTATTTCAAAGTCATTAAATGAGGCGGAACGAAACTATGAGATCTATGACAAGGAAATGCTTGCAGTCATGCACGCATTTTATGAATGGTCTCATTACCTGAAAGGTGCAAAGGAACAGATTGAGGTTTTAATGGATCATCAAAACCTCACATATTTCCGAAAACCACAAAACTTGAATAGACGACAGGCATGATGGGTCACGGACTTCCAGGAGTTCAACTTCGTCATTAAACACCGGTCCGGGAAGTCCAACTCAAAGGCGGATTTATTGTCAAGGAGAGCAGGACATGAAAAGGGACAAAATGATAACAAAGGGGTGATACTCCTGAAGGATCATTTGTTTGTAAGGGTCTATGATGATGATTGGGCAATCGAGGATATCATTAAGGAGATCCAAAAGGTCTTGGCTCGGCAGTGGGAAACTCAAGTGCAGCAAGGTATCAAACAGCAGGACCCGGACTTTAAAATCAAGAAAGGACTAGTTGAATGGAAGGGTCGAATTTACATTCCAGCGGACGTGCAAATCAGGGGTGATCTGATTCAGATTCATCACTCCTGGGGGCATTCAGGGGTAGTCAAAACCGTGGAAAGTCTCACTCGCAATTTCTGGTGGCCGCAAATGTGAAAGGATATTGAGCGTTTTATATGAGGATGTGAAACATGTCAGAAAACCAAGCCAGATTGACAGCCAAGGGCAGCACCTCTAAATCCCAATGAAATTCCCAATGCACCATGGGAGGTGATCTCAGTAGACTTAATTGGACCACTACCAGACTCCAAAGGAAACAACATGATCATGGTCATAGTAGATCGGTTCACAAAAAAGGCCTACTTTCTCCCAACAACATCATCAATCATGTCACAAGGAGTAGCGGTTCTATTCCGAGATAACGTCTTCAGGGAACATGGTTTACCAAGAAAGGTCATCAGTGATTGAGGACCACAGTTTGTTTCCAAGTTCATGGATGATCTATATGGGATCCTAGGAATACAGGCTAATAGATCTACGGCTTATCATCCACAAACCGATGGACAGACAGAACGGGTTAATCAAGAGGTTAAGGAATTCTTGACCATGTTCGTCAATCATCGACAGGACAACTGGAGCAATTGGCTTGCGGTAGCTCAATTTTGCCACAATGACCGCGTACATTCATCCACAGGATTCTCACCGTTTTTCATGAACTACGGAAAACATCCCAACAAGGGGATGAATCCGTTATATCAGCCGAAAACGGTTGTCATGGAGGAACTAGTTAAGGAAATCGAGGATGTCCACACCAAAGCTAAAACCGCGCTGGAGAAAACCGCTGAAGCAATGAAAAAGCGGTGGGATGCTCACAGAACACCAGCACGAGATTACAAACCCGGTGACAAGGTGTACCTCAGTACAGAAAATTTGCCAATGCTTCGAGTGACTAAGAAGTTATGTAGACGGCAAGTTTGTGGGTCCCTTGGAAGTGGTGGAGAAAGTTGGCACTTCCGCATACTGACTGAAAGTCCCTGCTGCATGGAAAATCTACAATGTCTTCAACAAAGTACTTTTGAAACCCTACACTGCTCCAGAATTCCCCAATCAAATCGAAAAGATTGCCAAACGTAAAGAGGCACAGATGGTGGAGGAATCCAAGGACAATGAGTACAAAGTTGAAGAGGTCATGGACAGTAGAGTTAGTGGACGAAATGGTGGCAGGCTTGAGTATTTGGTCAAATGGAAAAACTACCCTGTTGAAGAATCCACATGGGAACCAGCAGAAAACCTCACTAATGCTAAGAAAGAGGTTCAGAAGTTCCACAGGCAAAATCCAAGTGCTCCCCGGTGATTGGCGATCACAGACTTACGGTTTAAAAATTGGCATAACTACATGGATACAAAGGCTCCCAAACGGTTGTTTGGTTGGGAAGATGGCAAATTCGAGTGTGACTACCTCAACAAATTAAAACAGAATTGGCAACGGTGGAAAGGCGACCGCAAACTCATCTACGCTGAACCCGACATGGAAGGGGCATTCTCAAGAGACCTTGAGCGCGGTGGGCCGGTTAAACCCATGCTTAATTCCCCTAAGGCAAACCATTGCATGATATAGCGCTCGGCGCTGAAGTGATTTATGACCAACGCATGACTTCCCGGGACATGAAGTCTTAAGGAGGAGGTCATGTTACGATATGGACTTTTTCTTATATTTTTCTCTATTTTATTCAGAGGCCTATGGATGTATAACAAGACGCAAACATACGGCGCGGGACCCCTATCCGGATATGGCAGGAGGATTATATAACCCAGGGTGGCTATACGATCAAGGCTATTAGGGGATATTGGGTGAAACGGCATTTGTGGGAAGGGACCGGGAGTCTGGGTGAGTCCGGACAGGTCTGGGAGATGGGTCTGGGTCTTGTTGCTGCGCGTGCATAGCCCTAGCGGCTGCGCAGACTGTGCGCACAGACCAACAACTCAGGTATATAAGGAGTGCGTTCTGTAGGTAGGAGTCCTTAAGACTCTAGATTGTTTCCTTCTCATAGGTCACAGACTATTGTGTCTTTAGTCTCGTCTCTAATCTACTTTCTTTCTACGAGGCTTGTGATTGTGTGGGGATTAGTCCTAACACTCACCCATAGCTGTCATGACCGACTGAGAAGCTTCAGCTTTTTCACCAAGTCCTTTTCATTTTATTATTTATTTTCTTCATATTATATAAACACATGCTGACTAAGCAGGCACCTATCGCTTGGCGCTTAGATAAAGTAGTAGATAAGATACTGGAGCACAGCGCTGATGACTCATTACTATTACTACATGCGCAGTTGTCTTACTCATACAAGTACTATAATTAGAATAGGGCTTAGGGTAGTGCACAGACCACCTGTCATAGTATATAAGGAGTGCAATCTAGCACCCAGAGTCCTCAGTTGAGTTCTCTCGGGTTTCATCCCTCCTCTCCTTTCCTCTCCTCAGTTCTCTGTTGGGGCTCCTAGGTGTCACGCCGGGGGGGTTCCTGATAGAAGAACTCAACTATCCTCTCTAGCAGCCCCAATGCTTGTTATACCTGGACCACAGGGTTAAGTGGCAGAGAACCGGGGGAATCACACCGTCGTACGCCGACGTTAAAATTGTGGTACTAGTTGCCAGACTCTATAAAACTGTGCACCTGCAGTGCCTCATGGCCCTTGACTAACTTGGCACTACGTTCCCAGTCTACACAAACCGAAGTACCTAACCCGGTAGATAGGGTTACCTGTGCACAGGATACCAGTGCTGGGGTGATTGCACAATACACAATCTGTATCTAGGGACCAGGCTTGCCACCCCCCTAGTGCATTAAATTGCCCTGGCCTAGGCCTCTGAAGGCTATATTCGTAATTACATAAATACCTTTTCTTGTACCCCTTGGAGATAGCCGGTACTTGCCCATGCATCTCTGAGAAAGGCCTGCACCCGTATGGTGTAGCGGCAGTTGGACAACCGTTTGGACCCAACTTAGATAGACCCTTCATCTATAAATAAAACCAGTAGTCAGTAAAGTATATTGTAGCACTGCAGGGGTGGTTGTAGACCCTGAGTGCACGTTTCCATATCTACGTTCCCAAGCAGGTGACAGGCCAAGACCTCCCTCACCTTTACATACAAGATAGGAGATAACAATAACGATACTTTTTGGGATGCTGTCACTGGCGATCTTGATCCAAACAACGCAGGCTTTAGTTCATCAGAAGGAGAATCTACATCTTCCTCATCATCATCACATTCAACAAACTCTATCACAGAGGAACCACATCAGTGGGAAGCAGCACCATTTCCCATTTTAGTACCAAATCCAGCCACTCTAAATCCAAACCTATTATTCAACTCTGATGCCGATTTTATCGGAGAACCCACACCACCTTTCTCATCACCTCCACCCCTGCTCACACCATCACCTACATCACCACTGCCAAACTATCACAGTATGGCGGCACCCCAAGAAATGACCTCAGCAGAATTGCTGAATCTCCTTAATGCACAAGCAGCAACCATCCAAGCCCTCCAAAACCAGCTAACACAGCTACTGTTACAATTCTCTTTTCCCTTGTTAACGGACTACATTTACTTGTTACAAACCCATAGTTATGCTTGGATGTTATCTCCTTTTTATAGCTACCTTCACCTTTCCTTTCTTAGATAGCTATGCTCTTTCCCCTTTAGTTTCTATTGTTCTCTTAACGTATATAAACCCCTCTCATGTACCGTAATTCCTTAGTTCCAACTTAGTCAAATCTTATCCACAACTTGAACTCTCTTTTGCTCGTCACCTCAACCACTCTCCTCGCTCTCTCTCTAGCCTTCGTCATTGTCAGACTTAGTGCCTAGAACCCTTGTCCAGTGACTGGGAACAGACTGAGACTCTGTTTGTCGCTGTAGACTTGGCTGCTGAATGACATTGTGGACATTGACCATAACATAAGTTGGAACTCAGGACCAGCTCAGGGTATCACCCCTAGCTGACACCATTGAGACCCGCAGCTCTCAGGAACGACCCCCGAACGGATCCGTCACCTATAAGGGGAAATACTATCTTGGACGACGAGAAGTTTTTCTCTACCAATGAACCTGGTATTTTGTTACAGAAGGATGGAAATGAAACGAAACAGTCCCAGACAAATATTTTTCAGGAGACTTCTACTCAGGAGCCTTTGAATTCGATTTACCAGAACATGTTTCAGTCAAAACAACAATCGATCCGGAGCAATCAGAGCTATAAATACCACGACTCCTAGCTGATTGACAGATGATCAAAAGGAGGAATACCGAAAGACTGGCAAGTGTTTCAGATGTGGAACACAGGGACACATCTCCAGGAACTGCCCAAAATGCAACAATGCATCTTCATCCAGGTCTTCTTATCAGAATAAGGCTGTCCATTCCGTCACTGAGGAACAACAGAAGGAAGAAGACGAACCAGCAAAGAAAATTAGAGCTATCTTTTCAGCAATGTCTACTGAAGAGAAGAATGCCCTCTTAAACAAATTCAAAAACGAGGGTTTTTAGTTAGGAAGCGTCACTCGGCGGTTGGCCCTTCCTTATTATCGAGATCTGAACAGTTAGTGCTTGATTCTGTAATAGTATTATCCAACAATGACAAGCACATTTCATTAACTATCAAATCGACCAATTTACCTGCTGGAACATCTGCCCTAATCGATTGTGGAGCAGAAGGAAACTTTGTAGATGAGGGAGCAGTGAAAGAGCTCAGGAAAGAACGACTTAAGAAACCAATCAAAGTCAGAAACGCAGTGTTACGATATGAACTTTTTCTTTCTTTTTCTCTATTTTATTCAGAGGCCTACAGACGTATAACAAGACGCGAGCATACAGCGCGGGACCCCTATCCAGATATGGCAGGAGGATTATGTAACCCAGGGTGGCTATACAATCAGGGCTATTAGGGGATATTGGGTGAAACGGCGTTTGCGGGAAGGGACCGAGAGTCTGGGTGAGTCCGGACAGGTCTGGGAGATGGGTCTGGGTCTTGTTGCTGCGTGTGCATAGCCTAAGCGGCTGCGCAGACTGTGCGCACAGACCAACAACTCAGGTATATAAGGAGTGCGTTCTGTAGGTAGGAGTCCTTAAGACTCTAGATTGTTTCCTCCTTGTAGGTCACAGACTATTGTGTCTATAAGCTTCGTCTCTATTCTATTTCTCCTCTGAAGCTTGTGATTGTGTAAGGATTAGTCCTAACATAATCTAGAGTCTTCTACATCACACCCTTCGTTGTTGGTCATAGCACGGAGCAAGTCTTGCTCATCGTTGCGGACAGTAACAAGGAGAGCTCAGTTTCAGTAAACCATCTGACTCTGTACACGTTGCAGCACGTGTCTACAGACAGCCTCGAGGAGTCTAGGCGACACCAACACCGACAGCAGATAGCCTCATCTTATTGTTATAAGGTGACTACGGCCAATTGGCTACTGGCAACAAAACAGTATTAGACGAGAGCTTGGAGCGCGCTGTAGTCGACCGGGCAGGGTCTTGCAGGCACCAGCACTAGTACTGTGGAAAAGGGGGTGGAACCCTCGAAGACAATCCATTTGTGTGTCGTGTATCAAGGAGATACAGTCTGAGAACACCAATTACGTATCGGATCTATTGATCTGAGCATGAGGACATCTCAGTGAAGACCCGGGCACCACACATCTGGGTCAATTGAAGGAATTAAATCGAAAATCTGAGTGCGGGTGCATTATTGACCACATCAGACAGTGAACGTATTAGGAAGTACGTTTACGGAAGAAAAGGTGACATCCCTCTACTTGAGGCATCATTGGAATCGCAGATCTAGGAAGATCAACACAAATCGGAATGGCAGGGCTGTTCAACTACGTATTGCCAAGGGCCGGCATGACCCTTGAAGAAATCGGGATCACCTTCTCGATTGGATGGGCGCAGGGGTGCGCAGCAAAGAAATCGCCTACTACAGTAACCAAGGAGGTTCGGACCGATAACCGACCTCGAGATGCACATGTCAGGGCATGGCAGCGCTGGCAGAAAGAACAAAGATGTCTTCAAAAGGAAGTGAAACGTCAGGAGAGATTAGCGGCATGGCGCGCCAAGGAAGCGGCCATCAGGGAACAAGAGGACACGTGGCAAGAACTGCTAAAAATACGCCACGAACAACTAATGCAAAAGCGCCGGTTCAAGGAATTGGAGCAACAGATTACCAGGGAACAGAAAACCCTGGAAGACGTTTTGAGTCAGTTAGAGCCCGGATCGGCGATACGAGAGGCATTATTCAACACACCCTCCAATATTGAATTATTGTTAATAAGTTTCAATATATACATGTTGAAACACGACGGTCTAACCCTAATGGCAAAAGAGAGAAATTGGTTGATGCATGCCTTAAATGGAAATATCATGAACGCTGGGTGAGTCATGAGGAATGAGCGGCGACTCCAAAACGAGGAAAGGCTCCGAGGAGAAAGATATGATCCATATCTTTCCACATATATCAAATGGAGGCTGCCAAGAAACTATACACCACCCCGCATACCCCAGTATGGAGAGGACAAAATTTTCACGCCACCAGATCATGATTATTTCCTGTCCAAATTAGGAGAGGACGTCAAGTTCACACAGCGGTGGGTCCAAGGAATCTCAAAGGAGAAACCGGTGTTACCTGGATCCTATACAATGGCTATTCCTAAAACAGCACCATGGAAGGTAAACGGATACTGTTACCTGTATCTGTTTAAAAGGGAATTTCATAACCAATTCCATTGGCCAGAGTGGCTTACGCTGGAAAGAATTCTTTCTTGGGAACCTGAACTTAGAGATTACTCCGCAGTCTTTGGTTTGCAGGATAATGTAAAGCCGGATAAATTCCATGTACTAGAATGGGCGGAATTAAGTCTTAAAAAGGATGAGATCTACACATGGAAAGATCTGGAACGCTTGGAGCGGCATGGGAAATTTAACAAACGAGCTAGGTTTGGAGGACAGGGAAAGTCAAAGAAACCAAGATCTAAATCACCTGCAACCATATCCTCGTTTGTCCAGGGAATCTCAAAGAACCCATTGGTCCGATCTCTGCCAGAATTAGGACAAGTCGCGGTTAAAAAATCATACTCCCAGGCGGTCATCAGCGCATTCGGACCAAGTAAAGCACTAACTCGGACTCAGGGAGCAGATTGGACTTGGAATGGAGGATCCATTGCCAATCCTCTGGACTGGATGAAAGAAGATCTCAATGCACCCAGCTCGTCCAATACAGAAGCACGGAAACGGGAAATTGACAATTGGAGGAGGGAGATTAAAAAGGATATCTCCACTCCATACCCATATCCGAAACCCCGTTATGACAGACACATGCTTCACCCGGACATTCCTGGATTTTGTTATCTATTCCTGATCAAAGCGCAATACTGGGACGAATACAATTGGCCGGCATACCCGCAAATCCATGAAGTAATATCTTGGGATCCTAATTTGCGAAACGAGCGAATCAGAATCTCAATTTGTCGAACCCACGGTCTGGAACATTGCTATCATATTGATAAACAGATGAATGGGTATGATGGGTGGGCGCATCTGGACTTAATGAATTGGTCTGGATCAGGACATAAGCGGCTCGGGGCATTCCGGTTCACCGCCGATATGATGGCACATTTGTATAACGCCATGACTGGTTGGCAAACGGTCTGGGCGGAAGACACGGAACAACCAGCTCCTCAAGGTGTGACCGCGGCACAGATCGCTGCTCAGGAAGACGTCATCCAAAGACAGCAGGTGCAGCAGGAGGAGACCATCACAGCAATTGGACAAGTGGTGGCCGGAATAGTCAATGAGTACTGACGGGCCAACCCCATACCGCTGCCTACACCCCTTACTAAAGCTGAAATGCCCAATTACTACGAAGGAGACCCTCAAATGGTAGACGGGTGGTTAAGGCAAATGAGAACTTATTTTACACTGGCTCGTGAAACCCAATTAGATCGAAAGATCTCTATTTGTTTGTATCGAATCAGGAAAGGAAAAGACAACCAAGCAGGAGATTGGGCAGGAGTTAAACTTAAGGCAGTCCAGGATGCAGACCAAGAATATCAAAATGAAATAGTTAATTCTGGATGGCTGACCAGTTTATTGTGGGCATCACTCAACCAAGGTGTAATAGTAAACAACCACGAAATCTGATGACCCTTGCGAAACTTGTTTCCTTTCACTTCATGGGAGGACTTTGCAACACAAATGCATGAATTCTTCATGTCAACCGAGACACGAGAAAAAGCAACAGACGCGATCTTGGCATTAAAGCAAGGAAATACGATGATCGAGGATCATGTGGTCCGATTCAACGCATTACTACCATTGGTCGGTTGGGACAACAGAGCGCTGATTGCATTGTTTAAGCAAAATATCAACCCTGCATTAGGACGAGATTTGATCAGACATGGAAACCTAGGGGATGATGCAACCCTGAAGCAGATTCAGAATCGGGCGATAGAGCTTGCCCGAGCTTATTGGAAGGCAACGGAAGCATACGGGCCGGATAGACAAAAAGGCGGTTACAAAGAAAAAACGGTTGCTAAAGATAGCAAACCAAACCAGTTTCAATACAGTACGCCAACAACGTCCAAAGACCTGAACGCTATGGATGTGGATAAAAGTAGGAAACCAGTTACCGGGAGTTGCTACAATTGCGGCAAAGAAGGACACTTTGCACAAGAATGCCCAGAACCAAGAAAACCGAGGTGGAAGGATAAAGGGAAGTGGAGAGCAAGGGAGGTTAAAATAGAAGAGCTCACAGAGGAGCAATGGAAGGAACTTGGAAAGGAAAAGGGTTTTGGCGAAAGCCAGTAGGCGAGCGCTCAGCGCTGCTGGCTGATAGAGTTTTGAAAATGGACAATGACTCTTGTGTAAATATACAAGGATTGTTATATGAATATTCTTCTCATATTCATCGGATTCGAAACTTAAGTGTGAGTGCCAAACCCAGGATTAAGCAATGGACCCCTGTGTGGGTAATGAGAAGGATATGGCAGCAAAGCGAACCGGTTGCTATAGACTGTCTAAAGGGATGGGTTCATGAGAAACGCTTATCTGAAGTAACGCCGCAACTGCTAAAGGAACTAAACCAGCAACCAGAATCCGAAGCAATGTGGAATTTGGCACAGTTACGGCAACAAATTGTCAAAGCTTCGGGAAAGCAAGAAATGAACCTAAGAGGAATTATAACTACTATGGATATGGGATCTACAATCCCTGTTATGGCTTTAGTTGATTCAGGATGTACAGGATCGTGTATCAATGATGAATTTGTAGAAAAACACCGGATGAATAAGCGACGTCTCTTACGACCAGTGCCAGTCTATAATGCAGATGGAACCCGTAATACGATGGGAAACATTGAATACATGGTCCAGTTTAAATTACGCATTGGAGATCATGAAGAAATTATGGATTGTTGTGTCGCAAGACTAGGAAAAATGGACTTGTTTTTGGGTCATGACTGGTTACAATTGCATAATCCCAGCATGAATTGGAAGAAGCACGAAATAACTTTCAGCCGTTGTCCGGGAACTTGCTGGAACCAGTCCAGTGTGAACGAACCTGAGGAGGAGGTAAACGAAACCGAATCCTTAGAGGATGGGGAATGCCTACTTGCTGTACATATAGGACCAGAAGAGTTGAAGTTACGACCACTCTCAACCGACATTGCAGCAAAAGAGGCGCTGGCTAGTAAAAAGCAATCGTTGGAAGAGACAGTACCAGAACATTATCTCAAATACAGAAAAGTGTTTGAGAAGGAAACTTTTGACGAATTACCACTGAGATGGCCATGGGATCATGCCATCGAGTTTATTCCAGGAGGACAGCCAACTGATTGTAAAGTATACCCATTGAACAAAGAAGAACGGGAACAGTTGGATGAATTCTTGGAAGAAAACCTGAAATCCGGACGAATTAGACCAAGTACTTCTGAACAAGCATCACCATTCTTCTTTGTTAAGAAAAAGGATGGTAAACTGAGACCAGTACAGGATTACCAGAAGTTAAATGACATCACGAGGAAAAATCGATATCCATTACCATTAATTGGCGAATTGATTGATCGGTTATCAAAAGCCAAGGTCTTCTCGAAAATGGATATCCGATGGGGCTATAATAACATTAGGATTAAAGAAGGTGATGAGTGGAAGGCAGCTTTTAAAACTCATCGGGGCCTGTTTGAACCTTTAGTCATGTTTTTCGGTCTCTGTAACTCTCCTGCAACATTTCAGACAATGATGAACGATATCTTTAGGCAAGAAATTGCAGAAGGATGGGTCGTCATTTATATGGATGATATTTTGGTGTTCTCCCAATCACAGGATGCACACACGATGCATGTTAATCGCATCTTAGCGAAACTGGAGAATCACAAGTTATCTTTGAAACCGGAGAAGTGTTGGTTCGATCAACCTCAAATCAACTTTTTGGGATTAGTCATTAGTCAGGACTCCATCCAGATGGAAAAAGGCAAAGTGCAGGCGGTGGTTGATTGGCTGGTTCCTACATGTAAACGCGAACTCCAGCAGTTTTTGGGCTTCATTAACTTTTATCGGCGCTTTGTACTGGGATTTGCTAAAATGGCAAAGCCACTGACAGGTCTTACTGGCAAGGTTGAGTGGCTCTGGACGGATCAGCAGACTTTGGCCTTTCAGGGACTGAAAGACCTTGTGGCGAGGGAGGTAGTCCTCAAAATTCCCGATGATGACGGTCAATTCCGCGTCGAAGTAGATGCATCTGACTTTGCAATTGGCGGAATTTTGTCCCAACAAAGCAAGGACAGTACATGGCGACCTGTGGCATTTATTTCGAAGTCGTTGAATGAAGCTGAACAGAACTATGAGATTTATGACAAGGAAATGCTTGCAGTCATGCATGTGTTTTATGAATGGTCTCATTACCTGAAAGGTGCAAAGGAACAAATCGAGGTTTTAACGGATCATCAAAACCTCACATACTTCCAAAAGCCACAAAACCTGAATAGACGGCAGGCACGATGGGTCACAGATTTACAGGAGTTCAACTTTATCATTAAACACCAGTCTGGGAAATCCAACTCAAAAGTGGACTTACTGTCAAGAAGAGCAGGACATGAAAAGGGACACAATGATAATGAAGGAGTGATACTCCTGAAGGATCATTTGTTCGTAAGGATCTATGATGATGATCGGGCAATCAAGGACATCATTAAGGAGATTCAAAAGGTCTCGGCTCGGCAATGGGAAAATCAGGTTTGACAAGGCATCAAACAACAGGACCCAGACTTTAAAAAAGGATTAGTTGAATGGAAGGGTTGAATTTACGTCCCAGCGGATGCGCGAATCAGGGGTGATTTGATTCAAATTCATCACTCCTGGGGACATTCAGGGGTGGTCAAAACTGTAGAAAGTCTTACCCGTAATTTCTGGTGGCTGCAAATGCGAAAGGATGTTGAGCGCTTCGTACGAGGATGTGAAACATGCCAGAGAGCAAAACCAGATCGACAGCCAAGAGCGGCGCCATTAAACCCAAATGAGATCCCGGATGCACCATGGGAAGTCATCTCGGTCGACTTAATCGGGCCATTACCGGATTCCAAAGGAAATGACATGATTTTGGTTGTAGTAGATCGGTTCACAAAAAAGGCGTACTTCCTCCCAACAACGTCGTCAATCACGTCACAAGGAGTAGCGATTCTGTTCCGAGATAACGTCTTCAGGGAACATGGTTTACCAAGGAAGGTTATCAGCGATCGAGGACCGCAGTTTGTCTCTAAATTCATGGACGATTTGTATGGGATCCTGGGAATACAGGCCAATAGATCCACGGCTTATCACCCGCAAACCAATGGACAGACAGAACGTGTTAATCAGGAAGTCAAAGAATTCCTGACAATGTTTGTCAATCATCGACAGGATAATTGGAGTGATTGGCTTGCAGTGGCTCAGTTCTGCCATAACGACCGGATACACTCATCTACTGGATTCTCCCCGTTTTTCATGAACTATGGGAGACATCCCAACAAGGGGATGAACCCATTGTATCAACCAAAAACCGTGGTCATGGAGGAACTAGTTAAAGAAATTGAGGATGTCCACGCCAAAGCTAAAATCGCGCTGGAGAAAACCGCTGAAACAATGAAAAAGTGGTGGGATGCTCACAAAACACCAGCATGAAATTACCAACCTGGTGACAAGGTGTACCTTAGTACCAAAAATTTGCCAACGCTTCGAGCAACTAAGAAGTTAGATGGCAAGTTTGTGGGTCCCTTGGAAGTAGTGGAGAAAGTTGGCACATCGGCATATCGGTTAAAGATTCCCGCAACCTGGAAAATCTACAACGTCTTTAACGAAGTACTCTTAAAACCCTACACTGCTCCAGAATTCCCCAATCAAATCGAAAAGATTGCCAAACGTAAAGAGGCACAGATGGTGGAGGAATCTGAAGATGATGAGTACGAAGTTGAAGAGGTCATGGACAGCAGAGTCAGCGGACGAAATGGTGGCAGACTGGAATACTTGGTCAAGTGGAAAAACTACCCAGTGGAAGAATCTACATGGGAACCTGCAGAGAACCTCGCCAATGCTAAGAAAGAGGTTCAGAAATTCCACAGGCAGAATCCCAGCACTCCCCGACGATTGGCGATCACAGATCTACAGTTTAAAAATTGGCAAAACTATACGGATACAAAGGCTCCCAAACGGTTGTTCGGCTGGGAAGATGGCAAATTCGAGTGTGACTACCTTGACAAATTGAAACGGAATTGGCAACGGTGGAAAGGCGACCGAAAACTCATCTACGCTGAACCCGACATGGAAGGGGCGTTCTCAAGAGACCTTGAGCGCGGTGGGCTGGTTAAACCCATGCTTGATTCCCCTAAGGCAAACCATCGCATGATATAGCGCGCGGCGCTGAAGCGATTTATGACCAACGCGTGACTTCCCGGGACGTGAAGTCTTAAGGAGGAGGTCATGTTACGATATGAACTTTTTCTTTCTTTTTCTCTATTTTATTCAGAGGCCTATGGACGTATAACAAGACGCGAGCATACAGCGCAGGACCCCTATCCAGATATGGCAGGAGGATTATGTAACCCAGGGTGGCTATATGATCAGGGCTATTAGGGGATATTGGGTGAAACGGCGTTTGCGGGAAGGGACCGAGAGTCTGGGTGAGTCCGGACAGGTCTGGGAGATGGGTCTGGGTCTTGTTGCTGTGCATGCATAGCCTAAGCGGCTGTGCAGACTGTGTGCACAGACCAATGACTCAGGTATATAAGGAGTGCATTCTGTAGGTAGGAGTCCTTAAGACTCTAGATTGTTTCCTCCTTGTAGGTCACAGACTATTGTGTCTATAAGCTTCGTCTCTATTCTATTTCTCCTCTGAAGCTTGTGATTGTGTAAGGATTAGTCCTAACATGCAGATGGAACAGTAAATGCGAAAGGAATGATCACACATCAGACCAAAATATGCTACATGATCGAGGGACAGCAGTTTATCAATTGGTTCTGGATCACTAAGCTAGGCAATCAACAAATGATTCTAGGAATACCCTGGTTAGAAGAAAATAACCCGATCATCAACTGGCGAGAGAAATCTCTGAAAATTGGAAACCTGGACACGTCACCAGAAGCAATCTGGCAGCTAGCCCTTGACTCCCAGCAATGGGGCAAGGATGACTATTGGATTAGAGTTAAAACATCGGCATCACAGGAACTAGAGCATAGGTTAAAGAAAGACGAACCATCCACCACTCTACCTACAGAATATGAGCAATGGCGCACCATCTTTGACAAGAAGGTGTCAGAATGCTTCCCATCCAGTCGACCGTGGGATCACGCAATCAACACAAAAGAGGGTTTTGTCCCAAAAGCTAGTAAACTTTACCCTCTATCGGTCAAGGAACAAGGACTGTTAGACGAATGGATTGATGAACAACTCAAGAAAGGATACATTAAACCATCTACATCACCACAGGCGTCACCATTCTTCTTTGTAGCAAAGAAAGAAAGTGGAGCACTCCAACCCTGTCAGGATTACCAATACCTGAATGAATGGACCGTCAAAAATGCATATCCCCTTCCCCTTGTTTCCAATCTCATGACTAAATTACGAGGCGCCAAGTATTTTACCAAACTAGACCTCCGATGGGGATACAACAATGTTCGAATCAAGAAGGGAGACGAATGGAAAGCAGCCTTTATTACCAATCGAGGGCTCTACAAACCAACAGTAATGTTCTTTGGATTATGCAACTCGCCATCAACCTTTCAAATCGAACATACAAGATTGGTCTTATACCAATGGCATTGTTCACTATCTCGGAAAGACCTACATCCCTGACCAAGATGGGTTACAAACCAAATTGATTAAAGAAATGCACAAGGCACGATCATCAGGTCACCCTGGACAATTAAAGACCCTTGAACTCCTTAAGCATGACTACTGGTGGCCCGGAATGTTCAAACATGTCAGGGAATGGATAGAAGGATGCGCCCTCTGTCAGCAGATGAAGATTAACACACACCCAAATGTACCAGCCCTTCACCCGATTCCGTCGAAAGCAACCTGCCCCTTTCAGCAAGTAACCCTTGATTTCATCACTGATCTACCCCTTTCTGATGGCTTTGACTCGATCCTGGTCACGGTGGACCATGGTCTTACAAAGGGGGTAATTTTCACACCTTGCAAGAAGACAATTGATGCTTTAGGCACCACAGAACTTTACATCTCTGAAATTTTCAAACGGTTTGGCCTACCCGACGTTTTGATCTCAGATTGAGGACCACAGTTCTCCGCAAAAGTATTTCAGGAAATACAAAAAGCATTAGGAATTGACCATAGAATGAGCACAGCCTATCATCCCCAAACCGATGGAGAAATGGAACGAGTCAACCAGGAACTAGAAGTCTACCTCTGAATGTTCTGTTCAAATGAACCGCATCTATGGAAACCGCTTCTCCCAATAGCCGAATTTGCTCACAATAACCGACATCACGACACAATCAAAACTTCCCCATTCAGACTAATGTATGGAACGGACCCTGTGGCGCTTCCCACAGCCACAGCACAAATGACTACACCAGCAGCGGAGGAACACCTTCAATTCCTAAGGAAGGCCAGAGAAGAAGCGCTAGCAGCACACAAACTAGCAAGACAACTAGAAAATGGCGCATTCACCCTGTGTTTCATACGTCACTACTTACCCCGTATAGGGAGACAACTGCACATGGCCCAAACTATGTGAAACCACCCCCTGATCTCGTAAATGGACAGGAGGAATTCGAAGTAGAGGCAATTCTAGCCCACAGGAAGCAAGGCGCAGGCTACCATTACCTAGTTAAATGGAAAGGTTATGGATCGAATGACAATTCTTGGGAACCCGCTCGCAATCTTGCAAACGCCACTGATATCCTATCGGAATATCAACAACATCAACACCTCTGAACCATGACTCGATACAGAAACTGCCACGTCTTGAAACAAAATTACCACTATACAAAATGGAACTGCTCAACACTCTCTCGATACACTATAGCTCTTAAAGAAAAGACCGTCTACACCCGCATACAATACCTCCCCTTCTGACACGCTCCTAGAGCACCGAACCCGTCAAGAAAACTCACCCGAACTGTGGCGTTGGTCACACGATCTTACCGCATCCCTCGACTTGATCACCGTCACCAAAAGAACCCTTCAGGAACAACAGAGTTCCCTTGCAATGCCATCCAGAACTATCTTCCCAAGTACCATGACCTACAATTCTCAACCGACGATCTACCTGCCTATAATAAGGATCCACCTGCCTACCAACTTCTAGCCATCAGAAACAGTAACATTTATGAAAGCGCTCATGGAAGACTGCTATGTCCGGAAGAATATAAGCAGATGGACAAGATCACTAAACAGATATGGGAGTGTAGCATACAAATTTGGTTAATTAACCAAAGAATCAGAATACCAGGAAGGCCTTGCATTCTCATAGAAGACATCCTTGATGATCTTCAATATTTGTCTATTGCACTGGGAGAAGTACATGTAATAGCGGACATCGTCAGGAGAATCAGAAGATTCTTAGTCACCCCAACAACGACACCAGGAATCCAACATCTAGATTTGCTAACCAGGTTCATCACAGAAGAACGAGAACTCCTCACTGACCCTGCAATCGAAGACCCACTGGATATAGAAAGTTCAGATTTGGACATGGAAATTAGCGATCTGGAATACATATAAATTCTGCAAGTATCATCACCTAGCGCCAGACTCATACGCTGAAACCATGTTCACCTTCTTCACCCTTGCCACCTATTTCACCATCCTCCTCATCCTCTCTTGCACTCATTGGCGCATCGACGAAGCCACCGCCACCCTCTCGCCTTTCATCACTGTCCCAGACCTCCTGCTTGAGGTCTTCATTGAAAATACCACTGTCATCCACTTCGAGGATGATGACCTCCACATCCACCCTGCCGACCTACTTCCTCAGGTATACCCTGACGATCACCACCTCCCTCATTTCGCCCAATTCGTCAAAAGAAACACTACGCTCACTGTCGTTGCCGACACCCTCGCTGCTGCCACCTGCTCCATCACCAACCTTTCCTCCGCCACTGATAATCTCGCCGCCCTCACCCTCACTATAGATCCACACGAGATGACCTATGAGGAACGCGATTCCTTCCTCCGGAATGCGCAAAACTTGCACAGAGCTGCTGAAGCTCTCAAATGGAAGGTGGAAACATTGACGAAAGAATTAGACAATGCTGTCAAATGGGCTGAGTCTAGAACAGACCATGGTTGGACGACCTCCAGTTGGTAGAAGTTGGTGACTTCTCGCATACAAAGGGGGTAATGTTACAATTCTCTTTTCCCTTGTTAACAGACTACATTTACTTGTTACAAACCCATAGTTACGCTTGGACGTTATCTCCTTTTTATAGCTACCTTCACCTTTCCTTTCTTAGATAGCTATGCTCTTTCCCCTTTAGTTTCTATTGTTCTCTTAACGTATATAAACCCCTCTCATGTACTGTAATTCCTTAGTTCCAACTTAGTCGAATCTTATCCACAACTTGAACTCTCTTTTGCTCGTCACCTCAACTGCTCTCCTCACTCTCTCTCTAGCCTTCGTCATCGTCAGACTTAGTGCCTAGAACCCTTGTCCAGTGACTGGGAACAGACCGAGACTCTGTTTGTCGCTGTACACTTGGCCGCTGAATGACATTGTGGACATCAACCGTAACAAATAGAAGCTAAAGGGGAAAGAGCATAGCTATCTGAGAAAGGAAAGGTGAAGGTAGCTATAAAAGGAGATAACGTCCAAGCGTAACTATGGGTTTGTAACAAGTAAATGTAGTCCGTTAACAAAGGGAAAAGAGAATTGTAACATCGCCCTTCCTCGCCATCCCAGACCTCCCGCTCAAGGTCTTCATTGAAAATACCACTGTTGTCCACTTCGAGAATGATGACTTACACATCCACCCAGCCAACTTACTTCCCCAGGTACACCCTGACGACCACCATCTTCCCCACTTTGCCCAATTTGTCAAATGAAACACCATGCTCACCATCGTCGCTGATGACCTCGCCGCTGCCACTTGCTCTATTACCAACCTATCTTCTGCTACTGATAATCTCGCTGCCCTCACCCTCACCATCGACCCCCATGAGATGACCTATGAGGAATGTGACTCCTTCCTCTGAAACACACAAAATTTGCACCAAGCCGCTGAAGCTCTCAAATGGAAGGTGGAAACATTGACAAAAGAACTAGATAATGCTGTCAAATGGGCCGAGTCTAGGACGGATCATGGTTGGACAACCTCTGGCTGGTAGAAGTTGGTGACTTCTCGCATACAAAGGGGGTAATGTTACAATTCTCTTTTCTCTTTGTTAACGGACTACATTTACTTGTTATAAACCCATAGTTACACTTGGACGTTATCTCCTTTTGTAGCTACCTTCACCTTTCCTTTCCTAGATAGCTATGCTCTTTCCCCTCTAGTTTCTATTGTTCTCTTAACATATATAAACCCCTCTCATGTACCGTAGTTCTTTAGTTCCAACTTAGTCGAATCTTATCCATAACTTGAATGCTCTTTTGCTCGTCACTTCAACTGCTCTCCTCGCTCTCTCTCTAGCCTTCGTCATCGTCAGACTTAGTGCCTAGAACCCTTGTCCAGTGATTGGGAACAGACCGAGACTCTGTTTGTCACTGCAGACTTGGATGCTGAATGACGTTGTGGACATTGACCGTAACAGTGCACCCTTGACAGTTCCACATGTGCCCATGGCCTAGAACCTTCCCCTCAGCCTGGCGCTCCCACAGTCTCTGTCTGGGCCCTATTCCATGAGGCATACTGCTCACAGGCCTCCCATGATCCCCAACAGGGAGTTGCTGTTGCCATATCAAGCTGCCGAGCATTGCTGCTGATCCCATGCCTTTATTGGGGTGATGTACCGATGCGCTGATGTGATCCGCATGCACTGCCACCCAGGGTTGCAATCTTCTTCCTAATATGTAGGTGGTTGGTCCAACCAACCATCATCTCATCTTCTAGTGAGTGCTCCCATGCACTAACCCGCGCAAAGTGTTCCTATAGTCCCTCCCATGATCCCAGATCATGTATAGATGTCCCAGAGTGGTCCCAGACCACTAGCAAGATAAAAAAAAGAAAATAGTGTTAGGATGGATTCCTAACATCACCTTCCCCTCAAGGCTTCTTGTCCCAAGAAGCCAGCATGCAACTAGCCCTGTTGCCCCACTTCTTAACTGTTTGTTCTTTAAAGACCTTTGGACGTCGGTCTTTCAGCTCTCTTGATTTTCTTAAGAGAATCCATATCCCAATATGTGGATTCCTGCTAGTCCATCAAGTTTACTGTGGTTGAGTTTTGATACTCCAGCCCCCTACTGGACGTCATATAACTTTTGACAAAATTCTGATCTGCTTCTCTGGCACTTGGTCCAATCATCCTGACTGTGATCCTCTTGGCTCTTCCTAAGCAGCCTTTCCTAAGTGCCTTTGCTTAAGGCTCCCACTGTCATAGACTTGAACCTGCTTTTGGTAACCCAGCGCATACTGGATGACAAATGCCCTGGTAACTCAGCACTTCTCCTTGGCTTGCTTTTGATGACCCAGTGCCTTACTGGGTTTGGATCCAAAAATCAAATGGCAGAAAAAATTAAATTTTCCCTTGGGCCATTACTTTGGAGGGTGGATGGAAACTCATTCATTCCGCAATCCTTGGTTGTCCTCGCCTTGCCTCACACTTTGTTCAGCAAGCCCTCAAAGGCCGCAAATGTGAAAGGACATCAAGCACTTTATACAAGGATGTGAAACATGCCAGAAGGCAAAGCCAAATCGACAGCCAAGGGCTGCACCATTGATTCCGAATGAAATTCCTGATGCACCATGGGAAGTAATCTCGATTGGACCATTGCTGGACTCAAAGGGCAACAACATGATTATGGTTGTGGTAGATTGGTTTACAAAAAAGACGTATTTCCTTCCAACAACATCATTGGTTACATTGCAAGGAGTAGCTGTCTTGTTCAGGGATAACGTCTTCAGGGAACACGGTTTGCCAAGAAAAGTTATTAGTGATCGGGGACTGCAGTTTGTCTCGAAATTCATGGATGATCTATATGGGATCTTAGGAATACAGGCCAACAGATCCACAGCTTACCACTCACAAACTGACGGACAGACAGAATGTGTCAATCAGGAAGTCAAGGAATTCCTGACAATGTTTGTTAACCATTGGCAGGATAACTGGAGTGATTGGCTTGCAGTGGCTCAATTCTGCCACAATGATTGTATACATTCATCCACAGGGTTTTCACCATTTTTCATGAACTATGGAAGACACCCCTATAAGGGGATGAACCCACTATACCAGCCAAAAACCATTGTGATGGAGGAATTAGTCAAAGAAATCGAAGATGTTCATGTCAAGGCTAAGACTGCACTTGAAAAGGCTGCTGACACAATGAAAAATCGGTGGGATGCTCATAAGACACCAGCACAAAATTATCAACCTGGTGACAAGGTGTACCTCAGTACAGAAAATTTGCCAATGCTTCGAGCAACTAAGAAGTTAGATGGCAAATTTGTGGGTCCCTTAGAGGTGGTTGAGAAGGTTGGTGAGTCTGCATACCGATTAAAGATCCCTGCTGCATGGAAGATATACAACATTTTCAATGAAATACTCCTAAAGCCATATACTGCTCCAGAATTCCCCGACCAAATTGAAAAAATTGCCAAACATAAAGAGGCACAAATGGTGGAGGAGTCGAAGGATGATGAGTACAAAGTTGAAGAGGTCATAGACAGCAGAGTAAGTGGACAAAATGGTGGCAGATTAGAATATTTGGTCAAGTGGAAAAATTACCCTGTGGAGGAATCAACATGGGAACCAGCAGAGAACCTCGCCAATGCTAAGAAAGAGGTTCAGAAATTCCACAGACAAAATCCAAGTGCACCTCGGCAGCTAGCATCCACGGATTTATGGTCCAAAAATTGGCATAACTACACAGATACAAAGGCTCCCAAGCAGTTGTTTGGCTGGGAAGATGGCAAATTCGAGTGTGACTACCTCAACAAATGAAAATGGAATTGGAAAGGTGACTGCAAACTCATCTACGCTGAACCCAACACAGAAGGGGTGTTCTCAAGAGACCTTGAGCGCGGTGGGCTGGTTAAACCCACGCTTGATTCCCCTAGGCAGCCCAACGCGGGACTTCCCAGGACGTGAAGTCTTGAGGAGGAGGTCATGTTATGATATGGACATTTTTCTTTATTTTTCTCTATTTTATCCAGAGGCCTACGGATGCATGACGAGACGCGAGCATATGACAAGGGACCCCTATCCAGATATGGCAGGAGGATTATATAACCCAGGGTGGCTATACGATCAAGGCTGTTAGGGGATATTGGATGAAATGGCATTCACAGGAAGGAACCAGGAGTCTGGGTAAGTCCGGACAGGTCTGGGAGATGGGTCTGGGTCTTGTTGCTGCACATGCATAGCTTTAGTGGCTATGCAGACTGTGCACAGACCAGTGACTCAGGTATATAAGGAGTGCGTTCTGTAGGTAGGAGTCCTTAAGACTCTAGATTGTTTCCTCCTTGTAGGTCACAGACTACTGTGTCTTAGTCTTGTCTCTATAATCTATTTCTCCTCTGAAGCCTGTGATTGTGTATAAGAATTAGTCCTAACAGTAGTGAAGTACAAGGAGAACCACTCTACCTTGTCCGAGAACCAGAAAATGACTCAGGAAGGACTCTTTATAGAAACTTCTTTGGAGACAGTGACAGACACAGAATCAGAGTGGGAGGAATTACAACAAATTGAACAAGCCAAGCTTGAAAAAAATCCATTTGATACAGATTACTTGTGTTACAATTCTTTCTTCCCCTCATTGACAGACTACATTTACTTGTTACAAACCCATAGTCATGCTTGGACGTTATCTCCTTCTATAGCTACCTTCATCTTTCCTTTCTTAGATAGCTATCATCTTTCCCCTTTAGTTTCTATTGTTCTCTTAACATATATAAACCCCTCCCATGTACTGCAGTTCTTTAGTTCCAACTTAGTTGAATCCTATCCATAACTTGAATGCTCTTTTGCTCATTGCCTCAACTGGTCTCCTTGCTCTCTTACTAGCCTTCGTCATTATTAGACTTAGTGCCTAGAACCCTTGTCCAGTGGCTGGGAACAGACCAAGACTCTGTTTGTCGCTGTAGACTTGGACGCTGAATGACGTTGTGGACATCGACCATAACATAAGTTGGAACTTAGGACTAGCTCAGGGTATCATCCCTAGCCAACACCATTGAGACCCGCAGCTCTCAGGAATGACCCCCAAACAGATCTGTCACCTATAAGGGGAAATACTACCTTGGACAACGAGAAGTTTTTCTCTACCAACAAACCTGGTATTTTGTTACAGAAGGATGGAAACAAAACGAACCAGTCCCAGACAAATACTTTTCAGGAGACTTCTACTCAGGAGCCTTTGGATTCGATTTACCTGATCAAATCTACCTAGACTGGGGTAGTGAAGTACAGGGAGAACCGCTCTACCTTGTCCAAGAACCAGAAAACAACCCAGGAAGGACCCTCTACAGAGAATTCTTTAGAGACAGTGACCAACACAGAATCACAGCTAGCCTTTTAGCAGAGTGGGAGGAATTACTATGAATTGAACAAGCTAAGCTTGAGGAAAATCCATTGGATACAGATTACTTGAAACAAGGACCACCCCCATCTCTGAAACCAAGAACCCCGAGTAGAACCCCTACTCCAGAACCGAAACTGATCACTAGAACACCAACCCCTGAACCACCAATCAACCCTGAACCACCGACTACTCCTGAACCAAGAATGGTGTCTGAAACCAGTGCTAGCTCTAAAGGAGATATCAAACCGCAGCCTATACAACCTTTTACAGGAAAAAGGATTGAAGCAAGGTCGTTTTTAGGACAGCTTGAGGATTACTTTACCCTCAACGAACAGAATTATGAAGGAAAAGACAAAAAGAAAGTCAGATATGCGCTTGCATGCATGGGACCAGAATTAGATGATTGGAAAACCATTATCCGAAGCAAATTGAACGACAATAGAGGCAGTACCACAGCCACGTTCAAATGGAGCAACTATGAGGCATTTGAAACGTGTTTCATCAATGACTGGGGAGAAGTCAACAGCGCCCTCTGAGCCCTGAACAATTTATCCAAATTAAGAGTTGGAAATGGCATTTCAGTCCCAGAATACATTAGGAAATTTTGCATGGACATAGGAACCTCCAGACTCACAGGAATACCTGCTCAGTTGCAGGCATTTGTCAAAGGATTACCCTTAGAACTTGCTAGGACAATCTTACAGGACCAGAGGAAGATCAAAACGATGCAAGAAGCCTATGACAAGGCTGAGGATCACCATAACGCCTGGGATATGACAGGACAAGGAAACAGGAGAACCAATGATGGATCTGGAATGTGTTTCAATCGAAACAATAATCGATCCGGAACGATCCAAGCTATGAATACCATGACCCCCGGCCAATTGACAGATGATCAAAAGGAGGAATACTGAAAGACTGGCAAGTGTTTCAGATGTGGAACACAGGGACACATCTCCAGAAACTGCCCAAAACATAACAACGCATCTTCATCCAGGTCTTCTTACCAGAATAAGGCTGTCCATTCTGTCACCGAGGAACAACAGAAGGAAGAGGATGAACCAGCAAAGAAAATTAGAGCCATCTTTTCAGCAATGTCTACTGAAGAGAAGAATGCCCTCTTGAACAAATTCGAAAACGAGGGTTTTTAGTTAGGAAGCGTCACTCAGTGGTTGGCCCTTCCTTATTATTGAGATCTGAACAGTTAGTGCTTGATTCTGTAATAGTATTATCCAACAATGACAAGCACATTTCCTTAACTATCAAATCAACTGATTTACCCACTGGAACATCTGCCCTAATCGATTGTGAAGCAGAAGGAAACTTTGTAGATGAAGGAGCAGTGAAGGAGCTCAGGAAAGAATGACTCAAGAAACCGATTAAAGTCAGAAATGCAGATGGAACAGTAAATGCAAAAGGAATGATCACGCATCGGACCAAGATATGCTACATGATCAAAGGACAGCAATTTATCAATTGGTTCTGGATCACTAAGCTAGGCGATCAACAAATGATCTTAGGAATATCTTGGTTAGAAGAGAATAACCTAATTATCAATTGGCGAGAGAAATCTCTGAAGATTGGAGATCTAGACACATCACCAAAAGCAATCTGGCAGCTCTCGACTCCTAGCAATGGGGCGAAGATGACTATTGGATTAGAGTAAAAACATCAGCATCACAGGAACTAGAACACAGGCTAAAGAAGGACAAACCATCTACTACTCTACCAACAGAATATGAGCAATGGCGCGCCAGTTTTGACAAGAAGGCATCAGAACGCTTCCCATCTAGTCGACCATGGGATCACGCAATCAACACAAAGGAGGGTTTCATCCCGAAAGCTAGTAAACTTTACCCTCTATCTGTCAAAGAACAAGGACTGTTAGACAAATGGATTGAAGAACAGCTCAAGAAAAAATATATTAAACCATCTACATCACCACAGGCATCACCGTTCTTCTTTGTAGCAAAGAAAGAAAGTGGAACACTCCGACCCTGTCAAGATTACCGATACTTAAACGAATGGACTGTCAAAAATGCATATCCCCTTCCCCTTGTTTCTGATCTCATGACTCAACTACGAGGTGCCAAGTATTTCACCAAACTAGACCTTTGATGGGGATACAACAATGTTTGCATCAAAAAGGGAGACAAATGGAAAGCAGCCTTTATTACCAATCAAGGGCTCTATGAACCAACAGTGATGTTCTTTAGATTATGCAATTCCAGTCAACCTTTTGAACTATGATGAACAAATACTTCAGAGACATGATCAACAAATGATGGTTAATCATCTACATGAACAATATGTTAATCTGCGCAGAAATATTGGAACAACTGGAAAAGTGGACAAAACAAATCTTACAACAGTTACAAGACAATGATCTATTCTTGAAACTAGAAAAGTGCAAGTTTGCCACACAGGAAGTTGAGTTCCTAGGAATGATCATCACTCCTGGACGTATTCAAATGGACCCAATAAAATTAGCAGGAATCGCCAATTGGCCAGTCCCTACCACAGTCAAACAAGTCAGATCATTCCTGGGATTTGGAAACTTCTATCAACGCTTCATTGGAAATTTTTTTGCCATCACCAAACCACTTACCAATCTCACTAAGAAAACTGAACCATTTGACTGGATCATTGAGCGGAACAATGCCTTTGAAATTCTAAAGAAACAATTTGCATCTATGCCAGTGTTATTAATGCCAGATCCAACTCAAACCTTTATCCTTCAGACTGATGCATCAAATAAGGTGATAGGAGCAGTCCTGAAACAAGCAGATGAAACAGGATCTCTACACCCCTGTGGATTTATTTCACATGCATGAACACAGATGGAGCAGAATTACCAGATCTATGATCGAGAACTCTTGGCAATCATTAAAGGATTGATGACCTGGCGACACCTGCTACATGGATCACCCCACACCACTATAGTTCACTGCGACCACAAGAATTTGTTTGACTATCGAACTGCCCAACGCTCAACACCTAGACAGGCTAGATGGTCATCCCTATTATCAGAATTCAACTTACACATTGAGCATGTCCCTGGAACAAAGATGTTTGAGGCAGATGCCCTGTCTCGGCGCCCTGATCATATGGGAAATAGCAAATTACAGGATGACGTTATAGTCTTACCTGAGGATTGTTTTATTCATCTTATTGCGGAAGATCTAGTCACGGATATTCAGAAGGCAATGTCAAAGGACAATTTTGGATGCATTCTAATTGAGGTTATCACCACGCATTGTGCCCCACAGATCAAATTGAATATACAGGATTGGTCTTATACAAACGGCATTGTTCATTATCTTGGCAAAACCTATCTCCCTGATCAGGATGTATTACGAACCAAATTGATTAAAGAAATGTATGAAGCACAATCATCAGGTCACCCTGGACACTTAAAGACCCTCGAACTCCTTAAACGTGATTACTGGTGGCCCGGAATGTTCAAACACATCAGGGAGTGGATTGAAGGATGCACCCTCTGTCAACAGATGAAGATTAACACCCACCCAAATGTACCAGCCCTTCACCCGATTCCATCAAAAGCAACTCGCCCTTTTCAACAAGTAACCCTTGATTTCATCACTGATTTACCCCTTTCTGATGGCTTTGACTCGATCCTGGTCACAGTGGACCATGGTCTTACAAAGGGGGTAATTTTCACACCCTGCAAGAAGACAATCGACGCTCTAGGCACTGCAGAACTTTACATCTCTGAAAGTTTCAAACAGTTTGGCCTACCCAATGTTTTAATCTCGGATCTAGGACCACAGTTCTCTGCAAAAGTATTTCAGGAAATACAAAAAGTGTTAGGAATTGACCATAGAATGAGCACAGCCTATCATCCCCAGACAGACAGAGAAACAGAACAAGTCAACCAGGAACTAGAAGTCTATCTCCAGATGTTCTGCTCCAATGAACCGCATCTATGGAAACTGCATCTCCCAATAGCCGAGTTTGCTCACAATAACCAACATCATGACACAATCAAAACTTCCCCATTCAGACTAATGTATGGGACGGATCCTGTTGCGCTTCCCACAGCTACAACACGAATGACTACACCAGCAGCCGAGGAATGCCTTCAATTCCTAAGGAAGGCCAGAGAGGAAGTGCTAGCAGCACACAAACTAGCTAGACAACTAGTGGCAAGATGACACAAGGACAAAGCAATACAATTTGAAAAAGGCACCAAAGTATGGCTTGAGAACAGGAACCTCCATATACCATATCAGTCCAGAAAGCTAGCACCAAAACGAGAAGGACCATTCGAAATCAAACAAGTGATGGGACCAGTGACATACAAATTAAAACTCCCAAAGCAATGGCGCATTCACCCTGTGTTTCATATGTCACTCCTTACCCCATATAAGGAAACAACTGTGCATGGCCCGAACTATGTGAAACCACCCCCTGATCTCGTAAACAGACAAGAGGAATTCGAGGTAGAGGCAATCGCCACATCTTGAAACAAAATTATCATTATACAAAACGAAATTGTTCAACACTCTCTTGATACACTATAGCTCTTGAAGAAAAGACCGTCTATACCCGCATACAATACCTTCCCATCTGACACACCCCTAAAGCACCAAATCTATCAGAAAAGCCCACTTGAACTGTGGCATTGGTCACATGATATTACCGCATTCCTTGACTTAACCGCAATCATCAGAAGAATCCATCAGGAATGACAGAGATCCCCTGCCAAGCAATACAACAATACCTCCCTGGATTCTATCAATTACAATTCTCGATCAACGACCTACCGCCTTACATTACAGACCCCCCAGTTTATCAGAATCTTGCAATAAAGAAAACCGACGTTTATGACACTAGCCATGGCAGGCTCTTATGCCCAGAAGAATACAAAAAACTTGACAAACTCTCTAAAAAAATACAAGACCTCAGTGCACAGGTCTGGTTATCCAATCAAGGAATCACGCTCCCAGGCAGACCGATCCTATCTATGGACAATTATACTGACGATCTCCACTACCTGCTATACAAATGGAAAGACCTAGTACTCAACGTTGTCAGGCAGATCAGGAGATTCCTCTCCAAACCTGTCACCAACCTCAGTACCTATCAGTTCATGGCCTTGGAAATGTTCATCAGGGAAGACCATGAGCTTCTCACAAATCCAGACATACTGAATCAAATAGAGATGGATGACGAGGACCTAGATCCAGATTTCGATGAGGACAACCTATAAAAGAACAGCCAAATCAACACCAACACATCATCCCACTTGCACCTGATGCCATGTTCACCTTTTTTGCCCTTGCCGCCTACTTCACCTTCTTGGCCCTCCTCTCCTGCGCTCATTGGTGCATCAACAAAACCATCGCCACCCTCTCACCCTTCCTTGCCGTCCCAGACCTCCTGCTCGAGGTCTTCATTGAAAATACCACTGTTGTCCACTTCGAGGACGATGACTTGCACATCCACCCAGCTGACTTGCTCCCCCAGGTACACCCTGACAACCACCATCTTCCCCACTTTGCCCAATTCGTCAAATGAAACACCACGCTCACTGTTGTCACTGACGCCCTCGCCGCTGCCACTTGCTCTATCACTAACCTTTCCTCTGCCACCAACAATCTTGCCGCCCTCACCCTCACTATCAACCCACACGAGATGACCTACAAGGAATGCGATTCCTTCCTTCGGAACGCACAAAATTTGCACTGAGCTGCTGAAGCTCTCAAATGGAAAGTAGAGATGTTGACAAAAAAACTGGACAATGCTGTCAAATGGGCCGAGTCTAGGACGGATCATGGTTGGACAACCTCTGGCTGGTAGAAGTCAGTGACTTCTCACATACAAAGGGGGTAATGTTACAATTCTTTCTTCCCCTCGTTGACAGACTACATTTACTTGTTACAAACCCATAGTCACGCTTGGACGTTATCTCCTTCTATAGCTACCTTCATCTTTCCTTTCTTAGATAGCTATCATCTTTCCCCTCTAGTTTCTATTGTTCTCTTAACATATATAAACCCCTCCCATGTACCGCAGTTCTTTAGTTCCAACTTAGTCAAATCCTATCCATAACTTGAACGCTCTTTTGCTTGTTGCCTCAACTGCTCTCCTTGCTCTCTCACTAGCCTTCGTCATCATTATACTTAGTGCCTAGAACCCTTGTCCAGTGGCTGGGAACAGACCGAGACTCTGTTTGTTGCTGTAGACTTGGACGCTGAATGACGTTGTGGACATTGACTGTAACAACTTGAAACAAGGACCACCCCCATCTCCGAAACAGAAAACCCCGAGTAGAACTCCTACTCCTGAACCACCAATTAACCCTGAACCACCGATTACTCCTGAACCAGGAATGGCATCAGAAACCAGTGCTAGCTCTAAAGGAGATATCAAACCGCAGCCTATATGACCTTTTACAGGTAAACAAATCGAAGCAAGATTGTTTTTAGGACAGCTTGAGGATTATTTTACCCTCAATGAACAAAACTATGAAGGAAAAGACGAGAAGAAAGTCAGGTATGCCCTCACATGCATGGGACCAGAAGTAGACGATTGGAAAACCATTATTCAAAGTGAGTTGAATGACAACAGAAGCAGCACTGCAGCCATTTTCAAATGGTGCAACTATGAAGCATTTGAAACACATTTCATCAATGACTGGGGAGAAGTTAACAGCACCCTTTGAGCCCTGAATAATCTATCCAAATTAAGAGTTGGAAATGGCATTTCAGTCCCAGAATATATTAGAAAATTCCACATGGACATAGGAACCTCTGGCCTCACAGGAATACCTGCTCAGTTGCAGGCATTTGTCAAAGGACTGCCCTGGGAACTTGCTAGGATGATCTTACAAGATCAGAGGAGGATCAGGACGATGCAAGAAGCCTATGACAAGGCTGAGGATCACCATAACGCTTGGGACATGACAGGACAGGGAAACAGGAGAACCAATGATGGATCTGGAACACGTTTTGGTCAAAACAATAATCAACCTGGAACAATCAGAGCTATTAATACCACAACTTTTAGTTAATTAACTGATGACCAAAAGGAGGAATACTGAAAGACTGGAAAGTGTTTCAGATGTGGAACACAGGGACACATCTCCAGAAACTGCCCAAAACGTAATGATACATCTTCATCCAGGTCTTCATATCAAAATAAGGCTGTCTGTTCCATCACTGAGGAACAAGAGAAAAAAGAAGACGAACCAGCAAAGAAGATTAGAGCAATCCTTTCAGCAATGTCTACTGAAGAGAAGAATGCCCTCTTAAACGAATTTGAAAACAAGGGTTTTTAGTTAGGAAGCGTCACTCAGCAGTTGACCCTTCCTTATTATTGAGATCTAAACAATTAGCGCTTGATTCTGTAATAGTATTATCCAACAATGAAAAGCACATTTTGTTAACTATCAAATCAACCAATTTACCCGCTGGAACATCTGCCCTAATTGACTGTGGAGCAGAAGGAAACTTTGTAGATGAGGGAGCAGTAAAAGAGCTGAGAAAGGAGCAACTCAAGAAACCTATTAAAGTTTGAAATGCAGATGGAACAGTAAATGCAAAAGGGATGATCACACATTGCACCAAGATATGCTATATGATTGAAGGACAACAATTTGTAAACTGGTTCTGGATCACTAAGCTAGGTGATCAAAGGATGATCTTAGGGATCCCTTGGTTGGCAGAAAATAACCCAATCATCAATTGGTGAGAGAAATCCTTGCAGATTGAAGAATCAGGTGCATTGCCAAAAGCAATTTGGCAGCTGGCCCTGGACTCTCAGCAATGGGGCAAAGATGACTATTTGATCAGAGTAAAAACATCAGCATCACAAGAATTGGAGCACAGGCTAAAGACAGACAAACCATCTACCACACTACCATCAGAATATGAACAGTGGTGCACCATCTTTGACAAAAAGGCATTGGAACGTTTCCCATCTAGTCAACCATGGGATCATGCAATCAACACCAAGGAACCATTTGTCCCAAAAGCCAGTAAACTTTATGTTACAGTTTCTTTTCTCTTTGTTAACAAACCACATTTACTTGTACAAACCCATAGTCATGCCTGGACGTTATCTCCTTTTATAGCTACCTTCACCTTTCCTTTCTTAGATAGCTATGCTTTTTCCACTTTAGTTTCTATTGTTCTATAAATGTATATAAACCCCTCCCATGTACCATAGTTCTTTAGTTCCAACTTAGTCGAATCATATCCATAACTTGAACGCTCTTTTGCTTGTCGCCTCAACCGCTCTCCTTGCTCTCTCGCTAGCCTTCGTCATCATCAGACTTAGTGCCTAGAACCCTTGTCCAGTGATTGGGAACAGACCGAGACTCTGTTTGTCACTGTAGACTTGGACGCTGAACAACATTGTGGACATTGACCATAACATAAGTTGGAACTTAGGACTAGCTCAGGGTATCATCCCTAGCTGACACCATTGAGACCCGCAGCTCTCAGGAATGACCCCTGAACGATCTATGAGCCAACAGTCATGTTCTTTGGATTGTGCAATTCACCGTCAACCTTTCAAACTATGATGAACGAATACTTCAGAGACATGATCAACAAAGGATGGTTAATCATCTACATGGATGATATGTTAATCTGCACAGAAACACTGGAATAACTGGAAGAGCAGACAAAATGAATTTTACAACGGTTACAAGACAACAATCTATTCCTGAAACTAGAAAAGTGCAAGTTTGCCACACAGGAAGTTGAGTTCCTAGGAATGATCATCACCCCTGGCATATCCAGATGGACCCAATAAAACTAGCAGGAATTGCTGATTGGCCAGTTCCCACCACAGTCAAACAAGTCTGATTATTCCTTGGATTTGGAAACTTCTATTGACACTTCATTGGGAATTTTGCTGCCATTGCTAAACCACTCACCGATCTCACTAAGAAAACTGAACCTTTCAACTGGACCATTGAGTGGAACAATGCCTTTGAGATTCTGAAGAAACAATTTGCATCCATGCCAGTGTTATTAATGCCAGACCCAACTCGACCCTTTATCCTTCAGACTGATGCATCAAATAAGGCGATAGGAGCAGTCCTGAAACAGGCAGATGAAACAGGATCTCTACACCCCTGTGGATTTATTTCACACGCATTAACACAAACGGAGCAAAATTACCAGATCTATGATCGAGAACTCCTGGCAATCATTAAGGGATTGATGACCTGGCGACACCTACTGCACAGATCACCCCATACTACCATAGTTCATTGCGACCACAAGAATTTGTCCTACTATCGAACCACCCAACGCTTAACGCCTAGACAAGCTAGATGGTCATCCCTATTATCAGAATTTGATTTATGCATTGAGCATGTCCCTGGCACAAAGATGTTTGAAGCAGATGCCCTATCTCGGCGCCCTGATCATATGGGAAACAGGGAATTACAAGAAGATGTTATAGTCTTGCCTGCGGACCGTTTTATTTGTCTTATTGCAGAAGATTTAGTCACAGATATTCAAAAGGCAATGTCAAAAGACGATTTTGGATGCATTCTAATTGAGGTTATCACTACACATCGCGCCCCACCAATCAAATCGAATATACAGGATTGGTCTTATACAAACAGTATCATTCACTATCTTGGCAAAACCTACATCCCTGATCAGAATGGATTACAAACCAAATTGATCAAAGAAACGCATGAAGCACAATCATCAGATCACCCTGGATGATTAAAGACCCTTGAACTCCTTAAACGTGATTACTGGTGGCCTGGAATGTTCAAACACGTCAGGGAGTGGATTGAAGGATGCGCCCTCTGTCAACAGATGAAGATTAACACACACCCAAATGTACCAGCCCTTCACCCAATTCCGTCAAAAGCAACTCACCCTTTTCAACAAGTAACCCTTGATTTCATCACCAATCTACCCCTTTCTGATGGCTTTGACTTGATCCTGGTTGCGGTGGACCATGGTCTTACAAAGGGGGTAATTTTCACACCTTGCAAGAAGACAATCAATGCTCTAGGCACTGCAGAACTTTACATCTCTGAAATTTTCAAACGGTTTGGCCTACCCAATGTTTTAATCTTGGATCAAGGACCACAGTTCTCCACAAAAGTATTTCAGGAAATACGAAAAGCATTAGGGATCAACCATAGAATGAGCATGGCCTATCACCCCCAGACAGATGGAGAAACAGAACGAGTCAACCAGGAACTAGAAGTCTATCTCCAGATGTTCTGCTCCAATGAACTGCATCTATGGAAACCACTCCTCCCAATAGCCGAGTTTGCTCACAATAACCAACATCATGACACAATCAAAACATCCCCATTGAGACTGATGTATGGGATGGACCCTGTTGCGCTTCCCACAGCTACAACACAAATGACTACACCAGCAGCCAAGGAATGCCTCCAGTTCCTAAGAAAGGCCAGGGAAGAAGTGCTAGCAGCACATGAACTAGCAAGACAACTAGTGGCAAGACAATGCAAAGACAAGGCAATACGATTCGAAAAAGGCACCAAAGTATGGCTTGAGAACAGGAATCTTCACATACCATATCAGTCCAGAAAGCTAGCACCAAAACGAGAAGGACCCTTTGAGATCAAACAAGTGATGGGACCAGTGACATACAAATTAAAACTCCCAAAGCAATGGTGCATTCACCCTGTGTTTCATATGTCACTCCTTACACCATATAAGGAAACAACTGCGCATGGCCTGAACTATGTGAAACCACCCCCTGATATCGTAAACGGACAAGAAGAATTCGAGGTAGAGGCAATTCTAGCCCACAGGAAGCAAGGCGCGGGCTACCATTACCTAGTTAAATGGAAAGGCTATGGATCGAACAATAATTCTTGGGAACCCGCTCACAATCTTACAAACACCACTGATATCCTATCAGAATATCAACAACATCAACACCTCTGAACCATGACTCGATACAAAAACCGCCATGTCTTGAAACAAAACTATCATTATACAAAACAAAATTGTTCAACACTCTCTTGATACACTATAGCCCTTAAGGAAAAAACCGTCTACACCTGCATATCAGGAACCCCCCGGCATGACGCCTAGGAGCCCCAACAGAGAACTGAGGAGAGGAGAGGGAAGGAGGGAAGAAACCCGAGAGAACTCGACTGAGGACTCTGGGTGCTGAATTGCACTCTTTATATACTACAACAGGTGGTCTGTGCACTACCCTAAGCCCTACTCTAAATATAGTATGGTATGAGTAAGACGACTGCGCATGTAGTAATGGTAATGAGTCATCAGCGCCGAGCTCCGGTATCTTATCTACGGCTTTTATCTAGGCGCCAAGCGATAGGCGCCTGCTTAGTCAGCGTATGTTTATATAATATGAAGAAAATAAATAATAAAGGTGAAATGACTTAGTGAAAAAGCCGAAGCTTTTCAGTCGGTCACGACACTGCATACAATACCTCCCCGTCCGACATGCCCCTAAAGCACAGAATCTATCAGAAAAACCCATTTGAACTGTGGCATTGGTCACATGATATTACCACATCCCTCAACTCAACTGCAATCATCAGAAAAATCCATCAGGAACAACAGAGATCCCCTGCAGAGCAGTACCACAATATCTCCCTGGATTCTATCAATTACAATTCTCAATCAACAACCTACCACCTTACATTACAGGCCACCAGTTTATCAGAATCTTGCAATAAAGAAAACTGACGTTTACAACACTAGCCATGGCAGGCTCCTATGCCCAGAAGAATATGAAAAACTCGACAAACTCTCTCGGAAGATACAAGACCTTAGTGCACAGGTCTGGCTATCCAATCAAGGAATCACGCTCCCAGGCAGATCGATCCTATCTATGGACAATTATACCGACAACCTTTGCTACTTATTAGATGAGCGGAAGGACCTAGTACTCAATGTCATCAGGCAGATCAGAAGATTTCTCTCCAAACCCGTCACCGACCTCAGTACCTATCAGCTCATGGCTTTAGAAATGTTCATCAGGGAAGACCATGAGCTTCTTATGAACCCGGACATACTAGACCAAATAGAGATGGACAACGAGGACCTAGATCCAGATTTCGATGAAGACACCTATAAAAGAACAGTCTACCCAATACCAGCAATCATCTTACTCACGTTGGAAACCATGTTCACTTTCTTTGCCCTTGCCACCTACTTCACCATCCTCCTCCTCCTCTCTTGTGCTCATTGGTGTATCGACAAAGCCACTGCTGCCCTCTTGCCCTTCATCGCTGTCCCAGACCTCCCACTCAAGATCTTCATAGAAAATACCACAGTCATCCACTTCGAGGATGATGACCTCCATGTTCACCCTGCTGACTTGCTCCCCCAGGTACACCCTGACAACCACCACCTTCCCCACTTTGCTCAATTCATTAAACGAAACACTACACTCACCGTCGTTGCTGACGCCCTCACTGCTGCCACATGCTCTATCACCAACCTGTCCTCTGCCACTGACAACCTTGCCGCCCTCACCCTCACCATCGATCCACATGAGATGACCTATGAGGAACGCGACTCCTTCCTAAGGAATGCACAAAACTTGCACCGAGCTGCTGAAGCTCTCTAATGGAAGGTGGAGACATCAACAAAAGAACTTGACAATGCAGTCAAATGGGCAGAATCCAGAACTGATCATGGTTGGACAACTTCTGGCTGGTAGAAGTCAGTGACTTCTTGCATACAAAGGGGGTAATGTTACAGTCCTCTTTTCCCTTTGTTAACGAACTACATTTACTAGTTACAAACCCATAGTTATGCTTGGACGTTATCTCCTTTTATAGCTACCTTCACCTTTCTTTTCCTAGATAGCTATGCTCTTTCCCCTTTAGTTTCTATTGTTCTCTTAATGTATATAAACCCCTCTCATGTACTGTAGTTCTTTAGTTGCAACTTAGTTGAATCTTATCCATAACTTGAATGCTCTTTTGCTTGTCACCTCAACTGCTCTCCTTGCTCTCTTGCTAGCCTTCGTCATCATCAGACTTAGTGCCTAGAACCCTTGCTCAGTGACTGGGAACAGACCAAAACTCTGTTTGTCGCTGTAGACTTGGATGCTGAATGATGTTGTGGACATCAACTGTAACAATGACTCGATATAGAAATCACCACATCTTGAAACAAAATTATCATTATACAAAATGAAATTGTTCAACACTCTCTTGATACACTATAGCCCTTAAAGAAAAAACTGTCTATACCTGCATACAATACCTCCCCATCCAACATGCCCCTAAAGCACCAAATCTATCAGAAAAACCCACTTGAACTGTGGCATTGGTCACACGATATTACCACATTCCTTGACTTAACCATGATCATCAGAAGAATCCGTCAGGAACAACGGAGATCCCCTGCCAAGCAGTACAACAGTACCTCCCTGGGTTTTATCAATTACAATTCTCAATCAACAACCTACCACCTTACATTACAGGCCCGCCAGTTTATCAGAATCTTGCAATAAAGAAAAACGACGTTTATGACACCAGCCATGGCAGGCTCTTATGCCCAGAAGAATACAAAAAACTTGACAAACTCTCTAAAAAAACACAAGACCTCAGTGCACAGGTCTGGTTATCCAATCAAGAAATCACACTCCCAGGCAGACCGATCCTATCTATGGACAATTATACCAATGACCTTTGCTACTTGCTAGATGAACGGAAAGACCTAGTACTCAACATTGTCAGGCAGATCAGGAGATTCCTCTCCAAACCTGTCACCAACCTCAGTACCTATCAGTTCATGGCCTTGGAAATGTTCATCAGGGAAGACCATGAGCTTCTCACGAACCCAGACATACTAAATCAAATAGAGATGGACAATGAGAACCTAGATCCAGATTTCGATGAGAACAACCTATAAAAGAACAGTCAAATCAACACCAACGAATCATCCCACTCACACCTGATGCTATGTTCACCTTCTTCGCCCTTGCTGCCTACTTCACTGTCCTGGCCCTCCTCTCCTGCACTCACTGGCGCATCAACGAAACCGTCGCCGCCCTCTCACCCTTCATTGCTGTCCCAGACCTCCCACTCGAGGTCTTCATTGAAAATACAACCGTCGTCCACTTTGAGGACAATGACCTTCATACCCACCCAGCTGACCTCCTTCCCCAGATATACCCAGACGATCACCACCTTCCCCACTTCGCTCAATTTGTAAAAAGGAACACCATGCTCATTGTTGTCGCTGATGCCCTTGCTGCCACCACCTGCTCCATCACCAACCTCTCCTCCACAACTGACAACCTTGCCACGCTCATTCTCACCATTGACCCCCATGAAATGACCTACAAGGAACGCGATTCATTCCTGCGAAATGCTCAGAATCTGCATGATGTGGCTGAAGCACTCAAATGGAAAGTAGAGACCTCCACAAAAGAGCTAGACAATGCCATCAAATGGGCTGAGTCCAGAACGGATCATGGCTGGACTACATCTGGCTGGTAGAAGTTGGTGACTTCTCGCATACAAAGGGGGTAATGTTACAGTTCTCTTTTCCCTTTCTTAACAAACCACATTTACTTGTTACAAACCCATAGTCATGCCTGGACATTATCTCCTTTTATAGCTACCTTCACCTTTCCTTTCCCAGATAGCTATGCTCTTTCCCCTTTAGTTTCTATTGTTCTTTAAACATATATAAACCCCTCTCATGTACCATAGTTTTTTAGTTCCAACTTAGTTGAATCTTATCCATAACTTGAATGCTCTTTTGCTCATCACCTCAACCACTCTCCTTGCTCTCTCGCTAGCCTTCGTCATCGTCAGACTTAGTGCCTAGAACCCTTGTCCAGTGATTGGGAACAGACCAAGACTCTGTTTGTCACTGTAGACTTGGATGCTGAATGACATTGTGGACATCAACTGCAACACTTTATCCCTTATCTGTCAGAGAACAAAAACTGTTAGACAAATGGATTGATGAATAGCTCCAGAAAGGATATATTAAACCATCCACATCATGCATCAAGAAGGGTGACGAATGGAAAGCAGCCTTTATTACCAATCAAGGCCTCTATGAACCAATGGTCATGTTCTTTGGATTGTGCAATTCACCGTCAACCTTTCAGACTATGATGAATGAATACTTCAGAGATATGATCAATGAAGGATGGTTAATCATCTACATGAACAATATGCTAATCTGTACAGAAACATTGGAACAATTGGAAGAATGAGTCTTACAATGGTTACAAAATAACAATCTGTTTCTGAAATTAGAAAAGTGCAAGTTCACTACACAGGAGGTCGAATTCCTAGGAATGATCATCACCCCTGGATGCATCCAGATGGACCTGATTAAGCTAGCAGGTATTGCCAACTGGCCAGTCTCAACCACGGTTAAACAAGTTCGGTCATTTCTTGGATTTGGAAATTTCTATTGACACTTCATTGGGAATTTCACTGCCATTGCCAAACCACTTACTGATCTCACTAAGAAAACGGAACCATTTGACTGGACCACTGAATGGAATAATGCCTTTGAAATTCTAAAACAATGGTTTGCATCTATGCCAGTACTATTAATGCCAGATCCAACTCGACCCTTTATCCTGCAAACAGACGCATCAAATAAGGCAATAGGAGCAGTCCTGAAACAAGCGGATGAAACAGGATCTTTGCACCCCTGTGGATTTATTTCACATGCATTAACACAAACAGAGCATGTCCATGGCACAAAGATGTTTGAAGCAGATGCTTTATCTCGATGCCTGGATCACACAGGAAATAGCAAATTACAAGAAGATGTCATAGTCTTGCCTGAGGACTGTTTCATTTGTCTTATTGTGGAAGATCTAGCCACCAATATTCAGAAAGCGATGTCAAAAGACGATTTTGGGCGCATTCTAATTGAGGTTATCACTATGCATTGCACCCCACCAATCAAATTGAATATACAGGATTGGTCTTATACAAACGGCATTGTTCACTATCTTGGCAAAACCTACATCCCTGATCAGGATGGATTACGAACCAAATTGATCAAAAAAACACATGAAGCATGATCATCAGGTCACCCTGGACAACTAAAGATTCTTGAACTCCTTAAATGTGATTACTGGTGGCCTGGAATGTTCAAACACATCAGAGAATGGATTGAAGGATGTGCCCTCTGCCAACAGATGAAGATTAATACACACCCAAATGTGCCAGCCTTTCACCCAATTCAATCAAAAGCAACATGCTCATTTCAACAAGTGACCCTTGATTTCATCACCAATCTACCCCTTTCCAATGGCTTTGATTCGATTCTGGTCATGGTGGACCATGGTCTTACAAAGGGGGTAATTTTCACACCTTGCAAGAAGACAATCAATGCTCTAGGCACTGCAGAACTTTACATCTCTGAAATTTTCAAACGGTTTGGCCTACCCAATGTTTTAATCTTGGATCAAGGACCACAGTTCTCCACAAAAGTATTTCAGGAAATACGAAAAGCATTAGGGATCAACCATAGAATGAGCATGGCCTATCACCCCCAGACAGATGGAGAAACAGAACGAGTCAACCAGGAACTAGAAGTCTATCTCCAGATGTTCTGCTCCAATGAACTGCATCTATGGAAACCACTCCTCCCAATAGCCGAGTTTGCTCACAATAACCAACATCATGACACAATCAAAACATCCCCATTGAGACTGATGTATGGGATGGACCCTGTTGCGCTTCCCACAGCTACAACACAAATGACTACACCAGCAGCCAAGGAATGCCTCCAGTTCCTAAGAAAGGCCAGGGAAGAAGTGCTAGCAGCACATGAACTAGCAAGACAACTAGTGGCAAGACAATGCAAAGACAAGGCAATACGATTCGAAAAAGGCACCAAAGTATGGCTTGAGAACAGGAATCTTCACATACCATATCAGTCCAGAAAGCTAGCACCAAAACGAGAAGGACCCTTTGAGATCAAACAAGTGATGGGACCAGTGACATACAAATTAAAACTCCCAAAGCAATGGTGCATTCACCCTGTGTTTCATATATGTCACTCCTTACACCATATGAGGAAACAACTGCGCACGGCCCGAACTATGTGAAACCACCCCCTGATCTCGTAAATGGACAAGTATTCCAGGAAATATGAAAAGTGTTAGGAATCAACCATAGAATGAGCACAGCCTACCACCCCCAGACAGATGGAGAACAAGTCAACCAGGAACTAGAGGTCTATCTCTGGATGTTCTGTGCTAATGAACTGCATCTATGGAAACTGCTTCTCCCAATAGCCGAGTTTGCCCACAATAACTGACATCATGACACAATCAAGACTTCCCCATTCAGGCTAATGTATGGAATGGACCCTGTCGCGCTTCCCACAGCCACGACATGAATGACTACACCAGCAGCCGAGGAAAGCCTTCTATTCCTAAGAAAGGCCAGAGAGGAAGCGCTAGCAGCACATGAACTAGCAAGACAGCTGGTGGCAAGACAATGTAAAGACAAGGCAATACAATTTGAGAAAGGCACCAAAGTATGGCTTGAGAATAGGAACCTCCACATATCATATCAGTCCAGAAAGCTAGCACCAAAACGAGAAGGACCCTTCGAAATCAAACAAGTGATGGGACCAGTAACATACAAATTAAAACTCCCGAAGCAATGGCACATTCACCCTGTGTTTCATACATCACTCCTTACCCTGTATAGGGAAATGACTGCACATGGCCCAAACTATGTGAAACCAACCCCTGATCTCATAAATGGACAAGAAGAATTCGAGGTAGAAGCAATTCTAGCCCACAGGAAGCGAGGTGCAGGCTATCATCACTTAGTTAAATGGAAAGGCTACAGATTGAATGACAATTCTTGGGAGCCTGCTCGCAATCTTACAAACACCACTGACATCCTATCGGAATATCAACAATGTTGACACCTCTGAATCATGACTCAATACAGAAACCGCCATGTCCTGAAGCAAAATTACCATTACACAAAACAAAACCGTTCAACACTCTCTCGATACACTATAGCCCTTAAGGAAAAGACAGCCTACACCTGCATACAATACCTTCCTGTCTGACACGCCCCTAAAGCACCAAATCTATCAGAAAAACCTACTTGAACCATGGCATTGGTCACGTGATACTACTGCATTCCCTGACTTAATCGTGATCATCAGAAGAACCCATCAGGAATGATGGAGATCCCCTGCTGTGCAGTACAACAATACCTCCCCAGATTCTATCAACTACAGTTCTCAGTCAACAACTTACCATTCTACAGTACAGGCCCACTGATCTACCAGAATCTTGCAATAAAGAAAACCAATGTTTACGACACGAGCCATGGCAGACTCTTATGCCCAGCAGAATATGAGAGACTCAACAAAATCTCCAAAAAGGCACAAGAAATCGGTGCACAGATCTGGTTATCACACCAAGGAATCACACTCCCAGGAAGACCAATCCTATCCATGGATGATTACACTGACAACCTCCACTACTTGCTCAACAAACAAAAAAATATTGAACTCAACATCATCAGGCAGATTAGGAAATTCCTCTCCAAACCTGTCACCGACCTTAGTACCTATCAGTTCATGGCTTTGGAAATGTTCATCAGGGAAGATCACAAGCTTGTCACAAACCCTGAAATCCTGAATCAAATAGAAATGGACAATTCGGACCTAGATCCAGATTTTGATGAGGACGACCTATAAAGGACAGTCTGCCCAATACCAGCAATCATCTTACTCACATCAGAAACCATGTTCACTTTCTTTGCCCTCGCCACCTACTTTACTGTCCTCGTCCTTCTCTCCTGTGCTCACTGGCGCATCAACAAGACTGTGGCCACCCTCTCGCCCTTCCTTGCTGTCCCAGACCTCCCACTCGAGGTCTTCATCAAAAACACCACCGTCATCCACTTTGAAGATGATGACCTTCACATTCACCCAGCCGATCTGCTTCCCCAGATACACCCTGATGACCACCACCTTCCCCACTTTGCCCAATTTGTCAAAAGGAATACCACACTCACTGTCGTTGCTGATGCCCTTGCTGCCACTACCTGCGCTATCACCAACCTTTCCTCTGCCACCAACAACCTCGCTGCTCTCACCCTCACCATTGACCCACATGAGATGACCTACAAGGAATGCAATTCCTTTCTATGGAACACTCAAAATTTACACCGAGCTGCTGAAGCTCTCAAATGGAAGGTGGAAACGTCAACAAAAGAACTTGACAATGCTGTCAAATGGGTGGAATCCAGGATGGACCATGGCTGGACAACCTCTGGCTGGTAGAAGTCGGTGACTTCTTGCATACAAAGGGGGTAATGTTACAATTCTCTTTTCCCTTTGTTAATGGACTACATTCACTTGTTACAAATCCATAGTTATGCTTTGGATGTTATCTCCTTTCATAGCTACCTTCACCTTTCCTTTCTCAGATAGCTATACCTTTTCCCCTTATGATTCTATTGTTCTCTAAATGTATATAAACCCCTCTCATGTACCATAGTTCTTTAGTTCCAACTTAGTCAAATCATATCTACAACTTGAACACTCCTTTGCTTGTCACCTCAGCTGCTCTCCTTGCCCTCTCTCTCTAGCCTTTGTCATCATCAGACTTAGTGCCTAGAACCCTTGTCCAGTGGCTGGGAACAGACCGAGACTCTGTTTGTCACTGTAGACTTGGACACTGAACAACATTGTGGACATTGACCATAACAGGAGCAGGAAGGGTGACAAGGTGAGGGCAATGAAGAGAGGGCAGCCATGGGAAAGTGGTGAGAGGATGGTAGCAAGAATAGTGAGATAGGATAATATCACCAGCAAGAGTCTGTGAATATTTGATTCATATTCAAGCTGGGGGTGCTTTGTGTTATAGACTTAAGTGCAGAAAAGGCTACTTTGGCTCACTTTCCAGCTCTTTGAATCTTTGAATCTTATTTATTTCTACTACAATATATGCAAGATGATATTAAAAATGTGGAGTGAGCAAAAACAATAGATGATATAGGCAAAAGCAGGCAAGTGGAAGGAGAGAGTGCAGTCAGGAGCTCGAGTGAATGGGGTGGAGTGAATGGGCAAGTTAAAGAGTGAATGGGCAGTAGAAGGTACAGGAGGGTGGGTGAGCAGGTAAATGGGCAGCAAAGTTGGTGGAGCAAGCAAGTAGGTGGGCATAGAAGGTGACAGGTAGCAAAGGGTACTGGTGGAGTGAGTGCACAGCATGAGGTATTGGTGGAATGAGCAAACAAGTGGGCAGCAGGGGCACTGGTGGAATGAGCAAAAAAGTGGGTGGCAGAGGGTATTGGGGGAGTGAGAAAGTGAGGAGTCAGTGGAGGGTGCTGGTAGAGCAAGCTAGTAAGTGAGTGGAGAAGGGTGCTGGTGGAGTAGGAAAATGTGGAATGAGCAGACAAGTGGACATTGGTGAGGTGAACAAGTGAGCAGGCATCATAGGGTGCTGGTAGAGTGAGCAAGTTAGTGAATGGTGGAGGGCACTAGTGGAGGAAAAAAATGTGGAATGAGTGAACAAGTGGGCAGCAAAGGGCATTGGTGGAGTGAGTGAGTAGGCAGCAAAGGGTGCAAACAAGTGAGTAAGCAGCAGATTCAGAGGGCACTGGTGGAGCAATCAAATGTGGAACAAGCAAATGAGTGGGCAGCAGAGGGCATTGGTGAAGTAAGTGAGCAAGCAAACACAGAATGAGCAAATGAGTGGGCCGCAAAGAACATTGGTGGAGTGGGCTGGAAAAATGAGCAAATGAGTGGGTAGCAGAGGTGGAGCAAGCAAACAGGTGGGGAGCATGGTGTGCTGGAGGAACAAGCAAATGAGTGGGCAGCATGGGGTACTGGTGAAGTGAACAAACAAGTGGGCAGCAGAGGGCATTGGCAGAGCAAGCAAACAAGTGGGTAGTAGAATAAAAGCAAACAAGGTGGGCAGCATGGGGTACTGGAGGAACAAGTGAATAAGTGGGTAGCATGAGGTGCTGGTGGAATGAGTAAACAAGCAGGTGGCAGAAGGTGTTGGAAGAGTAAGCAAGCAGTAAGTTGGCAGTAGAAGGTGCTGGTAGAGTAAGCAAGCAATTTGGCACAAGAAGGTGACAGGCAGCACAGTGTGCTGTTGAAATAAGTGAGAAAGTGGGTAGCAAATGGCATTGGTGGAGTGAGCAAGTTAGTGGGTAGCTGGTGAGCACATGAATGGGCAGTAGGCAAGAACACAAGTGGATAGCAGAGGATGGAATGAGCAAACAAGTTGGTAGCAGACAGAGGGGAATTGGCTAAAAAGGCTGCTGGAGGGAGCAGGCAAGCAGGTAGTAAAGGGAATTAGAAGGAATGGGAAAATCAGCAGCAGATGGGGCTCAAAGAGTGGGTAGGAAGGCAGTAGAGAGTACTGGAAGGGAGGGTAGCATGGCAAGAGGAGGGTGCTGTCTTAACAGCTCTACAACAGTAAGGTGAGAGAACAGCAGAAAGCGCTGGAGGGAGCAGGTAAGCAGGTAGCAGAAGGAGCTGGAGGGGATGTGTGAATCAGTAGTGGTGGGCTGACTAGCAGCAGAGTGGGCAGGCAGCAGAGATGCTGGAAGGGATGGCAGGATGGGGGGCCAATATTTGACTGACTTGGAAGCTCCTAAACTGTTCTGGAGCCAGTCACATTGGCTCTAGCTCCTGTAACTTAGCATTAATTTGTGGGGTTCCAGAACTTTTGTATTCCTTTAACTGTCATGAAATGAGATGGAGTTCAAAATGTGATAAAATGACCAGCTTACTGCTTCCAAAAATAATTCCCTGGCTGACCTGTACTCATGCTCTGACAATGCTGAAAAATAATCCAGCTTGTTGGTAGGATCAATGACTAGGACTTATGTCAATTCATAATAAAACACAAAATGTATGGATTACCCATTGCAAGGACATAAGCTGGTGTTTTTGTCAGCTCTCCTTCATATTTCTCCAAATTTTCCAAGCCTGGGGTGATGATGTTCTTCCAAGAGTAGTTTTCTTCTGCCAGTTCTGTCCATCTCTCAATCAAAGCAGAAAAGGATGTGATAGTGTATGGAAGTGTAGGAGTCTTCACAGTCCCAAGTATATCTTGAAAAGCATGAGGTATCTTTATTCTGCATTAGCAACATATTCTTCTCAACACAAAAAAAACTGATACCTCAAGAATTTTCTGGTAGTCTTCCAGTAATTCCCACTCATATTCATTCATTTGGAACTTCTCTAAGTCAGGAAAGTCATTGTCATATGTCATCTCAATAACTACCTATGCAATCTTAATGAAAGCTTAGTTATATCATTCTCACACTTACCTCTTTCAATTTCAAGACTCTCTCAATCATCAGGAGGGTTGAAGACCATCTTGTTGAGACATCCTGAATAAGCTGATAGTCTTGTTTAAAGGATCCCAGCACATATTGTAAAAATCTCTGCTTTTTCACATTGCTGTTTCAAATCTGAATTGTCCAATCAGTAATAGGTGTAAATTCAATAGGGATAAATTACTGCATTGATGAGTGAGTGCACTGTTGCAATACAGTCTCTTGAACCAAACCCTGGTACATATTCTGCCTCCCCCTCAATATATTTCATGTCTGTTATGGCACCCAAAGCTGACTTGCAGGCCAAATTGACAATGTGAGGGAAGCATCTAGAAAAATGTAAATAAGAGCATTAGCATAGTGAAAAGTTATACCTAATTCTGTTTTTAATAGCATCAAATTTGATCCCCCTCTTTTGAAGTGTATACTGGAGTGATGTCATCATAGTATCATTATTACTTGCATGGTCACAAGTTATCCAACCAATCTATTGACATATGAATGAGTAAGGAGTACAATTTGAACTTGAAACTCATACCTTTTGGGTTATCTTCAATCTATCAAGGATAAAGAGAAACCCCTGGGCAAGGAGCTTGCCAGTGTGTCTACCTGGGATTCTGCGGAAACCAATAAGGCCAGCCCTCAATTCCAACTTCCTCTGGGTTCCTGCCATTGTCTCAACTTTAATACCCTCAACCCAATGTGCAGTTACAGCCATAAATGAGGCCAAGTTTGGATCTGACCATGTATCAGTGGTGAAGGAGACTTTTCCCACTGCTCTCTTCTAAATAGTTAGCCAAATTAAGGTGTTAAGAATTTCAACCTTACTCTCATATCATCTTCTAGAGTTTCAAGGTGGTCTGAGAACTTCTGCATGATTTGGTTTCGAATTGTACTTCTTCCAGGAATATCAGACTCCCTCAAGTCCTTCCTAAGGAGCAAAAATATCTTCTTGAGCCTTGGATATTCCACAATATTCATGGCCTTTTACAATCAGCAAGGCTTCAAGGCATTTTAAATATCATGACTTACCACATCATCAGCAACAACAAATTCAACCAAGGCATTGGAAAATGCCTCTTTAGAATACAAAAGAAGCTGACTGCCCTCTTCATTATTATTATCTTGACCCTTGAACATCCTAATTTCCTGCAATGCCATGGGATTAGTGATGGGGATATTCTTATCTTCACATAGCTTGCTCCACTCTTCCAAGTGTACCCTAACTAAATGATTCCTGAGGTTGTGAACACTAGTTGAACCACGAAATTTGGAAACTGGATGATCTTGGTCAGCTGCACAAGTAGTACTGAGAAACAAAGTTAATTGTGAGGTCAAACTTAAATTACAATAATACTCACATGCATAGCTTGCAAGTGCTCATTCCACCACTCTTCTCAAAAAATTCCCAGACATCTCTTGCTACTCTTGATGCCTTTCTCTTGCCTGGATTTGCAGGGGGATCAATGGAAAGTCCCTCTGCCTGAGAGGCAAGCTTAGATGGTGAAATATCCTCATCACCAGACTCAGATCCATCTGGTTCAGCTGCTCTAAATGGTGTAAACAATACTTGAGCAGGTGTTGTTGGAACAGCCTTTCTCTTCCTGACAGGAATGGGAGTCATTGGTTCCAAGGGATCAACCTGAAATATTCAGTTTAATATAATTAATTCAAGTTCAACACCAAGCACTTACTCCAAGAGCACGCTTTGATGGTTTAGGAATTCTCCCTTTTAAAGTCAAGTTCAGTTGCTCTGTAAACTGTCTAGACTCACTATGGATCATTTCATCTCCATCATTGCCCTGTTCTCTACTATCAAATACCTCAACTTCTTCTGTTAAAATTCAAGTTTATCAATATTGGTAGTAAGTGGTATTGTGATCCCCAACTTAAGATACTGCTTACCATTGAATTCAACAAAAAGAGCTTGCTTCTCAGCAGGTAGTTTGTCTTTGTGTACCATGTCAGAAATATGCCAAGCAAAGAATAGTAGTAATATTTACCTGGAGTAGTAGGTTTGTTTTGCACTGCAGAGGGTATAGAGGATCCACCAAAATGCTCTAGATATATTACAATGTGACATGAATTACAAAGTACAGAACCTGATAGATTGGACCAATACCAGTAGTATCTTTTGCTACTGATTTCTGAGCCTTTCTTGGAGCATGACAAGGAGGCATAGTGACAGAACAGCAGGAGTGGAAGAGGGCAGAGGCAATGGTGAGAGGGCAATGGGCCAATGGCAACGGAAAGAGGGTGATGGTGATGGTGAGATGGTAGGGCAAAGGTGAAGGTGGCAATGGTGAGAGGCCAGAGATTAGATGGTAGAGGTGATGGTGATGGTGATGGCAGATGTAAGGTGCAGGCAAAAGTGGAGCAACAATAACAGCAAAGGTGATGGTGATAGTCGCAGCAAGCAATGGTGGAGGTCACATCTGTGACACAGTAATGAAGCATCCAAGGTCTTTTTTTTTTTTTCCATGTAGGAAAGGTCTGATATTGCAGAAATAGAGTATGTACAACACAATGGACTACAGAGGAGAGGGGACCACCCTGGCCCCTGCATGGTAAGCAGCAGTAGCTAAGAGACAAAATATGGGAAACAGCTGAGAGGCAAGTCCTTTAATCAAGCCTGATGAGGTCGGCAATGAGAGGGGTGGTGTGCATAGGGCACAAGGCTGTCAAAGGTGGCAGCTGCTTGGAAATTCTTCAAAAAGGCAATGAGGCCTAGGTAGTTGTTGTCCCAACAAAGGAAAGCTGGGAAAGAGGTGAATGGAGGAGAGAAATGATGGCACTCACAGATGATGTGGGAATGGGTTGTAGGAGTGCAGTGTGGTCAAAAGGTGCAATGTGTCAGGGCTGCTGGGAAGAAGCGCTGCCTATACTCAGCAGAAGGCATATGGCCTGTAGTGAAGTGGATGAACTGTGTGAAGAGGCAAGGCAAGTTGTCAGATTGAGTGATGAAGCGAGAGCGGTGGCTGCCCAGGCATGGGGCAAGCGGTTCGCATTTACCATTGAGGTGGATGAAGTTGTGGCCACAGTTCTTTTTTTTTTTCTGCATAATAATGTATATTGTGGTAGCAGTAAACAGACTAAGCTACTGGAAGGTAGCAATGCTCAGTGAGTCATGTGTAGTAAGCAGGGTAGCTATGTGCTAAGTGGGCAGAGGGATGTAACAATGGTGCTGCTAATCTGGCAAAAGGGCCACATGGCAGTGGTGAGGATGAGGGCAGTACATAAAAGGAGTCAAGCAGTTGAAAGTGGTGGCGCAGGGATGATTTTTCAGAAAGGCAATTAAGCCAACGTAGTTATTGTCATGGTGTAAAAAGGAGCTAAAAGTAGTAAATGAAAGAGGGTAGGAAAGGCACTCACATATGATGTGGGTGTGGGTCAGAGGGCAATGCTGTGGGCAATCAACACAATGGATGGGCGCTTGAGGAAAGAACCTGCACCAGTATTCTGTGGAAGGCATATGGCCCATGATGAAATGGACGAAGTGGGAGAACAATGGGGGCAAATCATTGCATTTGGTGACAAAACAAGACTTGGACAAGGCCAAAGTGGGCTTGAGAGGGCCTCTGCCCATGTTAAGGTGAATCAAGTTCTGGTCGTGAGTCTTCTGCAAGAGCCAGGCCAGGCGCCAATGGAGACCTGCTGTGCGACAAAAGCAGGTGGCCGCAGAGTGCTGAGAGAGGACAGCTGGGACTGGGGTTCCCCAGAAGTCTGAGACCACATGGTCAGCAGCCTCGTTCTCCAGAATGCGAATGTGGCTCAGGCACCATGAGATAGTAAGACAGTTCATGTCACAGGAGAGGAGCCAGGTGTGGAGAGAATGGCAAGCCTGGACGTGAATGTGTTGGTTGGCAACAATGTCCGTGTTGAAGATGCTGTGAGCAGCAGACTCATTATCCACAAGCAGGACAACACAGCCATGCAAGGAGGAGTCAAGCATGTGACAAAAGGCCATCTCGATGGCCTGTGCTTCAGCACTGTACAATGATGCTGACAGGACATGATGGGCAGCATGTGAGGTGGCGGTGACATAACCGCTAGTAGCGAGACCATCTTGAAGAGAACCGTCATCACCCTTCGGAAAAAAAAAAATGTTCTGTGTGTTCTGATCATCCCCTCTTCACTCATTCCCACATCTTGTGCAAGTGCATACATTACAAATCTCTTTTCCCCTCGATCCCCATTTTCTGTGGTCAACACAATAATTTTTGCCTCTTAGCTAGATTCCTTAAATGAAATTCCTCAGCGGGCTCCTTTGGTGACCTCCAAGGTATCAAGTAGTACTAAAAAAAAAAAAAAACTCCTCTGCTCTCTCCCAGTATACCCAAGGGAAAATAACTTTGCTATTAGCTACCATTGCGCTTCACACACACGGACGCCAGCCTTCACATAGTTTAGGTCTTACTATTTCATAGCATGTAGTAAAAGATGACACTCGGTCATCACCACCCAATACATATCAGGAACCCTTCGTCGAGACGACTCAGGGCCCCACTCAAGTAGTCTGTAGAGGGGAGGAGGGAGGAAGGGATAAAACCCGAGAGAACTCGGCTGAGGACTCTGGGTGCTAGTTGCACTCCTTATATACCTAGGTACATGGTCTGTGCGTACACTACACGAGGTAACGGCGAGGCACTGCGCATGCTGCGCATTGCTGTGCAATGAGTCAAGATGTTGACTCATCCTTGCCGTGATCCGCTATCTAATCTTATCTAATCCCTTATCTTTATCTAGGCGCTGACTGATAGGCGCTTGCTTAATCAGCCAGTGGTTATATAATAAAGAGAAAAATGAATATAAAATGACTTAGTGAAAACGAAGTTTTCAGTCAGTCATGACATTACCCCCTTTTTAGAATTTGGCTTCCTAGACAAATTTTAAACTTTATCATCATCTGTTAGCGCATCGCGCTCTATCATGGATGATAACTCCTCTTCCTCTATTTCCTCGATAATGGGTGATAATGGCCGTGACGGCGGTGTTTCTAGCAAATGATACTTGGCTTGGAGTTTTTGAGTAGTTGTTTCAGCACGTTGCGCTATATCATGCAACTGTTGTCTAAGACACATGTTACAAGTACATGGTCCTTTCTCTTCTCCAGGTTCTGTTGTCAAGGTTTCCAGGCCTTTCTTGCCTTTCCATTTTTGCCAATTCCGTTCCCATTCTGCAGCTGGTGCTACTGCATTGATATCGATTCTGGACACAGCTTTGTCCGAGGATTCAGTGAAGTTTTCATAGGTTTTGAAAGCTAAACCATCAAAGGTGGCCTTGTCAAGCCTTCTGATCGCTCCAGGGTTTTTGTCATAAAAATGTTTTATTTTCTTTTTTGCGTTTTTCAAATTGTCCTTGGGTTCCCAGGAATTATGTTCTGCGGTGTATCCTTTCCACCTGACCAGATATTCCAACTTATTCCTTTTTAATCGTACATCCAACACTTCTTCGACTTCATATTCCTTTTCTCCTTCAATTTCTATTGGAGGAGGTGGTTGAGCCTTTTGTCCTCTCATTGGTCGTTTCCAAGGACGTATTCTAGACACATTTACCACTGGGTGAATATGTTGCGAGAAAGGAAGATCTAGTTCTACCGCATTTGATGAAATGATTCTTTTGATTGGGTATGGGCCAATCCATTGTTCCGCCAGTTTCCTTGTTGGTCGGTCTGTCAACCGTAGGTCTTTGGTTGATAACCATACTTTATCGCCAACTTTGTATTCAGGAACATCTGACCGATGTCGATCCGCATACAGCTTCATTTCATCCTGCGATTTTCGAAGAGCCGCTTGAGTTTCCTCATGTATTTCCTTCATTTTTTGAGCAAACTCTTCTGCTGCCGGATGCCTTCCTTCTCGTCTAGGCTCTATTCCCATTCGTGGGTGTTTTCCGTAATTTACGAAAAACGGTGTCTGTTTTGTAGATGCCTGTATCTTGTTGTTGTAGCTGAATTCGGCAATAGACAGCCACCCAGACCAATCCTCTTGTCTATGGTCTACAAAAATCCTCAGGAACTGTTCCAAGTCCTGATTCATCCTTTCTGTTTGTCCATCAGTTTGTGGATGGAACGCAGTGGACAAGTCCGTAGAAATCCCCAGCATCTGATTCAATTCCTTCATCATTTGTGCTGCGAATTGTGGACCTCTATCCGAAATAATAGATTCAGGGAGTCCATGTAACTTCCATATATAGTCCCTGAATAAGCTTGCCAACCCTTGAGCTGACGTTTCTTCTGACGTGGGAATGAAATGTGCCATTTTGGACATTCGATCACAAACCACCAAAATCGCATTGTGACCGTGTGATTCCGGCAATTTCGTAATAAAGTCGGCAGAAATATGCGTCCATGGCCTTGCTGGTGCCAAATTTGGCATTAGCTTTCCAGCAGGAGGTTCAGGAAAATTCTTGTTCTGCTGGCACTTATCACATCCACTAACGTATTTCTTGATATATTTGGTGATACCTGGCCACCAATAATTTCTTGTGACGAGTTCAATCGTCTTCCATTGACCTCCATGTCCTGCAATGGGTGTATCGTGGTGTAAACGGACTATCTCCATCCGTAAACTTTCATCTTTTGGAATGTAGACTTTTCCCTGCCAGAGGATCAGTCCTTGTTCCCACTGCCATTCTCTGCTGTTCAAGGTTTTCACACCTGCTTTTTTCATTGCTTCCACTGCTTTTACCACTTGTTCATCTCGTGCTTCCGACTTTCTGATTTTGTTCAGTAAAGCTTTTTCTGAACCATCAATGAGCACATGACCATGTTGTAAAGCAGCAATCTTGAAAAAATCAGGCTTCAAGAGGGTGACATTTTTGTTATCATCATCCACCCCCTTTTTGTGATCTGGCCTCCTGGACAGAGAATCAGCCTTCCCCATAGAACTCCCAGCTTTATGCAACAACACAAAATTGAAGCGACTGAGGTAAAGAGACCACCAAGCTTGGCGCCGATTGAGCTTTTTGGCACCCATAAAATACTTGAGGTTTTTGTGATCTGTCCAGATCTCAAATGTCTCCTTTGCACCTTCCAAATAGTGCCGCCAGGTTTCCAGGCAGCGCATAATCCCCAACATTTCTTTATCATGAACGTCGTAATTACGTTCAGTATCATTAAGGGATTTGGACAGGTATGCAACTGGTCGCCATTTCTCATCATCGCATTGCATAGAAAGCACTCCTCCCATGGCATAATCAGATGCGTCAGACTCAATGCGGAACCGCCGGTCTGAATCTGGGGCCACCAACAACGGCTGTTCTGTGAAAATCTTTTTTAAGGTTTTAAAGGCATTTTCTTGGGGTTCTGCCCACTCCCATGCCTTATCTTTTCGGACCAAGTCATGCAGTGGTCGTGCTACTTTTGCAAAGTCTTGGACAAACCTCCGATAATAGTTTGCCAATCCTAAGAACCGTTGCACATCTTTGACACATGTCGGTGTTGGCCATTGGACAATGGCATCTACCTTTCTTGTATCCATTTGAATTCCTTTTGCGCCAATGATTACGCCTAGGAATTCGACTTCCTCCACACACCATGTACACTTTTCTGGCTTCACATACAGATCATTCTCTTCCAATTTCTTGAGAACTTCCAAAACAATCTTATCGTGCTCCTCCTTTGTCTTGGTAAAGATAAGGATATCATCGATGTAGATTATTACTTTTCCTTGATTGATCATATCGCGGAAAATATCGTTCATCATCGTTTGGAAAGTGGCCAGTGAATTGGTAAGCCCAAAGAACATTACAACTGGTTCGAAAGAACCTTCTGGTGTTGTAAAGGCAGCTTTCCATTCATCGCCTTCTTTGATCCGTACGTTATTGTACCCCCATCGAAGATCTAACTTTGTAAAGTACTTTGCACTCCCTGCACGATCCACCAACTCCGAGATTAACGGTAAAGGGTAGTTATTTTTAACTGTCCACTCATTGAGATACCGATAATCTTGCACCATTCTCTTCTTGCCGTCTTTTTTGCTCACAAAGAACACCGGTGATGTTTGTGGTGACTTTGAAGGTCGTATGTATCCTTTGCTTAGTTGATCATCAACAAAGTTACGTACTTCCTGCAGTTCGTCCGGAGATAAGGGATATGCTTTAGCCTTTTTTGGTTGATATCCAGGCTTTGTTTCTATCGCATGATCCCATGGTTTCCGCATTGGCATCCTCTCGGAGGCTTTCTTTTCAAAGATTTGAAGATATTGATGATACTGTTTAGGTACCATCTCACTAGCGGTGACTTTAGCTAGTTCCTGCACACGTAAGGATGATCCTGCTTTTGGTCCAGCAGATCCTGATGGAAACAAAGGTAAAAATGGGTATTTATCCCCATATTGGTATTCCCTTGGGTGTTTCATCTGTTCCAAGTATGTGAGGTTCTGATCTTCCTCCTCTTTTTCCTCTAGCCAATGAGCGAAATCCAATTCCTTCTCTTGTTCCCACAAATATTGCAACACCTGCCAATGTTCAGCTGTGCGCACTTTCTTTTCTCGGCGTTTGGTCCACTCCCTTTGCCTATGTCCACATGACCGTGGGCATCGGGTTAACTTTACTTGTCCAGTTTCCCAATTGATTTCTGGATTATGCTTTTGTAACCATGTAGATCCAATGATTACATTTGTTTTGCCTAACTCGCAAATCTCGAAGGTTGCTCGTTCCTTATGACCTTTAAAGGAAAGCAGAAGATCCACCTCATGTGTGATCATTCCTCCTTCATTATTCGTTCCGTCCACATTTTGTACTTGAATGGGACGTGTCAAAGGGATAAGTCTGAACCCTTTTTCCTTTGCGTATTTGGCATTCATAAACAATCCAGTAGCGCCGGAATCTAGCAAAGCCTTCTGTTGTGTTTGCTCATGAGTGTCCAACATTTCCAATCCAACTTCCATAAATATTTCATCTTTTTGGCCAAGTGTTCGGACCAAAAGTTGATGTCCCTTAGGTTCTCTCGGTGATACAGTTTCAACTTCAGCGCAAGGCGCTATATCACATTGTTGCTGTACTATTTTACTTGTAGACGGTAATGAAAAAGAGGAATTAAGCACAGATTTAACCGCTCTGCCGCGCTCGCGGGGAGTGACACCTTCAGCGCCAGGCGCTATATCACAGTGTTTCACCTTTGAGATCGCCTCCTGCAGAGACATCTCGGATTTCTCCGAGACATCCTTTTCTACTGTAAAGTCCGAATCAAGTACCGAGAACTGATTGCGAGAATCTAGTGTGGGACTCACTGATCCTCTTGCTCTTTTAAATGCTCTTCTCCTTTTGCAAAAAACTCCTTCATTTCTTCAAACGTCATTGTCCTAATATCCAGAGTTGATCTGCAATTTCGCGAAATGTGACCTAATTTTCCGCATTTGTAACACCGGAGTGGCAGTCGTTGAGTTCGATCTACTTCCATTGCGTTTGGGTCGGACCGATTTGCCGTATTATTGGAACTCCCGGAGGCTCCAGCTCCCAATTGCCCCTGACGCGCTGATCCAGATCCGAATTTCCATCTGGGTTTAGGCTGGCCAGGGACTACCGTTCTTGCCGGATCCGGGCCTTTGGACGCTCCTTCGCTCCTCTTGGCGGAGTTACTGGTCCGGGAGGAATAATACTGCTCCTCAGCTTTAGCTTGTCGCCATTGTCGATCTAACTTGACCGCTCGTCTGTACCATTCTTCCACAGTGTCTGGAATGTTTTCTGACTCCATAATTTTCTTTCGCAATCCATTATTCAAGCTGCGCTTGAATTCTTCAATCAATGCTCTTCCAAAGTAGCCGGTACCTCGCGCTACTTTTTTAAACTTCTGCACATGCTCTTCACATGTGCCCGATCCTTGCGTCATTGTACGTAATTCCGAAATTTTGGACAATTGCTCATCAGTATCGCCAAATTCGGCCTTGATTCTCCTAAACAGGGCTTCTACTGTTTGTGGAACCGTTTCATCATTGTCTGCCATTGCTTCCAGTAGATTGTCCCGCCAATCTACTGCAATTCCTTCCAATACATAGGACAGTACTAATAAGATCTGTTCTTCATCATCCGCATTCGGCATTTTGAGCTGTAAATATAACCGACATGCATTGATGAAATTATTGACCTCGGACATCTTGCCCGAAAACACCGGTGGTTTTGCAACATCAATTTTTGATACACCATTCCCATTTGAGGGAATATTGAATACCGTCCCTGGCGGTATGTTAACGACATTGGCTGGTTGGGGTGGCTGTGCTGCAGCCGCAGCGGCTTCGGCAGCATTCGCCTGAATTTGGGTTAATTGATTCTGAAGGTTAGTGATGGTGGCAGCCTGCGCATTGAGAAGATTCAGCAATTCTGCTGATGTCATCTCTTGTGCTGCTGCCATATTGTTGTAAACGGGTGGCGGTGATGCCGGGGATAGTGATAGTGATGGTGGTGGTGGTGAAAAAGGTGGTGCGGGTTCACCGATGAAATCGGCGTCTGAATTGAACAGTAAGTTTGGATTTAAAGTTGCGGGATTAGCGACAAGAATGGGAAACGGTGCTGCTTCCCACTGATGTGGCTGTTCAGTGATTGAGTTTGATGAGTTTGATGAGGAAGGGGTGTGCAGTGGTGGTATTGAATCAGAATCTGATACAAACGGATCTGTATCTAATCCTTCTAATACTTCTTGCCACAAAGGATCAATCTTGATGGAAGTGAGGGAGGTCTGGGCCTGTCACTTATTTGGGTAGGGTAAATACGTACGTAAGGGGTGCACTCAGGGTCCACAACCCTCCCTGCAGTGCTACAATATAGGTACGGTATTTAAGGATTACGACGACGTGGGAAGGTTTATCTAAGTGGGGGCCGAACGGTTGTCCCACTGACGCTACACCGTACGGGTGCGGTCCTCTCTCGGAAGCACGTGAGCAAGCGCCGGCTACTTCCGAGGTGTATGAAAAGGTGGTATTTACGGTATCTACTGTATAGCCTTAAGGGGCCTAGGCCAGGGCAATTTAACGTGCTAGGGGGCTGGCGAGGCTGATCCCTAGATGCGTGTCATGTATCATGTGACAAGTCCGGCACTGGTCTCCTGTGCACAGGTAACCCTATTGACCGGGTTAGGTCCTTCGGTTTGCGTAGACCGGGAACGTAGTGCCAAGTTAGTCGAGGGCCACGAGGCAGGGCCACAGGTGCACGGTTTTATAGTGTCCGGCAACTAATACTGCAATTTTAGAGTCGGCGTACGACTGTGTGAATCCCCCTGATTTCTGCCACTTAACCCTGTGGTCCGGGTATGAGAATCGAGTGGGGCGGTGAGGATGAGGAGCTGAGTTCTACTATCAGGAACCCTTCGTCGAGACGACTCAGGGCCCCACTCAAGTAGTCTGTAGAGGGGAGGAGGGAGGAAGGGATAAAACCCGAGAGAACTTGGATGAGGACTCTGGGTGCTAGTTGCACTCCTTATATACCTAGGTACATGGTCTGTGCGTGCACTACACGAGGTAACGGCGAGGCACTGCGCATGCTGTGCATTGCTGTGCAATGAGTCAAGATGTTGACTCATCCTTGCCGTGATCCGCTATCTAATCTTATCTAATCCCTTATCTTTATCTAGGCGCTGACTGATAGGTGCTTGCTTAATCAGCCAGTGGTTATATAATAAAGAGAAAAATGAATATAAAATGACTTAGTGAAAACGAAGTTTTCAGTTGGTCATGACAATACATTTCTATTCAAAAAAAAAAAAGAAGAATGGCCTGTTGCTCAAGATATCCAACCACAATCTTGGCTCTGCCAATCTGTCAGAGTCTGTCCAGGGTACTGCGGTATCTCAGTATGATCCTGACAATGCATACGTGAAGGACGTGGTGGATGTTAGGGTAGAGAAGATTGTCATGGCCCAGGGGACGAGTGTTGCAGTGGCATGGGAGTTTGTTCATGGAGTTGGCTCAAGTGAAAAGGGGAAAGTGGGTGTTGCAAGCGTGTTGACAATCAAGGATCCAAAGGTGCCAGTGGTGAAAGGATGGATGATAGGATTTATTGATGTTCTCAAGCAGTGAACTGAGCAGTGTTGTACGCGTCGGCCTGACTCGGGGTCGGAAAGCTCGTGTCACGGGGGTCACGTCAAGTGACATGACTAAGTCAAGGGTCAGATGCGGATCAGGGCTTATCACCTCTTATCACCTGCATACATGATACATCACCCATATTGCCATATTGCCTTTCTCAATGAAATGTACATAGCCATACTTTACCATCAAGCAGGCAGTGCTCACTTCACTTAATTAATGGACACATCTGAGTGAATGTATTACAGATGAATGGCAGTGCAATCGATTGCCTTGCACAAATGGCATTGAAACATTGTGTACAGTGTACCCAGGTATATAGCCAATGGAGCAGTCTATGTTTCCATTGCTCGCTTTCTCTCATGCCTTCTACTCCAAAACACTGGTCTTGGGGGTATTTCTTCACTGATGGGCTCTTTTTTTGCAACAACAACTTTTTCAAGAATGTGTGGTGCATTGCTTGCCTCCATCACCAAAAGGAACTGCTTTGGGAGTCTGATATTCTCAGCATGGTAACCGCACAGATGCCGAGCGGGAAGCTCAAGGTAGCTGTTGGACGTTTGTACTTCATCAGAGATTGTTATGAATTTCATGTAGCACGCATCAACTGCCCTCCGATCTCAGGAAAACTGGGCCAATCGATGATACCACACCTGAGCAAATGTATTTTTGTTGCCCCAGATGTTAGAGCCCATGTGATCAGGGAGATTGATGAGAAGAAAGGCCCACCCCCACCCCGGACACTTGGACATTCAGTCAGCATGCCCCTTCCTATTATCACAACAGGTTTAGATCAGGTTCATTATCCAATTGCTGGCTGGAGTGGCTCAGCAATGCCATCACCAGTGCCAAGCCCACTCTCATTGGCCACTCCTTTAGTAAATCTAGATCGCCCAGCGAAGCGACCTAGAACATTGAGCTTTGTGAACCCCAGGCCAGATGCCAGTGCCTCAGGATCATCAAGTCCAGTTATGAGAGCGTGGAACCCACACCTACAACAAGAATTCGGAGAAGATTTCTGTTAACTCCTCATTGCAACGTGCTCAGCATGGAACACTGCAAACAACCCGCAGGTGCGCTTGTTCATTGACAAGTGGATTCCAGGCGCAGTTGTGCCTGATCAACGAACTTTATCACGTCCCATACTTGACTGAGAAGCAGGAAAGGTCAAGGAGAAACTGAAGCTAAAGTTAAAGGGGCAGAAGGCAACTTTTCAGACTGATGGATGGAAGAACATGGCTAAGCAGGCAATTATTGCGACAATGGTTAGTGTTGACTTTGAGGTGAGTGCATGCATTGAAAGGCAGCATTTCAATGGAACTGATGCGATATCTGTAGCCTTATTTGATGCGAACTCACGATGTTTCAGCACAGCCAAAGACTGGAGAAACCCTATTGCAGCTTGTTGTGGATGATATCAGGTGGAGTGAAGAAACGTATGGTCATAGAATTATTGCCATATGCTTTGATGATGGCGGCAATGCTCACAAAATGCGGTGCTTGCTTCGTGCTCAAATGCTGTGGCTTATCATTACTCTTTGTTGGGCACATCAAATCAATCTTATCATTGGTGATTATCTCGCACTCAAGCTTCAATTCCAGGCATGTGTCCCAAAGGCTTTGCTGGTCATTGAGTGGATGAATAATCATAGCCGCGCATTGGGACTCTTTCATCATGAACAATTATGCATGTATAATAAGTCCTTGGCTCTGATTCTCCCTGTGATAACTCGCTGGACTGCTCATTATCTTTCACTTCAACCACTTCTCGCTGTTGAAATAGCTTTGAAATCAACCTGGCTTAAACACAGTGAAACCATGATCACAAGCGCAGGTTCTAAAAGTGATGACAAAGCAAAGGTGATAGGGGTACAGGAGATAATAAAAAATCCACAGTTCTGGTACCATGTCAGGAAGTAAGCATTGCTCAGACATCCATATCAATGATGCTTAGTACTGTTACTTTTAAAGGACATGTAGTCATCTTGAGCCACTCGCAATTGCTGCTAATATCACTCAGGTATTTAATACTCAGCTCTATCATGTGCTGACAACGCTCGCAAACCTCTACCGCATTTATTCAAACCTTGATCCCATAGATGAGTCTGATGTGCGTGATGAGATTCTTAATAGCCTTGAGAGATGCTGGGCAGTGGCAGATCAAGAGTCCTTTATTGCTGCTGTCATCCTCAATCCTTATCTTTGTGGGGACTTCTTTGGGCGAGAAATAGCATTAACACCAATTGGGCTTTGTAATATGCTCAAGCGCCTACAATGGTGTATGTTTAAAGTAGAAGCAGAAGCCGATTTTCAGGCTGCATTTATGGATTACTATTATAGACGCAAAGAGTTTTCTCCAGAAGCCATGGCTCTGGCAGGCTGGATGAGCATAGCTCAGACAAATGTAAGCTATAGTATACCTTGAACTAAAAATCTCTAACTTTGTCAAATAGGAACAGGAGGTGAATCCTGTTGAAGTTTGGGAAGGAATTGATACAGGCGAGGAAACCAGCCGCAACCGTCTCACCAAGATAGCAATACATATCCTGAGTGTCGTCGCAAATTCTGCTGGGTGCAAATGTGCATTTAGCCACATGGGACTTGTTCACACAGGCATCCGTAGCAAATTAGGAGTTGAGAAGGTTCGGAAGGCGACAGTCATTGGAATGGACATCAAGCGGATGCATGTAGCTGATGGCTTGCTTCGTGTGCGAGGAAAACGAAACTTTACCTCTGAGGCCGATTTTGAGTCGGCAGCTGGTGATCTTGGCAATATCTCGGAAGATCTTGATTTCGATCAGTTGTCTGAGCATCTTATCGGGGGCGCAGCTTCTGCCAATAGCGAAAAGGATGTCGGTGATGACGAGCCCACTCCCATTATGATATCCGATGTGCCAGCCCCACCTGTCAGGTTAACAATTACTATTCCCCCGATAACCTCAGCAACTCACTCAGCTCAGCCTACTCCAGTGAAGGTCTCTATTCCACTTAGAACACTCTTCAAGTATCCAACCGATGACAATCAACATTCAGATGGGATAAACACGTTCTGGAAAGGAGGTATTCAGAACTTAGAGAAAGAACTGGAAGCTTATGACTTACTGAGCGGATCGGGCAAGGAGAATAGCACAGATCCCGACATAAACCCAGATATTTCTGTAGTAGGCATGTAAACTATGGATCTTATGTGATTTTCTTGCTTTATCTATCACTGGATGAAGCTGGACGATGCTGGACAACACTTGACAGCCGAGATAAGGAGAATTTCTCACGGACCCTTGACGTGTCAGGCCGCGTCAGCTATCGTCAGGGTCTGACCTCGTCAGACCCGGGTCATGACAACGCTGGAACTGAGTGACGACTTCATTCTGATTTCAAAAACAAACATTTCAGGGTTATCTCAGCTGTTACATATCAATATATCAATATTTGTCACTGACCTTGAGCTTGAATGCCTGTCATACGGAATCAGCCTTCCACTGTGATTTAACTGGCACGTCATAAATCTCAGCTGAGATTGCTACTTAAATTTGCGCCCCATCATTCAGTTGGCCATCTTGAGCTATAACTTGGCCGTTTATTGTCACAATCATCATGGTAACTACGTTTTCAAAATTGTAGTTATGTTTTATCACCTGATCTGATTGTTCTGGTCTTATCAATATCATCCCTCGACACGATCATACCACGTTGTCATTGGTGTTGCGAAGGGGACCCGGCCTTTATGAAGGCGATTTCTGCCTTCCATATTCACCATGTTGAAACCCATCTGTTCTTCCATTTTCATAACAACTCTCGCACTCTTTGCAGTCACTGGCAACTCTGAGTTGTTAAAAGATACATACAAAATGTATTCACTTAATACTCATCCGTTTCACTTCTTATCTTATCTAATCTGATCTCGTTTAATCAGTATCTTATCAGAGTATTATATAATCGTTGATTGAAGATTAGATAACGATTAACGGATTAGATATGAGCAAGATAATGAATTAATAGTGAATAATTAGTGTGTTTCATATTTAACTGTTATTATATTCATAGTCTAGAACATCTATTGATAGAGATGACATCATAAAGCACCATATGATATCATCAGGTACATAATGAAGTCATAGTGACATCATTAAGATAACTATCAGTAGATAATGAAGTCATAAAGAACTTTATGATATCATATAGAACATATTGGAAGGAATATAATAAGATAAGGTACAGAATGACCTCATATACAGCAATGCTCAGTCATCTGCTGTGCATGATACAGCAATTGCATTGCATTTGGATAGCTCTTACACAGCAATAGCTGTGTGTACATAGCCTCGTAGTTACTCCATTGGTAGAATAATGTGTATGTAAGCTAGGGTTCCAAAATGCATAAAAGGAGGGCATTCTGGACGACTGTCCCTCAGTTCCAAGAACTACAAAGTCAACAGTAAGACTAACCAAGCTAAAGATGTAAGTAGTTAATCCTTACTTAGCTTGAGTCCTGCGCTGCTCTCCCCTGATTTAACACGAGTCTCGTCCCCAACGTAGAGATTCCGAGGTTTTCCAGACTCCTCAAGCCAATATATCAGAGGAGTTTTATGGTAGGGCCTTAGCCTGGTCCCATACGCAAGTTTTGAAACGCGCCAACAAGCAACAAGCTTTGTTGGTGAATTGCTGTGTTGTTGTTTTTTTCAGTGACATTTTGATGTTTTAGGAGCACTATTCCGACGAGCACCTTACCAAGGTGATCACGTTACCGCTCAGGCTGATGAGCACTTCCTTGGTTGCAGATTTTGCGATTGGCACTCCTCCTCGCACTCTTAAACTTTATATTGATACAACTTTTCCCTATATCTTGGTCCTCAAACAGGGCTATGACCCAGAATTGTCAGAATCATCAAGAGAACAAGACAAGTTTTACTTCAATCCTTTGGATGCCATAGGGACAATATATGCCGATGAATTCAGTATATCAGGTACCAAAATCAAGAACATGGATTTTGCATATGAGACAAAATACAGCAAGAGTACAGTCGGTGGGTTAGTGCTTCCGTTTATCTCTTTTCCCAGTTCTTCGACTCACCGCAACTCAGGATCTACAACGGGTTAGCATTTTCCTTTATGTCTTATCCCATTGCTTTGATTCACCAGGCCTGCTCAGAAAATACGGTAGGTTGGTACTTCGGTTTATCTCTTATATGTTTTGGTCCCTCGATTCAAGACTCCACTCAGCGCCTCTGGTCATATGGGTGGGTCAGTACTTCCATTAATCTCTTATCCTCCTGTGCCTCAATTTACCCCTGCTCAGCATTTACAAGAATATTGGCAGGTAGTACTTTCCGTGTCTTATCTCTTGAATACTTTGATTTACCCTTACTACTAGCTTTCAGTTAGTACTTCCATTCATCTCTTATCACAGTGCTTCAATTCATTCCTATGCAGCAGAAGCACTGGGTTAGTACTTCCCTTCATATCTTATCCCAGTGCTTTAATTCATTCTTACTCAGCATCCACAGTCATAGGGGTGGGTTAGTACATCTGTTCATCTCTTATCCACAGTGTCTCGATTGACCTCACTCAGTATCTTTGGGCTGTCCTACACTGATTTATCGGGGAACGCGCCAAGTTTCATCCGTGTCGCACTCGCCGAAAAACAAATTGGCAAGGATGTATTTGCATTTCACCTTTCAACTAACCTTCTTGAGCTTCACATTGGTGGCATCAAGCTAGATTTGGTTGAAGGCGAAATCGAGTATCATGAATTAGATCATGGTGATGAAAGTTATACTATCCCCTGGCCAATTAGTAACGGGGAAATATTTGTCAATGGTGTTTTGATGAAAAGTGGTCTTCGAACCATCGTTGACAGCAGAGCTGGTTTCATTGCTGCTGATCAGCAGCTCGTGGATCAGATCTACAAAACCATCTATTCAGAACATAAGGATGGAGAAACTCAATTTCCCTGCACTCATAGATTTGAAGTGAGTTTCAGATGGAATGATAAAAAACCATGGACAGTTTCAAGCAAAGAGTGAGCACATTCTATCCTCGGGAGCATGAATTTGTTGAAAAAGATTATAGCTTTAAACACCCCAGCCACAGAAAAACTACCTACGTTGATAGGGTTGCCGTAATGTGCAACGGAGTACTCGTGGCGAAATCCCCAGACATGGTGCCAGGGGTTGACTTGTTAGTTGGCAATGTGTAAGTTTCGAGACGTTGAATCATCTAGCCGGTTCATATTCACTAAGGCTATGACAGAGTCATGAAGGGCAGATACACCGTTTTTGATCCCGTATTGGGTGTTGGATTTGGGAAGCTGAAAAACCCGTAAACTATTACATAGGGTAGTTTGAATGTGACGTGTATTGTGCTGATGTTCGACCATTCGCCTTGCCGGTGCCCTTCTGAGCCTCGTCCAACACAATCAATTTGCCACTACTGCTCCCTGAAATCTCCACAAAATTGTCACAAATCCACTGCCCTGCGTTGCATTTGAATTCCTCCTGAGCATAGGTGGCAGGTTTTCTTCTGCCTGGAGTGAAAATGTACCCAAGCCTGGTGTGTTTGTTGCATGTGTTGAAGCAGAGCATGACAGGGGTGCAGTAAAATGGGTAGAGCTGGTGAGTAAATACTCACTTGTAGCTGTAGTTAATCACTTAGGTCCGCTTGTGGCAATCACCTAGTAGAGCAGAGAACTGAACTGTAGATTGATGGCTACATACACAGGTATATATACTATCTATCTACATGCATGAGGTCAGCAATATTAGTATTGCTGACTGATGGTTTATATTGCACTTGGTAATGTGCAGTCATTGCACAGTTGTGCACATGGTGCACTTATTGTCTGAGTATGACATGTGTCAAACTCTATAATATCTGTCCAACTCTATAATATCTGTCAAAGATACTTTTTGTCCCATCACCATATTATCTACAAGGAGAATGGACTATTCTGGGACAGATAAAATAAGATCAGTTAAGATCGGAGTGATCCGAAATGTTATCACAATCTTTACAGATCATTTCAACACTCCCCCTCATTGAGGATCTTAGTGCCAATTTTATTTCTTAACTCTTTGAACTTTTGCCAAGTTAAGTTTTTTGTTAAGATATCAGCTAACTGATCATTTGTGGGAACATATCAAATGTTAACATCTTTATTCTCAACACATCCTCTAACATAATGATATTGTATATCAATATGTTTTGTTCTATGTTCTTGGGCAGGATTCCTTGCTAGGAATATTGATCCTCTGTTGTCTACTTTTAGATCAATGGCTCCAGTAGAAAAACCAAGCTCTTTAAACATGTTAGGACTAATCCTTGACACAATCACAAGCTTCAGAGGAGAAATAGATATAGAGACGAAGCTATTAGACACAGTAGTCTGTAACCTACAAGGAGGAAACAATCTAGAGTCTTAAGGACTCCTACCTACAGAACGCACTCCTTATATACCTGAGTTGTTGGTCTGTGTGCACAGTCTGTGCAGCCGTTAAGGCTATGCACGCGCAGCAACAAGACCCAGACCCATCTCCCAGACCTGTCCGGACTCACCCAGACTCTCGGTCTCTTCCCGCGAATGCCGTTTCATCCAATATCCCCTAATAGCCTTGATTGTATAACCACCCTGGGTTATATAATCCTCCTGCCATATCTGGATAGGGGTCCTGCGCCGTATGCTCGCGTCTTGTTATACATCCGTAGGCCTCTGAATAAAATAGAGAAAAATAAAGAAAAAGTCCATATTGTAACATGACCTCCTCCTTAAGACTTCACGTCCCGGGAAGTCATGCATTGGTCGTAAATCACTTCAGAGCCGAGTGCTATATCATGTGATGGTTTGCCTTAGGGGAATCAAGTGTGGGTTTAACTGGCCCACCGCGCTCAAGGTCTCTTGAGAACGCCCCTTCCATGTTGGGTTCAGCATAGATGAGTTTGCAATTCCCCTTCCACCTTTGCCAATTCTGTTTTAGTCTGTCAAGGTAGTCATGCTCGAATTTGCCATCTTCCCAACCGAACAACCATTTGGGAGCCTTTGTATTCATGTAGTTTTGCCAATTTTTAAACCGTAAATCAGTGATCACCAGTCGCCGAGGTGCGCTTGGATTTTGCTTATGGAACTTCTGAACCTCCTTCTTAGCGTTGATGAGGTTCTCTGCAGGTTCCCATGTAGATTCTTCCACTGGGTAGTTTTTCCACTTGACCAAGTATTCCAATCTGCCACCGTTTCGTCCACTGACTCTACTGTCCATGACCTCTTCAACTTCGTACTCATCATCTTCAGATTCCTCCACCATCTGTGCCTCTTTACGTTTGGCAATTTTTTTAAATCTGATTGGGGAATTCTGGAGCAGTGTAGGGTTTTAAGAGTACTTTGTTAAAGACATTGTAGATTTTCCAGGCTGCGGGAATCTTTAACCGGTATGCCAATGTGCCAACTTTCTCCACCACTTCCAAGGGACCCACAAACTTGCCGTCTAACTTCTTGGTTGCTCGAAGCATTGGCAAATTTTCAGTGCTAAGGTACACCTTGTCACCGGGTTGATAATTTCGTGCTGGCGTTCTGTGAGCATCCCACCGCTTTTTCATTGCTTCAGCGGTTTTCTCCAGCACGGTTTTAGCTTTGGCGTGGACATCCTCGATTTCTTTAACTAATTCCTCCATGACCACAGTTTTCGGCTGATACAGTGGATTCATCCCCTTGTTGGGATGTCTTCCATAGTTCATGAAGAATGGTGAAAACCCCATAGACAAGTGTACTCGGTCATTATGGCAAAATTGGGCTACCGCAAGCCAATTGCTCCAGTTGTCTTGTCGATGATTGATGAACATAGTCAAGAATTCTTTAACCTCTTGATTAACCCGCTCTGTCTGTCCGTCGGTTTGTGGATGATAAGCTGTAGACCTGTTAGCTTGTATTCCTAGGATTCCGTACAGATCGTCCATGAACTTTGAAACGAACTGTGGTCCTCAATCACTGATGACCTTCTTTGGTAAACCATGTTCTCGGAAAACATTCTCTCTGAACAGAACCGCTACTCCTTGTGATGTGATTGACGACATTGTTGGGAGGAAGTAGGCTTTCTTTGTGAACCGATCTACTATGACCATGATCATATCATTTCCTTTGGAGTCCGGTAATGGTCCAACTAAGTCCACCGAGATCACCTCCCATGGCACATCAGGAATTTCATTTGGCTTTAACGGTGCTGCCCTTGGCTGCCGATCTGGCTTGGCTTTCTGACATGTTTCACATCCTTGTATAAAACATTCGATGTCCTTTCGCATTTGCGGCCACCAGAAATTGTGAGTGAGATTTTCCACTGTTTTGACTACCCCTGAATGCCCCCAGGAGTGGTGAATCTGAATCAAGTCACCCCTGATTCGCGCGTCTGCTGGAACGTAAATCCGACCCTTCCATTCAACTAATCCGTTCTCGGTTTTAAAGTCAGGGTCCTGTTGTTCGACACCTTGCCGAACCTGAATTTCCCATTGCCGGGCCGAGACCTTCTGGATTTCCTTAATGATATCCTCAATTGCCCGATCATCATCATAGATCCTTACAAACAAATGATCTTTCAGGAGTATTACTCCTTCATTATCATTTTGTCCCTTTTCATGTCCTGCTCTTCTTGACAATAAATCCGCTTTTGAATTAGATTTCCCGGACCGATGTTTGATGACAAAATTAAACTCCTGCAAGTCTGTGACCCATCGTGCCTGTTGTCTATTTAGGTTTTGCGGTTTTCGGAAGTATGTGAGGTTTTGATGATCCATTAAAACCTCGATCTGTTCTTTTGCACCTTTCAGGTAATGAGACCATTCGTAAAACGCATGCATGACTGCAAGCATTTCCTTGTCATAGATCTCATAGTTCCGTTCAGCTTCATTTAATGACTTTGAAATAAATGCCACAGGTTGCCATGTGCCGTCCTTGCTTTGTTGGGACAAAATTCCGCCAATTGCAAAATCGGACGCATCTACTTCAATATGAAATTGACCGTTGTCATTGGGAATTTTGAGGACTACCTCCCTCACCACAAGGTCTTTCAGTCCCTGAAAGGCCAAGGTCTGCTGATCCGCCCAAAGCCACTCAACCTTGCCAGTGAGACCCGTCAACGGCTTGGCCATTTTAGCAAATCCCGGTACAAATCGCCGATAAAAGTTAATGAAGCCCAAAAACTGCTGGAGTTTGCGTTTACATGTAGGAACCGGCCAATCAACCACCGCCTGAACCTTGCCTTTCTCCATTTGGATGGAATCCCGGCTAATGACAAGTCCCAGGAAATCTATCTGAGGTTGATCAAACCAGCACTTCTCCGGTTTCAAAGATAACTTGTGATTCTCCAGCTTTGCTAAGATGCGGTTAACATGCATCGTATGTGCGTCCTGTGATTGGGAGAACACCAAAATATCATCCATATAGATGACGACCCATTCTTCTGCAATTTCTTGCCTGAAGATGTCGTTCATCATTGTCTGAAATGTTGCGGGAGAATTGCAAAGACCGAAAAACATAACTAAAGGTTCAAACAGGCCCCGATGAGTTTTAAAAGCTGCTTTCCACTCATCACCTTCTTTAATCCTAATGTTATTATAGCCCCATCGGATATCCATTTTGGAAAAGACTTTGGCTTTTGATAACCAATTGATCAATTCACCGATCAAAGGTAATGGGTATCGGTTCTTCCTCGTGATGTCATTCAATTTCCTATAGTCCTGTACTGGTCTCAATTTACCATCCTTCTTTTTGACAAAGAAGAATGGTGATGCCTGCTCAGAGGTGCTCGGTCTAATCCATCCGGACTTCAAGTTTTCTTCTAAAAACTCATCCAGCTGTTCCCGTTCTTCTTTATTCAACGGGTACACTTTACAATCAGTCGGCTGTCCTCCTGGAATAAACTCGATGGCATGATCCCATGGCCGTCTTGGTGGTAATTCATCAAAAGTTTCCTTCTCAAAGACCTTTCGATATTTGAGGTAATGCCCTGGTACTGTTTCTTCTAAAGACCGTTTTTTGCTAGCCAGCGCCTCTTTTGCTGCAATGTCGGTTGAGAGCGGTCGTAACTTCAACTCTTCCAATCCTATATGTACAGCAAGTAAACGTTCTCCATCTTCTAAAGATTTGGTTTCATCCACCTCCTCCTCAGGTTCGCTTACACTGGACTGGTTCCAGCAAGTTCCCGGACAACAGCTGAAAGTTACTTCATGTTTCTTCCAATTCATACTGGGATTATGCAATTGTAACCAGTCATGACCCAAGAACAAGTCCGTTTTTCCTAGTCTTGCGACACAGCAATCCATAACTTCCTCATGATCCCCAATGCGTAGTTTAAACTGAACCATATATTCGATATTTCCCATCGTATTATGGGTTCCATCCGCATTATAGACTGGCACTGGTTGCAAGAGGCATCGCTTGTTCATCCGGTATTTTTCTACAAACTCATCATTGATACACGACCCAGTGCATCCTGAGTCAACTAAAGCCGTAACAGGAATTGTGGATCCTGTATCCATGGTGGTTATGATTCCTTTTAGGTTCATCTCTTGCTTTCCTGAAGCTTTGACAATTTGTTGCCGCAACTGTATCAAGTTCCACATTGCTTCGGATTCTGATTGTTGGTTCAGCTCCTTTAATAGTTGTGGTGTTACTTCAGACAAACGTTTCTCATGAACCCATCCCTTCAAGCAGTCTATAGCAATAGCTTCGCTTTGTTGCCATATCCTTCTCATTACCCACGCGGGGGTCCATTGTTTAATCCTGGGTTTGGCGCTCACACTTAAGTTTCAAATCTGATGAATATGAGAAGAATATTCATATAATAATCCTTGTATATTTACACAAGAGTCATTGTCCATTTTCGAAACTCTATCAGCCAGCAGCGCTGAGCGCTCGCCTACTGGCTTTTGCCAAAACCCTTTTCCTTTCCAAGTTCTTTCCATTGCTCCTCTGTGAGCTCTTCTATTCTAACCTCTCTCACTCTCCACTTCCCTTTATCCTTCCACCTCAGTTTTCTTGGTTCTGGGCATTCTCGTGCAAAGTGTCCTTCTTTGCCGCAATTGTAGCAACTTCCAGTAACTGGTTTTTTACTTTTGTCCACATCCATGGCGTTCGGGTCTTTGGACGTTGTCGGCATACTATACTGGAACTGGTTCGGTTTGCTATCCTTAACAACTGTTTTTTCTTTGTACCCGCCTTTTTGTCTATCCGGCCCGTACGCTTCCATTGCCTTACAATAGGCTCGCGCCAGCTCTATCGCCCGGTCCTGGATCTGCTTCAGGGTTGCATCGTCCCCTAGATTTCCATGTCTGATCAAGTCCCGCCCCAATGCAGGATTAATGTTTTGCTTAAACAACACAATCAACACCCTATTATCCCAACCAACCAATGGTAGCAATGCATTGAATCTGACCACATGATCCTCGATCATGGTATTTCCTTGCTTTAACGCCAAAATCGCATCGGTTGCTTTTTCTCGTGTCTCAGTTGACATGAAAAATTCATGCATCTGCGTTGCAAAGTCCTCCCATGAAGTGAAAGGGAACTGGTTCCGCAAGGGTCGTCGGATCTTGTGGTCGTTTACTATTACACCTTGATTGAGTGATGCCCAAGACAGATTGGTCGGCCATCCAGAGTTAACTACTTCATTTTGATATTCTTGGTCTGCGTCCTGGACTGCCTTGAGTTTAACTCCTGCCCAGTCTCCTGCTCGGTTGTCCTTTCCTTTTCTGATTCGATACAGACAAATAGAGATCTTTTGATCTAATTGGGTTTCACGAGCTAGTGTAAAATAAGTTCTCATTTGCCTTAACCACCCGTCTACCATTCGAGGGTCTCCTTCATAGTAATTGGGCATTTTGGCCTTAGTAAGGGGTGCAGGTGGCGGTATGGGGTTAGCCCGTCAGTATTCATTAACTATTCTGGCCACTACCTGCCCGATCGCTGTGATAGTTTCTTCTCGCTGTACTTGTTGTCTCTGAATGACGTCCTCCTGAGCAGCGATCTGCGCCGCTGTAGCACCTTGAGGGGCTGGCAGTTCCGTTTCTTCTGCCCATACAGTTTGCCATCCTGTTAACGCATTGTACAGATGCGCCATCATATCGGCAGTGAACCGAAAAGCCCCGAGTCATTTATGTCCTGATCCAGACCAATTCATTAAGTCCAAATGCGCCCATCCATCATACCCATTCATTTGCTTATCAATATGATAGCAGTGTTCCAGACCATGGGTCCGACGAATCGAGATCCTGATTCGTTCGTTTCGTAGATTAGGATCCCAAGATACTACTTTGTGAATTTGTGGGTATGCCGGCCAATTGTATTCGTCCCAGTATTGCGCTTTGATCAGAAACAGATAACAGAATCCAGGGATGTCTGGATGAAGCATGTGCCTGTCATAACGGGGTTTCAGATACGGATATGGAGTGGAAATATCCTTTTTGATCTCCCTCCTCCAATTGTCAATTTCCCATTTCCATGCTTCTGTATTAGACGAGCTGGGTGCATTGAGATCTTCTTTCATCCAGTCCAATGGATTGGCAACGGATCCTCCGTTCCAAGTCCAATCCACTCCCTGGGTCCGAGTTAATGCCTTACTCAGCCCGAATGCGCTGATGACCGCCTGGGAGTATGATTTTTTAACCGCGACCTGTCCTAATTCCGGCAGAGATCGGACCGATGGATTTTTGGAAACTCCTTGTACAAATGAGGATATTGTTGCAGGTGATTTGGACCTTGGTTTCTTTGATTTCCCTTGTCCTCCAAATCTAGCTCGTTTGTTAAATTTACCATGCTGCTCCAAGTGTTCCAGGTCTTTCCAAGTGTAGATCTCATCCTTCTTGAGACTTAATTCCGCCCATTCCAGTACATGGAACTTATCCGGCTTTACATTGTCCTGCAACCTGAAGACTGCGGAATAATCCCTAAGTTCAGGTTCCCAAGAAAGAATTCTTTCCAGCGTAGGCCACTCTGGCCAATGGAATTGATTGTGGAATTCCTTTTTAAACAGATACAGGTAACAGTATCTGTTTACCTTCCATGGTGCCATTTTAGGAATAGCCGTTGTATAGGATCCAGGTAGCACTGGCTTCTCCTTTGAGATTCCTTGGACCCACTGCTGTGTGAACTCGACGTCCTCTCCTAATTTAGACAAGAAATAATCATGATCCGGTGGTGTGAAAATTTCGTCCTCCCCATACTGGGATATGCAGGTGGAGTATAATTCCTTGGCAATCTCCATTGGATATATGCAGAAAGATATGGATCATATCTCTCTCCCCGAAGCTTTTCTTTGTTTTGGAGTCACCGCTCATTCCTCATGACTCGCCCTGCATTCATGATGTTTCCATTTAAGGCATGCATTAGCCGATTCCTTTCTTTTGCAGTCAGGACCAGGCCATCGTGTTTCAACGTGTATACATTGAAACTGATTAACAGTAATTCGATATTGGAAGGCGTATTGAATAGTGCCTGCTGTATCGCTGATCTGGGCTCTAGCTGATTTAAAACGTCTTCCAGGGTTTTCCGTTCCCTGGCAATCTGTTGCTCCAGTTCCCTGAACTGGCGCTTCTGCAGTAATTGTTCATGGTGTATCTTTAGTAGCTCCTGCCATGTGTCCTCTTGTTCCCTGATGGCTGCTTCCTCGGCGCGCCATGCTGCTAATTTCTCCTGACGTTTCACTTCCTTTTGAAGATGTCTTTGTTCTTTCTGCCAGTGCTGCCATGCCCTGACATGTGCATCCCGAGGTCGGTTATCGGTCCAAACCTCCTTGGTCACTGTAATAGGTGATTTCTTTGCTGCGCACCCCTGCGCCCATCCAATCAAGAAGATGTTCCCAATTTCTTCAAGGGTCATGCCGACCCTTGGCAATACATAGTTGAACAGCCCTGCCATTCCAATTTGTTGATCTTCTTAGATTCGCGATTCCAATGACGCCTCAAGTAGAGGGATGTCGCCTCTTCTTCCGTAAACGTACTTCCTAATACGTCCACTGTCTGATGCGGTCAATAACGCACCCACACTCAGATCTTCGATTTAGTTCCTTCAATTGACCCAGATGTGTGGTGCCCGGGTCTTCACTGAGATGTCCTCGTGCTCAGATCAATAGATCCGATACGTAATTGGTGTTCTCAGACTGTATCTCCTTGATACACGGCACACAAGTGGATTGTCTTTGAGGGTTCTGCCCCCTTTTCCGCAATACTAGTGCTGGTGCCTGCAAGACCCTGCCCGGTCGACTACAGCGCGCTCCAAGCTCTTGTCTAGTATTGTTTTGTTGCCAGTAGCCAATTGGCCGTAGTCACCTTATAACGATAAGATGAGGCTATCTGTTGTCGGTGTCGGTGTCGCCTAGACTCCTCGAGGCTGTCTGTAGGCACATGTTGTAACGTGTACAGAGTCAGACGGTTTACTAAAACAAAACTCTCCTTGTCACTGTCCGCGACGACGAGCAAGACTTGCTCCGCACTATGACCAATGACAAAGGGTGTGATGTAGAAGACTCTAGATTATGTTAGGACTAATCCTTGACACAATCACAAGCTTCAGAGGAGAAATAGATATAGAGACGAAGCTATTAGACACAGTAGTCTGTAACCTACAAGGAGGAAACAATCTAGAGTCTTAAGGACTCCTACCTACAGAACGCACTCCTTATATACCTGAGTTGTTGGTCTGTGCACACAGTCTGCACAGCCATTAAGGCTATGCATGCGCAGCAACAAGACCCAGACCCATCTCCCAGACCTGTCCGGACTCACCCAGACTCTCGGTCTCTTCCCGCGAACGCCATTTCATCCAATATCCCCTAATAGCCTTGATCGTATAACCACCCTGGGTTATATAATCCTCCTGCCATATCTGGATAGGGGTCCTGCGCCGTATGCTCGCGTCTTGTTATACGTCTGTAGGCCTCTGAATAAAATAGAGAAAAATAAAGAAAAAGTCCATATCGTAACAAAACAGAGATTTAATCCACATGATTTGTCTAGAACAATCTGACAGACTCATGTATTCTGCTTCTGTGGATGATAGAGCAACAGTTTTCTGTTTTCTAGAAATCCAACTTATTGGAGCTCTTGCTAATAGAACAAGATTGCCTGTTACTGATTTTCTTGTGATTTGGTCTCCAGCCCAATCAGCATAAGCATAAGCATTTAATCCTTCTTTATTAAAACCATTATATGTGATTCTTCCATTAACTGATGAATTCACATATTTGATTATATATAATGCTTTAGCAATATGTTCTTTAGAAGGATTAACCATGAATTGTGACATCATGATTACTGCCTGAGTAATATCATATCTTGTGCCAAGAGTAAGATATAATAGTGACCCTATAATTGATTGATAGTAACTTCTCTCTTGAGAAGTTGCTTGACCTGTATTTGTAGCAGGTATATATCCTGCTGGTAATGGTGTGTGTACAGGTTTTGAATCTTCTTGACCAAATCTTTTAACTATTTTCTTTGCATAGTTAATTTGATCAAGAGTAATCAATTTTCTCTTCCTATCTTGGACTATTTTCATCCCAAGATATTCAGTAATGGGTCCTAAATCTCTACATTCCCATTTTTTCATAAATTTATGTTTTAATTCCATGAGTAATTTATTATTATTGCCCATGAACAACACATCATCAACATATAGTATTGCTACTATGATTGATTTTTGTTTGTAGCAAACATAGACTCCAGTGTCCAAAAGACATTGTCCAAAGCCTAATTGATTTAGACTTTCATTTGCTTTTTTATTCCAAGCTAATGAAGCTTGTTTAAGTCCATACAAGGCTCTTTTTAGTTTATAGACTTTGTGCTCTTGTCCTTTGATGATAAATCCTTCTGGCTGTTCCATGTAGATGTCTTCATCAAGATCACCATACAAGAATGCTGTCTTTACATCTAGCACTTCGATTTCCCAATCTTCAAGTGCTGCTGTAGCCATCAGGAGTCTCACAGTTTCAAATTGTGCAACTGGTGAGAATGTATCATCATAATCAACTCCAGGTATTTGTGAAAATCCTTTGGTGACTAGTTGAGCACATTTTTGACCATCACGTTTAACTGCATAAACCCATCTACACTTTACAGGTTTGTGGTTTTTAGGACATGGTACTAATTCCCATACATCTTGATCTTCAAGAGCTTTTGGTGTGGTTCTTGTATTCTTGAACTTCTTGTTGTAATTTGTTAATTACAACATTTGCCTTTGTTTTTTCTGGCATATGAAGCACTCACTCCTTGAAATTTGCCTTTTGTTGGATCATTGTGAATTCTTGTAGATCCAACTTGTCATCCTTTAATATTTCATTCTGATCTATTAAAGTGTCACAAGTTTTTATGACATTTTTGACAGTTGAGGCAATTTCTTGGATTGTTTTCTGATGAGTAGCAACTATTATTTTTGCATCCTCAACTAACTCATTTGCATCATATGCCATATGCAAGTTTTTATTGAGAAGTGTGGAATCACTCCTCCTATTCTTAACTACACATATTTTATTTGGGGATACTCCCAGATTTACAAAGGTAGTGGCAATATTCTGCCACTCTGAAGTTTGGTGTGCCCATCTGGCACATTTATCTCACATCTCTCCTTCACTGTTCCCATTATCGGGTTGTACCAAAAGCAGGTCCTCCTTGATTTCCCACTTCAACACATTGGTAACAACCCTTGCTCCCCATGTGGCAAACCATTTATCATGGCACCTATTCTGCTCTGCAGCAGATAACAAATAAACCTTGTTAGGATCTTCATTTTTAGGGAAGCTAATGGGACCACGTACTTTCTCCATGCCCTTTTTTGCAGTGGTGGCATAAGTGGTCCTAGATGGACCAAGAACAGGAACTGGTGTCCTGTTTTCAGTATTCCCTATAATAGGATAGGGAGTAGCAAGTTTGTAATTGCCGCTGCAAATAGTGTTTAACAATTGCTGTGGGCAGAGCATCACCACCAATTTCTCCAAAAGGAACTGTTGTGGGTTTTGTATATTTACCCCTTAGTTCCTTGAAACGGTAAAGAGATTTTTTATTTCTGAGAGATTGAGCCATATTTTGCTCATGGTCTTGCACTCATCATGCAATTTTCTCAGCAATTCTTTTCTCTTCCCTTTTTTTGGCCTCCTCAATCTGCTTCTTTTGTTTGCTTTTTTATTCCAAGCTAATGAAGCTTGTTTAAGTCTATACAAGGCTCTTTTGAATTTATAGACTTTGTGCTCTTGTCCTTTGATGACAAATCCTTCTGGCTGTTCCACATAGATGTCTTCATCAAGATCACCATACAAGAATGCTGTCTTTACATCTAGTGCTTCGATTTCCCAATCTTTAAGTGCTGCTGTAGCCATCAGGAGTCTCACAGTTTCAAATTGTGCAACTGGTGAGAATGTATCATCATAATCAACTCCAGGTATTTGTGAAAATCCTTTGGTGACTAGTTGAGCACATTTTTGACCATCACTTTTAACTGCATAAACCCATCTACACTTTACAGGTTTGCGGTTTTTTGGGCATGGTACTAATTCCCATACATCTTGATCTTCAAGAGCTTTTATTTCCTCTTTCATTGCATTTAGCCATTGTTCCCATTCTTTTGGGTCTGATGCTTTTAATTTATAAGCATCTCTATATGTCCATTGATCAACATTTTTGTGATAGTTTGGACTAATGGCTTTTGATAGAAGGTAATTAACTAAGTTGTTTCCTCCTTCTTTATGCAATTTTTGTAAAAAGCTAATTAGATCATCACTTGGTGATTTAGATAATAGATTATGATCTATTTCTTTTTCACTATCTTCAAATGGATCTTTATCAGGATCATATGATATATCTCTATCAGATGTACCAGATTGTTTCCTGATTTGTTGTTGATCATGATCAGATTCAGATGGTGTTTGATATTCCTTTTCTGATTCTGAACTTGTTTGTTTATCCATTTCTAGCTCTTCTTCCACTCTATATAGTGGATTTTTAAGTGCTTTTTGTGAAGATGTGGGACTAAAGACAGGTTTGAATTTTTCTTTGCCTTTACCAAAAACTTTATTTTCCCAATCTGATTTCTTCTGCTTTTCAATTTCTACAGGATTTTCTTTATCATAGAAATTGTCAGATAGAAATCTGGGTTTTCTAATTCTGGTAGTGCTTCTGAGAGTTTCATTAAATCTCTCATCTTTTTAGCTTTTCCTTTCTCTGAACGTTTTATAGGAATTTGTTCAGGAGGTGAAATTGCTTTGTTCATGTTTGGTTCTAATCCTTCCTGATTTATATTATCAGGATTCATAGATGAATGATCAAGCTCTTTTTGATTATCATGATCATGAGATGGTCTACTGTCTCCATCATGTGTAATATCATGATATTCCTGATAATCATTGTTTCTATGCTTGGGTGTGTCATCATCACTGTCACTATCATATGAGTGACAACCATGATGCATGTGGGAATTGGAATCAGAGTCCTGTCCATCATTGGAATTTTCATCATTTTCCCAAGTATCAATACCTGGTGGACTTTTAAATAGTTTCTCATTTTGGCCTTTTTGTGCTCTAGGAAATTTATGTTCATCAAATATTGATTGAACACCAACAAAAATGGAATTGTCATTTTGCATGAATTTATAAGCTTTTGAACCATTTTCATAGCCTATGAAAGTCATGGCTTCTGCTTTAGGTGTAAGCTTATTTTGTCTAATTTCTTTAGGTATAAAAACCCATGCAAGACATCCATCCGGCTTTTTATTATAAAGGTTTTCATATGATGTTATCCATTTTGTTCTTTTTAATGGTGTGTGATTATATGTATGAATAGCAGGTTCCATTGCAAATTCCCACCATAATTTGGGACATTGTGCATGGAGTCCCATACTTTCTGCTTTTTCAAGAATAGTATTATTTAATCTTTCTGCACAACCATTTTGTTGGTGGATATATGGTGCACTTTGTTCACATAATATGCCTTTTTGTTTTAAGAATTCATCAAATTCTTTGGATTTAAACTCTCCCCCTTGATCTGATCTGAAACATTTCACTTTATTTCCTGTTTGGTTCTCAAATAGTTTAACAAAGTCAATAAAGTGTTTAAAAGTTTCTGATTTTGATTGTAGAAATGCCAGAAGGACATATGAAGAGTAATCATCAAGAATCATAAGACACCATTTTTTACAATGGTAAGATTCTTGTGGGAATTCTAACAAATCAGCATGCAACAACTCTAATGGTTGTTTTGATCTTGTTTGTGATATAGGATAAGATTTATTATGCATCTTTCCTTGTGCACATCCTGAACAAATAGGAATTTCTGATGGTATTATTATTTTACCATCAAAACCTTTTGTATGTTTTTAATAACATTCTTGTTAGCATGAGCCATATGATTATGCCAGGTTGTAAAATCAGCCAAATTGACTGTTTTGTTCATTTTTTTTATAATTACTTCTGCCCAATGAATCAGTTCAAACCAATTTTTAGGTTCAGTGATTATTATCAGGACTCCCTCGGTGCGACGCCTAAGAGCCCCTACTAGCAGACAAGACAGGAGGAGGAGAGGAGGGAGGGGAAACCCGAGAGAACTCGACTGAGGACTCTGGGTGCTAGATTGCACTCCTTATATACTACGACAGGTGGTCTGTGCACTACCCTAAGCCCTACTCTAATTATAGTACTTGTATGAGTAAGACGACTGTGCATGTAGTAATAGTAATGAGTCATCAGTGCCATGCTCCGGTATCTTATCTACTACTTTATCTAAGTGCCAAGCAATAGGCACCTGCTTAGTCAGCATGTGTTTATATAATATGAAGAAAATAAATAATAAAATGAAAATGACTTTGGTGAAAAAGCCAAAGCTTTTCAGTCAGTCATGACAGTACCCCCTTTTTAAGATTTGGCTTCCAGACAAATTTAAACCTTTTTATCATTGTTCAGCACAACACACTCTATCATGGATGATTCCTCTAATTCCTCGATTATGGGTGAGAGTGGGCGTGAAGGTGGTGTGAGGTCTTCAATTGTTTCAGCGCGAGGCGCTATATCATGTGATTGGCATAAGCACATGTTGCATTGGCATGGCCCTTCTGCGTCTCCTGGCTCTGTAAGGGTTTCTAGACCCTTCCTTCCTTTCCATTTTTGCCAGTTTTGTTCCCATTTTGCAGCTGGTGCTACTGCATTAATATCGATTTTGGACACTACTTTGTCTGAGGATTGGGTAAAGTTTTCATAAGGTCTGAAAGTCAACCCGTTAAAGGTTGCTTTGTCAAGCCTTCTGATTGCTCCGGGTTTCTATCGTAAAAGTTTTTTATTTTTCTCTTTGCATTTTGTAGATTGTCCAATGGTTCCCAAGAGTTATGCTTGGTGGTGTATCCTTTCCACCTAACCAAGTATTCCATTTTGTTCATTTTTAATCTTACATCTATTATTTCTTCCACTTCATACTCCTTTTCACCATCTATTTCAATTGGTGGTGGAGGTTGTGCTTTTTGCCCTTTCATTGGTCGTTTCCAAGGGCGTATCCTTGATACGTTTACCACAGGGTGGATCTGTTGTGAGAAAGGTAGGTCCAGCTCTACTGCATTTGGCGACACTATTTTCTTGATTGGGTATGGTCCAATCCATCTTTCCACCAGTTTCCTAGTTGGTCGTCCTGTCAACCTTAAATCCTTGGTTGACAACCAGACTTTGTCTCCAACTTTATATTCTGGTGCGTCCGATTGGTGTCTATCTGCATACAGTTTCATATCACCTTGTGATTTTAACAAGGCTGCCTGAGTTTCCTCATGAATTTCCTTCATTTTTTGGGCAAACTCTGATGCTGCTGGGTGGCTACCTTCTCTTCTCGGCTCAATTCCCATCCTGGGATGTTTACCATAGTTGACGAAGAATGGTGTCTGTTTGGTGGATGCTTGAATTTTATTATTGTAGCTAAATTCAGCAATTGCCAACCATCCAGACCAAGTTTCTTGTCTATGGTCCACAAAAATCCTCAGGTACTGTTCTAAGTCCTGATTCATTTGTTCTGTTTGTCCATCCGTTTGTGGATGGAACACTGTGGATAGATCTGTACTGATTTAATTCCTTCATCATTTGTGCAGCAAACTGTGGGCCGCAATCGGAGATTATAGACTCAGGGAGTCCATGGAGTTTCCAAACATGGTCCCTGAATAACGTGGCTAACCCTTGGGCCAAAGTTTCTTCTGATGTGGGAATGAAATGTGCCATTTTGGACATCCTATCACATACTACCAATATTGCATTGTGTCCATGAGACTCTGGTAGTTTTGTGATGAAATCTGCTGAAATGTGTGTCCATGGCTGAGCTGGCACCGAGTTTGGCATTAGTTTCCCAGCTGGTGGCTCAGGGAAATTCTTATTCCACTGGCACTTATTGCATCCACTAACGTATTTTTTGATACGTCTGGTGATTCCAGGCCACCAGTAGTTTCTTGTGACAAGTTCAATCATCTTCCACTGTCCTCCATGTCCAGCAATAGGCATATCATGGTGTAAGCAGACTATCTCCATCTGCAGCTTTTCATCCTTGGGTACATAGACTTTTCCTTGCCAGAGGATAAGTCCTTGTTCCATCTCCCATTCTCGAGCATTTAGCGTTTTTACCCCAGCCTTTTTCATGGCTTCTACTGCCTTCACTACTGCTTTGTCATGTGCTTCAGAGTGTCAAATTTTGTTTAATAATTCTTTTTCTGAGCTATGGATGAATACGTGTCCATGATGTAGTGCAGCAATCCTGAAAAAGTCTGGTTTGAGGAGCGTGACATCCTTGTTGTCATCATCCACCCCCTTTTTATGGTCTGGCCTCCTGGACAGAGAATCGGCCTTTCCCATAGTAACATAAGCACAGATTTAGCTGCCCTGCTGCACTCCTTGGGAGTGACACTTTCAGCGCTGTGTGCTATATCACAGTGTTTGTTACAGTTCTCTTTTCCCCTTGTTAACAGACTACATCTACTTGTTACAAAACCATAGTTACACTTGGACGTTATCTCCTTTCGTAGCTACCTTCACCTCTCCTTTTCCAGATAGCTATGCTCTTTCCCCTTTAGTCTCCATTGTTCTTTAAACGTATATAAACCCCTCTCATGTACCGTAGTTCCTTAGTTCCAACTTAGTCGAATCTTATCCACAACTTGAATGCTCTTTTGCTCATCACCTCAACTGCTCTCCTTGCTCTCTCTCTAGCCTTCGTCATCGTCGGACTTAGTGCCTAGAACCCTTGTCCAGTGACTGGGAACAGACCGAGACTCTGTTTGTCGCTGTAGACTTGGCCGCTGAACAACGTTGTGGACATCGACCATAACATAAGTTGGAACTCAGGACCAGCTCAGGGTATCACCCCTAGCTGACAGTAGTGAAATACAAGGAGAACCGCTCTACCTTGTTAAGGAACCAGAAAACGAACCAGGAAGGACCCTCTACAGGAAATTCTTCAGTGGAAGCGACCGACACGGAATCACAGCTAGCCTTTTAGCAGAGTGGGAGGAATTACTACGAATTGAACAAGCCAAGCTTGAGGAAAACCCATTTGATACAGATTATTCGAAACAAAAACCACCCCCATCTCCGAAACCCAGAACTCCGAGTAGAACCCCTACTCCAGAACTGAAACCGATCACCAGAACACCAACCCCTGAACCACCGATTAACCCTGAACCACCGATCACTCCTGAACCGAGAATGGTGTCTGAAACCAGTGCTAGCTCTAAAGGAGATATCAAACTGCAGCCCATACGACCTTTCACAGGCAAACGAATCGAAGCAAGGTCATTTTTAGGACAGCTTGAGGATTACTTTACCCTCAACGAACAGAACTATGAAGGAAAGGATGAAAAGAAAGTCAGATATGCGCTTGCATGCATGTGACCAGAACTAGATGACTGGAAAACTATTATCCGAAGCGAATTGAATGACAACAGAGGCAGTACCACAGCCACATTCAAATGGAGCAACTATGAAGCATTTGAAACACGTTTCATCAATGACTGGGGAGAAGTCAACAGCGCCCTTCAAGCCCTGAACAATCTATCCAAATTAAGAGTTGGAAACGGTGTTTCAGTCCCAGAATACATCAGAAAATTTCGCATGGATATAGGAACCTCTGGACTCACTGGAATACCCGCTCAGTTACAAGCATTCATCAAAGGATTACCATTAGAACTTGCTAGGACAATCTTACAGGACCAAAGGAAGATCAAGACGATGCAAGAAGCCTATGATAAGGCTGAGGATCACCATAACGCTTGGGACATGACAGGACAGGGAAACAGGAGAACCAATGATGGATCTGGAGCACGTTTCAATCAAAACAACAACCAATCCGGAACAATCAGAGCTATAAATACCACAATTCCTAGCCAATTAACAGATGATCAAAAGGAGGAATACCGAAAGACTGGCAAGTGTTTCAAATGTGGAACACAGGGACACATCTCCAGGAACTGCCCAAAATGCAATGATGCGTCTTCATCCAGGTCTTCTTATCAGAATAAGGCAGTCCGTTCTGTCACTGAGGAACAACAGAAGGAAGAAGACGAACCAGCAAAGAAAATTAGAGTGATCTTTTCAGCAATGTCTACTGAAGAGAAGAATGCCCTCTTAAACGAATTCGAAAACGAGGGTTTTTAGTTAGGAAGCATCACTCAGTGGTTGGCCCTTCCTTATTATCGAGATCTGAACAGTTAGCACTTGATTCTGTAATAGTATTATCCAACAATGACAAGCGCATTTTGTTAACTATCAAATCGACTGATTTACCTGCTGGAACATCTGCCCTAATTGATTGTGGAGCAGAAGGAAACTTCGTAGATGAGGAAGCAGTGAAAGAGCTCAGGAAAGAACGACTTAAGAAACCAATCAAAGTCAGAAACGCAGATGGAACAGTAAATGTGAAAGGAATGATCACACATTGAACCAAAATATGCTACATGATCGAGGGACAGCAGTTTATCAATTGGTTCTGGATCACTAAGCTAGGCGATCAACGAATGATTCTAGGAATACCCTGGTTAGAAGAAAATAACCCGATCATCAACTGGCAAGAGAAATCTCTGAAAATTGGAGACCTGGACACATCGCCAAGAGCAATCTGGCAGCTAGCCCTTGACTCCCAGCAATGGGGCGAGGATGACTATTGGATTAGAGTTAAAACATCGGCATCACAGGAACTAGAGCATAGGTTAAAGAAAGACGAACCATCCACCACTCTACCTACAGAATATGAGCAATGGCGCACCATCTTTGACAAGAAAGCATCAGAACGCTTCCCATCCAGTCGACCGTGGGATCATGCAATCAACACAAAGGAGGGTTTTGTCCCAAAAGCTAGTAAACTTTACCCTCTATCGCTCAAGGAACAAGGACTGTTAGACAAATGGATTGATGAACAACTCAAGAAAGGATACATTAAACCATCTACATCACCGCAGGCGTCACCATTCTTCTTTGTAGCAAAGAAAGAAAGTGGAGCACTCCGACCCTGTCAGGATTACTGATACATGAATGAATGGACTGTCAAAAACACATATCCCCTTCCCCTTGTTTCCAATCTCATGACTAAATTACGAGGCACCAAGTATTTCACCAAACTAGACCTCTGATGGGGATACAACAATGTTCGCATCAAGAAGGGAGACAAATGGAAAGCAGCCTTTATTACCAATTGAGGGCTCTACGAACCAACAGTAATGTTCTTTGGATTATGCAACTCACTGTCAACCTTTCAAACTATGATGAACGAGTACTTTAGGGACATGATCAATGAAGGATGGCTGATCATTTACATGGACGACATGTTAATCTGTGCGGAAACACTAGAACAGCTGGAGGAGCGGACAAAACAAATTTTACAACGGTTACAAGATAACGATCTATTCCTGAAACTTGAAAAATGCAAGTTTGCCACGCAGGAAGTCGAATTCCTAGGAATGATCATCACCCCTGGATGCATTCAGATGGACCCAATAAAGTTAGCAGGGATCGCCGATTGGCCAGTTCCTACCACAGTCAAACAAGTCCGATCATTCCTTGGATTTGGGAACTTTTACCGACGTTTCATTGGAAATTTTGCTGCCATCGCTAAACCACTTACCGACCTCACTAAGAAAACAGAACCATTTGACTGGACCACTGAACGGAACAACGCTTTTGAAATTCTAAAGAAACGATTTGCATCTATGCCGGTATTATTAATGCCAGATCCCACTAGACCCTTTATCCTTCAAACCAATGCATCGAATAAGGCAATAGGAGCAGTCTTGAAACAAGCAGATGAAACAGGATCTCTACATCCCTGCGGATTTATCTCACATGCATTAACACAAACGGAACAGAATTACCAGATCTATGATTGAGAACTCTTGGCAATTATCAAAGGATTGATGACCTGGCGACATTTACTACACGGATCACCCCACACCACTATAGTTCACTGCGACCACAAGAATCTATCCTACTATTGAACCGCCCAACGCTTAACGCCCAGACAAGCTAGATGGTCATCTATCAGGACTCCCTCGGCATGACACCTAAGAGCCCCAACTAGTGAACAAGACAGGAGGAGGAGAGGAGGGAGGGGAAACCCGAGAGAACTCGACTGAGGACTCTGGGTGCTGAATTGCACTCTTTATATACTATGACAGGTGGTCTGTGCACTACCCTAAACCCTACTCTAAATATAGTATGGTATGAGTAAGGCGACTGCACATGTAGTAATGTTAATGAGTCATCAGTGCCGAGCTCCGATATCTTATCTATGGCTTTATCTAAGCGCCAAGCGATAGGCGCCTGCTTAGTCAGCACATGTTTATATAATATGAAGAAAATAAATAATAAAATGCAAATGACTTGGTGAAAAAGCCGAAGCTTTTTCAGTCAGTCATGACAGTACCCCCTTTTTAAGATTTGGCTTCCAGACAAATTTAAACTTCCTCATCATCTTTCAGCACATCGCGCTCTGTCATGGATGATTCCTCTACTTCCTCAATGATGGGTGAGAGTGGACGGGATGGTGGGGTGAGGTCTTCAATCGTTTCAGCACGAGGCACTATATCATGCGATTGACGTAGGCACATGTTACATTGGCATGGCCCTTCCACATCTCCTGGCTCTGTAAGGGTGTCTAAACCCTTTCTTCCTTTCCATTTTTGCCAGTTTTGCTCCCATTTTGCAGCTGGTGCTACTGCATTAACATCGATTTTGGACACTACTTTGTCCGAGGATTGGGTGAAGTTTTCATAGGGTCTGAAAGTCAACCCGCTAAAGGTTGCTTTGTCAAGCCTTCTGATGGCTCCGGGGTTTTTATTGTAAAAGTTTTTTATTTTCCTTTTTGCGTTTTGTAGATTGTCCAATGGTTCCCAGGAGTTGTGCTCAGCAGTGTATCCTTTCCACCTGACTAAGTACTCCATTTTGTTTCTTTTTAATCGTACATCTATTATTTCTTCTACCTCATACTCTTTTTCACCGTCTATCTCAATTGGCGGTGGAGGTTGTGCCTTTTGCCCTTTCATTGGTCGCTTCCAAGGGCAGATTCGTGAGACATTCACCACAGGGTGTATCTGTTGCGAGAAGGGTAGGTCCAGTTCTACTGCATTTGGCGACACTATTTTCTTGATTGGGTATGGGCCAATCCATTTTTCCACCAATTTCCTAGTTGGTCGTCCCGTCAACCTTAAGTCTTTGGTTGACAGCCACACTTTATCTCCAACTTTGTATTCTGGTGCGTCTGATTTGTGTCTATCTGCGTATAATTTCATATCACCTTGTGATTTTAACAAGGCTGCCTGAGTTTCCTCGTGGATTTCTTTCATTTTCTGAGTGAAATCCAATGCAGCCGGGTGACTTCCTTCTCTTCTGGGTTCGATTCCCATCCTGGGGTGTTTGCCATAATTGACAAAGAAGGGGGTCTGTTTGGTGGATGCCTGAATTTTGTTATTGTAACTAAATTCGGCAATGGCTAGCCATCCAGACCAATCTTCTTGCCTATGATCTACGAAAATCCTTAGGTATTGTTCTAAGTCCTGATTCATTCATTCTGTTTGTCCATCCGTCTGTGGATGGAATGCGGTGGACAAATCTGTGCTAATGCCCAACATTTGATTCAGTTCTTTCATCATTTGTGCGGCAAACTGTGGTCCTCAATCGGAGATTATAGATTCAGGGAGTCCATGGAGTTTCCAAACATGGTCCCTAAATAATGTGGCTAATCCCTGCGCCGACGTTTCTTCTGATGTGGGGATGAAATGTGCCATTTTGGACATCCAGTCACAAACTACCAAAATCGCATTGTGACCATGTGATTCTGGTAATTTTGTGATAAAGTCGGCAGAGATGTGCGTCCATGGCCTTGCTGGTGCCGAGTTTGGCATTAGTTTTCCAGCAGGAGGTTCTGGGAAATTCTTATTCCGCTGGCACTTATCACACCCACTAACGTATTTTTTAATGAATCTGGTGATTCCAGGCCACCAGTAATTTCTTGTGACGAGTTCAATCGTCTTCCATTGTCCTCCATGTCCAGCAATGGGCGTGTCATGGTGTAGGCGGACTATCTCCATCCGCAATTTCTCATCCTTAGGTACATAGACTTTTCCTTGCCAGAGGATAAGTCCCTGCTCCATCTCCCATTCTCGAGCATTTTGTGTTTTAACACCAGCCTTTTTCATGGCTTCTACTGCCTTTATCACTGCTTCATCACGTGCTTCAGAGTGTCGAATTTTGTTTAATAATTCTTTCTCTGAGCTGTGAATGAATATGTGTCCATGATGTAATGCAGCAATTCTAAAAAAGTCCGGTTTGAGGAGCGTGACGTCTTTGTTATCATCATCCACCCCCTTTTTATGGTCTGGCCTCCTGGACAGAGAGTCGGCCTTTCCCATAGTAACACCAGCTTTATGATGCAGCACAAAATTAAATCGACTGAGGTACAAGGCCCATCTAGCCTGCCTACGATTCAACTTTTTTGCACTCATAAAGTACTCGAGATTCTTGTGATCAGTCCATATCTCGAACTGTTCACGCGCTCCTTCCAAGTAATGATGCCATGTTTCCAGGCAACGCATAATGCCTAGCATTTCTTTGTCATGGATGTCATAGTTGCACTCAGTATCATTGAGCGACTTTGATAGGTAGGCCACCGGCCTCCATTTATCATCTTTGCAGAGCATAGACAAGACGCCACCTGTAGCATAATCCGATGCATCTGACTCCACCCTGAACTTCCTGTCTGAATCTGGGGCAACTAGTAAAGGTTGCTCCGTAAATATCTTTTTTAGGCTTTGGAAAGCCTTTTCTTGGACCCCCGTCCATTCCCATATTTTTTCTTTTCTAACCAGATCATGTAGTGGCCGTGCGATTTTGGCAAAGTCTTGTACAAAGCACCTATAGTAATTTGCTAGGCCTAAGAACCTTTGTACGTCTTTGACACAAGACGGGGTGGGCCAGCTAATAATAGCTTCAACCTTCTTTGTATCCATTTGAATTCCTCTGGGTCCTAGGACAATGCCCAAGAATTCAACTTCCTCTACGCCCCACACGCATTTTTCTTGTTTTACATACAAATCATTTTCTTCCAATCATTGCAAGACTTGCTGTACGATTGCGTCATGCTCTTCTTTTGTTTTAGTAAAGATGAGTATGTCGTCAATGTACACAATGACTTTTCCTGCATTGATCATATCGTGGAATATGTCATTCATCATTGCTTGGAATGTGGCCGGTGAGTTGGTGAGCCCAAAGAACATTACTACTGGTTCAAAAGAACCTTCTGGGGTAGTGAATGCGGCTTTCCATTCATCACCTTCCTTGATTTGTACGTTATTATAACCCCACCTAAGATCTAGCTTAGTGAAGTATTTCGTGCTTCCTGCTCGATCTACGAGCTCCGATATAAGTGGTAGTGGGTAATTATTTTTAACTGTCCACTCGTTCAGGTACCGGTAGTCCTGAACCATCCGCTTCTTCCCATCTTTTTTGCTTACAAAGAAGACGGGTGACGTTTGTGGTGATTTAGAGGGTTGAATATACCCTTTTGCCAATTGATCATCCACAAAGTTTCATACTTCTTGCAGCTCATCTGGGGATAAGGGGTAGACCTTCCCTTTCCGGGGCTGGTAGCCAGGTTTGGTATCAATCGCGTGATCCCAAGGCTTCCTAGCCGGCATGCGCTCTGATGCTCCTTTCTGGAAGATTTTAAGGTATTGATGGTATTGTTCAGGTACCATCTCTTTAGCTGTGAGTTTTGCCAACTCTCACACATGTCTCATTGATCCGGCCTTTGATGCGGCGGATGATGGAAACACTGGTAAGAATGGGTATTTATCCCCATACTTGTATTGACCTGGGTGTTTCATTTGCTCCATGTACATGAGATGCTTCTCACTTTTCTTTGAGCCAATGCGCGAAGTCTAATTCCTTCTCCTGTTCCCACAGATATTCCAGAACACGCCAGTGTTCCGCTGATCGGACCTTCTGCTCCCGCTTCTTGGTCCACTCCCTTTGCCTATGTCCACAGCTCCGTGGACAACGTGTCAATTTGACTTGTCCGGTTTCCCAATTAATTTCAGGGTTGTGTTTTCATAGCCATGTGGATCCTATGATTACGCTGGTTTTCCCTAGCTCGCATATCTCAAAGGTGGCTCGTTCCTTGTGCCCTTGATAAGATAAAAGAAGATCAACCTCATGGGTGATCATTCCCCCTTCGTTGTTTGTTCCATCCACATTCCGAACTTGGATGGGGTGTTCCAAGGGTATCAATTTGAAGCCCATCCTCTTTGCGTATGCAGCATGCATGAACAATCCTGTCGCTCCTGAATCAAGCAACGCGGTCTGAGAGTTTGTTCATGCATGTCCAACCTTTCCAACCCGACCTCCATTAGGATCTCATCCTTCTGTCCTATTGATCTAACTAGGAATTCCTTTTCTCCTTTTTTCAACTTCCTTTTTGGACAAGCAGTTTCAGCGCTAAGCGCTATATCACGCTGCTTTCCTTTCAAGTCCTTTTGTCCCTTTGTAGATACTTGTACTACTGTATTTTGTAACGAGGAATTAAGCACAGGTTTAGCCGCCCTGCCGCGCTCCTTGGGAGTGACACTTTCAGCGCTGTGCGCTATATCATGGTGTTTCACCTGGGAGTTCGCCTCTTGCAGGAACGTCTCAGAAGTCCTTGAGACTCCCAAGATCGTCCTTGCATCAACCCGGTCAGCGCTAGGCGCTATATCAAGGGGCTGTGCACTATCTAATCTATCTAGTACAGCGTATCTATTATGAGAGTCCAGTACGGGACCTACTGACTCTCTTCCTCTTTTAAATTCTCTTCTCCTTTCTTAAAGTACTCCTTCATTTTGTCAAACGTCATTGTGCGAATATCAAGTCCTGATCTGCAGTTCCTGGAAATGTGTCTGATCTTGCCGCATTTGTAACAGCGGAGCGATGGTCTTTGGTTTTGATCAACGTCCATTGCATTAGGGTCTGGCTGATTTGCCGTACTACTTGAACTCGTGGAGGCTCCAGCTCCCAATCGTCCCTGACTCACTGATCCCGATCCAAATCTCCATTGGGGTTTGGGCTGGCCAGGGGCTACCGGCTTCGCCGTATCCGGGCCTTTGGAAGCTCCTTCACTCCTATTGGCGGAGCTACTGGTCCGCGAGGAGTAGTACTTCTCCTCGGCTTTCACCTGTCTCCACTGGCGATCCAATTTTACTGCTTTCTGGTACCATCCTTCGATGGTCTCGGGTACCTCATCAGCCTCCATTATCCTTTTTCGGAGTCCGGTATTCAAACTATGTTTGAACTCTTCGATAAGAGCCCTTCCCAGGTATCCGGTGCCTCGTGATACCTTCTTAAACTTTTGTACGTGTTCTTCACACGTGCTGGACCCTTGCATCATGGTCCGCATTTCCGAGATCTTTGATGACTGCTCGTCAGTGTCACCAAAGTCTCTTCTGATCTGCCTAAACAATTGTTCCGCCATTTGCGGAATTCCTTCCTCGTCATTGGCCATCTGCTCCAACAGATTGTCTTTCCAATCTGCAGCAAAGCCTTCCGTCATGTACAAGATGATCAATAAGATCCGCTCTTCCTCATCAGATTCCGGCATCTTCAATTGAATGTACAATCTGCATGCGTTTATGAAATTTGTCACTTCGGACATTTTTCCTGAGAAAACCGGTGGCTTGGCTACATCTATTCTAGATGATCCGCTGGTGCCGGGAATATTGAATACCGTCCCTGGCGGTATGTTAACGATATTGGCGGGAGGAGGAGTGTGTGCTGCTGCAGCCACGGCGGCTTGTGCAGCATTTGTTTGCAGCTGTGTCAGCTGGTTTTGGAGGGCTTGGATGGTCGCGGCTTGCGCATTGAGGAGGTTCAGCAGTTCTGCTGATGTCATTTCTTGGGGCGCCGCCATACTGTGATAGTTTGGTGGTGGTGATGTGGGTGATGGTGTAAGCGGGGGTGGTGGTGATGAAAATGGTGGTGCGGGTTCTCCAATGAAATCTGCATTGGAGTTGAAAAGTAGGTTTGGATTTAATGTTGCTGGATTTGGTACTAGTATGGGAAACAGTGCTGCTTCCCACTGATGTGGTTCCTCTGTGATAGAGTTGGTAGAGTGTGATGATGTAGATGATGATGTAGATTCTCCTTCAGAGGAACTAAAACCCGCGTCGTTTGGATCAAGATTGCCTGTGATGGCATCCCAAAAAGTATTGTTATTGTTTGTATCTCCTATCTTGTACGTAAATGTGAGGGAGGTCTTGGCCTGTCACCTGCTTGGGAACATAGATATGGAAACGTGTACTCAGGGTCTGCAACCACCCCTGCAGTACTACAATATACTTTACTGACTACTGGTTTTTATTTATAGATGAAGAGTCTAACTAAGTTGGGTCCAAACGGTTGTCCAACTGCCACTACACCGTACGGGTGCGGGCCTTTCTCAGAGACGCGTGGGCAAGTGCCAGCTATCTCCAAGGGGTATGGAAAAAAGGGTATTTACGTATACTAACACTATAGCCTTCAAGGGCCTAGGCCAGGGCAATTTAACGCGCTAGGGGGCTGGCGAGGCTGGTCCCTAGATACGGATTACGTATTGTGTAATCACTCCGGCACTGGTCTCCTGTGCACAGGTAACCCTATCAACCAGGTTAGGTTCTTTGGTTTGCGTAGACCGGGAACGTAGTGCAAAGCTAGTCAAGGGCCGCGATGCAGGGCCACTGGGTGCGCAGTTTTAACAGTGTCTGGCAACTGATTCCGCAATTTTAACGTCAGCATACGACGGTGTGATCCCCCTGGTCTCTGTCCACTTATCCCTGTGGTCCGGGAGTATACAAGCGTGGGGCTGTTGAGCAAACTAGTCGATTTCTACTATCAGGACTCCCTCGGCGTGACGCCTAAGAGCCCCAACTAGTGAACAAGACAGGAGGAGGAGAGGAGGGAGGGGAAACCCGAGAGAACTCGACTGAGGACTCTGGGTGCTGAATTGCACTCTTTATATACTACGACAGGTGGTCTGTGCACTACCCTAAACCCTACTCTAAATATAGTACGGTATGAGTAAGGCGACTGCGCATGTAGTAATGTTAATGAGTCATCAGTGCCGAGCTCCAATATCTTATCTACGGCTTTATCTAAGCGCCAAGCGATAGGCGCCTGCTTAGTCAGCACATGTTTATATAATATGAAGAAAATAAATAATAAAATGCAAATGACTTGGTGAAAAAGCCGAAGCTTTTTCAGTCGGTCATGACATCATCCCTATTATCAGAATTTGACCTACGCATTGAGCATGTCCCTGGCACGAAAATGTTTGAAGTGGATGCCCTATCCCGACGCCCTGATCATATGGGAAACAGTGAATTACAAGAAGACATTGTAGTCCTACCAGAGGATTGTTTTATTCATCTTATTGCAGAAGATCTAGTCACAGAAATTCAGAAAGCAATGTCAAAAGACGATTTCGGACATATTCTAATCGAGGTTATCACCACGCACCACGCCCCACCAATCAAATCGAACATACAAGATTGGTCTTATACCAATGGCATTGTTCACTATCTCAGAAAGACCTACATCCCTGACCAAGACAGGTTACGAACCAAATTGATTAAAGAAATGCACGAGGCACGATCATCAGGTCACCCTGGACGATTAAAGACCCTTGAACTCCTTAAGCGTGACTACTGGTGGCCCGGAATGTTCAAACATGTCAGGGAATGGATAGAAGGATGCGCCCTCTGTCAACAGATGAAGATTAACACACACCCAAATGTACCAGCCCTTCACCCAATTCTGTTGAAAGCAACCCACCCCTTTCAGCAAGTAACCCTTGATTTCATCACTGATCTACCCCTTTCCGATGGCTTTGACTCAATCCTGGTCACGGTGGACCATGGTCTTACAAAGGGGGTAATTTTCACACCTTGCAAGAAGACAATCGATGCTCTAGGCACCGTGGAACTTTACGTCTCTGAAATTTTCAAACGGTTTGGCCTACCCGATGTTTTGATCTTGGATCAAAAACCACAGTTCTCCGCAAAAGTATTTCAGGAAATACGAAAAGCATTAGGAATTGACCATAGAATGAGCACAGCCTATCATCCCCAAACCAATGGAGAAACAGAACGAGTCAACCAGGAACTAGAAGTTTACCTTCGAATGTTCTGCTCCAATGAACTGCATCTATGGAAACCGCTTCTCCCAATAGCCGAGTTTGCTCACAATAACCGACATCATGACACAATCAAAACCTCCCCATTTAGACTAATGTATGGGACGGACCCTGTTGCGCTTCCCACAGCTACAACACGAATGACTACACCAGCAGCAGAGGAATGCCTTCAGTTCCTAAGGAAGGCCAGAGAAGAAGTGCTAGCAGCACATGAACTAGCAAGACAATTAGTAGCAAAACGACGCCAGGATAAAGCAGTACGATTCGAAAAAGGCACCAAAGTATGGCTTGAAAACAGAAATCTTCACATACCATATCAGTCCAGAAAGTTAGCACCAAAACGAGAAGGACCCTTTGAAATTGAACAAGTGATGGGACCAGTAACATACAAATTGAAACTCCCAAAACAATGGCACATTCACCCTGTGTTTCATACGTCACTCCTTACCCCATACAGGGAAACAACTGCGCATGGGCCGAACTATGTGAAACCACCCCCTGATCTCATAAATGGACAAGAGGAATTCGAAGTAGAGGCAATTCTAGCCCACAGGAAGCGAGGCGCAGGCTACCATTACCTAGTTGAATGGAAAGGCTATGGATCGAATGACAATTCTTGGGAACCCACTCGCAATCTTGCAAACGCCACTGATATCCTATCGGAATATCAACAACGCCGACACCTCTGAACCATGACTCAATACAGAAACCGCCACGTCTTGAAACAAAATTACCACTATACAAAACGGAACTGCTCAACACTCTCTCAATACACTATAGCTCTTAAAGAAAAAACCGTCTACACCCGCATACAATACCTCCCCTTCCAACATGCTCCTAGAGCGCTGAACCCGTCAGGAAAACTCACCCGAACTGTGGCGTTGGTCACACGATACTACTGCATCCCTTGACTTGATCACTGTCACCAAAAGAACCCTTCAGGAACAACAGAGTTCCCTTGCAATGCCATCCAGAACTATCTTCCCAAGTACCATGACCTATGATTCTCAGCCGACAATCTACCCGCCTATAATAAGGATCCACCTGTCTACCAACTTCTAGCCATCAGAAATAGTAATGTTTATGAAAGCGCTCATGGGAGACTGCTATGTCCGGAAGAATATAAGCAGATGGACGAGATCACTAAACAGATACGGGAGTGTAGCGCACAAATTTGGTTAATTAACCAAAGAATCAGAATACCAGGAAGGCCTCGCATTCGCTAACCAGGTTCATCACAGAAGAACAAGAACTCCTCACTGACCTTGCAATCGAAGACCCATTGGATATAGAAAGTTCAGATTCAGACACGGAGATTAGCGATCCAGAATACATATAAATTCTGCAAGTGTCATCGCCTAGCGCCAGACTCACACACTGAAACCATGTTCACCTTCTTTGCCCTTGCCGCCTATTTCACCATCCTCCTCCTCCTCTCTTGCGCTCATTGGCGCATTGATGAAGCTACTGCCACCCTCTCGCCTTTCATTGCTGTCCCAGACCTCCCGCTCGAGGTCTTCATCAAAAATACCACGGTCGTCCACTTTGAGGATGACGATCTCCATATCCACCTGGCCAACCTCCTTCCCCAAGTACACCCTGATGATCACCACCTCCCGCACTTTGCCCAATTTGTCAAAAGGAATACCACGCTCACTGTCGTTGCTGATGCCCTCGCCGCGGCCACATGTTCTATCACCAATCTCTCCTCTGCCACCAACAACCTCGCTGCCCTCACCCTCACTATTGACCCACATGAAATGACCTATGAGGAGCGCGATTCTTTCCTCCAAAACGCACAAAATTTACACAGAGCTGCTGAAGCTCTCAAATGGAAGGTGGAAACATCGACAAAAGAACTAGACAATGCTGTCAAATGGGCCGAGTCTAGGACGGATCATGGTTGGACAACCTCTGGCTGGTAGAAGTTGGTGACTTCTTGCATACAAAGGGGGTAATGTTACAATTCTCTTTTCCCTTTGTTAACAGACTACATTTACTTGTTACAAACCCATAGTCACGCTTGGACGTTATCTCCTTTTATAGCTACCTTTACCTTTCCTTTCTCAGATAGCTATGCTCTTTCCCCTTTAGTTCCTATTGTTCTCTCAACGTATATAAACCCCTCTCATGTACCGTAGTTCCTTAGTTCCAACTTAGTCGAATCTTATCCACAACTTGAACGCTCTTTTGCTCGTCGCCTCAACCGCTCTCCTCGCTCTCTCTCTAGCCTTCGTCATCGTCGGACTTAGTGCCTAGAACCCTTGTCCAGTGACTGGGAACAGACCGAGACTCTGTTTGTTGCTGTAGACTTGGCCGCTGAATGACGTTGTGGACATTGACCATAACAAAGTCGCTCAGCAGAGTGCATCAGTCAGCGGAACTGGTATGAGTTCCGTTTCAGTTTCTTTTACACAGGTTGCAGGTACTAAGGTGACACAACTGCGCTCAGTGCGAGTGCCATCCTGCCCCGGGATAGTGGGTCAGGGGAATGGCAGCTGGCACAGCGGAAGAGGGTGGGAAAACACCCAAAGACAACGCATGGGGGTGTCATGTATCAAGGATGCACAGTGTCAGGATACCAATCATGTATTGGGGCTAGTTCCCTGAGCATGAGGACACCTGACCGAACACCTGGGCACCATCCCCATGTGTCATTTGATGGATTCAAATCGAAGAGTCCTGTGGGAGTGCGGGCCGATCGTGCCAAATTGACCCCGAGGACAGGTGGAAACCCCTCTGGCAACATCCCCATTAGGGCGTCTCAGTGGATGAATAGGAAGGCTCCTTATGTTGGATTGGTGTGGGATCTGAGTAAGACGGAGTTTTTGTTACAGGGGCTCATCGAGAGCCATATTGAGGACAAGAGGCACACCCGGGAAAACGCCAACTATGCACAGTGGCAAGCTTATGAACAGCGAAGGCTTGCACAATTGGCATGTCAGCCAGTTTCCGTCGATCACAACATGCACGTGTGTCAATGGATCATCCACAGGGACGCAGAGCACCGTAGGCATGAGGCAGAGGAGACATGCTGTCTTCTTGCCAAGGCCAACAGAGTGGCTCAGGCCAAGCAAACCAATGTGTGGGAAGTGTTACTCAGGGAATGCAAGGAACGTGATGAGGCGGCACGTCTCAAAAGAGAAAAGGCACAGGCCACATGTGTCCAGGAAAGGGCGCAGAAGGCGCATCAGATTAGGCCGGTCACACCAAAGAAGGCAGTGGAGGTCAAGCCTTCGACACCGGCAGTTATAACACCAGGTGGGACAACAAAGGTCTCTAGTTTCAAGTACACGGCCGACGAGTTGGTTGGCAGGTTCATCCCAAAAGCCAGTTGGGACAACAAATGAAAATTAGCGGTGGCGCTATACAAACAGGTGTACACCAAGTATGACGAAATGATCAACCAGCTGGAGAATATGCTGGGTGTTCACATTGAGTTGGGCGATCAGCAGAAGTCGCTCTACAATAGGGTTCATATGCAGAGATGCAACAAATGGATCCGTGATGAGAAGTCGAAGTGGTCCCAGTCCACTTTCATCAACCTGAAGAAAGTTGGAGGACAAGGATTCAACAATGACCAGAACCTGGTGTTTGAAATCGAGTTGGATTTCCAGGTTCTGGCAAGCTATGTCAGATGTGCATTTGATTGCACACAACGCGATTTGGTATTGGTGGGCCGTCATTGGCATTTGTCACAAAAAGCCATGAACAGGTTAGTCCATGCACTCAACGGAAACATAAAGAACTCGGCGCATTATCTACGAGTTCAGCGATATGACCCGTTGAGAATGACGAAGCTGCGCAACATGGCACTGCCGCCAACACCAAACGAGTACGAAGGAGAAGGAGTCCTTGACGGATCCGTCGGGCTCAGTCTAACCATGTTTCTGAGGGAAATGGGAGAGGAGTCGCTGAAGGAGCAGTGCACTCACACGAGAGAGTGGAGGAAGACAGTCGAAACGGTCTTTCCTGGTCCAGCAAAAACCAAGGCGGATTTTGCGAAAACAAAACAAACCACAAGGATGTCAGTTAAAATCCCTAAGCACATGATTCATGGGTGGTGTTACCTACAATTATTCAAGAGGGAATTTTGGGACAAATTCGAATGGCCCAAATACCCCACCCTATACGACATTTCCACTTGGGAAATCGAGATGAGGGATGAGACAACATGGTTCAAATTACTGGATGGACCAGAACAAGGAATCTTCCATGTAGTCCTGGCACAACCTGAGGAGGTTGACAATGTAGACACATACTCATGGAAGGATATTGACGAACTGACCCACTGGAGTGTGGGTGCAGGATGGAGAACAGTGCGCTTAGGCACAGAACCAGAAGAACAAGTGGTGTACCCTCAGAGAATATTACAAGATGTAACAAACATCAACGTTCAAAGGAGGTCACCAATAGAGCGGGTGTGGGGTGAACATGAGTTCAGCATCAGGTGGCTGGATGATGTTCCCCAATATGAGATCAATGTAGAAGACTGGGTCAGTCATGTACAACAGTGGGACGGTTATGCACTCCTGCAGCGAGGACACATGAATGTATCACCAACAACACTGGGATACTGTTACTTGTGGATGTTCAAACCACAGTACTGGTCAAGCTTTGCATGGAAAGCCAACCCTTCATGGGTAGAGATATCTCTCTACGAGAAGGACATGCGAAATGAAGAAATCCATGTGACGGTGTCCTATGACCGATGGCAACAGATCTACCACGTAGAAAGAGACGAGGAATGGGGTTCCCCAGCACGAGAGATATGGAAATGGTTTGGACCCGACCATCGTCGAGTAGGATTCACGGTCACTGATGCGTTCATGTCCGCAATCCTTATGTTGGTAACCATGTATATAGCAGTATTTGGGACAATGGCAGAAAATGTGACTTGGGAAGGACAATCAGAGAATGATTGCAGAAACCAAGTCTGACCATTCGCAGAAGGGATTGGCACCATCACAGAGACATTATTCCGACCACCTAGGGAGGAGACTGCCCCAACAGTCAAGTTGGACATGCCCGACCATTACGAAGGACAGCCAGAGTTAATTGCCAATTGGCTAAGAAGTATGGCAATTTATTTCCACTTAATGAAGCAAAGGACGGTTTCGTGGCAGGTGACAATGTCCCTACAGCGCATTCGAGGCGGTTCAGCCAACCGTGCAGGGAACTGGGCAGGAGTCAAGCTCCAACAAATACTGGAGAATGCATTGGAGCAAGAAGAGTGGATGGCATTGGGAACCTGGAGAGCAGGGACCACCCTAACACAAGAACAACATGGAATAGTGTCGTTACTAGATGGAGTAGAAAACATCGAGCAAACGGCGTTCATACACAAGCCACCTTTTACAAGCTGGCAGGAATTTGACACAGAAGCACAAGAGTTCTTCCTGACAATGGAAACCCAGGATGATGCAATTCGCAAAATCCAGGGATTGCAGCAGGGAAAGCGCAATGTCGAGGATTACATTGTCGATTTCAGAGGATTAGCCCAACTCACAGGCTATAACAAGATTGCACTCATTGCGCAATTCAGGAGGGGATTACATCCACAGCTCGGGCTGCGGATCGTTGAAACAGGAGCGCCAGGAGATGGAACCAGGACAGGGGATCTGGAGAAGTGGTACACGAAGGCGATGGAGTTGAATAAGGCTTGGTGGGATGCCAAGAAATTCTATAACGTGAATCCAGGGCAAGGGTCGCACCAACCCCCAGTATCGACAACGAGGACACAGGTACCCATAACAGGGTTTCACCAACACCTGCGACTCGGACTGGTGGAACAACGCAAGGCCCACCACCAGCAGCAGCTACGATGTCAAGTGCCAGGGACCCCAATGCCATGGATGTAGATAGAAAGAAGAGCACAATCGTGTGCTACAATTGTGGGAAGATGGGACATATCAGCCGGGAGTGCAAAAGTCCCAAGAACTGGAAAGGAAAAACCTGGGTACGGGAGATAGGGTGGAAGGAGTGGCTAGACAATGCCACTGAAGATGACAAGAAGGCCATTAGTGAGGCCTTGGGTTTTTGAAGCGGCCAACTGGAAATCATTCCGACCAGAAGGCCTGTAGTTCTAGTTTGAAACTATGTAATAATAGCCATGCAATTCAAACTTCTAAGTTAAACTGCATTGACTACGAATTAAGGACAACCAAAATAAGGAATGAGCCCGTTATAACGGGAAAAGATCACTTGAAGCCCTGGCAGACTCCATGGATGGTAAGGCGCATATGGGAACGACCCATGGCCCAAGCCCTTCAATCTCTTTGATCCTGGAGTCATGACTCCAGGATGGAGGAGGTAACGGAAGATCTGATACGGGGGCTGAATAGTGCGACAGAGGCACAAGCGGCCTGGTACTTGAACCACTTAAGGAATAAACCTAAGCAGGTGATAGGAACCGGGAAACGACAATTAAACGTACCCATGACAGTTACTGATATCACAATGGGACAGTCCATTCCGATATCAGCTTTGTTGGACTTGGGGTGCACGGGTTTGTGCGTTAACCGGAATTTTGTGAAGAGGAATAATCTCAACACGAGAAAACTCCCTCATCCGATTCCTGTATACAATGCTGATGGTTCGGAAAATGTTGATGGGTGTTTATCAGAAATGGTGCAGTTGAAGGTAAAAATCAACACACATGAAGAAACTTGGGAGTTCAGTGTCTCAAACCTTGGAAAAATGGATCTGTTCCTAGGGCATGACTGGTTAAAATTTCACAACCCGGATGTAGATTGGAGTAAGAACACACTCTGATTCAGTCATTGTCCAGGTACATGCTACCCAGATTCGGAAGCCCAGGAGCCTGAGGACGAAGACACTGAGGAGGAGCAAGAAATAGGTGGCGTGCATTGGGAAGAAGGAGATTGACTATTAGTGGTACAAGGGAAGACGTGGACTTGGAATGGATCAGGGCTTATGAATCCACGGCGACCAAAATCGCCGCCGAGAATAAAGTTACCCAGACTTTAGAGGAGGTCGTACCTGAACATTATTTAGGTTACCAGAAGGTATTCAAGAAACAGACCTTTGACGAATTACCACCACGTCGACCCTGGGATCACGCAATCGAATTAGTACCAGGTGCTAAAATGCTGGATTGCAAGATTTACCCCTTAAGTCGTATGGAACAGGAGGAGCTTGAGAAGTTCCTCAAGGATAATCTAGAGACAGGCCGCATCCAGTCAAGTAAATTGGCGATGGCATCACCATTCTTCTTTGTTAAGAAAAAAGATGGTTCACTTCGTCTGGTACAGGATTATTGCAAGCTTAATGAGATGATCATTAAGAATTGGTATCCATTACCACTCATCTCCGAGCTTGTCGATAAACTGTCACATGCAAAGGTCTTCTCGGAGATGGACATCCGGTGGGGATATAACAATGTTTGTATCAAAGATGGTGATGAGCACAAGGCCGCCTTCCGAACAAATCATGGTCTCTTTGAACCCTTGGTCATGTTCTTTGGCCTCACCAACTCCCCAGCCACATTCCAGACTATGATGAACGACATCTTCCGAGAAGAAATTGCTGAAGGGTGGGTAGTGATTTACATGGACGATATCCTGGTATTCTCCAAGGATCGGAAAAGTCATATCATTCATGTTAATCAGATCCTGGCAAAATTACAGCAGCATAAGCTCTCGCTCAAGCCAGAAAAGTGTTGGTTTGATAAATCCACCATTGAATTTCTGGGACTAATCATCTCCCATGATTCAATCAGTATGGATAAGGCTAAGGTCAAAGCCATTGTGGATTGGCCCGTCCCTACCTGCAAGAAACATGTTCAACAGTTCCTTGGATTTGTCAACTTTTACCGACGCTTTGTGAAGGGGTTTGTGTCTATCTCCAAACCACTAACCCTCCTTACGGGCACCATGGAGTGGCAGTGGACTTCTGACCAGCAGCATGCCTTTGAGGGCCTGAAATCATGCATTGCGGAAGAGGTGGTGTTAGCCATCCTGGCGGATGAGGGCCAGTTCTGCATCGAGACGGATGCGTCTGACTTTGCCATTGGTGGCATCCTCTCACAGCAACAGAAGGATGGCCTATGGCGACCCGTCGCTTTCATCTCCAAATCTCTTAATCCAGCAGAGCGCAATTATGAGATTTATGACAAAGAGATGTTGGCAGTTATGCATGCCTTTTATGAGTGGTCTCATTACCTGAAGGGCACGGTCGTTCTGGTTGAGGTTCTGACAGATCATCAGAATCTCACTTATTTCCTGAAGCCTCAGAACATCAATTGCCATCAGGTGCATTGGATCTTGGATTTGCAAGAGTTCAATTTTGTGATTAAGCATCACTCGGGCAAGTCCAACAGTAAGGTGGACCTTCTGTCCCGGAGGACAGACCATAAGGGGGAGGAGATTGACAATGAAGGCATCATTCTCCTGAAGGAGGATCTTTTTGTTCGTTTATATGATGACAACGATGCGTTGACAGAGTTGGAAGAGAAGATTGCCAAAATTAATAAGCGGCAGTGGGAGTCACAGGTAGTGGAGGGATTCAAGAATAAGGATCCTGACTTCAAATTAGAATGAGGGATCATGACGTGGAAGGGTTGAATCTACATCCCAGTCAACCAGAGGGTGCGAGAATCTATTCTCAACATCCATCACGAGTGGGGACATTATGGGATCGACAAAACTTTGGAGGTCATCACATGGAACTACTGGTGGCCACGAATGGCTAGGGACGTCAAGCTCTATGTTACAGGGTGTAGAACATGCCAAACCGTTAAACCAGACAGAACAAAGAGGGCAGCACCACTATGACCCAATAGCGTACCTGGTCAACTGTGGCAGGACGTGTCAATAGATCTGATGGGACCATTTCCGGAATTGCAAGGTTTTGACATGATCATGGTGGTAGTGGATTGTTTTACCAAGAAAGCGTATTTCTTGCCAATGAATTCCACAATAACATCGTTAGGAGTGGCCAGGCTTTTCCGTGACAATGTGTTTAGAGACCATGGATTACCTTGGAAGGTCATCAGCAACAGGGGATCTCAATTTGTCTCTCAATTTATGAAGGAACTATTCCAGTTGCTGGACATTGAAGGAAATCCCTCCACGGCATATCACCCACAGACCAATGGTCAGACAGAACGGGTCAACCAGGAAGTGCACGAGTTTCTCGCAATGTACACAAATGACAAACAGGATGATTGGAGCGAGCATTTGGCACTTGCCCAGTTTTGTCACAACGACAGAGAAAACTTGGCCACAGGTTTCACCCCGTTCTATTTGAACAATGGGAAACACCCAAGGAAGTGGAGCGACCCCAAATTGACCACCAAGGTGGCAAATGTGGAGAAGTTCGTGTATAATGCACACGAAGCATGTGATGTAGCAGCGGATAATCTGGAGAAAGCGGCCAAACACATGGCAAAACAGTATGACAAAGGGAAACGACCTGCTAGAGAGTACCAGGTGGGTAACAAGGTCTATGTCAATGCCGAACATCTTCCCCATGTACGGGCATCCAAGAAGCTTGACGGCAAGTTCTATGGACCGTACAAGGTATTAGAGAAGATTGGTTCTGCTGCATACCGGTTGGATCTCCCCAAGTCGTGGAAGGTATATAACATTTTCAACAAAGTACTGTTGAAACCGTACGTACCGCTGGCTTTCCCAGAACAGAAGCAGAAGGATGAAGAATTGAACACGAAGAGAGCAGAGGAGGAAGCAAAGGTACAGGGTGAAGAGTATGAGGTTGAGGAGGTTTTGGACAGTCATGTGCAAGGACGAGGTATTCAGTACCTTGTCAAATGGAAAGGCTTCCCCATTGAAGAGTCTACCTGGGAACCAGTTAAGAATTTGGAGAATGCAGGAGAAGCAATTCAGGAGTTTCATCAGAAACACCCCAACGCTCCTGCCTCTAGAAGGTTGCCACAGGATGCCTTTCAACAGTATCAAAACCACACCAGTATACACGTCTCAAAGCAGTTGTTTGGTTGGGAGGATGGCAAGTTCGAACGTGACTATCGGGAATGGTGAGAGCAGAAATAGCGTAAGTGGAAGGGTGATCACGCTGCACTTTACGCTCTCCCGGATGATGACCCCAACATGGTTCATGTGGAACCGAACCCTTAGGAGGGGGGTAATGTTACAATTCGACGGTTTTATGTCACAACAGGTGACATGCGTGACGGACAGGTGCCCATGGTAGCGCCCTAGCTTACATCAGTAGGGCATGTGGTTGAGGGGAGGCGGACATGAGGAGACCATGCGCCGAGGGGTATATAGTTGTAGTAGGAGTCTGAGAACCCCCAGGCTCTTGATAGTCACTGTCGTAGACAGCACTACAGAGTTTCTTTCTTTCCCTCCTCTTGTTCCTCTGGTTGTGCGGCTTGGTCTACCAACCTCGTAACAAAATGCTTGCAACTGAGTGGGTATTCCAGTAAGGCCAGATGTTCCTATGTCCATGCAGAATTTCCTAATGTATTCTGGGACTGAAACACTGTTTCCAACTCTTAATTTGGATAGATTATTTAGGGCTCAAAGGGTGCTGTTAACTTCTCCCCAGTCATTGATGAAACATGTTTCAAAGGCCTCATAGTTGTTCCATTTGAACATGGCTGTGGCTCTGTCTTTGTTGTCATTTAACTTGCCTTGGATAATGGTTTTCCAATTGTCTAATTCTAGTCCCATGCATGCAAGTGCATATCTGACTTTCTTTTCATCCTTTTCTTCATAGTTCTGTTCATTGAGGGTAAAGTAGTCCTTGAGTTGTCCTAGAAACAATCTTGCTTCAATTTGTTTTCCTGTAAAAGGTTGTATAGGCTGCGGTTTGATATCTCCTTCAGGGCTAGCACTGTTTTCAGATGCCATTCTTGGTTCAGGAGTGGTTGGTTTCGGTTTTGGTGATGGGGGCAGTTCTGGAGTAGGGGTTTTACTTGGGGTTTTCTGTTTCAGAGATGGGGATGGTCCCTGTTTCAAGTAATTGGTATCAAATGGATTTTCCTCAAGCTTGGCTTGTTCAATTCGTTGTACTTCCTCCCACTCTGCTAAAAGACTAGCTGTAACTCCATATTGGTTGCTAGTTCCAAAGATTCTCCTGTAAAGAGTTCTTCCTAATTTGTCTTCTGGTTCTGTGACAAGGTAGAGCAATTCTCCTTGTACTTCACTACCCCAGTCTAGGTAGATTTGATTGGGTAGATCATGTTCAAAGGCTCCTGAGTAAAAGGTTCCTGAAAAGTATCTGTCTGGGACTGGTTTGTTTTGTTTCTTTCCTTCTGTAACAAAGTACCAGGTTTGTTGGTAGAGAAAAACTTCTTGTCATCCAAGATAGTATTTCCCCTTATAGGTGATGGATCCATTTGGGGGTCATTCCTGAGAGCTGCAGGTCTCAATGGTGTCAGCTAGGGATGATACCCTGAGCTGGTCCTGAGTTCCAACTTATGTTATGGTTGATCTCCACAACATTGTTCAACATCCAAGTCTACAGTGGCAAACAGAGTCTTGGTCTGTTCCCAACCTACTGGACAAGGGTTCTAGGCACTGAGTCTAACAATGACGAAGGCTAGAATGAGAGTGAGGAGAGCAGTTGAGGTGACAAGCAAAGAGAGCATTCAAGTCATAGATATGATTTGACTAAGTTGGAACTAAAGAATTATGGTACATGCAAGGGGTTTATATATGTTTAGAGAACAAAAGAGACTAAAGGAGAAAGGACATAGCTATCTAGAAAAGGGAAGATGAAGGCGGCTATGAAAAGGAGATAATGTCCAAAGCATAACTAGGGGTTTGTAACAAGTAACTGTAGTCCATTAACAAAGGGAAAGAGAATTGTAACAGCCTGTCTCCACTGGCAATCTAGTTTGACTGCATGTTGGTACCACCCATCAATTGTTTCAGGTACTTTGTCAGCCTCCATTATCCTTTTACAGAGACTGGTATTCAAACTTCATTTTGTTACAGTCAATGTCCACAATGTCATTCAGCATCCAAGTCTTCAGTGACAAACAGAGTCTAGGTCTGTTCCCAATCACTGGACAAGGGTTCTAGGCACTAAGTCTGACGATGACGAAGGCTAGTGAGAGAGCAAGGAGAGCAGTTGAGGCGACAAGCAAAAGAGCATTCAAGTTATGGATGAGATTCGACTAAGTTGGAACTAAAGAACTACAGTACATGAGAGGGGTTTATATATGTCAAGAGAACAATAGAAACTAGAGGGGAAAGAGCATAGCTATCTAAGAAAGGAAAGGTGAAGGTAGCTATAAAAAGAGATAATGTCCAAGTGTAACTATGGGTTTGTAACAAGTAAATGTAGTACATTCAACAAAGGGAAAAGAGAACTGTAACATTACCCCCTTTGTATGCGAGAAGTCACCAACTTCTACCAGCCAGAGGTTGTCCAGCTGTGATCCGTCCTAGACTTGGCCCATTTGACAGCATTGTCTAGTTCTTTTGTCAATGTTTCCACCTTCCACTTGAGAGCTTCAGCATCTCGGTGCAAATTTTGTGCATTCCAGAGGAAGGAGTCACGTCCCTTGTAGGTCATCTCATGTGGGTCAATAGTGAGGGTGAGGGCGGCGAGGTTGTTGGTGGCAGAGGAAAGATTGGTGATGGAACATGTGGCAGCAGCGAAGGCATCAGCAATGATGGAGAGTGTAGTGTTCCTTTTAATGAATTGGGCAAAGTGGGGAAGGTGGTGGTTGTCAGGGTGTATCTGGGGAAGGAGATTGGCCAGGTGGATGTGGAGGTCATTGTCCTCAAAGTGGACGATGGTGGTATTTTCTATAAAGACCTTGAGCAGGAGGTCTGGGATGGCAACAAAGGGCAAGAGGGTGGCAACAGCCTCATCAATGCACCAGTGAGTGCAGGAGATGAGGACAAGGACAAAAAGGTAGGCAGCGATGGGGAAGAGGGTGAACATTGTATCAAATGTGAGTAGGATGATTGTCGATACTGGGTGGTCTGTTCTTTTTATAAGTCTTCATCAAGATCTGGATCTAGGTCCAAATCGTCCACTTCTAGTTGATTCAAGATGTCAGGGTTTGTGAGAAGCTTGTGATCTTCCCTGACAAACATTTCCAATGCCATGAACTTATAGGTGTTAAGGTCAGTGACAGGTGTAAAAAGGAGTCTCCTGATCTGTCTGACAATGTTGAGTACTATGTTCTTTTGTTTGTCAAGCAGGTAGCGGAGATTGTCAGTATGATCTTTTATGGATAGGATTGGTCTTCCTGGGAGTGTGATTCCTTTGTGTAATAACCAGATCTGTGCACCAATTTCTTGTGCTCTTTTAGAGATTTTGTCGAGTTCTTCATATTCTTCTGGGCATAGGAGTCTGCCATCATCGGTTTTCTTTATCACAAGATTCTGGTAGATTGGTGGGTCTGTACTATAGGATAATAGATCATTGACTGAGAATCGTAGTTGATAGAATCCAGGGAGGTATTGTTGTACTGCACAGCAGGGGATCTCTGTCGTTCCTGATGAGTTCTTCTGATGATCATGATTAAGTCAGGGAATGTGGTAATACTGTGTGACTAATGCCACATTTCGAGTGGGTTTTCCTGATAGATTTGGTGCTTTAGGGGCATGTCAGATGGGGAGGTATTGTATGCAGGTATAGATGGTTTTTTCTTTAAGAGCTATAGTGTATTGAGAGAGTGTTGAACAATTTTGTTTTGTATAATGATAGTTTTGTTTCAAGACATGGCGGTTTCTGTATCGAGTCATGGTTCAGAGGTGTCGACATTGTTGGTATTCTGATAGGATATCAGTGGCGTTTGTAAGATTGTGAGTGGGTTCCCAAGAATTATCATTCAATCTGTAGCCTTTCTATTTAACTAGGTAATGGTAGCCTGCGCCTCGCTTCCTGTGGGCTAGAATTGCTTCTACCTCGAATTCTTCTTGTCCATTTACAAGATCAGGGGGCGGCTTCACATAGTTCGGGCCATGCACAGTCATTTCCTTATACAGGGTAAGGAGTGACGTATGAAACACAGGGTGAATGCACCATTGTTTCTGGAGCCTTAATTTGTATGTCACTGGTCCCATTACTTGTTTGATTTCAAAGGGTCCTTCTCGTTTTGGTGCTAGCTTTCTGGACTGATATGGTATGTGGAGGTTCCTGTTTTCAAGCCATACTTTGGTGCCTTTTTCGAATCGTACTGCTTTGTCTTTACGTCATCTAGCTACTAGTTGTCTTGCTAGTTTGTGTGCTGCTAGTGCTTCTTCTCTTGCTTTTCTTAGGAACTGAAGGCGCTCTTCAGCTGCTGGTGTGGTCATTTGAGCCATAGCTGTGGGAAGTGCGACAGGGTCCGTCCCATACATTAGTCTGAATGGGGAAGTTTTGATTGTGTCATGATGTCAGTTATTGTGAGCAAATTCAGCTATTGGGAGAAGCAATTTCCATAGATGTGGTTCATTGGAGCAGAACATCCGGAGATAGACTTCTAGTTCCTGGTTGACTCGTTCTGTTTCTCCGTCAGTCTGGGGGTGATAGGCTGTGCTCATTCTATGGTTGATTCCTAATACTTTTCTCATTTCCTGAAATACTTTTGCAGAGAACTGTGGTCCTCAATCTGAGATTAAAATGTCAGGTAGGCCAAATTGTTTGAAGATTTCTGAGACATAAAGTTCTGCGATTCCTAGAGCGTCAATTGTCTTCTTGCAAGGTGTGAAAATTACCCCCTTTGTAAGACCATGGTCCACTGTGACCAGGATCGAGTCAAAGCCATCAGAAAGGGGTAGATTGGTGATGAAATCAAGGGTCACTTGTTGGAATGGCCAGGTCGCCTTTGACAGAATCGGGTGAAGGGCTGGTACATTTGGGTGAGTGTTAATCTTCATTTGTTGACAGAGGGCACATCCCTCAATCCACTCCCTGATGTGTTTGAACATTCCAGGCCACCAGTAATCACGTTTAAGGAGTTCAAGAGTCTTTAATTGTCCAGGGTGACCTGATGATTGTGCTTCATGTGTTTCTTTGATTAATTTGGTTCGTAATCCATCCTGATCAGGGATGTAGGTTTTGCCAAGATAATGAACAATGCCGTTTGTATAAGACCAGTCTTGTATATTTGATTTGATTGGTGGGGTGCAATGTGTGGTGATCACCTTGATTAGAATACGTCCAAAATCATCTTTTGACATTGCTTTTTGAATATCTGTGACTAGATCTTCCGCAATAAGTCGAATAAAACAGTCCTCAGGCAAGACTATAATGTCATTCTGTAATTCACTGTTTCCCATATGATCAGGACATCAAGATAAGGCATCTGCCTCAAACATCTTTGTGCCAGGGACGTGCTCAATGCATAGGTCAAATTCTGACAACAAGGATGACCATCTAGCTTGTCTAGGCATTAAGCATTGGGCAGTTCGATAGTAGGACAAATTCTTGTGGTCACAATGAACTATGGTGGTATGGGGAGATCCATGTAGCAGATGTTGCCAGGTCATCAATCCCTTAATGATTTCCAAGAGTTCTCGATCATAGATCTGGTAATTCTGCTCCATTTGTGTTAGTGCATGTGAAATAAATCCGCAAGGGTGTAGAGATCCTGTTTCGTCTGCTTGTTTCAGGACTGCTCCTATCGCTTTATTTGATGCATCAGTCTGAAGGATAAAGGGTCGAGTTGGATCTGGCATTAATAACACTGGCATGGATGCAAATCATTTCTTTAGAATCTCAAAAGCATTGTTCCATTCAGTGGTCCAGTCAAATGGTTCAGTTTTCTTAGTGAGGTCAGTAAGTGGTTTAGCAATGGCAGCAAAATTCCCAATGAAGTGTCAATAGAAGTTTCTGAATTCGAGGAATGATTGGACTTGTTTGACTGTGGTAGGGACCGGCCAATCAGCGATTCCTGCTAATTTTATTGGGTCCATCTGAATGCGTCCAGGGGTGATGATCATCCCTAGGAACTCAACTTCCTGTGTGGCAAACTTGCACTTTTCTAGTTTCAGGAATAGATCATTGTCTTGTAATTGTTGTAAGACTCATCTTGTCCATTCTTCCAGTTGTTCCAGTGTCTCTGTGCAGATTAACATATTGTCCATATAGATGATTAACCATCCTTTGTTGATCATGTCCCTGAAGTATTCATTCATCATAGTCTGAAAGGTTGATGGTGAATTGCATAACCCAAAGAACATAACTGTTGGTTCATAGAGCCCTCGATTGGTAACAAAGGCTGCTTTCCATTTGTCTCCCTTCTTGATGCGAACATTGTTGTATCCCCATCAAAGATCTAGTTTGGTAAAGTACTTGGCACCTTGCAGTTTAGTCATAAGATCAGAGACAAGGGGAAGGGGATATGCATTTTTGACAGTCCATTTGTTCAGATATCAGTAATCTTGACAGGGGCAGAGTGTCCCACTTTCCTTTTTTGCTACAAAGAAGAATGGTGATGCCTGTGGTGATGTAAATGGTTTAATATATCCTTTCTTGAGCTGTTCATCAATCCATTTGTCTAACAGTCCTTGTTCTTTGACAGATAGAGGATAAAGTTTACTAGCTTTCGGGACAAAACCCTCCTTTGTGTTGATTGTGTGATCCCATGGTCTACTAGATGGAAAATGTTCTGATGCCTTCTTGTCAAAGATGGTGTGCCACTGCTCATATTCTGTTGGTAGAGTGGTAGATGGTTCGTCCTTCTTTAGCCTGTGTTCTAGTTCCTGTGATGCCAATGTTTTTACTCTGATCCAATAGTCATCTTCGCCCCATTGCTGAGAGTCGAGGGCCAGCTGCCAGATTGCTTTTGGCAATGTGTCTAGATCTCCAATCTTTAGAGATTTCTCTCGCCAATTGATAATTGGGTTATTCTCCTCTAACCAAGGTATTCCTAAGATCATTTGTTGATCACCTAGCTTAGTGATCCAGAACCAATTGATAAATTGCTGTCCTTCAATCATGTAGCATATCTTGGTTCAATGCATGATCATTCCTTTCGCATTTACTGTTCCATCTGCGTTTCTGACTTTAATTGGTTTCTTAAGTCGTTCTTTCCTGAGCTCCTTCACTGCTCCTTCATCTACAAAGTTTCCTTCTGCTCCACAATAAATTAGGGCAGATGTTCCAGCAGGTAAATCAGTTGATTTGATAGTTAACAAAATGCGCTTGTCATTGTTGGATAATACTGTTACAGAATCAAGTGCTAACTGTTCAGATCTCAACAATAAGGAAGGGCCAACCGCTGAGTGACACTTCCTAACTAAAAACCCTCGTTTTTGAATTCGTTTAAGAGGGCATTCTTCTCTTCAGTAGACATTGCTGAAAATATGGCTCTAATTTTCTTTGCTGGTTCGTCTTCTTCCTTCTGTTGTTCCTCAGTGACAGAATGGACAGCTTTATTCTGGTAAGAAGACCTGGATGAAGATGCATCATTGCGTTTTGGGCAATTCCTGGAGATGTGTCCCTGTGTTCCACATCTGAAACACTTGCCAGTCTTTCAGTATTCCTCCTTTTTGATCATCTGTCAATCAGCCAGGAGTTGTGGTATTTATAGCTCTGATTGTTCCAGATTGATTATTGTTTCAATTGAAACACTTCTCCTGTTCCCTTGTCCTGTCATATCCCAGGTGTTATGGTGATTTTCAGCCTTGTCATAGGCTTCTTGCATCGTTTTGATCTTCCTCTGGTCTTGTAAGATTGTCCTAGCAAGTTCTAAGGGTAATCCTTTGACAAATGCCTGCAACTGAGCAGGTATTCCTGTGAGCCCAGAGGTTCCTATGTCCATGTGAAATTTCCTAATGTATTCTGGTACTGAAACGCCATTTCCAACTCTTAATTTGGATAGATTGTTCAGGGCTCAAAGGGCGCTGTTGACTTCTCCCCAGTCATTGATGAAACGTGTTTCAAATGCTTCATAGTTGTTCCATTTGAACGTGGCTGTGGTACTGCCTCTGTTATCGTTCAATTCTCCTCGGATAATGGTTTTCCAGTCGTCTAATTCTGGTCCCATGCATGCAAGCGCATATCTGACTTTCTTTTTGTCTTTTCCTTCATAGTTCTGTTTGTTGAGGGTAAAGTAATCCTCAAGTTGTCCTAAAAATGACCTTGCTTCGATTCTTTTGCCTGTAAAAGGTTGTATAGGCTGTGGTTTGATATCCCCTTTAGAGCTAGCACTGGTTTCAGATGCCATTCTTGGTTCAGGAGTAGTTGGTGGTTCGGGGTTGATCAGTGGTCCAGGGGTTGGTGTTCTGGTGATTGGTTTTGGTTCTGGAGTAGGAGTTCTACTCAGGGTCTTTGGTTTCAGAGATGGGGGTGGTCCTTGTTTCAAGTAATCTGTGTCAAATGGATTTTCCTCAAGCTTGGCTTATTCAATTTGTAGTAATTCCTCCCACTCTGCTAAAAGGCTAGCTGTGATTCCATGTCAGTCACTGTCTCTAAAGAAATCTCTATAGAGGGTCCTTCCTGGGTCGTTTTCTGGTTCTCAGACAAGGTAGAGTGGTTCTCCCTGTACTTCACTACCCCAGTCTAGGTAGATTTGATCGGGTAAATCGAATTCAAAGGCTCCTAAGTAGAAGTCTCCTGAGAAATATCTGTCTGGGACTGGTTTGTTTCGTTTCCGTCCTTCTGTAACAAAATACCAGGTTTGTTGGTAGAGAAAAACTTCTTGTTGTCCAAGGTAGTATTTCCCCTTATAGGTGATGGATCCATTTGGGGGTCGTTCCTGAGAGTTGCGGGTTTCAATGGTGTTGGCTAGGGGTGATACCCTGAGCTGGTCCTGAGTTCCAACTTATGTTACAGTCAATGTCCACAACGTTGTTCAGCATCCAAGTCTTCAGTGACAAACAGAGTCTAGGTCTGTTTCCAATCACTGGACAAGGGTTCTAGGCACTAAGTCTGACGATGACGAAGGCTAGTGAGAGAGCGAGGAGAGCGGTTGAGGCGACAAGCAAAAGAGCATTCAAATTTTGGATAAGATTCAACTAAGTTGGAACTAAAGAACTATGGTACATGAGAGGGGTTTATATATGTCAAGAGAACAATAGAAACTAAAGGGGAAAGAGCATAGCTATCTAAGAAAGGAAAGGTGAAGGTAGCTATAAAAAGAGATAACATCCAAGTGTAACTATGGGTTTGTAACAAGTAAATGTAGTCTGTTCAACAAAGGGAAAAGAGAACTGTAACACATTTAAACTCTTCAATAAGAGCCCTTCCCAAGTATCCAGTGCCTCATGATACCTTTTCAACTTTTGTATGTGTTCCTCACACGTGCTGGACCCTTGCATCATGGTCCTCATCTCTGAGATCTTGGATGATTGCTCATCCATATCTCTGAAATCTCTCCCGTCATTGGCCATCTGCTCCAGAAGATTGTCCTTCCAATCTGCAGCAAAGCCCTCTGTCATGTATGAGATGATCAATAAGATCCATTCCTCCTCATTGGATTCCAGGATTTTTAATTGGATGTAAAGTTGGCAAGCATTGATGAAGTTAGTAACTTCCAACATTTTTCTGGAGAAAACCGGAGGTTTGGCTACATCTATTCTAGATGATTCACCATTTCCAGTTCTGGGGATATTGAATACTGTTCCTGGTGGTATGTTAACAACATTTGCAGGGGGAGGAGTGTGTGCTGCTGCTGCCACAGCAGCTTGCACAGCATTTGCTTGTAGCTGTGTTAGCTGAGTTTGTAGGGTTTGGATAGTTGTGGCCTGTGCATTGAGGAGATTCAGCAGTTCTCCTGATGTCATTTCTTGGGGTGCCGCCATACTGTGATAGTTTGGCAGTGGCAATGTAGGTGATGGTGTAAGCAGGGGGGAGGTGATGAAAAAGGTGGTGTGGGTTCTCTGATGAAATCTGTGTCAGAGTTGAATAGTAGGTTCGGATTTAGGGTTGCTGGGTTGGGTAATAAGATGGGAAATGGTGCTGGTTCCCACTGGTGTTGTTCTTTTGTGATAGAGTTTGCTGATTGTGATGATGATGATGCAGTGGATTCCCCTTCTGATGAGGTAAATCCCACATCATTTGGATCAAGATTGCCTGTGACAGCATCCCAAAAGGTATTGTTGTTTGTATCTCCTATTTTGTACTTGTATGTAAGTGAGGGAGGTCTTGGCCTGCCACTTGCTTGGGGATGTATGTACAAAACATGCACTCAGGGTCTACAACCACCCCTGCAGTGCTACAATTTACAATACTGAGGGTCCAAATGGTTGTCCTGATACCACTACACCATATGGGTGCTGTTACAATATGGACTTTCTCTTTATTTTTCTCTATTTTATTCAGAGGCCTACAGACATATAATGAGACGTGAGCATATGACGAGGGACCCCTATCCAGATATGGCAGGAGGATTACATAACCAAGGGTGGCTATACAATCAAGGCCGTTAGGAGATATTGGGTGAAATGGCATTTGCAGGAAGGGGCTGGGAGTCTGGGTGGATCCGGACAGGTCTGGGAAATGGGTCTGGGTCTTGTTGCTGTGTGTGCATAGCCTTAGCGGCTGTGCAGACTGTGCACACAGACCAGCAACTTGGGTATATAAGGTGTGCATTCTGTAGGTAGGAGTCCTTAAGACTCTAGATTGTTTCTTTCTCATAGGTCACAGACTATTGTGTCTAAGTCTTGTCTCTAATCTATTCTCTTCTCCATGGAGCTTGTGATTGTGTGAGGATTAGTCCTAACATAATCTAGAGTCTTCCTCATCACACCCTTTGTCATTGGTCATAGCGCGGAGCACGCATTGCTCGTCATTGTGGACAGTGACCAAGAGGATCTTATCGATCAATACACTGTCTGACTCTGTACATGTTACAACACATGTCTACAGACAGCCTCAAGGAATCTAGGCGATAATGACTACAATAACAGATAGCCTTGCTTCACCATTGTAAAGTGACTATGGCCAATTGGCTACTGGCAACAAAACAGTACTAGATGAGAGCTTGGAGTGTGCTGTAGTCAATTGAGCAGGGTCTTGCAGGCACCAGCACTAGTATTGCGGAAAAAGGAGTGGAACTCCAGAAGACAATCCATTTGTGTGTCATGTATCAAGGAGATACAGTCTGAGAATACCAATAATGTATCAGATCTATTGATCTGAGCACAAGGAAATCTCAGTGAAGACCCGGGCACCACACATTTGGGTCATTTGGCAGAATTAAATCAAACATTTGAGTGTGGGTGCATTGTTGACCACATTGAACAGTGGTAGTATTAGGAAGTACTATTACAGAAGAACAGGTGACATCCCTCTACTTGAGGCATCTTATTGCAGACTAGGAAAAGATCAAACTATACTCAAAATGGCAGGGCTATTTCAATTTGTGTTGCCAAGGGCCAACATGACCCTTGTTCAGATTGGGAAAGTGTTCTCGATTGAATGGGCGCAGGAATGTGCAGTAGAGAAATCATCCAAACCAGTACAAGTCTGGACTGATAACCAGCAATGTGATGCTCATGTACAAGCATGGAAGCTCTGGACCAAGGAGCAGGGACATCTTCAATGGGAACAAAGACGTCAAGAAAAATTAGCAGCATGGCATGGTGAAGAGGCAGCCATCAGGGAACAGGAGGACACGTGGCAAGAATTGCTAGAAATACACCATGAACAATTACTACAAAAGCACCAGTTCAGGGAACTTGAGCAACAGATTGCCAGGGAAAGGAAAACCCTGGAAGATGTCCTAAACCAGTTAGAACCAGGGTCAGCCATGCAGGAGGTGTTATTCAATACACCCTCCAATATCAAATTATTATTGATCAGTTTCAATATTTACACACTGAAACATGATGGCCTGGTTTTGACAACAAAGGAGCAGAATAGGTTGATGCATGCTCTAAATGGGAATATCATGAACGCAGGATGGATCATGAGGAATGAAAGGTGGCTACAAAATGAGGAGCAACTCCAAGGAGAAAGATACAATTTGTATCTATCTGCATATATCCAATGGAGGCTGCCAAGAAACCATACACCACCTCACATTTCCCAATATGGGGAAGACAAAATTTTCACACCACCAGATCACAATTATTTCCTGTCAAAGTTAGGAGAGGATGTGGAGTTCACACAGCGCTGGGTCCAAGGGATCTCAAAAGGGAAACCAATGTTACCTGGGTCCTATACAACAGCAATCCCCAAACCAGCGCCATGGAAGGTAAATGGGTACTGCTACCTGTATCTGTTCAAAAAGGAATTTCATAATCAGTTCCATTGGCCAGAATGGCCTACATTGGAATGAATCCTTTCATGGGAGCTGGAACTTAGGGATTACTTGGTGGTCTTTGGGTCACAGGACAATGTTAAACTGGATAAATTCCATATACTAGAATGGGTGGAATTAAGTCTCAAAAAGGACAAGATTTATACTTGGAAAGATCAGGAGTGCCTTGAATGGCATGGGAAATTTAACAAGAAAGCCAGATTCAAAGGACAGGGAAAATCTAAGAAGCCCAGATCCAAATCACCCATGACAATATCCTCCTTTGTGCAAGGAGTATCAAAAAATCCATCAGTCAGATCTCTCCCTGAACTAGGACAAGTAACAGTCAAAAAATCCTACTCCCAGGCAGTCATAAGCACATTTGGACCTAGCAAGGCACTAACCAGAATGCAGGGAGCAGACTGGACATGGAACAGTGGATCGGTTGCAAATCCACTAGACTGGCTAAAAGAGGATCTCAATGCACCAAGTTCATCCAATACGGAAGCACAGAAAAGGGAAATTGACAATTGGAGACAAGAGATTAAAAAGGATATCTCTACTCCGTACCCTTATCCAAAGCCCCAATACAATAGGCACATGCTCCATCTGGATATTTCAGGGTTGTTTTTGATCAAAGCACAATATTGGGATGAGTACAATTGGCCTGCTTACCCCCAGATTCATGAAGTGATGTCCTGGGATCCAAACCTGTGAAATGAACGAATCAGGATCTCCATTCATCAAACTCATGGTTTAGAGCACTGCTATCATAATGACAAGCAGATGAATGGATACGATGGATAGGTGCATCTAGATCTGATGAATAGATCTGGCTCGGGGCATAAACAACTTGGAGCATTCTGGTTCACCAGTGATATGCTTGCCAATATGTATAATGCATTAGCAGGGTGGTGAACCACATGGGCAGAGGAGACAGAATTACCTGCTCCACAAGGTGCCACTCCAGCGCAGATAGCAGCCCAGGAAGATGCTATTCAGAGACAGCAGATTCAGTGTGAGGAGACCATCACTGCCATTGGACAGGTGGTCACAGGAATTGTTAACAAGTATCATCAGGCTAATCCAATTCTGCCACCTGCACCTCTTACTAAGGCCAAGATGCTAGACTATTACAAAGGAGATCCCCAAATGGTGGATGGATAGTTGCAGCAAATGAGAACATACTTCACACTGGCCAGAGAAATCCAACTAGACCAAAAGATCTTGATCTGTCTATACAGGATCAGAAAAGGGAAAGATAATCAAGCTGGTGATTGGGCAGGAGTCAAACTTAAAGCAGTACAGGATGCCCAGCAGGAATACCAGAATGAGATAGATGCATCTGGATGGCCAGCCAATCTATCACTGGTTGCTGCTGGAGAGGTATGTACCAGCAATTCCGGTTTCATGCGGGGACTTGAAAAAGATTGACGGCCCATTACCCATCGCACGGTTAGCTTGGGAAGAAAGTGACGCAGAAGCGAGCTACAAATGACCTGCTCTGAGTCATTGCGATCTTAAGTAATTGAAGACAGCCTGGGCGTGAGTCTCATGCATGTGAGTGATTTCGGAGTGTTGCCTTTTCGGGATGAAGGTGTTGTGGGTTGTGTACAACGACTGCCTCATTACAAAGTCTAATATCGTGGGTCAATTTGTGAAACTCGTGTCTATCGCGTTCATGTACATAATCACGTTTTCATGGCGCAATCTCTCATTCAGGCCAGATACTACTTATTCCTAACGAAAGCTTAACAGGATTACACCTTATCGGCGTTATCAACCTAGAAGCGGTTGCCGTTACCTATCCCCTGAACAATCGGAATAATCAGTGTTTTGCGACCGGGTCTCGTTGAAGGTGGTTTTGACGTCGTGTATGTGATAAGGAAATCGCCATATCAATTCCCGTGCATAGATACGAAAGTTCGGACAACCTTATTAATTTCGTTCTTGTCGCAAGTGAGATATTATCTGTTGATGGGAACATAGTTTTTATCTGTGCTCAATTGCAAGCGTCGAAATAGGATGACGACAATGGTATCCATTCACGCAGCATTACATCTATTTTTCATAACTTTTCGTACCTTAAATATATCATTTATTATCTCGCATTGTCACCATTTTCTCCGTTCATAGTCAGCCAATGTGTCCCTGACACACTCTTCCATCGTTTTGTATTTCAATCCGAGAATTCTTTTCTCTTTGCTTGTGTCCAAGGGAGGCATTTTGACCGCTTTTTTTGCGCCAGGGTTGCCTACAGGAAGTGCCTTGGAAGTACCAGGCACATGAGATGGAATCGGAGAGGGTGAAAGAGAGTTTGCTACGTCAACTGAGTGTGACATCCAAATCAGACCACCATCGAGGCTTTGTATCTCTGTCGAAAAACTTACCCCACTCTTGCATAGTATGTAATCCTTCTGCGACTCGTATTAAAATAGCACAAGTTCCTCAAAAGTGGGTGCAGCGCTTACCAGTACTGACAATAATCCTCTCTCCGGCAACCTCTACCGACAACAACTTGACCATGGCGAAAGATAGGTCGCGAACGTCGATCCAGGGCACGGCCATAGATACCAGTGCTTCATTAGGCTGACCTAAACTGTTAAAACCAACGACGTAGTCGTAAAACATCTTTGATGAATAATTCATTTCGTCAGGAGTGGATGCCACTCCGATATATGGCTGAAATAACTTGTCAATTATCACGTAGTCCGCAAAGTGCAGCTAATTACGCCAAAAACCTAAATATATGTCAGTAAAGTGGTGAAGAACTGGTGGTAGGAGGAACGTACAAGAGGAGGGAGCAAAACAGTCATATCCCAGCCAAGCTTGCTCTTGTTTTCGTTATAGAACGACCACGCAGCTTGGTATGGGTAAAGACGAGGATGACCTTACACCTTTGGTATTCACGTACTCTTTTCAGATATAACTTTCATCGCTCGATATATTGCAGCACCAGACGCATCCACTCCATTTTTCTCAAGTTCCTCGACGGATGCCTCGTTCCAATCATTTTCATTAAACGGGCGATCCACGTCGCTTCTAGTTATGGCATTGACAGATCCAACGAGGATCACGCGTTTCACGCTAGACCTGTGGAACGTAAATAAGTTTTCAAAAAAAATGAGCGTCACGCCGGGTAACATGTGTCGATGGTGAAAAGCAGAAGGGAAAAGTAAAATACTTACGTTCTCTGAGCACTTTTCAGTATTTCCAATGCACCCTTTACAATAGGATCGATCATTTCTTTCAGAAAGGATCATCTGTAAGTGTCCTCTTCACACGTCAACTACATCCTTCCGCATACCTTTAGGATCCTTACAGTTCGTGAACACTGGAGCAGCTATGTGATGAATCGCATCGACACCTTTGACAGCCTCATCAAACGCTCCTGCCTTTCATATCGCTTAACCCACTCCAGATACGCTTTAGCGGCAGTGACCTACCTTACAGAAGTCGTCGACAATAACCAACTGGAATCGCTTGCCATAGGATCTGAACTCGTCAAGCAGAAATGCACCCTTAGCCTCTGAGCGTACGGCACCACGAACGGCGTAGCCTTGTTCGAGGAGGGTTTTGATGACCCAAACGGCGATGAAACCGTTGGCGCCAGTGACAAGGACTTTGGAGCCAGGGTTAATGGTCGGCATGCTTGTAAGGTCTATGGGATAGTCGGTTATGATGCGCACAGTATGATGGGAGACAGTGACCTTTATATACTGAGCCATGGAGATTGCGCAATCGATGCATCTCTAACTGATATTCCCATAGTACCGTCGGCAACTGCGCATTGGTCGTTACGGCGCATCAGCGTCAAGATTAATAGTGGTCTGTATGTTGAATAAAAGGATGTCACACAATCGCTATCCGACAGGCGAGGGAAATTGAAGATTGGCCATAGATTGGGAGTCGAAAATTCGAACTACGGTCCGCATGACCGTGTAGTGTAACGGCTTCTTCCGATCATGATCTACACACGACGGAATTCAAACCCTACCCAGTGATAAAATTTGGAAACAGGGGACATGTTTGCAAGGCGCGCGTCTTTAGTATTTAAGAGCTGTTGGATGACATACTCGTACTAATATCTCATTGGAAGTACGATATACTCGTCCACAGCATTCCTAGCTAGAATGTCCTGAGCGACAAGAATTGAACTATAGCTACACTCAGGAGGAATTCAAATGCAACGCAGGGCGGTGGATTCGTGACGATTTTGTGGAGATTTCAGGGAGCGGTAGCAGCAAATTGATTGTGTTGGACGAGGCTCAGAAGGGCGCCGGCAAGGCGGGTGGTCGAACATCAGCACAATACACGTCACATTCAAACTACCCTATGTAATAGTTTACGGGTTTTTCAGCTTCCCAAATCCAACACCCAATACGGGATCAAAAACGGTGTATCTGCCCTTCATGACTCTGTCATAGCCTTAGTGAATACGAACCGGCCTAGATGGTTCAACGTTCAACATCTGAAACTTACACATTGCCAACTAACAAGTCAACCCCTGGCACTGATCCTATGAAATTTTTCCCCACGAGTACTCCAGTGCACATTAAAGTCCCATCAACGTAAGTAGTTTTTTTCTGGTCGGGGTGTTTAATGCTATACTCTTTTTTAACGAAATCCATGCTCCCGAGGATAGAATGTGCTCACTCTTTGCTTGAAACTGTCCATAGTTTTTTACCATTCCATCTGAAACTCACTTCAAATCTATGAGTGCAGGGAAATTGAGTTTCTCCGTTCTTGTGTTTTGGATAGATTTTTCTGTAGATCGAATCCACGAGCTGACTATCAGCAGCAATGAAACCAGCTCTGCTGTCAACGATGGTCCGAAGACCACTTTTCATCAAAGCACCATTGACGAATATATTCCCATCACTAATTGGCCAGGTGATAGTATGACTTTGGGCACCATGATCTAATTCATGATACTCGATTTCGCCTTCAACCAAATCTAGCTTGATGCCGCCAATGTGAAGCTCAAGAAGGTTAGTTGAAAGGTGAAATGCAAATACATCCTTGCCAATTTGTTTTTCGGCGAGTGCGACACGGATGAAACTTGGCGCGTCCCCCGATAAATCAGTGAAGGACAGCCCAAAGATACTGAGTGAGGTCAAACAAGACACGCAGATAAGATATGAACAGATGTACTAACCCACCCCTAGGACCATGGATGCTGAGTAAGAATGAATTAAAGCACTGGGATAAGATATGAAGGGAAGTACTAACCCAGTGCCAGATTTGCTGCATAGGGATGAATTGAAGCACTGTGATAAGAGATGGACGGAAGTACTAACTAACTCCTAGTAGTAGGGGTGAATCAAAGCATTTAAGAGATAAGAGACGGAAAGTACTACCTGCCAATTTCCTTGTAATGGCTGAGCAGGGGTAAATCGAGGCACTAGGATAGATTAATGAAAGTACTGACCCACCCATATGACCGAAGGCGCTGAGTGGAGTGAATCGACGCCCCAGAACTTATAAGAGATAAATGAAAGTACCAACCTACCGTAGTTGCTGAGCAGGCCCGATAAATCAAAGCACTGGGATAAGACATTAAGGAGAATACTAACCCATCGTAGATCCTGAGTTGCGGTGAGTTGAAAAACTGGGAAAAGAGAAACGGAAGCACTAACTTATCCACAATGCCCCGGGTGATTATTGTCTCATACGCAAAATCCATGTTCTTGATTTTGGTATCTGCTATACTCAAATTATCGGTATATATTAACCCTCTGGAATCCAAAGGATTGAAGGAAAATGTCTCGAGTAGGTTTTTTGATGATTTTGACGATCCTGGGTCATACTCATTTTGGAGGACCCAGATATAAGGAAAAGTCGTATCAATATAAAGTTCTAGGGTGCGAGGAGGAGTGCCGATCCCAAATTCTGCAACCAAGGAAGTGCTCTTCAGCCTGAGCGGTAACGTGATCATCTTGGTAAGGTGCTCGTCGGAGTCATGCTCCTAAAACGTTAAAATGTCACTGAAAAGAAAAAACAGCCATTCACTTGCAAAGTATGTTGCTCATTGGCGCTTGCTTCCCACGTATGCATATGGGACCAGGATAAGGCCCTACCATAAAACTCTTCTGATATATTGGCCTGAGGAGTCTGGAAAACCTCGGAATCTCTGCGTTTGGGACGAGACTTGGAGTTGGCGACTGCGGAGAGTGCGAGATTCGTTATGAAAATGGAGGAACAGATGGGTTTCAACATGGTGAATATGGAAGGCAGAAATCGCCTTCATAAAGGCCGGGTCCCCTTCGCAACACCAATGACAACGTGGTATGATCGTGTCGAGGGATAAGGCCAGAACAATCAGATCAGGTGATGAAACATAATTACAATTTTGAAAACGTAGTTACCATGATGATGGTGACATTAAGCCGCCAAGTTATAGCTCAAGACTAGTTAAATCACGGTGGGACGGGGAGCAAGCCTTTCTTTGTACTACGATACAATAGGTGCGCTAAAAGGTAGTATTCCCACAGGCGCAACCCCTTGCCAAGGGCCTTTGGATGGCGACGATGAGCGTCTTGCTGCATGTCCAAACGCAGTTCCAAGCAACCTTTTTTTGTTTTTGTTTTTCAGATTTGCACGTAATTTGCTCAGCCATCTACTCAGAAAATAATTCTTTGTTTGAATCTGTCTGACATGTGGATACTACGGAAAATTATTACGGAAAGGCCTATGTGGTAAGTGAAACGGATGTCGTCAGAATGACACGTAGTCGAAAATTCAACACCGATCCGGGACCACAAAAGTTTAACCAAGGGGAAACCTTCCTCTCGCAAGGTAATAGCGGCATGAAGAGATCATTGAAAGCTCGCATTCGATTCAATACTTGCTTCCAGGTAAAATCTCCGATGTTATAAACGGTACCACCATACGATTGCAAAGCTCCCGCCGAGACTTGCTATCCATTCTAAAACAGGAAAGTATCTATTCAAAGCATTATGAGGTTTGTGTAGGTTCGAACTTTTTTACAGTGAAGACATTTCTGTGAAACCGCTGAACAGAACCTCGGCATTTTGAACTGGCGGTCGCTAAGCTTTATGCAGTTTTTTGCACCGACTCACATGGTGTTCGAAGCATCGGCTTAAGAACGATCACAATTGATCACAAGTACATATTTTAACAAACGATTTTGTTCCTCTCTGCACAAATCACTAATCCCCTGAAAACCATCAGGGACTGAGAATGATATAAACGGTATCACAGCATTGTGCTCTGAATTCTCCTTCCGTCTCTTGATCATTTCCCAGACCTTTCGCGGAGACTCTCCGCTGCCGAGGTTACACACTGTAAAATGCTGCAAGTATTGTCCCAGCTCTCCACGTGCCAGCCTGTCCAAAGCATCCAGGTCAAACCTTGCCTTATCGAGCAAGAGCAGCCTTAGTCTAGGAACAACGGTCAAAAGTGAACCAACATCAATCGGTTCTTCGTAAAACTCGATCGTCAAATGTGTCAAAGGACAATTTGACCGTCTAATCATCTCCGAAAAGTCCTGATCCGACCATGTAAAGAGGCTGTGCGATCTGGCTCCGCTGATGGCCAGAGCAGTCAAGCACGGAATCGTCAATGGGCGGAAAAACATCCCAATGTGGGCTCGCGAGAAGAAGGTGATGGATAGGTCGCAAAGGGTTGGGAGGTGAATGGATTGCTCATCAACCGAGGTTGATTCGGATAAAGCGGATAATCCGAGAGAGCAGGTTTGGAGAGATGTACATTGTCGTAAAATGTTGAAGCATTCCTCCGCGGGGAGGCTGCAAAGCTCGAGGTATAGATCCTGTAGTGACGTCCACGGAAGAATGAACGAACGATAGTCAAATCTAAAATTTCCGATGAGCTCCAATTCTCGAAGACGAGGATACCATGTGTCTTTGAGCAATACTGAACTCAGCTTGTATTTCTCTACATCCACTAAGGAGAGTCGTTCGAGTTGTGAAGTTCTCCCCACAGGCAGTTCGGATAAAATGAAATGGAGCCGAGGGCACGAAATTGAACAGAGCGGGAGTTCCAGAGTCTTCAATTGGTATTGCAATAGAAAGTCCTTTAATTCAACAAACAAATCAAACCTAGTAGAATCCTTGGCGATATCATAAATTGTGATGGAGACAGGAAAATCTCGTGCTCGGGAAAGCCATTCTGTAGCGAGCCGTTTCGTACGCCTCGTGAACGACATAATGGATACGCTGCTCCATAGCAAGGGCATCGACAACGCTACAAGGCGCCAAGCCGAGCATATGTGAGACAGGACAAGAGGTAAAGGAAGGCGTATCCTCAGTTCTTCGTCGAGTGACCAGGCCGACCAATCAGAATGGGGTGAGTCCACATCTGTGTTCGTCGTGTCATTAGTGTTACTATCATATGCATCCTGTGAGTCCTCCGAGTTCTCCAGTTCGTCTGAGCCCTCTGAGTCCTCCAAGTCCGCGTCTGGGTGGTAACTGCCGTCCGAACTTTCCTCCCACGATGGTTCATACCATGGGACGGCCACTGTGTGATCATCAAGTACACACCAAGTGAAAATCTCGTTCAAGACATCGTCTGATAAGCGCTTGTGTGGCGCAAGCGCGATTCGATAATAATCGATCTGTGTATTGATACTGTCTTCCTTGTCCTGGAGAACTTGTATTTGGGCAATGATGTTTTTGGCGCTCGAGATTGGAAATGCGAGAGCGCACTTGTTTTTGGTGCGCACTTGCATGAGTAAGGAGCGAGAATATATAGGCTTGCTCGTCCGCCGAGTAGATGCGGTTGGATTTGCCAATGCATGTCGCACACGTGCCTGCCACGTGCTACCAGCGCTTGTCGAGAGGCCAAGCACGATCAAATAGACTTCTTGAAGGACCGCTATGGCGAGGTCACCGGTGCACCGGAAACTGGTAATCAATGGAGGCGAGTTTCCTGTTGGACTTTTCTCTATTGTACTCATACGCCTGTAGTACCTGAATGTTCCGAGGCCGCATCCACGGGGAGGATTTCTGGCACCGAGAATGATATAAACGGCAGCACCGCGCTGTGCTCTGAATTCTCCCTCCGCGTCCCGATCATATTCCTAAACTCCTCTACAGATACGCCGTCCAGCTCACGCACAGTAAAATGTTCCAAGTTCGGTCCCAATCGTCCCTGCGCCAGCCCGTCTAGCGTGTCCTGGTCCAACCACGCTTGATCGAGCGTGAGTAGCCCCAGTCCATTTACGATGACCAAAAGGGCACCAACATCAATGGGGTCTTGGGTGTTCTCGATGGTCAAATGGGACAGGGGACAATTTGACCGACCAATCATCGCATAAAAGTCCCGATCTGACCATTTTACATACTTGCGGTTGGGGTAAGATTCAATTCCGCTGATACCCAGAGTTGTAAGGTGGGGAATTGTCAAGTACTGAAGGAATATTCCTACGTGGGCTTGCCCGACACGAACATGGAAGGCCACGGCGAGGTCGTAGAGAGCTGGTATGTGGATGGATTGCTCTATGGTTGGTGGTAACTCAGAGAGCGATGAGATTGCAAGAGAACAGGTATGGAGCGACGTGCATTGTCGTATGATATCTAGGCAATCCGTAGCAGGGAGGTGGCAGAGTGACAGGTCAAGATTGCACAGTGATGTCCATGGGAAACTTTTGTTGTCAAACTTGAAATTCCCTACGAGCTCCAAATCTCGAAGGTGAGGTAAACGCGTGCCTTCTAGTAACACAAGACGTTCTTTGTAACCGTCTACATCTACTAACGAGAGTTTTTCGAGTTGTGACGTATTGTCTGCCGACAGTTCAGATAATATCTGAGCGCATCTTTTTGAATGGAGAGGAAGGTCCAGTGCTTTAATACGGTATTCCGACAAAAAGTCTTTGAGTTCAGCAAACAAATCAAATTCATCAGAATCCACGGCGGTACCGTAGATAGTGATTGAGACGGGTAATTCTCTTGCCCGGGAAAGCCATTCTCTTGCGAGCCGTTTCGTACGCGAGGTGAACGAAGCCATAGACACGCTACTCCATAGCAAGGGTGTAGACAATGCTACGCGACGCCACGCTGAGCATATGTGAGATAGAATAAGAGGTAGCGGAAGATTCATTCTTGATTCTTCATCGAATGACCAGCCAGCTGACCAGTCGGAACTCGGGTTCACCTTGGCCATAACCGTCCTTGAGGCAACGCTGCTCGTCTCCCATGAGCCTACAGATAATTCTTGACTATCGTTCGTTTCTGCATGTCGATAGCTGCTAACGTCCGAACCCTCCCAATCCTGGAACCCTTTTTCAGGTTCCCTATAACGAAACGGGATATCCACTGAGAGGTCGTCCATGACACACCAAGCGAAGATTTCGCTCAGGATATCGTCCGGTAGCCGTTTGTGCAGTGCAAGCGCGATTCGATAATGATCGATCTCGCCATTGATATTGTCGACCTCGTTCTGAAGCATTTGCAATTGGGCGATGATGTCCTGTTTTTGGTGCTCTAGATCGGCAATATGAGAGCGTACTTGGTTTTGTTGCGCTGTTGCATGAGTAAGGAGCAAGGAGATGTATGCTTGCTCGTCTGCCGAGTAGATTCGGTTGGACTTGCCAATATCCGTCGGTGCGTTCTGTACGATCGTGGTGTCATTGGCGTGGGTCTTTCTCCTCTGAACCGGGTCTGGAGGTTGAGTTGTAGAAGGGTCAATCCCTCCAGTCATTGAGGGCACGGCGAAATTTATAAGCGTGGTGGAGATGAGCGCGGAATGTTACTGAGTTTCAGTAACTAGTTCTCATAAGCGCTCACTGAGCGCTCATCCTGGGAATACGCGCTTTTCTAGGAAGGCAACTGTACGTACTCATAATGACCTTCTAGTATCTTCAAGGCACAGTGATAAGTTAAAATGGATTGGCCAAGGAGAAAAACCATTGTGTTCTTAAGAAAGATTTGTAATGCTATATAATACCTGCTAGTGACAAGGAATAATTGTCATGAAATTTATTTGGTTATAACGAGCCTTCTACCGAAGCGCCAGTATGCACCCAGTATTCTTGAGTTCTCCGTCAAGATAACATATCGAGACAAAATTTATAGGCGTTATTTGCCAGCTTGCTGTTCATATGAAAAAAAAGGAAATAACCGACCCTACGCTTCTGCAAACGAGGTCCGATAATCCCAGTATTTGCTTTGTTCATTATCTTTTTTTGTTAACGTTCCCATGGTGAATGAACTATCATAAAAATTTGACTTCTTCCAAGGACGGCGGCTGATGGAGCAATGCTGAAACATGAAGGAGACAGCTCTCGTAAAATTGGTAGATGGATACCGCCGAAGCGCACAGCCGTAACACGGAATAGATTAGAAGTCTCAAGCGAGACGAACTCGCACAAAAAGGACAGCTTCCGACTCTAAATCATTGGGGTTTCCAGGGTGACAGATGTCATGTTGTAGTTTCCCTTAAGTGCAATACGTTTGAGGTTGAGATGCAAAGAGGAGTGAAAGAAGATGTATTCTTAACTCTGTATAATGAGAGTGACTCGAGCTCAGTAACGCATTTGAACGGAAGTTCGGATAATATTGGTATTGGCCAAGTTGTAGATCAGGCCTGTACGCAGATCAGGAATCGATTAGGATACTTGCCCCATCGTGAGCAGATGTGCGACAATACTAGGATATTCTTTTGCCTCTGCTCAACGTTTTCGAGTACAGTTAGCTGCCGTCGTGGACGGGGGTAAGAAACTAAATGATGGCGCACGTGACCTTTATTTGACGTGTACGCTACGCAACAGTTCACCGTCAATTAACGATGCACTCCAAGCTCGTTCTTGGAGTGCTCTCACTCCTTGTTCTAGGCGGAGGAAAAGCATACGGCTTCAAAGAAAACGACTTCAAAAAGTGTTCTCAAGCCGGATTCTGTCGTCGAGGTAGGAACCTCGCCACACGTGCACTAGAAGCTGGAAAGAATTGGAAGTCCCCGTACTCCATTGTTAAGCCCGTGAAAGTCAACGAAAATGGGAATGCGGTCTTGAAAGCAGCTGTCAAATCATCGCTATATCCGGAGATCAACTTTGGCCTCGACGTTCGAATCCATGATGATGGGGTTGTTCGAGTGCGCCTGGACGAAGTTGGAGGGTTGAGGAAAAGATACGATGAAACATCGTCTTGGACCCTCGTTTCTGAACCGACTATCAGCAAGACTGTGAAATGGAAAGAAGGGAAGAAGGACGCTCGCGCGGCTTTTGGTGAGAGGGGAGAATTTGAGGTTGTGGTCGAATATGCACCGTTGAAGATGATGCTGTTGCGTGGTGGAAAGGAACAGGTTGTTTTAAATGGAAGGGGGCTGTTGCACATGGAGCATTTCAGGACCAAGCAAGTTGAGGAGGCTAAAAGCGAGGAACCGGGTCCATCAGAAGGTAATGCTCAGGAAGTGGTGCAAGCACCATCTAGCGTCAACCCAAATTCTTGGTTTGAAGGTGGCACAGAAGATGGCTGGTGGGAAGAGACATTCTTGTCTTGGACGGATACGAAGCCAAAAGGTAGTGGTTCTGCCTGTCGACAATAGTTCTAATATTTTTCAAACAGGGCCTGAATCTCTGTCGCTTGATATTACGTTCCCTAATCATGGAACGGTATATGGTATACCTCAGCATGCTACCCGTCTCGCACTGCCAACAACGACAGGCGATAATCCAACATTCAGTGACCCGTACAGGCTTTACAACAATGATGTGTTTGAATACCTTGCATCGGGGACCACATCGCTCTACGGTTCTATTCCGGTCATGCACGCTCAATCTCCGGACTCTACAGTTGGTCTCTTCTACGCGGCCGCTTCTGAGACGTGGATTGATGTGTCTCACCCTTTTGAAGAAGCCACGGAAACACATTGGATTTCTGAATCTGGCATACTCGACTTGTTCATCATGCCAGGACCGACACCGGAAAAAGTTTTCGCTCAGTATGCAGGGTTAACAGGCGCGACGCCATTACCTGCTCAATGGAGTTTGGGATACCATCAATGCAGATGGAACTATGTCAGTTCTAACGATGTCAGAACCGTGCAGAAGAGGTTCGATGAAGAAGAGATGCCGGTTGATGTGTTATGGTTGGACATTGAGTATTCTCAGGATCACAAATACTTCATATGGGACAAGAAGACGTTCCCGGATCCCGTTGACATGTTTAACGACGTTGCCTCCAACGGACGCAAGGTCAATTATTCACGCCGATGTTTATCGAAACTAATCGTAATTTTTAGATGGTCGTTATCGTTGATCCACATCTTAAACGTACTTCTGATTACCCTGTATACCAACAAGCGTCTGAGCTTGGCCTGTTGGTCAAAAACAAGGATAACGGAGAATACGAAGGATGGTGCTGGTCCGGCAGCAGTTCCTGGATAGACTTCTTCAACCCGAATTCGTGGGAATGGTGGAAACTGCTCTTCAAACCCTATCAGTTACCGAACGGGCAGTGGTCTTGGACGGAGAGTACTACTGACGTCCACATTTGGAATGATATGAACGAGGTAAGCGATATTCACTACTTATCGTCGAAGATGCGTTGACTAGCGCATCCTGTTAGCCCGCCGTTTTTAACGGACCTGAAATCACGATGCCCAAGGACAATATTCATTATGGCGGATGGGAGCATCGAGACGTGCATAATCTGAATGGGATGGCATATGTCAGCAAACCTTCATAGCTCTATCGATCGGCTAACGAATCTCTGTTTCCAGGCAAATCAAACTTCCAATGCCGTTGCGGCTCGTACAGACCCTCCGCAGCGGCCATTCGTTCTAACCCGTTCATTTTTCGCTGGTACCCAACGTTTCGCTGCCATGTGGACAGGCGATAACATGGGCACTTGGGAGCATATGGCCGTTGGAATCAAGATGGTGCTCGCGAATGGGATCGCGGGTATGTCTTTTGCCGGGTGTGAGTGTCAAATGACAGTATCTATATCAACGCCATCTCATCATATCATTGACTGATAGCTGATGTGGGTGGCTTCTTTGGAAACCCAGGACCAGAAATGCTTGTTAGATGGTACCAAGTTGGGATTTTCGCCCCGTTCTTCCGTGCCCATGCACATATTGATACGAAGCGCCGGGAGCCATACTTACTCGAGCAGCCATACAAGGGCATTGTCAAGGATCTTTTGAGACTGAGGTATAGCATGCTGCCTATCTGGTACACCGGATTTAGAGAGGCTAGTGTCAAGGGACTCCCTCTTCTAAGGTCAGGCTATTTGTACATGAACACAGTGTTGATTTGTGGCTAACTTTTGATTAGACCACAATACGTCGTTTTCCCGAATGATAAGAAGGGGTTTGATATCGATGATCAGTATTATGTTGCAGGGTCTGGCCTCCTTGTCAAGCCCGTCACGGAAGCGGGAGCTACGCAAGCATCCGTCTATCTCGCCGAAGATCAAGTATACTACGACTATTTCACTCACCAAGTCCACCGTGGTGCAGCATCCGGCAAATCCATCACTGTTCCTTCCGCGCTCCACCAAATCCCGTTGTTCGTACGTGGGGGATCCATTGTTCCCACACGAGAACGTCCAAGGAGAGCGTCATCGTTGATGAAATACGATCCATTTACACTTCGCGTCGCACTCGACAATAATGGCAACGCTTTCGGTGAACTATATATGGACGATGGAGTGTCATATAAATACCAACAGGGTGAATTCGTCTGGCGCAGGTTCGTTGCTGAACAGCAACCTAGGAAACAAAAGAATGGCCCGCTGCTCAAGATATCCAATCACGATCTTGGTTCTGCCAACCTGTCAGAGTCTGTCCAGGGTATTGCGGTATCTCGGTACGATCCTGACAATGCCTACGTGAAGGACGTGGCGGATGTTAGGGTAGAGAAGATTGTCGTGGTTGGATTGAAGGAGAGGCCGACTAGTGTCAAGGTAGAGGGGACGAGCGTTGTATTGGCATGGGAGTTTGTTCATGGAGTTGGCTCAAGTGAAAAAGGAAAAGAGGGTGTTGCGAGCGTGTTGACAATCAAGGATCCAAAGGTGTCGGTGGCGAAAGGATGGACGATAGGTATTTATTGATGTTCTCAAGCAGTGACTCAAACTGAGTGACGACTTCATTCTGATTTCAAAAACAAACATTTCGTGTGATACCGAAGGACGTTATCCTCCTGGGTTATCTCGGCTGTTACATATCAATATATCAATATTTGTCACTGACCTTACATGCCTGTCAATTTTTTTTTTTTTCGCATAGGAATGGGATATATTGGGGAAACTCGTAATAGACTACAAGAAGACTATGGAATCGAGAGGGCCACTATGACCCACGTGTAGGAAGCGTTGGTAGCTACAGGCAAATAAGGGGGGGATAGCCAAAGGCACCGTCCATTAGTCCGGGAAAAGGGCCCGATGTGGGCGTCGGGAAGTCGGTCGATGTGTGTATGGGACCAGGGCCTCGAAAGTGGCGGCGGATGGGTGGGCTTTAAGGAAAGCGACGAGGCCAATGTAGTTATTATCGCACCTCAGAAAAGCTGGAAAAGAAGGAAAAGGAGGAGGGAAACGGAGGCACCTACTGATGATGTGGGAGCGGGACGCTGGGGTGCGACGCGGGCAAAAGATGCATTGCAGCGGTGCGGCAGGAAAGAAGCGTTGACGGTAGTCTGAGGACGGCATGTGGCCAGTGACAAAACGAACGAAGCGGGCGAGCAAAGGAGGGGAGTCGTCGCATTGGGTAATGAATCTCCCTCGTTGTTTGCCTAGGCATGGTTTAAGCGGTTTCCGGCCACGGTTTAGGCGAACCAAGTTGTAGCCCCGTGTTTTTTGTGAGAGCCAGGCCAGACGCCAGTGAGCGCCGGCCGTGGCCTTGAATTTCTTGATAGCAGCGACGCGAGTGAGGAGGGCCCGGTGACGAGTAGGGGCCACGGAAGCGACCAGGCGGTCTGCAGCTTCGTTTTCGGGAATACCCACATGGCTGGGGCACCAGGAGACCGTTAGGTGATTGGTGGTGGACTGGGTAAGCCATATTCGGAGGAAAGAGCAGAAGCGGATGGCGATATGTTGGCCGTCGTGGACGTCCGTGTGGAAGACGCCCTTGGCGGCCGCGGCGTTGTCAACTAGTAGTAAGGCGTGACCGCGATACACAGTTTCAGCCAGGTGTCGGCTTGCCATTTCTAAGGCTTGCGTTTCCGCTGAGTATGACGATGAGGCTGGTAGGGCGCGAGCTTCTGCAGTAGTGGTGGAAATGAATCCGCCAGCGGCATGATGTCCCTGGAGAGAACCATCAGTAGCGATGATGTAGATGGTGTCATCAGAGCGCCACTCTTGGAGCTGATCGTGAAAGGCGGACAGCCAGGGGGCAAAGAGATCCGCCTTCGATTTCGGGGGGTGGTCAAAGTTGCAAAAAGTGACGCGCTCATAGTACAAGTCCAAGATGCGGGAGCCTCGGATGTTCTCGTCCTGAACGGGGTAGAAAGGTTCCTCGATGGTGTTAGCTAAGGCGAGCAGTGGCAAGACGGGGTTGTCCGGTGTCCGAGTCCGCAGGAGGCGGTGGCGTCGGCGAGCAGTGGTGTGGGCGGCGAGGGAGGGTTGGCGTGCGAGGAGGCGCATAGCGTGGCTTTGGTCTAAGGTGGCGATACGCACGCCCGCCCGTTGGAGCAGCAGGTCGCAGTAAATACGTACCGGGGGTGAGCCAGTCAGGAACTCAAGGGCGCCCACAGGAGTGGTCGAGAAGGCGCCGGTAGCCCAGATAAGAGCGGCGCGTTGGACTTTTTGGAGAGGGTGCAGCAAATGTTGAACGCCTTTGCCGTGGAGTCGGTACCATAAGGGAAGGCCGTACATCATGGTCGGCCACACGCAGGAGCGGTACAATAGTAATCGTTTTGATGGAGGCATCCCCCGGTCCGCGTTCCCAATCATCCGCAGGGCCCTAATACAAGAGACAGATTTATTAGCATAGTGAGTAACATGTAATTTAAAGGAAAGAGCCGGGTCCAAAAAGAAGCCTAGGTAGCGCCATTTGACGGAGGGCGCAATGGTGGTGGTAGAGTGATCTGCATTAATGAGAGTAATTGATGCGGAGGTCAAACGTGGCAGGAAGTCGTGATCAACGGAACGGATGATGGAGGAGTGGGGGAAGGTCCGTCGTCGGTCCTGGGTGGCGCGTTGGATGGCCGGTAGATTGAGGCGGCGTTTGAATGGCAGAAAGTGAATGAGTTCTGTTTTGGCGGGTTCCAGTTGGAGGCCAATAGCAGCCATGGTTTGGGCGAATCGAGTGTACAGCGCCCCGAGGGCCGTAATGTTGTGTTCGACGGACATAGATGAATGGCATAGTACGGAGTCGTCGACGTAGTTCAGGACCGCGGCCGGTGATGAGGGGTTGTACGGGAAGCATGTGCGTAGCGGTAGTGCGGTATACAGGCACGTTACAATTGGAGATTTGCATGCCCCTTGTGGCGCTCCCAGGCCGGCCGGAAAATCGGTAGATGTGGCAGCTCCCCACGAGTAGTGGGTGGTGCGGTCTTCATAGTAGGCAGCGAGGAAAGATACCAGAGCGGGGGGGAACCCTTGTTTGCGAAGGATGACACCCAAGACGGAGCTTTGCATGGATGAGAAATACTGTGCCACATCGACCGCTAGCAGTGAAGAGATCTTGCCGGCATCACGCGCCTGGTGGAGCATGTTTACAAGAAAAAGACCTGCGTCCACAGTGGAGTGGTGCTTAAGGCCCCCGAATTGCAGCGAGTGTAGGAGGTCGTATTGAATTGCGTCAAATTGTAGGCGTGTAGCTATGACCTTCATGAACAGTTTCCCTAGGCAATTCAGTAGTGCGATTGGGCGGTAATTCTTCATCTTGCCGTAGTCGTCACGGGCGGGTTTTGGGAGGATGACTGTGCGGCTGACCTTGAATTGGGAGGGCCATTGGGCGGAGGTGAAGGCTAGGTTATAAAGAGAGACCAGTTGGTCCAAGAAGGCCTTGTCCGAGCACAAGGCTTTGATGAGACGCCACGAGAGGTTGTCCGGGCCAGGCACCGATGTGTTCGAGGTAGTCGACAGAGCCTCCATGCATTCGAAGGCGGAGAAGGGGGCCCAAGATCGGGAATGTAGTTCCGGGAGGTCATTTATGAAGGCCCATACATGCCTGTCATACGGAATCAACCTTCCTATCCCACCATGTTGATTTTCATGACTCTCGAGCTCTTCGCAGTACGCAGAGACTCCGACGTCTTCCAGACTCCTCAGGCCAATATATCAAGAGTCATTTGGTAGGGCCTTTGCCTGGGCTGATACAGATGAGAAAAAATAAATTTTGAAACATGCAGGTGCGCAACATGCTTTGCAGGTGGATGGCGGTTTCATCTCGTACACGTACACGTTTTTGGTGACATTTTGATGTAACATTACAGGTGCATGGTGCCGACAAGCCATCGGCATTGCCGCTCAGGATGAAGGGGGCTTGGTTGGAAAAATTGAGATCAAGACTCCTCCCAAGAGAAAGAACCGCAGATTCTTGAACTTTGAGCTCAAGAACACCATGCAAAAGCTCCTCCGACGGGCCACTCACGCCCGTCTTCCCTCTCCTCCCGCTTTTTCACCATCCCCCCTCCCAGAGACTCACCCTACCCAATTCACTGCATCTGGCATCCACAAAGCATGAATTCTTCTTGAACCGCTAACCGATATTAGCAAGGTTTTCTGGCATTTCGGGACAAATTTGAGGATCCATTCAAAGGCTGTCTGACCCCTACAACCTCCAGTGACGTGTCGTGGTCGATAAGGACATCCAGATTCCAGAAATGAACGCAATCCATAGCAGGAGCAAGAGCAACATGATAAATATATGTCACATTCACGTCACACTCTATTATCGTGGAACTGCATTTGGACATGCAGCAAGACGCACCTCGTCGTTTGGATGGGGGTTGCGCATGTGGGAATACTGCCTTTTTGGTTATGGCCTGCTCCCTGTCCCACCGTGATTTAACTGGTACGTTATAAATCTCAGCTGAGATTGCTACTTAAATTTGCGTCCCATCGTTCAATTGGCTATCTTGAGCTATAACTTGGCAGCTTAATGTCACCACCATCATGGCAACTACGTTTTCAAAATTGTAGTTATGTTTTATCACCTGATCTGATTGTTCTGGCCTTATCGATATTATCTCTCGACACGATCATACCACGTTGTCATTGTTGCGAAGGGGACCCGGCCTTTATGAAGGCGATTTCTGCCTTCCATATTCACCATGTTGAAACCCATCCATTCTTCCATTTTCATAACGACTCTCGCACTCTTTGCAGTCGCTGGCAACTCCGAGTCTCGTCCCCAACGCAGAGATTCTGAGGTTTTCCAGACTCCTCAGGCCAATATATCAGAAGAGTTTTACGGGAGGGCCTTAGCCTGGCCTCATACGCACGCGCGGAAAGCATACCTAAAACGCGCCGACGAGCAACAAGCTCTGCAAGTGAATTGCTGTTTTTTTTTTTTTTTTCACTGACATTTTGACGTTTTAGGACCACAATTCCGACTCCGACGAGCACCTTACCAAGGTGATCACGTTACCCCTCAGGCTGATGAGCACTTCCTTGGTTGCAAAATTTGAGATTGGCACTCCTCCTCGCGCTCTTGAACTTTATATCGATACAACTTTCCCCTACATTTTGATCCTCCCACGGGACTATAACCCAGAATTGTCAGAATCATCAAAGATACAACCTGAGTTGGAATTCTGGTTCCATTCTTTGCAATACAAAGGGATGGTATATACCGATAAATTCAGTATAGCAGGTACCAAAATCAAGAACATGGATTTTGCGTATGGGACAATATCTAGCATTAGTGCAGCCGGTGGGTTAGTGCTTCCGTTTATCTCTTTTCCCAGTTCTTCAACTCACCACAACTCAGGATCTACAACGGATTAGCATTTTCCTTTATGTCTTGTCCCAGTGCTTTGATTCACTGGGCCTGCTCAGAAAATACGGTAGGTTGGTACTTCGGTTTATCTCCTATATGTTTTGGTCCCTCGATTCAAGGCTCCACTCAGCGCCTCTGGTCATATGGGTGGGTCAGTACTTCCGTTAATCTCTTATCCTCCTGTGCCTCAATTTACCTCTGCTCAGCATTTACAAGGATATTGGCAGGCAGTACTTTCCATGTCTTATCTCTTGAATGCTTTGATTTACCCCTACTACTAGCATTTAGTTAGTACTTCCATTCATCTCTTATCGCAGTGCTTCAATTCATCCCTATGCAGCAGAGGCACTGGGTTAGTACTTCCCTTCATATCTTATCCCAGTGCTTCAATTCATTCTTACTCAGCATCCATGGTCGTAAGGATGGTGGGTTAGTACTTCTGTTCATATCTTATCTGCGTGTCTTGTTTGACCTCACTCAGTATCTTTGGGCTGTCCTTCACTGATTTATCAGGGGACGCGCCAAGTTTCATCCGTGTCGCACTCGCCGAAAAACAAATTGGCAAGGATGTATTTGCATTTCACCTTTCGACTAACCTTCTTGAGCTTCACATTGGCGGCATCAAGCTAGATTTGGTTGAAGGCGAAATCGAGTATCATGAATTAGATCATGGTGCCCAAAGTCATACTATCACCTGGCCAATTAGTGATGGGAATATATTCGTCAATGGTGCTTTGATGAAAAGTGGTCTTCGGACCATCGTTGACAGCAGAGCTGGTTTCATTGCTGCTGATAGTCAGCTCGTGGATTCGATCTACAGAAAAATCTATCCAAAACACAAGAACGGAGAAACTCAATTTCCCTGCACTCATAGATTTGAAGTGAGTTTCAGATGGAATGGTAGAAAACTATGGACAGTTTCAAGCAAAGAGTGAGCACATTCTATCCTCGGGAGCATGGATTTCGTTAAAAAAGAGTATAGCATTAAACACCCCGACCAGAAAAAAACTACTTACGTTGATGGAACTTTAATGTGCACTGGAGTACTCGTGGGGAACAATTTCATAGGATCAGTGCCAGGGGTTGACTTGTTAGTTGGCAATGTGTAAGTTTCAGATGTTGAACGTTGAACCATCTAGGCCGGTTCGTATTCACTAAGGCTATGACAGAGTCATGAAGGGCAGATACACCGTTTTTGATCCCGTATTGGGTGTTGGATTTGGGAAGCTGAAAAACCCGTAAACTATTACATAGGGTAGTTTGAATGTGACGTGTATTGTGCTGATGTTCGACCACCTGCCTTGCCGGCGCCCTTCTGAGCCTCGTCCAACACAATCAATTTGCTGCTACCGCTCCCTGAAATCTCCACAAAATCGTCACGAATCCACCGCCCTGCGTTGCATTTGAATTCCTCCTGAGTGTAGCTATAGTTCAATTCTTGTCGCTCAGGACATTCTAGCTAGGAATGCTGTGGACGAGTATATCGTACTTCCAATGAGATATTAGTACGAGTATGTCATCCAACAGCTCTTAAATACTAAAGACGCGCGCCTTGCAAACATGTCCCCTGTTTCCAAATTTTATCACTGGGTAGGGTTTGAATTCCGTCGTGTGTAGATCATGATCGGAAGAAGCCGTTACACTACACGGTCATGCGGACCGTAGTTCGAATTTTCGACTCCCAATCTATGGCCAATCTTCAATTTCCCTCGCCTGTCGGATAGCGATTGTGTGACATCCTTTTATTCAACATACAGACCACTATTAATCTTGACGCTGATGCGCCGTAACGACCAATGCGCAGTTGCCGACGGTACTATGGGAATATCAGTTAGAGATGCATCGATTGCGCAATCTCCATGGCTCAGTATATAAAGGTCACTGTCTCCCATCATACTGTGCGCATCATAACCGACTATCCCATAGACCTTACAAGCATGCCGACCATTAACCCTGGCTCCAAAGTCCTTGTCACTGGCGCCAACGGTTTCATCGCCGTTTGGGTCATCAAAACCCTCCTCGAACAAGGCTACGCCGTTCGTGGTGCCGTACGCTCAGAGGCTAAGGGTGCATTTCTGCTTGACGAGTTCAGATCCTATGGCAAGCGATTCCAGTTGGTTATTGTCGACGACTTCTGTAAGGTAGGTCACTGCCGCTAAAGCGTATCTGGAGTGGGTTAAGCGATATGAAAGGCAGGAGCGTTTGATGAGGCTGTCAAAGGTGTCGATGCGATTCATCACATAGCTGCTCCAGTGTTCACGAACTGTAAGGATCCTAAAGGTATGCGGAAGGATGTAGTTGACGTGTGAAGAGGACACTTACAGATGATCCTTTCTGAAAGAAATGATCGATCCTATTGTAAAGGGTGCATTGGAAATACTGAAAAGTGCTCAGAGAACGTAAGTATTTTACTTTTCCCTTCTGCTTTTCACCATCGACACATGTTACCCGGCGTGACGCTCATTTTTTTTGAAAACTTATTTACGTTCCACAGGTCTAGCGTGAAACGCGTGATCCTCGTTGGATCTGTCAATGCCATAACTAGAAGCGACGTGGATCGCCCGTTTAATGAAAATGATTGGAACGAGGCATCCGTCGAGGAACTTGAGAAAAATGGAGTGGATGCGTCTGGTGCTGCAATATATCGAGCGATGAAAGTTATATCCGAAAAGAGTACGTGAATACCAAAGGTGTAAGGTCATCCTCGTCTTTACCCATACCAAGCTGCGTGGTCGTTCTATAACGAAAACAAGAGCAAGCTTGGCTGGGATATGACTGTTTTGCTCCCTCCTCTTGTACGTTCCTCCTACCACCAGTTCTTCACCACTTTACTGACATATATTTAGGTTTTTGGCGTAATTAGCTGCACTTTGCGGACTACGTGATAATTGACAAGTTATTTCAGCCATATATCGGAGTGGCATCCACTCCTGACGAAATGAATTATTCATCAAAGATGTTTTACGACTACGTCGTTGGTTTTAACAGTTTAGGTCAGCCTAATGAAGCACTGGTATCTATGGCCGTGCCCTGGATCGACGTTCGCGACCTATCTTTCGCCATGGTCAAGTTGTTGTCGGTAGAGGTTGCCGGAGAGAGGATTATTGTCAGTACTGGTAAGCGCTGCACCCACTTTTGAGGAACTTGTGCTATTTTAATACGAGTCGCAGAAGGATTACATACTATGCAAGAGTGGGGTAAGTTTTTGACAGAGATACAAAGCCTCGATGGTGGTCTGATTTGGATGTCACACTCAGTTGACGTAGCAAACTCTCTTTCACCCTCTCCGATTCCATCTCATGTGCCTTGTACTTCCAAGGCACTTCCTGTAGGCAACCCTGGCGCAAAAAAAGCGGTTAAAATGCCTCCCTTGGACACAAGCAAAGAGAAAAGAATTCTCGGATTGAAATATAGAACGATGGAAGAGTGTGTCAGGGACACATTGGCTGACTATGAACGGAGAAAATGGTGACAATGCGAGATAATAAATGATATATTTAAGGTACGAAAAGTTATGAAAAATAGATGTAATGCTGCGTGAATGGATACCATTGTCGTCATCCTATTTCGACGCTTGCAATTGAGCACAGATAAAAACTATGTTCCCATCAACAGATAATATCTCACTTGCGACAAGAACGAAATTAATAAGGTTGTCCGAACTTTCGTATCTATGCACGGGAATTGATATCACGATTTCCTTATCACATACACGGCGTCAAAACCACCTTCAACGAGACCCGGTCGCAAACACTGATTATTCCGATTGTTCAGGGGATAGGTAACGGCAACCGCTTCTAGGTTGATAACGCCGATAAGGAGTAATCCTGTTAAGCTTTCGTTAGGAATAAGTAGTATCTGGCCTGAATGAGAGATTGCGCCATGAAAACGTGATTATGTACATGAACGCGATAGACACGAGTTTCACAAATTGACCCACGATATTAGACTTTGTAATGAGGCAGTCGTTGTACACAACCCACAACACCTTCATCCCGAAAAGGCAACACTCCGAAAATCACTCACATGCATGAGACTCACGCCCAGGCTGTCTTCAATTACTTAAAATCGCAATGACTCAGAGCAGGTCATTTGTAGCTCGCTTCTGCGTCACTTTCTTCCCAAGCTAACCGCGCGATGGGTAATGGGCCGTCAATCTTTTTCAAGTCCCCGCATGAAACCGGAATCGCCGGTACATACCTCTCCGGCAGCGACCAGTGATGTAACCTCCTCCGCATGGGTGAGAGAGACTGTTTCCAGTGTGAGATTGTTTGAAAAGTCACTCACCCTTAGTCCGCATGTCTCGTTTTGGTCCAATTCTTGTCGCGAATTGAACAGATACACGAATACCCTTATCTTGACTTTGAAACTTACTTTCCATTAGACGAAAAAGGCGGCCTTGATTTATTTCAATTCAAGCGAACGTGGGGCCTAAAGACATGTATTGCGAAGGGCTTATTATTGGGTGTGGCTAACGTCATTCCGCGAAGCCAATCGATTCGATGCGTTGGAAGCATTTTCAGCCTGGAAATGACGGCTACGTGTTGCCTCTCGCTGTTCACTTATTGGGTCAACCGCGATCTCGTTGTATACGAGTGACAGGTATGGTTACTGTCGAACCCCTCTGTGCAGCATCCAGACGTGCCTTCAGAAACACATGTATCGGCTCCAACCAAAGTCCAACGCGTCATTTGGGGTTTCATCGTGGACATCGTCCATGCAATTACTTATTTTTACGCAAATGCCATCCAAAGGACAACGATTTACATACACTATAACACGCGCCTCCCATACTACTATCGTCAGGTCATATCAGGCTACAAGCAATGGCATGATGATTGGGAAAGAGACTTTGGCCCCGGTTTTGTTTTTCATTCCTTTTTACTGCTTTTTGTGGTGCTCTTGAAGCTGCCTGTTCATCCGTTCGGGATTTGTATTACGAGCCAGAGTTTGGGTGTGGTTCCGGACGGGAACGTTGCGGTAGTGAATCAAGTTTTACGTCGGATGCTCATGTGTTTTCCTATGGCATGTTTCTTGCTATGTGTTCCTCCTGTCTTGTTATGCCTATTCACTTCAAATATGATTATTTTTCTGGCAGACTTTTGTTTGTTACCAAAGCTGTGGCCAAACAACTGACCAACGGCACCGCCGCATTGGCAAGCAGTTCGGTGGGGGAGTCATGAATGTGCGTCCTTTCTTTCCTTCTCCCACCATCCACTCATCCAATGTCGTCTCTCGCGCGCTAGAACCTCCTCCGCACCCTCACAGAAAGCCAGGCGAAATCATTGTTCCCAGACGTCGACCTCCGTCTCCTTCTCTCCACCGTCAAAGAGGGTCGAGTACGCTACACACCATCCGGACTATATCCGTCATCACTGACAGTGAATATTCCCAGAGCCAGGATACGAAACTCGCTGATCCGTTCTACGACTCCCTGGAGGGTCTGCTGCAGGACCTGAGAACCATTACGCCTGTGTGTGTCTTGCAATGCTTTACCGGGTTCGTCTGTGTTACTGATTCGGTTGGATGTAAAGGACAATCGTGATGCGGAGGCTTTCCTCAAACCTGTATCGAAGGCGGATGTACCGGATTACCATGGCAGTGCGTGGCGACCTGCGTATATGCGCATGGAACGCGTGAATCGCTGATTCATTCATTTAAAGTCATTTCCAACCCCATGGATTTGCAAACCATGCTCAAGAAGGTGAAGCTGAAGCAGTACAAGTCTAAGCGCGAGTTTCAGGACGACTTGGATCTGATATGGTCCAACTGTTTCATGTACAATACGGCGGAGGTGAGTGACGCGCATTATCATTATTACGGGTAACTTGACGTTTTCACTTTGTTACAAATTAGAATCACCCTCTACGTCAATGCGCACGGCGTCTCAAGATGAAGGCAGAAAGTCTTCTGAAGAATATCACCGATCGCAAAGAACGTACTGACCCCGTCATCCCTCCTGAACTAGGCCATTCACAGACCTGTGCCGGTCCGATGTCCGTAAGGATCAGAATTAATGGTTCTGCATCCACAGCACATGTGGTCAACGGTGCGATAAACGGACAGGCCCGCAGGTTGTCCATACATTCCTCATCTGTCAACGGTGTTGGACACAACGCATATCCAGGCCCTTCCGTCTCCAGACCTCGTCATCTCGGTTCACAGTCAAGCTCTACATCCTCGCTAACTCGAAGTGGGGCTTCGTCCGGGCAGGATTTACAATTTTCTGATACACCCGCCCTTGTGCGAACGCAAGAAGGGATGACGCTGTTCAGTACCGTCGATAAAGAGCTGGAGAGTGTTATGACGTCAACTGCCACTGAGAAAACCAAGGCTGCGTTGATGAATGCGTTGGTGGAGGTAGCACCACTGTATGATTATTGCGAAGGGGTTGGAGAACCTGTCGTCAAAACGGAACCAGATGAGATAGAGAATTTGAGCGTAGAGGCTGGTGAAAAGCGAAAGCGGTACGTTTCTTCGTGGTGCATGTATCCTGTCTTCCTGATGCTCGCTTAATAGTGCGGACCAGCTCCAGGCAAATCGACCGCGAAAACGAGCGCGTTTTAGTCTGTCGTCAGGGTTATTATCAGCATTCCGCCAACCTGCAGCCCTCCCTTTACCCCTTTCGTTCACTGGCACTTCCACTTATGATAAAGACTCGGTCGAGCTCATGGAACTATGGTGGGGTGCCGTACAAAGTGATGCACTCCTTGCCAACGGTCTTCCTCGGATACGAGTTTCATCTTCACGACAGTGCGCAAGGATAGCCTCTAGGTCTGACGAGCAAGCGCATACCCTTACTTCTTCAATACAGACGCGTTCTATCAAGCACAAGGCACGACATAAAAAAAAGCACTCTAGGGTCGAGCCAAATCGGATCGAACCAGGTCCAATGTCGTTGTTATCTTTGATTAACTCGAATATCAAGACGATGAAACGAGTACGCCATACGCATGCTCGATTTGCATCACTGATAGCCAATACTGCTGCACTCAACGGTACTGACGAACCTGTTGATGGGTTACCACCAATGGGCAGTATTGTCGATGGCTTTCCTAGTCAGGCGGGGGTAGTTGCTGGTTTTGGCAGTAACGCCGGGACGGGAGCTTATGGTGTACCGACAGAGGAGGAGCATATCGACGTGGTCAACGATAGAGTTGATGAGAGGTCTTGGTTGCAACATTATATAGACGCTGCGCAGTCACGGGAGAATGTCGCTTCCGTCACGCAGCACACCGGTACAAGTACTTCTGGCAAGTCAGCTAGCGCCGGGCAGCTGCCAGCGCCAAAGGTGAAGAAGAAAGGGAAAAGAAAGCGGCGGTCACGATTACCAACTGGGATTGATATGGGGGAAGAAATTGCTGATGGTTGCGTCCGGTGGATGGGGGAAAAGGTTTTGGAGCATGTCGGGTTTCAAGGTAACTTGATCTCTTCTAAAGTGCTTTGAATGTTTCTGAGTTCGATGTAGGTTCCTCAAAGGTTGCACTCGATGTTCTGACCGGCGTCGCCAAAGAATATCTGTACAATGTGGGTCGGACGATCAAGTTTATGACCGACAAGTACTCTCAGACGATGACTGCCGAAGTAAGTCACTCTTGACAGTTTCAGGATGACTTCCCTCAACATGTACAGGAAATCATTCTTCATACCCTGTTCGAGAGTGGGACATCGAAGATACAAGATCTCGAACGTTATATCACGGACGATATCAGACGGCATGGCACACGTCTGGGCGAGCTGGAGAGGAAGCTTGTTGGGGCTTATCGCGAGACCGTAAGCGTGCATTGCGAACAATAACATATATATGCTTATCTCTATATTACCAGACTTCAAATGAGGTTTTGGAGGACGAGGGGTTGTTCGAGGAGGAGGAAGAGGAGGAGACTGGAGCGCTGGCTGTGTGAGCTCGTGTATCCTGGATTTTTCTTCTGATCTAACATTTTTGGCAGGGGCGACTTTGCCGATTTATTGGGCGAAGACTACCTTGGCTTACGAGAGCTTGGTATTGCTGCAGAGTTTGGAATGTCGAGCCTCACTATTCCAAAGAAACTGCTCAGAGGCAAGAAACCTCAGAAAGCCTCGGGAGCAGCGTGAGTAGACCTCATTTCTGTCTTTGCGAGAATTGTTTTGACGTATTCTTCAGATCCACGCCGAAGGAACCGCCTCCACCTTATCCGCCGCCACCACCATTCCTTCCGCTTTCTTATGGCAAACTCGACGACCAGATTGGCCTGCTCAAGCCATATTATCAGTCCCGTTTCACAGCACGGGCCTCGACACTGGCACAAGAGACGGCTGCAAAGCCTGTCAACCTTCCGCTTCCAGGGCCACAATCTGCAGGAACCCAGGGCCATACGCCGGACGGTCCGCAAGCTGCACAAACAAGAACAACCTCTGAAGCTGGGCCAGATGCTCCCGAAGTCACTATACCGCCAGACTTTGTTCTTCCCGATGACCTTCCTAATCCGCTTCAGGTAAAGATTGGACCTGTGGGACAGATCATACGGCCCAGCACGACTTCAGGAACGGGAAAGAAGAAGGCCAAGGGTGCAGTTCCTGGATCTGGTGGCCAAGGAGGGGGTGGAGGGCAGGGTGGTGTTCGGCCAAGCGCTGGCCCGGATACGCCCGCAAGCGTGGAGAACTCACCCAAGAAGAAGAAGGGGGTCAGTGGTGTTGGCACGGGTAATGGGCGGAAGAAGAAGGCGGAGGGCCAGAACGAGATGACGCAGTCGCCTGTTCCTCCGCCTGCTGGGTTTAACCAGAGTCAGAACCGACAGGGACAAGGCAAAGGAGTTATTTTTCCTACTGTTGTCGTGGCGAGTGCGTAGGGTCGAGATGATTGGTATTATTTCGTATGTATTGAAGGTCTGGGAGTACATTTCGTATATCATCGTAATGTGGATTTGTATAGGTTGGTTTGTGACATGTCACATTGAGTTATGCTCCTCTGCTGTCGCGCGCGACATCGCGTTTTGCCATGGTCTGTACCAAACCTAGCTCGGAAATATGCCATCTCGCTTCAACCGACACGACAGTTGCCTGGTAGGACTGAGTCCCGCACATTCAAGGACAAAAAAGCATTCCAGTACAACTGGTACGCAAGCATTCTCAACGGGACCGACGGTTCCCCTCTCTTATTCCTTAACCACACCGACTTTACCGCGCAGCGTCTCGTAAAACTGCGAAGAGACATCGCCGCTGCTGTCAACCGCATTCCGGCTCCGTCACTCACATCACCTACACCAGCACCCGTCGCGCCTCCTCAGCCAAAGCTCACTGTCATTCGGACAGGCATCTTTGGTGCAGCTCTCCGCGATTATCCCAACGTCAACACGGCAGAGGCGGAGAAGATCTTTGAAGGGACGAGTGGAAGCTTTGCTGTTCTCTCCCTGCCCTCTTTCCATCCTCCGCTGCTTGATGCCATTTTACGCGGCATGGAAAGATCGGTGCCGCCTCGTCCTTCTAAGACGGAGGAAGAGATAGCGCGTGCGCAGGCTATGGAGAAGGCGGACCCGGAGAATCCAGGCCGGCGGATGAAGAGACAGCGGGCGGTGCTGGTTCCGGATTTGAGGGTTGTGGGTGCGTTTATTGAAGGCAAGGTGTTTTTGCCGGAGGAGGTGCGGGAGGTGTCGAAGCTCCCGACGCTGGATACGTTGAGGGCGCAGATTGTGGGACTGTTGACTCAACCGACGACGCAGCTCGCGGCGGTGTTGAATGAGGCGAGTGGTGCTAGGTTGGCGAGGATGTTGGAAGGGTTGAAGATGGGGATGGAGGAGGATGAAAAAAAGGCAGGGTAAGAGTCAGATGTGGTGGTGACATGCACTGTACATATGTAAGTAGTATGTATGTCCACAATGCTCGATTAATCCTTACGTGTCCCACATCATCAATTAGCGGACTGCCACTCTGAGCGTTAAATTTACGGTACGTTAGCTATGCCCGAAGAGCACGATGAGGCCGGGGGCGATGAGGATGGTTAGACGCGCACTCCCTGACGCCAAAACGTTTGCTACTCGATGTCAGAACATCGCGAGGGAAAATGATTTAGCGTCGCCTGGGACATGAGACAAGGCCTACGGTACTATATCGAAAGCTGAACTTTCGATCAATCTAATTTTCCACAATTCGCGAAGCGGTTACTGGTTACATTCGACTGCTATCACTTGCAAGGATGGCCGGTTTCACCGAACCACTGATGGGAACTGTCACTATTGCCAAGGGTCTATACTCTGTACTACTTAAAAGCGAAGAATGCGGGTTGTTCTGGTCCTCATTATCAAGTACACGATGCGATTTTCAACGGTCATCAGCTTGCTTCTTTTCGCCTGCGCTGTCACGTGTACCCACACAAAACGGTCGGGTGGCTTTCAATCATCCGTCATTCGCCGCCGTTCGCCTGGGCGCCGTCCGATATCACGAAGGGAACTAGCATCCAGGAGCATCGGATCTTCGATAAGTCCTGATATTGCACGTCTACTATCCTAATTTGCCTACTGTATTTCAAAGCTCAACGTTTGTTTGGCAGATACCAAGAGGCAATTCAGTTCCAGAAACCGAACCCTTCACAGGAACAATAGAATCCAGATGCTCGCTTGGACACTTGTATCAGATAATGCGTGCCAAGGCAGAAGGGCGTATAACTATACTCAGCAATGACATTGTTCAAGAACACCCCAATATTTTGGTCTATAGGATTAATCATCCTTACGAGTTCAATGGAAAATCGGCCGTTGTAAAAGAATTTCCTTCAACTTCACCACGATTGAGCAGATGGCACATAAGAATGGAAATTAAAGGTTTACGGGATGCAGATCAACTGTTAGCCGCCTACTTTATTAATAGCGTGTTTATCGCCCTAATGAAGGACATGGGGAACAAATGGAAGCATGGCTGTCCTGAAGGAGATGAGGCATCAAAGCTCGCAACAAAAGCTACCAAATTATACTTGGAGAAATATGGTATTTTCCGAGATCTGGAGTACGTGTGCCGGATGACGCCTATCGATTGATGACATGATCTCCTTTTACTAGAGGGATGCAGATAAGTTACTTTGATTTTACCTGGACTTTTAAAGATGGCACTTGGGAGGTAATACCGGTTGGCCGGTGGAGATACGCAAAACGGGAAGGAACCCCAACAAATCCTGTCCCAAAGGACAGACATTATTGTGGAATCGGGGAGTGGGACCATGAGGACCTTCCCGTTCTCCCATATTTGACCCACTCCGGTATCCGTGAAGGGAATTCATACTATAGTTGGATGAATTCTAGAAATTGAGAAGGCGAAGGAGACTCGTGAGTGATTCGTGCTAGTTAATAATCAATAATCATCGACATCGTGGTATAGACGAAATATAATACGGCGGGACGATTCGCGAGTTTAGTAAGGGCGTCCATTAGCAAAGTACATATGAAATGAAATAGAGGAGTCCGTAGATGAAGATTTCCCGGAGTACGTTCTAAGGGGGCGACTCAGATGAGGATGGTTACTACACGGCGTGCACTGCCCCCTGACGTCGAAACATTTGTTGCTTGATGTCAGAACATCGCGAGGGAAAATGATATAACATCGACTCGGACACAAGACATCCTGGCTGTACTACATCGAGCTTTTGATCAATCTAATCTTCCACAATTGCCACGAATGGACGAGATACCTTGACCGATTCTTGAGACTGGGACATTCGACTGCTGTCACTTGTAATGATGGCCGATTTCACCGAACTACTGATGTGAACTGTCGCTATTGCCAAGGGCCTGTACTACTTAAAAACGAAGGATGCGGATTGTTCTGCCAGGCTGGTCCTCATTATCTATACGATGCGACTTGCAACGGTCATCAGCTTGCTTCTTTTCGCCTGCGCTGCCATATGTGCCCACACGAAACGTTCGGGTGACTTTCAATCATCCGTCATTCACCGCCGTTCATCTGGATGCCGCCCGATATCACGAAGGAGACTAGTATCCAGGAGCATTGGGGTCCTGACATTGCATGTCATTCATCCTAGTTTGTCTGCCTACTGTATTTCAAAGTTCAACGTTTTTTTTGGCAGATACCAAGAGGCAATCCAATTCCAAAATTCGAACCCTTCGAAGAACAATACAATTCAGATGTTCGCTTGGACACTTGTATCAGATAATGCGTGCCAAAGCAGAAGGGCATATAACTATACTCAGCAATGACCTTGCTCAAGAAGAGGATTAATCGTCCTCATGACTTCAATGGAAAATCGGTCGTCGTGAAGGAAATGCCCGCATACCGTTCAAGATTGAGTACTTGGTCCATAAAAATGGAAATTCAAGGTTTACGGGATGCAGATCAACTGTTAGCTGCCTACTTTATTAATGGAGTGTTTATCATCCTAATGAAGGACATGGGGAACAAATGGAAGCATGGGTGTCCTGAAAGAGATGAGTCAAGAGAGCTCGCAACAAAAGCTACCAGATTATACTTGCAGAAATATGGTATTTTCCGAGATATGACGTACGTGTGCCGGATGACGCCTATCGATTGATGACATGATCTCCTTTTACTATAGATATGACGATAAGTTTAATTTTACCTGGACTTTTAAAGATGGCACTTGGGAGGTAATACCGGTTGGCCGGTGGAGATACGCAAAATGTAAAAGAACCCCAACAAATCCTGTCCCAAATGACAGACATGATAGAAGGGTGGAACCATGAGGACCTTCCCACTTTGACACCTTTTACCGATGGTATCCGAAAGGCAGAACATATCCTAGCTTGAAATTTAGAGGGCCAAAGAGACTCACCTCATGCCGGTTAGTCATCGACATCTTTGGCTCAGCGGTTGCACGGCGTGGACGAGGGTGGATGCATTTACCTATTTAAAAGTTCAATGTGACCATGCTTTCCGGGAGTGCACCAGATGAATGTTTCTCAGAGTGGAAAAATGCCTGTGAGGAGTAAAGGCGACTTCAATAGCGCGATATTTTGGCGCGAATGTTGGATGCGGTAGGTTGACAGTAAATGCTTGATTTATCATCCACTGTGAAACAGTTGGATCAATCGTTGTTTTCTTGCGTCTGGCATATTAATATGTCACTGGCACTATTGCTGCTCTCCAAGTCCACTGTGCGAGTCACTGCTGTCGGTTGACGCATGTGAGTAATCGCGGTTTTCAACTAAAAATACCAATGTGTACCATAATATACATTTGTACGAAAGAGCCTCAGACGAGCATATGAAAAGATAAGAAAAGATGTGTGTGCGAAAGCAGAGGAGCTTATATTAATAAGTGTCAACATAAAATTAACTGAATAAACGGAATTTGATGCCTAGAGTTTCAAGCACAATGCGGGTTTCTTGTACCTCTTTGGGGTCATAAGTGTGGCCGACACAGATCGAAAGATACCTGAGAAGAGAAGGGCGCGTGTGTGCGTCCAGAAACTCTTTCACGTATTTCTGGCGCAGCTTGACCATCTCCAGAAAATCGTGCGGGTCGGCTACAAAGCCGGTTGTAAGCCATTCCAGATGAGGTGCAAGCCGGCATTGAGCTAGATCCTTTAGAGTTTCCCTGCTTAACATAACTCCACCTCGAGGAAACCTGGCACGTCGTAGGTTCGGAGCTGCTTTGAGGATTGCACCGAGATCAATGTGGTATGCATCACGACGTCCATGATCCAAGCTTCCTATGCGAATTTCTTCCAGATGGGTGATATGTTTCAAAGGTAAATCGTATAAGACAGAGTGTAGGGGAATGAAGGTGCCTAATCCGCTGGAATATAATGGAAAATGTAACATCTTGAGATGGTATGCAGATAAAAAATGCCGCAGCGTCGAGATGGATATTTCCGCGAGCTGACGGATTTTGATAGCCACGGGAAGTGTCTTGGCTCGTGCAAGCCACCATTTGGCGCATTGCATCGTATGTTCGTCGAGGACCATTATACAAAGGCTATTCCAGAGGGAAGGCGTGAAAAGCGCTACTGTTCGCCACAGAGAACAAACATACGTCACGGAAAGCTGGGGAATCCTCAGAGGGAATCTCCTACGATCTAACATGACCATGTTTTCGGTCTGCGTATTCCAAGTGCACCGGACGAAGATTTCTCGAAGGACGTCGGTGGGTAAATGTCTGTGGGGAGAAAGGGCTACTTCGTAGAGCCGGATTTCTGCGCAAATGTCTGATACTTCTTTGATAGTGCTTAGGCGATCAGTCATCACGAGCAATTGGGAGTATCGTCGCTTTGCTTGAGAAAGTGACTCTAAAATTCTTTGAATCTCCAAGTCCGAATATAAACGATTTGAATGGCCAACGTCTGATAAATCCATTTTCTAACCAAGTTCAAGCTTTCAAACTTGGTAAGTCTGCCACTTGGTGGAGAGAAGTTGAGATTGCCGCTTATATAATGCACGCCTTAAAATAGACTTTCTGTCATGAACATGGTGCGTGTCCTGGCGAAGACTCAAGTACTTATCGACATCCTTGAACGTTTGGACGTTTGAACCTTGAACAAAGACACGAACGATGAAGCCTCACTCGTCAGGCTGTGGAAGCCGGTCCCACAGGAGATGAAGCCCGTTGCTTCGCACAAGCGTGGAAGCGACGAGAAGCCGTCACTAAACTAGCAGCTCACATGATCCCTTATCACAGCTTATCGACCTGTGGAACTGATATCTTCTTATCATGGACTCCGAAGCTGAAGTCCAGTGTCCCCCTCTAACGAGCCAAGGGCAAACGCCCGGTTCCATCGAGAAAAAGTTCAAGAATTGGTCTCAAGCGGGCTTTTGTCGTAGAGGCAGGAATCTTGCCACACGTGCGAAGAATGCCGGGAAAGATTGGATTTCGCCATACTCCATCGTTGCGCCGGTGACTGTCCACGCTGATGAGGGCGCGGTTTTGAAAGCAGCCGTCAAGTCGTCCTTATACCCGGAGATCGATTTCAGCCTTGACATCTGTATCCATGACGACGGTGTCGTTCGGGTGCGTATGGATGAAGTTAGAGGGCTGAAGAAGAGATATGATGAAACATCGCGTTGGGCCCTCGTGTCTGAACCGACCATCAGCAAGACTGTGAAGTGGAATGCGGGGAAGGAAGACGCTCGCGCATCCTTTGGGGAGAAAGATGAATTTGAGATTGTGGTCGAATATACGCCGTTGAAGGTGAAACTATTGCGTGGCGGAAAAGATCAAGTGGTGTTGAATGGCCGCGGGTTGCTGCACATGGAGCACTTCAGGACGAAACAGGTTAAAAATACCAACCCGGGGTCTTGGTTTGAAGGCGATATAGAAGACGATTTGTGGGAGGAGACATTCGCTTCGTGGACGGATACCAAACCGAAAGGTACTATTCCTACCTTCTGATAATGGTTTTTTAAAACGTTTCACGAATATAATATAGGGCCTGAATCGCTGTCGATTGATATCACGTTCCCCAATCATGGAACGGTTTACGGTATACCTCAACACGCTACCCGCCTCGCCTTGCCGACGACGACGGGCGACGATTCAACCTTCAGTGATCCATACCGGCTCTACAATAACGATGTGTACCAGTATCCAGCATCATCTGCGTTATCGCTCTATGGCTCCATTCCGGTCATGCATGCCCAATCTATTGATTCTACTATCGGCCTCTTCTACGCTGCCGCGTCCGAAACTTGGATTGATGTGTCCCACCCATCCGAGGACGCGACAGAAACCCATTGGATCTCTGAATCTGGCATACTTGACCTGTTCCTCATTCCTGGACCCAGCTCGGAGAAAGTTTTCAAACAATATGCAGGTTTGACAGGCACGACGCCCTTACCTGCTCATTGGAGTTTGGGATATCACCAGTGCAGATGGAATTATGTTAGCTCAGACGACATCAGAATGGTACAGAGGAGATTCGATGAAGAGGACATGCCGCTTGATGTGCTGTGGTTGGATATCGAGTATTCCAAGGATCACCAGTATTTCATATGGAACGAAGAGACGTTTCCGGACCCTCTGGATATGATCAATGATGTTGTTTCTAATGGACGCAAGGCTGGTTACTTATGATTACCATGATGTTCATCAGGACTTACAGTATCCTTCAGATGGTCGTTATCATTGACCCGCATCTCCAGCGTTCTTCCAATTATCCGGTGTACAAACAGGCATCAGAACTTGGTTTACTGGTCAAGAACAAGGACAACAAAGAATACGAGGGGTCTTGCTGGCCTGGCAGCAGTTCTTGGGTAGATTTTTTCAACCCTGCATCATCTGAGTGGTGGAAGCAGCTTTTCAAGCCTTATAAGTTGCCTGATGGACAGTGGTCGTGGACAGAGAGTACTACTGACGTGCATATTTGGAATGATATGAACGAGGTGCGTTATCAATGGTCGATCTTCAAACGTATATTCTCTAATACGCTATATTAGCCTGCCATATTCGATGGGCCTGAAGTTACGATGCCCAAGGACAATGTTCATTATGGTGGTTGGGAGCACAGAGACGTGCATAATCTGAATGGTATGACCTATGTTAGTACCTCTCTCTCTCTCTCTCTTGGCTCTTCGTTGGTCGACCAATTGTCATAGGCAAAAGCAACTTCTCAAGCTGTCGCAGCGCGTACAGACCCTTCTCAACGGCCATTCGTATTAACCCGATCTTTTTTTGCTGGCGCCCACCGGTACGCTGCTATGTGGACAGGCGATAACAAGAGCAAATGGGAACATATGGCCATTGGAATTAAGATGGTGCTCGCTAACGGGATCGCAGGTATGACCTTCTGCGGATGTGAGTTATCTAGTCGAATATGGAGTCAACACAATCTGATTAGTACTTGCTAGCTGACGTTGGCGGGTTCTTTGGTGATCCAGAGCCGGAAATGCTCGTCAGGTGGTATCAAGTTGGCATATTCTCTCCGTTCTTCCGTGCGCATGCGCAACACAACACTAAGCGCCGAGAGCCATACCTGCTCAATGAGCCGCACAAGGGTATAGTGAAGAATCTTTTGAAGCTCAGGTACAGCATGTTGCCGATCTGGTACACCGGGTTTAGGGAGGCTAGCGTTACTGGACTTCCCCTTCTCAGGTGAAGTTAATTTCAAGTTGTTCTGTGAGCCCTATGACTGGAACTTTTTTTTTTTTTTTTATCAGACCGCAATACGTCGTTTTCCCGAAAGATAAGAAGGGTTTCGAGATTGATGATCAGTACTACATTGCGGGATCTGGTCTTCTCGTCAAGCCTGTCACGGAAGCAGGAGCTAAGCAAACCTCCGTCTATCTAGCCGAAGATCAAGTATACTACGACTACTTTACCTACCAGGTCCACCGCGGTGCAGCGACTGGAAAATCCGTGACTGTTCCTGCTGCGCTTCACCAAGTTCCGCTGCTCGTCCGCGGAGGATATATACTTCCCACACGGGAACGTCCGAGGAAAGCGTCATCATTTATGAAGCACGACCCGTTTACGCTTCGCATTGCGCTCGATAAGGATGGCAAAGCTCGAGGTGAACTGTACGTAGACGATGGAGTCTCATACAAGTACCAGCAGGGCGAATTTGTCTGGCGTGAATTCGTCGCGGAGCTGCAACCCAGGAAACCAAAGAGTAGTAGCGGCGGGCCGCTGCTGCTCAAAATGTCCAATCGCGACCTCGGTGCTGCCAAATTGTCCGAGTCTGTTCAGAACATTTCCGTGTCTGAATACGACCCCGAGAATGCGTACGCGAAAGACATGGCGGGTGTTCAGGTGGAGAAGATTGTTATCGTTGGGTTGGGTAAGAAGCCGAGCAGTGTCAAGGTGGAAGAGACGGGTAACGTGTTGGTGTGGGAGTTTGTTTCTGGTATGGGGTCGAATGAGCAGGCCAAAAGAGGCGTTGCGAGCTTATGGTCATTGGGAAAAGGCAAAAAAGATCTTGCGAGCGTGTTAACCATCCAGGACCTAAAGCTGCCGGTGGTGAAGGAATGGACAATAGGCATATATTGATATGTCTATATAGCTATAGAAAAAAACTTTTCTTCCAGTCTCAAACAATAATGATCGAGAGGTTGATTGACAGTGCCAAGAATAATAAAGGGTTACTTGTTCCTTGTTCCTATTGTCCCGAACGGAGATACATACCAATGATCCTCGATCTTGGACAGGGAGGTTACGTGATACACAATTAACATACTTGCAATAGTTTTACTTATCTGATCAAAAGAGTAGTTGACAATGTATCGTTAGACTTGAGATCGAAATACTCTGCCAGTTTACTCCAAATCTCTTGTCGCATATGTTTCAAGGCGTATTGTATGTCTACTCGACAAGCGTAGCATATATTTGTCCAGGATTGCACCTGATGAGCATATTCGTTGAGCAAGTGAAGGACGTCGCGCGAGTTTTTCCACATGATTCTGATCTCTTTCCACAGTTCCCATTGGTCGTCGATAGAACAGCCCTGGATGGCGTGTTCCTTGGTTAAACTGCAGAGTCTAGGTTCGTCAAAGACCATCTCTTCCACGGCCTGAGAAAGACGGAGTTGGCCCTTGAGCAGAGAGATAAAGTCGGATGCGGCGAGAAGGCACCAGTCTGCCGTGCGCAGTGAGAGCTCGTGGCCACTCCGCGTTTCTGGATCCGAGTTGTTGAGGGCGCGACGGTCTTGGGAGATCGTGAGCCGGCTGAGATGGTAGAAAGCGGCTGGGAGGATGCTGGGGATGTGGCATTCAAACCCTAGGCGGATGGCAGAGGCGGGTTCGGGAAGGTAGTCATCAAAATAGCTGGGAACGGGATCGCCTCGCCATACGTTTTTGAGGCCGTCTATCTCTATTTCGAGGGCGTCCCAGTGAAAGAGAGTCGGGGGCCAGTCTTGTTCTACACGGGGAATGAGTTGTTTCCGGATATGGGGTATGTTGAATTGGGCCGAAATGTGGAGGAGGTGCTTGATGGTGCTGAGATCATTTGAAGTGAGGCGTCGGAGAGGGATGTTACTGATGAGTTCAGCATTGATATTGATGCTGAGATGACGAACGGGAGACAGATAACGCACAGGTCGCCATATATGAATTGCAAAAGACATTCGATATGGTGTGCGGGAATCGGTAGCATAAGGGAGGGCAGACCGTCTCGCATTTTGAGAGCATCAGCATCGGCGAGCATATCCCGAAGAACTGTAGAATGCCTAGCAAGGAGCGATTGGTGGACGCGGAAGACTGTCTGCGCGGTCCTTGCACCGTAAGGGGCCAGCAGGAGGATATTTCCATCGGAGAAGTGGAAAGTGGGATGGATCCTCGGCTGATTGTCTTCAGATGGCATTCTGCAGCGAGCGCGACGAGCGAGAGTGGTGGTGGTGGTTCTAGTCTAGTCTATGGATTGAACTGGCGACGGGCGAGTCATATTTTGTATTTGGTTCGGAGGTGGAGGCGGAGAAGAGTACCAATACTCCAATCCATCGCTTCAAAGATCCCTAGTCACCTTGAGGCTCAGGATGGCCTACTACGAACCACAATCTACAATATTCGTATGCATATCAGCTGCACAAAACTCAGCCCCAGACGGCAGCAGGGTGTCGCAAAGCTTTGAAGTTCGGCGTGAAGTCCTCATCCCTACTCCGCTCACGCGTCTCTGACATCCCACCTTAGGAGGTCCGAATGATGGATTACTTGCGGTCTTATCGACTCACCGGTCGGCCACCTCCGCCGTGCCCCGTTGAGCCTTATGTAGACGCGGAACGGGCGGCCTTGGGTCTCCCACCCCGCTTCACGCCATGGACCGTAAGAGCGCCCCAGCCGGTGTTCTTACCGCTCCCCGTCCTTGGAGGTCCTGCCAACGCGCGCGTCGAGGAAATGATACGATACCCCCCAGAGCAGCTCCCGCGCATACAGGTCCACGCACCGACTAGGATAGGTGGAGAAATATACGAGAACATCACATGTGCCCCTACGTTTGCTTGGTACAGTGTCGAGGTGTGTCTGCCACTCGTTCTTCCCCCTTTCTGAATTCACCGTTAGCATACCCTAACCATTTCTTCGCAGGAACTTAGACATTTCGCATATAGCCAAGGATTGCAGCGTGCCGTGGTACCCGTTCCAACCCCCCCTATCGCACAAGAACCTACGACAGCATCTGCTACACCAACTCTCATATTCGACGACAACGAGAAAGAGACCTTGGAGCATATATCCGCACATCCCTCGTTTTTGAAGCACAGCCCAGAGGCTCGTTACTTGAAATCAATACACGGACACCTTGGGGTTGACTCGAGTCTTTGTTTTTAGGAACTTCGTCTCGCGTTCATGCGCACGGGTCGTGAGCTCAACTCGCAACAACTCAACGTCCAGTGATCCCATCGTTTCATCGATCTACAGTAGGTGATCGATTCGACAGATAGACATACAGATTCTATCAATCAACCACAATTTTGTCGTAGAAACGGTATTCTTCTATACACAAGACGTATACAGACAAACAATGAATGCGCGAGACCAAAGGATACATATTGATTTATGTGTGATTTACGTCGAATGAGTGTGGCCCAAGCCCGAGCGTCAAGCCCAGGTAGTCGGTCAAAAAAAAAAAGAGTGGAAAACATATGTTTAAGAAATGCACCAGCGCAATCAAAGCCTGCAAGGAAAATATCTATGTAAAAGGAATGCAACAGACGCACAGCGTCTCCCGATTGGAAATCGATTGGTCCCGAGAGTCGTCTAGCAGCAGGATTATCAATACCCAAACATCCTGTGTCCACGCATGCATGTCAGAACCTGAACCCCAAAAAGGAAAAAAAAAAAGAAAAAAAAAAAAAAGCAAGGACAAAACGCACTCTTCATGCACCTCCACACCACCAGCTTGATTCTTCCTCGGCATATCGATACTGTTCACGGCCGCGATTGCTTCTTGCCCCAGACCAGTAGGTCCACAAACGCCCACCATCACACCATTGATCCCACGCTCGTCCTCATGCCCCATCGCACCGCTTCCAATGCTCACCGTCCGAGTGATAGCATTCTCTATCGCCTTTGTGAGGGCCGCTTGGTCGGGCCGCCCCGCGCTCAGGCTGATGGGCAGGCCTTGTGGGATCATGGGGAACAGAGAAGACTCGCTGTTCCCAGACGGGGTTCGACCCCTTCGGTGGTCTTCCTTGTTCCCTCCCTTGGCGGTGCGTGGCGCATACGCCCGCGTATAATGCACCGAGATGGAAAGCGCCGGACAGGACTCGACGAGCGCGGTGAAGAGCGGTAGTAAAGGTGTCATGGCATCTGTACACACACAAGACATATCAGTTTTATGTTCCAGAAATCAGAAGGCCAAAAAAACCCTTGGAAACTGACCTGGATTTGGAACCATCCAAATGAGCTCGAGGACCTTGACGCGGCTCTGGGCTTGCAGATCTTTGTGTACAAGGTCCTGAAGGATGGAGAGTGCATATGTGATGCCGCTACCTCCAATAATCATGACCACGGCCGAGTAGGACGCGTATATCGCATGACCAGGTCCACCTGTTATCACCACAAGTTTTTTTTTTTTCAGTCCCAAAATAACAATACTTTTTTTTTTTTTTTTTTTTGGGAATGTTTTACTCACTGTATGGTCCTTCAATCATAATCCCCACCGTCTTACCGATATCCACCCCATCCGCAATGCCAGCCTCAATATACCCGCTCTTCTTGGCCATGTCAAACAGCTTGCCGGTCCACCCGCCCGTCTTCTTGCAGATCAGGACCAGCCCTTCCTCGCCAACCGCGCGCCCATGCTTGCTCGAGATAACGGGCGCACTCGCGATCGTGAACGGGTGCGACTCTGTCCACCCTAGCCATCCGAGCGCGCTGGAGAAGATGCGCACGCGGACGTGTTGCCCAGGACGCCAGCCCGAGTTGATGGAGGGCACCTCGATGCGCGTGGCAGAGAGAGAGGGAAGCGGGCGGATCGTCGCGGTGACGAACCGACTTTTGAGGAAGCGGAATAAGTAGTCAAAGCCGTAAGGGACTAAAAGAGCGATGATAAAGGGTAGGAGTGGCGGGTTGTGTTTGTAGAGCTGATTTCGAAAGAATGAAATCAGGTCTTGTTGGCTTCCTGAGAAAGAAAAAAAGACTCACCGTAGGGACGGAAATGGCGAAACCAATAAAGTGCGTTGTTTGAAATACATTATATGCCTTGGTTCTCCAGAGTGTAGTGGAAAATACAAGTATGAGATCGACAGAGATGAGGCAAACCAGGCCCCACATATTTGACTTTACAGATAGTTGAACAACAATTGTCTTGTTGATAGCCCATTTATAAACTGTTGGCACGTCAATCGCGCAGGAAATAGGGGTAACGAAATAGGTTCATTACAAAAACCAAAAGCGTGTATATTTGCACCGAGGACGATGACTCGTCCAAGATACCGATGAAGATAGGTGAACTATATTGATAGGGGCATATCAGCCAAGACTACTTAATTAAGCTAAAATGGAATACACGCACCTTTTGGTACTCAATTCCCATTAACCATCCTAACACGTTATTCTTGGAAATGAACGCGAGCAAGAACGGAAGCTGGGATACAGCTACCCATCCTGCACGTTTTGGGTCTGTAAAAAAGTTGGACTGATAAAGAAGGGCAAAAACTAAAACGCCAGAGTATGCCAGGATGATGAGAAGTTGGAGATTTGAATACCCAGGCACACTGGATACGCTGAGCAGCCCGACAACGCGCCGGAGGAACGCTGGGCAGGACGCAAAATGGGGGGGATACGACGGAGGCAGCCGCTGTCCTTTGTGATTGAGTCTGACGGTGGTGTGGCTGTACAGGGTATGTGATTCATCCGTGGCGGCGTATCCCTTTTCGGCCCCAGGAGAGCGGGCGGCGTTGCGGGAGGTGGACGGCTGTCGTGCCGGCTGGCCCTGGCTGGGGCGTCTTGAGACCGTGACACGTTGGTGCGGGCGGGTGTAGGAAAGAAAATGACCGCTGCACCATTCGTAAGGTTTCCAAAACCTAGCAAGGCCTCGAGGAAGGCGTAGAAGGACGATGAACGCAATAACGGAAGCGAGGAAAATGTCCGTGTAGCAGACCAATGCCATGGGATTGATCGGTGGAGCAGGGAGGACGAGGTTGTCCATGAGGACGCCAACCAATGTAGTTGGATCATTGACTTGGTTAGAGTGAGTCTCAAGCATCGTCTTCCTCCGCTAGTCCTGCTAGAGCCGTTGTCGAAGGAGCGAGAATATAAAGAAGGAATGGCGAGCCAGGAAAAGGTACGGACACAAGGTGGCCTTTTTTGCAAGCCGCCTTGAGGCCGCTGATTGTAATCTAATATTAGATGACACGAGGCATGGACGGAAGAATGGACAACTCCTTGAAGCAAATACGGGCATCTGTAGTAATAAGCCTTATTCCGAGTAAGCACAATATCAGATTATGTAACCTTACCTTGGCAGTATATGCTTGGCTTTGTTTGGTTGCTATGCCACTAAATCTTCGTGTCAGACGCCCTTTTCATCGGATCCAAACGGCAGCTTACACCAGATACCAACATTATCCATCCTTGGCATCATGATAACGGCGATCCCATCTGTTTAGCTTCCAGAAAGGACGCAAAACTTGTTTTATTGGAGGGTTCGGCGTTGATAACTTGAGTTTCGGCAGTCGTTTATCCTGCCCAAGGATCAAGCAGCCTTACCTACCAATTTGTGGAAGTTCGTAGCGGAATTTCAGAACATTCGAAACGACAACGCATTCAGAAGAGGAATATTATATATAAAATTCCTGTTTACTCCTCGCCGTCGTTCTCCTGATGCATTTGGGATCCAGTAGGCATTCTCGAATGGGAGATGCGAACTCTATCTCATCAGGACTTCAATAGGGATCCCGTTATTGTTCACAAGAGTATAAATTTCCGTCCAGTACGGGGCCACGTTAGCCTTGGCATGATATTCGTGTCATCCACCAACTGGCGCCTTACGATGGAGAACATTCCCTTGATATAACAGCCGTAGGGATGATGCATGCCCTAAGATAACATCGGTGACCCCGTTCTACGTGGGAGACTTTTTCTTTTACATCTTGCGGCCAAATGCTCCATCACTGGGAATACCGGGGCTCTATCTGGCATATTTCATCGGCATTGATGCTGATCGGATATCTTGGAAACAGGGCATTGTAGTTCGTCGCCCTGCCAATGATTGAGTTCAAGTACAGATAGCTTGCCACAGTCTAGATGTTATAGAAATGGTGCTTGATTCATTCAGATGTGCATTCTGTTATTGTATTGTAAGCAGCATGACGAAGGACTACAGGTGTGACGCCGTGACTCGCACAGCTTTTGCCTACACCATCCAGCATCGCTGTCCTACCTCCATAATTTTCGACGAACAAGTATCAGGGTCATCGTTGAGTCTACACAACTTTTTTATTCCTATAACACTGCTCTAGCTTCAGACACTTGTTTCTTTGCTCATTGTTCGGGCTTGGCAAGTTGGCTGGCTGTGATTTGCCGTCACGCTATTGGACTTTTTGTGATAACGTCTCGAGTAAAATCTGCACTGTATTTGTTATATCTCAACTCTCAGGTCAGATATCATGTATCATTTCGCATACTATTCCACATCTACTCCCAGGTCAGATACCATTTCGCATACTATTCCGCACCATCAAGTCTGGCATGTTCGAGACTGTGCATCCTCAAGATGGAGGACATGCTGTGGGAGGTCAGTTGTGAATGTCATGATTATCAAGTTCTGAAATAATTACAATAGTTGAAAACCCGGAAATGATGCATATGCTAAAGGATCGATATGCATGTCCTCATTTCCGTATCCTTGTCATTGGCAGAGCTAATGCAGGCAAGACAACTATTTTGGAGAAAGTTTGTGGTGTGGCTCAGGGCACAAAACCCATTATCTATGACCAAGATGGAGTTCTACTTAAGCCCAAAGGCCTGGCACATTTGAAGCAATTGTTTAAGAAAAAGAAGTCTGGTACTCATTTGAGACCATCAACAGAGGTGGGCTTGTTTGTGCATTTTGAAAATGGCTATTCTTGACTTCAGAATCCTTTCAGAGGGGTGTACATGACATTGAGCACCAGATTACATATCCTGGCAGCAACTTCATCTTCCATGACTCACAGGGCTTTGAGGCTGGCTCCAAGGAAGAGATGGAGGTTGTTTGGAAATTTATTGAGAAAAAATCTATGGCAATGGATCTCAAAGATCAATTGCATGCAATTTGGTGCATTTACATGTTGTTTAATATTTTATGTTTAATCTGATATATGCTGGCATAGGTACTGTATACCCATGGATAGTCCTCACCCCCTGGGAGATGCAGAGCTTCAGTTCTTTAACAAGGGAACTGGAGGTAAGTCAACAGTCATCTCAACTGCAATTCATTGACAGAAATACAGTTCCTTTGGTGGTGGTCTTCACCAAATTTGATGGTCAAATCATACAAGAATGGGGTAAACTTGCTGACACAGAAAATAAGTTAGCTGTGTGGGACAGGGCCAGAGAAAATGCTGAAAAACATTTTCATGAAATTTACCTCCCTAAAGTGATGAATGTAAATCACCCTCCAAAAGCAGTTGTGAAGTTGGAAGGTGAGCAATAATATCTGTTCAATTCTGATATAATTGAGTTTGTGTTACCAGAGATGCACAAGGCTGAAAAAGATTGTCCTGAACTGACAGAGAAAACAGCTCAAAGTATTGATAATGCCAGTTTGCAGCATCTCTTTGTCTCAACCCAGGCAAACAATTTGGATCTCTGTGTTAAGACTGCTCTTCAGTAAGATCTTCAACAAATATGTATGGCACATAATGTGATGTATTACAGAGATGTATTGAGCAGGAAACGTGTATGGGCAGCAATTCCTGCAATTGTGTTGTCAAAATTCCCATACTTTTGGGTAAGTAAAGGGTCATCTACCTTATGTCAAGAAGATTACAATACATTCAGTTCAGCATGGTATGCCACTTTTATACTGGAATTTACAGTGATGACACATTGGAAAGGAAATACATAATGTATCAATATCTGCATGTTTTCATGATGTGTATATCTCATACATTGTCTATAGGTGAGTATCTCCACATAGAAAATGGCCAAGATTACAAGGGATGCTATTGTTTGTATCTTTGAAAGAATTGGAAAAATGTGAGTGATAATGTGATATTTTTGCCATTCAAGTTAATATGATCACAGTGGGTACATAATGGTGCATTTCATTTTGAAAAACAGGCTGATAGATGAACTAGAAAGTGAGTGGCAGTACACATAGCATTTTCATTGGCTAATCAAGAATATGTAGGAAGTAAGTTATATTTTTCTGCAATTGAGCATCATTCAACCTGCTTGATTGACAGTCTGTGAGTGTCATGGGCAATACTTAATGATCAGTCTTAAATGGTGATAAACAGAGAGTGAGTGGCTGGCCAGTCAGGGACTCTTGAATCTGATCTCATGATTAACAGAGTGTGAGTGACAGTTCTCATTTTATTCCTAGGACTATCCTGATATCTATCTCACAACCAACAGAAAGTGAGTCACAGTGCCAATTTTATGTCAGGATCTGATCCCAAAACTAACAGTTTGTGAGTGACAAGTGCTTATTGTCTGCAAGGGTCTCACCCTGACATTTTATCCCATGACCAACAGTACGTGAGTGATAGTGCCCATTTTATGTCAGGATCTTCTAACATCTAATCCCATGGCCATAGTTTGTGAGTGACAGTGTCCATTTATGCCAGAACTTCTCATGACATTCAATCCCATAACCAACAGTTTGTGAGTAATAGTGCCTATTTTATGCTCCTGTCATCTGACCCTATGACCAACAGGAAGTTAGTGACAGTGCCATTTCATGCCCTTGTCATTTGATCCCATGACTGACAGGAAGTGAGTGATAAGTGACCAGGAACCCTCCTGACATTGGATCCATAACAGGATGTGGGTGACAATGCACAGAGACTCTCCTGACTTCTGACCCCACAACTGATAGGGAGTGAGTTATAGCTCCTATTTTATTCCAGAAGCTCCTGACATATTGACCCCATGACAAACAGGAAGTGAGTAACAGTGCCCTTTTATGTTCTTGTTATCTAATTCCATAACCATTAGGGAGTGAGTGATAGCTTCCATTTTGTACCAGAGACTCTTGACATCTAGTCCCATGCCCAACAGAAAGCAAGTATCATTCCATGCCAGAGACTCTCCTGACATCTGATTTCATGACTGACAGTTTGTGAGTGACAATGCCTATTCTATTCATGAGGCTTGTGCTAACATCTGTTTTCATGACCAACAAGGGTGTGAGTGACAATGCTCATATCATGCTAGGGACTCTCCTGCTCCCATGACCAACAGAGTGTGAGTGATAGTGCTAATCTTATGTCAGGAACTCCTCTGACATCATCTCCAATGAGCAACAGTATGTGAGTAATAGTGCCCATTGCATGCAAGGACTCCTGACATCTGATCTCATGCCAAACAGGATGTCAGTGACAGTGTCTATTTATTCTGGGGGCTCTCCTGACACATGATCTCATGAATAACAGTTTGTGAGTGATTATATGCCAGGGACTCTCCTGACATCTGATCTCATATATGATAGGATGTAAGTGATAGTGCCTATTTTATTCTAGAAATTTTTCTGACCTCATGATTAACAGGATGCAAGTGATGTTCCTCATCTTCTTTCCAAGTGCATTCATCATCTACCTTCAGTTTGTATGCTTTTTCACTTGCATGAGATTCAGATTCTCATGATATTTATCATTAGCTCTCTGTGATCCATGCATGTGGAGTAGTAGCAGATGAACAAAGTGCATTTCAGATGGTCAGAGTTCAGCTTTTTTCAAGAACAATATAGTGATATTAGTTATAAAAGCCATCACATTGTCAAGCCTTAGTTGGTGATTCATTCTTTCATTTATAAATCTAAACTATCTTGACAATTCAAAGCAATTGTCATCATTGCTAAGCAAGCATTTTGGGAAAGAGAATATGCTTCAAGAGCTCTAAAAAAAGCTCTGGACCAATTCATGAACCAGGATTATGTGAAAACACTCAGAACTCAGATTACTGTTCAGTCTATTCCATCTGATGATGTAGACTTGATTGTATATCTGTATAATCAGACCAACTCCTGATAATATGTACTCAATCTAAATACATTATTTTGCTACTCTTTGTGACACAAATGCTTCACTTATCTACACTGCCTATATTTATCACCTTGTTATTGTCTTCCTCCACTAATTTGTGCCTCAATAGTAACAGCCACACTTAATGGGATTACTTTAATAACTGATGCCTTTTGCTTGTATTCAATGAATGTTGCCTTGATCTAACCTGATCTGGAATCTCATGAGAGACTGCTTTACTCATATGGTTCCTGTGGCAACACTACCTTGATGTAGTGCCCGAGCTTCAGATCTTGCACAAACAACATCGCCTCGGTTAGCGTCTGCACGGAATACGCCTTGAACAACATGTTTGCGAGCGGGTTGCTGGGTAGCAGTATGCCTGGGATGATCTGCGCGAGGATGTTGAGTGCGATACCCTGCCCCGTCGTGGCGTAGATAAATCCGCTCGGAAGGACGTATAGGACGGGCAGCATCATGGATAGCAGCAGACTCCAAACAGGTATTTCCATCTTCCAGACCTTGACGGCGACAACGGCGAGCGCAAAGAAAACACGCTCGCGCAACACCAGTCGGGCACCTCGGGGTATTTGCGCATCAGCTTAGCATGGATGCCGTCCGTCTCAATGCAGATGTCCTTGAAGCCGTTGAGGAGTGTGTGGTCGTGGTAGAGCAGCGTATGTACGATTACATAGGTGGAGAGGGCAAATGCGAGGAGAGAGGTCATTACATAGGCTGCGGGGAGGAAGAGTGGCGAGTAATCGTTGTAGGCGGCGACGTCGAAGTGGCCGTCCTTGGTCCGTATCCGAGGAATATTGTACACCTGGCCGAAACGGTCGTACGAGCCATTGGTCAAAATGGGAAACTAGGCTAGATATGTGTTGGTGTAGCACAGGATGGGGGTCAGAATCCAGAAAAAGAGGACGAGGCCAAGAAAGATCTACAGTTAGGCCCACCAAGGAATAGTCAAGGGGCTCCATGTCTATGCAACCTGGGTCCAATCAAAAGTGAGAAAGAACATGCCAAGGCCAGAGTGAACACCAAAGAGCTGGTTGACAAGGACATTTGTTGGGGGGCCCAACATACGAACGAAAAGACGGAGATGGCCTGGAACAGGAAACCTGGGCAGAGAATAAAACCTGTTGTAAAAGAGAGAGGAGAAAGAGAGAACAGACCTGGTAAAAAAAGAACAAAAAGCTATCAAGAAGCATACAGATGAAAAACTTATAGCATGTCATGGGCCTCCGGATCTTGCGGCCCATCAGGTTGATGCCCGCACGCATGCTGGCATCATCCTCATGCTCCGCATGGAGCGTGTTTAACAAGGCGCATGCGGCCAAATTCTGGGGCCAGGTCATGCTCACGGGCCAAACCAAAAAGCGGCGAGAGGCCAGCCAAGCAGAAACCCGTCATTTGCGTTGCCAACACGAGCACGATCTGGAACCAATAATTGGCGTGAAAACCATAATAAACCTGGGAGGTAACGATGGCGTTGATGGCATGGGGGCTGCTGGCGACCATGTTGGCCAGACGAGAAGGCGGGTGAGGGGCACGACATTGGGTGATGAAGAGCGAAAGTTGAAAAACACTTTGGGGGCACTATTGGGAGAGGGATGAGTACGTGAGGAGCAGGTAAAATGGCACAGACCTGCCACTTATGCAAAGGAACAAGCCGACAAATCACATATGGACGGTCATGACTGTCATGACCGACTGAAAAAGCTTCGGCTTTTTTACTAAGTCATTTCACTTTTATTATTTATTTTCTTCATATTATATAAACATATGCTGACTAAGCAGGCGCCTATTGCTTGGCGCCTAGATAAAAGCCGTAGATAAGATACCGGAGCTTGGCGCTGATGACTCATTACCATTACTACATGCGCAGTCGTCTTACTCATACCATACTATATTTAGAGTAGGGCTTAGGGTAGTGCACAGACCACCTGTCGTAGTATATAAAGAGTGCAATTCAGCACCCAGAGTCCTCAGTCGAGTTCTCTCGGGTTTATTCCCTCCTCTCCTCTCCTCTCCTCAGTTCTCTGTTGGGGCTCCTAGGCGTCACGCCGGGGGGTTCCTGATAGTAGAACTCGACTACTTCTCTAGCAGCCCCAACGCTTGTTATACCCGGACCACAGGGTTAAGTGGACGAGAACTGGGGGATTGATACAGTCGTACGCCGACTATAAAATTGCGGTACCGGTTGCCAGACACCGTTCAAAACTGCGCACCTGTGGCTCTGCATCGCAGCCCTAAACTAGCTTTGCATTATGTTCCTGGTCGACGCAAACCGAAGGACCTAACCTGGTCGATAGGGCTACCTGTGCACAAGATACCAGTGCCGGAGTGATTACACGATACGTAATCCGTATCTAGGGACCAGCCTCACCAGCCCCCTAGCACGTTAAATTGCCCTGGTCTAGGCCTCTGAAGGCTATATATTTAGTTTACGTACCTACCCTTTTTCCGTACCCCTTGAGAGTAGCCGCCGCTTGGTCACGCGCTCTTGAGAAAGGCCCGCACCCATACGGTGTAGTGGCAGTTGGACAACCGTTCGGACCCAACTTAGATAGACCCTTTCAATTAAAATAAAAACCAGTAGTCAGTATCATAAATTGTAGCACTGCAGGGGTGGTTGCAGACCCTGAGTGCACGTTTCGTACATACGTTCCCAAGCAAGTGACAGGCCAAGACCTCCCTCACTTATGTACAAGTACAAAATAGGAGACACAAATAACGATACTTTTTGGGACGCTGTCACAGGCGATCTTGATCCAAACGACGCGGGTTTTAGTTCCTCTGAAGGAGAATCTACATCATCATCATCATCACATTCCACAAACTCTATCACAGAGGAACCACATCAGTGGGAAGCAGCACCGTTTCCCATCTTAGTACCAAATCCAGCCACATTAAACCCAAACCTACTATTCAACTCCGACGCAGATTTCATCGGAGAACCCGCACCACCTTTTTCATCACCACCACCCCTGCCACCGCCAAACTATCACAGTATGGCGGCGCCCCAAGAAATGACATCAGCAGAATTGCTGAACCTCCTCAACGCGCAAGCCGCGACCATCCAAGCCCTCCAGAACCAGCTAACACAGCTGCAAGCAAACGCTGCACAGGCCGCCGCGGCAGCAGCAGAACACCCTCCTCCCCCTGCCAACATCGTTAACATACCGCCAGGGACGGTATTCAATATTCCCGGGACCGGTAACGGCGGAACATCTAGAATAGATGTAGCCAAACCTCCGGTCTTCTCCGGAAAAATGTCCGAAGTGACAAATTTCATAAACGCATGCAGGTTGTACATTCAATTGAAGATGCCGGAATCCGATGAGGAAGAGCGGATCTTATTGATCATATCGTACATGACGGAAGGCTTTGCCGCAGATTGGAAGGACAATCTGTTGGAGCAGATGGCCAACGATGAAGAAGGAATTCCGCAAACGGCGGAACAACTATTCAGGCAGATCAGAAGGGACTTTGGTGACACTGATGAACAGTCATCAAAGATCTCAGAAATGAGGACCATGACACAAGGGTCCAGTATGTGCGAGGAACACATGCAAAAATTTAAAAAGGTATCACGAGGCACCGGATACCTGGGAAGAGCTCTTATCGAAGAGTTCAAACGAAGTTTGAATACCGGACTCCGAAAAAGGATAATGGAGGCCGACGAAATACCTGAGACCATTGAAGGATGGTATCAAAAGGCAGTAAGATTGGATCGCCAGTGGAGACAGGCGAAAGCCGAGGAGAAGTACTACTCCTCGCGGACCAGTAACTCCGCCAATAGGAGTGAAGGAGCATCCAAAGGCCCGGATACGGCGAAGCCGGTAGCCCCTGCCCAGCCAAAACCCCGATGGAGATTCGGATCGGGATCAGCGAGTCAGGGACGATTGGGAGCTGGAGCCTCCGCGAGTTCAAGTAGTATGGCAAATCGGCCGGACCCTAACGCAATGGACGTCGACCAAAATCAAAGACCACCACTCCGATGTTACAAATGCGGCAAGATCGGACACATTTCTAGAAACTGCAGATCAGGACTTGACATCTGAACAATGACGTTTGACGAAATGAAGGAGTACTTCAAGAAAGGAGAAGAAAATTTAAAAGAGGAAGAGAGTCAGTAGGTCCCATACTGGACTCTCGTAATAGATACAGTGTACTAGATAAATTGGTAGATAGTGCACAACCCCTTGACATAGCGCTTAGCGCTGACCGGGTTGATGCAAGGACCATCTCGGAAGTCTCAAGGACTTCTGGGACGTCCCCACAAGAGGCGAACTCCCAGGTGAAACACCTTGATATAGCGCACAGCGCTGAAAGTGTCACTCCCAAGGAGCGCGGCAGGGCGGATAAACCTGTGCTTAATTCCTCAGTACCGAATACAGTAGTACGAGTATCTACAAAGGGACAAAAGGACTTAAAAGGAAAGTGGCATGATATAGCGCTTAGCGCTGAAACTGCTTGTCCGAAAAGGAGGTTGAAAAAAGGAGAAAAGGAATTTTTAGTTAGGTCAATAGGACGGAAGGACGAGATCTTAATGGAAATCGGGTTGGAAAGGTTGGACACCCATGAACAAACTCAACAAACCGCGTTGCTCGATTCAGGAGCAACAGGAATGTTCATGCATACGGCATATGCAAAAAGAATGGGCTTCAAATTAATACCCCTGGAACGCCCCATTCAAGTTCAGAATGTGGACGGAACAAATAACGAAGGAGGAATGATCACCCATGAGGTTGATCTTCTTTTATCTTATCAAGGGCATAAGGAACGAGCCACCTTTGAAATATGCGAGCTGGGAAAAACCAATGTAATCATAGGATCCATGTGGTTATGAAAACACAACCCGGAAATAAATTGGGAGACCGGTCACGTCAAATTAACATGGTGTCCACGGAGCTGTGGACATAGGCAAAGGGAGTGGACCAAGAAGCGGGAGAAGAAGGTCCGATCAGCGGAACACTGGCGTGTTCTAGAATATCTGTGGGAACAGGAGAAGGAATTAGACTTCGCGCATTGGCTTGAAGAAAAGGAGGAAAGTGAGAAGCATCTCACGTACATGGAGCAAATGAAACACCCAGGTCAATACAAGTATGGGGATAAATACCCATTCTTACCGGTGTTTCCATCACCCGCCGGATCAAGGGCCGGATCAATGAGACATGTGCGAGAGTTGGCAAAACCCACGGCTAAAGAGATGGTACCTGAACAATACCATCAATACCTCAAAATCTTCGAGAAAGGAGCGTCAGAGCGCATGCCGGCTAGAAAGCCTTGGGATCATGCAATTGATACCAAACCAGGCTATCAGCCCCAGAAAGGAAAAGTCTACCCCCTATCCCCGGATGAGCTTCAAGAAGTACGGAACTTTGTGGATGATCAGTTGGCAAAAGGGTATATCCGACCCTCCAAATCACCACAGACGTCACCCGTCTTCTTTGTAAGCAAGAAAGACGGAAAGAAGCGGATGGTTCAGGACTACAGATACCTGAACGAATGGACAGTTAAAAATAACTATCCATTACCCTTAATATCTGAACTTGTAGATCGAGCAGGCAGTGCCAAATACTTCACTAAGCTAGACCTTAGGTGGGGTTACAATAATGTACGGATCAAAGAAGGCGACGAATGGAAAGCCGCATTCACTACTCCCGAGGGTTCTTTCGAACCAGTAGTAATGTTTTTTGGGCTAACCAATTCGCCGGCCACCTTCCAAGCAATGATGAATGACATTTTCCGTGATATGATCAATGCAGGAAAAGTCATTGTGTACATTGATGACATACTCATCTTTACTAAAACAAAAGAGGAGCATGACGCAATCATACAACAAGTCTTGCAACGATTAGAAGAAAACGATCTGTATGTAAAACCAGAAAAATGTGTATGGTGTGTGGAAGAAGTTGAATTCCTGGGCGTCGTTTTAGGACCCAAAGGAATCCAAATGGATACAAAGAAGGTCGAAGCTATTATTAGCTGGCCCATCCCTTCTTGTGTCAAAGATGTACAAAGGTTCCTAGGCCTAGCCAATTACTATAGGCGCTTTGTTCAGGACTTCGCTAAAATCGCACGGCCACTACATGACCTGGTCAGAAAAGAAAAAACATGGGAATGGACGGAGGTCCAAGAAAAGGCTTTCCAAAGCCTAAAAAAGATATTCACGGAGCAACCTTTATTAGTTGCCCTGGATTCCGATAGGAAGTTCAGAGTGGAGTCAGATGCATCGGATTATGCTACGGGTGGCGTCTTATCTATGCTCTGCAAAGATGACAAATGGAGGCCTGTGGCCTACCTATCAAAGTCGCTCAATGATACCGAGCGCAATTATGACGTCCATGATAAGGAAATGCTAGGCATCATGCGTTGCCTGGAAACTTGGCGTCATTATCTAGAAGGAGCACGTGAACAGTTCGAGATATGGACTGATCACAAAAATCTTGAGTACTTTATGAGTGCAAAAAAGTTGAACCGCAGGCAAGCCAGATGGGCTTTGTACCTCAGCAGGTTTAATTTTGTATTGCATCATAAAGCTGGTGTAACTATGGGAAAGGCCGATTCTCTGTCCAGGAGGCCAGACCATAAAAAGGGGGTGGATGACGACAACAAAGATGTCACGCTCCTCAAACCGGACTTTTTCAAAATCGCTGCACTACGCCATGGTCACATCTTTATTCATAGCTCAGAAAAAGAATTGCTAAACAAAATTCGACAATCTGAAGCACATGACGAAGCAGTGGTAAAAGCGGTAGAAGCCATGAAAAAGGCTGGTGTTAAAACACTAAACGCTCGAGAATGGGAGATGGAGCAAGGACTTATCCTCTGGCAAGGAAAAGTCTACGTACCTAAGGACGAGAAACTGCGGATGGAGATAGTCCGCCTACACCACGACACCCCCATTGCTGGACATGGAGGACAGTGGAAAACGATTGAACTCGTCACAAGAAATTACTGGTGGCCTGGAATCACCAGATTCATTAAAAAATACATTAGTGGATGTGACAAATGCCAGCGGAATAAAAATTTCCCAGAGCCCCCTGCTGGAAAGCTAATGCCAAACTCAGCACCAGCAAAGCCCTGGACGCACATCTCCGCCGACTTTATCACAAAATTACCAGAATCACATGGTCACAATGCAATTTTGGTAGTTTGTGATAGAATGTCAAAAATGGCACACTTTATACCCACATCAGAAGAAACGTCAGCACAAGGGCTGGCAAGTTTATTTAGGGACCACATTTGGAAACTACATGGTCTCCCCGAATCAATCATCTCAGATAGAGGTCCGCAATTCGCAGCACAAATGATGAAGGAGCTAAATCAAATGCTGGGAATTTCAACGGACTTGTCCACTGCGTTCCATCCACAAACTGATGGACAAACTGAAAGGATGAATCAGGACCTAGAACAGTTCCTGAGAATCTTTGTAGACCATAGGCAAGAAGACTGGTCTGGATGGTTAGCCATTGCCGAATTTAGTTACAATAACAAAATTCAGGCATCTACCAAACAGACTCCCTTCTTTGTCAACTATGGCAAACACCCCAGGATGGGAATTGAGCCCAGAAGAGAAGGAAGCCACCCGGCAGCATCGGATTTCGCTCAAAAAATGAAAGAAATCCATGAAGAAACTCAGGCAGCCTTGATAAAATCACAGGGGGATATGAAACTATATGCGGATAGACACCGGACAGACACACCCGAATACAAAGTTGGAGACAAAGTCTGGTTGTCAACAAAAGATTTAAGGTTGACAGGGCGACCAACTAGGAAATTGGTGGAAAGATGGATTGGGCCATACCCAATCAAAAAAATAGTGTCACCGAATGCAGTAGAGCTGGACTTACCCTTTTCACAACAAATCCATCCTGTAGTGAATGTCTCACGAATCCGCCCATGGAAACGACCAATGAAAGGGCAAAAAGCACAACCCCCACCGCCAATCGAAATAGACGGTGAAAAAGAATATGAAGTAGAAGAAATAATCGATGTACGATTAAAAAGGAATAAGATGGAGTACTTGGTTAGGTGGAAAGGATACACTGCCGAACACAACTCCTGGGAACCATTGGAAAACCTACAAAACGCAAAAAGAAAAATAAAAAACTTTTACGATAGAAACCCCGGAGCCATCAGAAGGCTTGATAAAGCAACCTTTAACGGGTTGACTTTCAGACCTTATGAAAACTTCACACAAACCTCGGACAAAATAGTGTCAAAAATCGATGTTAATGCAGTAGCACCAGCTGCAAAGTGGGAACAAAACTGGCAAAAATGGAAAGGAAAGAAAGGTCTAGACACCCTTATAGAGCCAGGAGACGTGGAAGGGCCTTGTCAATGCAACATGTGCCTATGTCAATCGCATGATATAGCGCCTCGCGCTGAAACGATTGAAGATCTCACCCCACCATCCCGCCCACTCTCACCCATCATCAAGGAATTAGAGGAACCATCCGTGATAGAGCGCAAAGCGCTGAACGATGACGATGGAGTTTAAATTTGTCTGGAAGTCAAACCCTAAAAAGGGGGTACTGTCATGACCGACTGAAAAAGCTTTGGCTTTTTTACTAAGTCATTTCACTTTTATTATTTATTTTCTTCATATTATATAAACATATGCTGACTAAGCAGGCACCTATCGCTTGGCGCCTAGATAAAAGCCGTAGATAAGATACCGGAGCTTGGCGCTGATGACTCATTACCATTACTACATGCGCAGTCGTCTTACTCATACCATACTATATTTAGAGTAGGGCTTAGGGTAGTGCACAGACCACCTGTCGTAGTATATAAAGAGTGCAATTCAGCACCCAGAGTCCTCAGTCGAGTTCTCTCGGGTTTATTCCCTCCTCTCCTCTCCTCTCCTCAGTTCTCTGTTGGGGCTCCTAGGCGTCACGCCGGGGGGTTCCTGATAATGACGGGCATGTCGGGATCGTCAATGTTAGAGACAGAGGCTCTGATTTCAGGGTAGGGGCTGTCCTCTTCTTCTGTAGCGTCTAGGTTCAATTCAATTCTACGTGGAGAAAAGGAGAAGGGTTGGGGGTTCAGCGAGGGCAACGGCAGAGACATGAGGAAGTAGAGGGGGGAGGAAGATTATTAATACGCAGAGCATGGCAGGATGACGGAAGGACACTGCCATGTTTGGCTAGGAGTGCAAATCCCCCAAATAGTCGCAGCAACAGAAGACAAAACCTAGTTGATGGAGGAATTTCGAGTAGTCGCGTTTTCTTCCAACATGATCGGGGTGATGCTGACGGTGAGATCGAGGGCGTGCGATCTCCATTGATGTTCAAATCGGCGTCTGAGAGACAGGCAGGTGAAGGGATCCTTGTAGTGGTCCTCCTCTTTGTCATCATCCACTTCAATGGCACTAATGGGAGGGCTGATAATGTTGTCTCCACAAGCTGTGGGAATGGGGTCCTGCCTTCGCGGCTAGGGAAAGTGCTGTGGACCTCGCCTGAAGAGACCGGAGGAGAGACCTTTTAAGACGCTGGTGGCGCAGATGCGGTGGTAAAGTGCACAAAGAATGAAGCGGTGGCAACCAGAGCCCATAGACGGTAAAAGGGGACGGTGAGGGTGTGTGAGGCAGAGCATGTTATTGCCCTTGTACTTTTGAGAGAGCCAGGCAAGTCGCCAGTGGTGTCCAGCAGTTGTGCGAAAACTTCGCAAAGCAACGAGGCGGGAGGCAAACAGTGGATAGAGAGGGCTGGTATGATCAGCCACCAGTACGTTCATTCTCAGGGATGTGCATATGGCTAGGGCACCATGAGATTGTGAGGCGGCGATGGCCTGAGCCCTGGAGCCAGGCACGAAGGTGGGCAGTGAAATGGCGATGGACGTGTTGGCCGTTGACGATATCAGTGTTGAAGATGCCTTTGGCGGCGGCTGCGTTGCAGATCAGGAGGATGACATGGCCCATAACTTCAGCTTGTAAGAGGTGGCGTGCAATCATTTCCATAGCCTGGGTTTCAGCGAGGTGAACTTCCGGTGACAATCTCCCAGCATCTTTACTTCCCACACTGTTGTCCTACTAGGACCCATCAATTATCCATTCCTGCATGAGGCAAAGCTCAAGCTCTAGCACCATGTGCGAATTCAACCTAGCCGCAAGAACTTCCGGAGTATCAGCACATCAGTGACTTTTCTGATCCTTGTGTGGCCGTGATTTAAAGACAACGAGGCGTTTGCGGACATTCTGTGAGAACACACGGCATTGCTTCAATCTCACAATTGCGAAGTTCTGCTTAGAACCCAAAGGGTAGATGACCCACCCTTAAATATTGAGGTTCCTTCATCCTTCCCTACTCCCATGGAGTCCGACCCATACTGTGAGCGCTTTTGCTTCATGGTTTATTTGAACAGCAGCTAACCACCGGGCAAGACGCTGTAATTGTGGACGCAGGATCGAGCGGCACCCGCCCTTATATTTATCATATCTGGCCAACTGCTCCCTCTGGCAACAGACATCAGCTCGCAAAAGTAACCGAGGTGTTTCACGAGAATGGAACTGAATTGGGGAAGATTAACAGAGGTTCAGCCTTAACTTTCTAGCATATCATGGCTGCAACCTTACATCTGGACAGGTATCGACCAATTTATGCGTCGAGATGGAACGGTGAATGAGGCCATGGTCAAAACACGGCTCAAACCTCTGTTTGACGATGTCCAGGCGGCCATCCCACGAGGTGGGATTAGGGGCAACAACGTCAAATTTTATATGCTTGCTACGGCGGGGGTACGGCAGCTCACTGAGGGACAGCAAACGGCTCTCCACACGTCGTTAAAAGAATACGCTCACACCTTTGGGTTTGGACATGTGGAATCCAGGACAATTACTGGTGTGGAGGAAGCAAAATTTGGGTGGGTGGCGGCCCATTACAGCCGATGTGAACCCACTCCCTACGGGAAGGTATATGTGGAGATGGGGGGAGCTAGTGCGCAGATTGTAATGCCTTTAGTCAATCAAACCATCGAGGAGCAAGAAAATGAAGTGGTGGGGAGATTCACTAAGGCGGGGGACCCACTTAATATAGCAGAGGTCATAAATCTGGTGGGACAGAGACTGTTTCTTGCGTCCTACCACCTGGGGACTAACGATGGATACAAGGCATATAGAGAGGCCTTGTTCAGCTCGAAACAGGATCCGCCAGATATGATGGTACCGGTATGTCTGTCTCACCTGTCGGATGAGGTTGGTTAATTATTTCCCAGATTTTCCCAGATCCAACAAAGCATGCGGATTACTATAGCCGCGAGGACAGAGGAACAATCGAAGGAATGGCAGGCCCGATGAAGGGAATCCGTTCGACGAGGGCGGCAGCCCTGATAGGGCACACCATGGCGACCCTATGCCCGGGCGAGGGTTTGCTTGCGCCGCGCCCTGGGGGGCCACCACCCACATTCAATATCATTGGTGCCGCCACTTTTTGGTGGGGCATGCAACAATCAAGGGGTAATAATGTCAACCAGTTTAAGTTTAAAAAATGGCTAAACGATCTTGCCAATTCCGAGAGCGGTGATAAAACTAATGATCCTGATGGCAAGTCGCTTTTCGCTGCACTCTGGATTCATTGGGTGCTCTGCGTATTCTTTGAAGTCACTGATATTGACAAATACTTGACGTTCACCCCCTACAATGGTCCTAATGGAGCACGGTTAAGCTGGATGCTCGGCAGGGCCATTCTCCTTGTGACTCCAGATCTCCAGCACATATGTAACGACACAGATGCTTCTTTTTCAGCTTGATTGTTCTCAGTATTCAGTATTCATATTCAGTAGTAGCTGCACCAGAAAATGTCAGTTTCACTACCTCCATCGTCTTTGAGGTCCCCGATGTCCCTTTTTGCATGTTGGGTTCTGATTGGTTTCAAAAGTTCCATCACTGCTCATGCCCAACATTGTGGGACACACTTATCTACTGTTGGCACTCATGATAGATGTGTCTTTTCAAAATGTCAATTGTCACCTGTATTAATTTCTCTTGCAGCAGCAACAGGACTGAGGTTGTCTGATTTACAGACACTCGTACTGGATGTGGCTTTAGCTGACTCGTCAGTCATGGGTGTGACAAAGTCGTCACTGTGGTTCTCCTGCACTTCTCTTGTCTTTCCTCCTCTATCCATGCGCGCTCCAAGTCAGGGTCCTGCTGCTCAATGCCTTGCCAAACCTGAGTTTCCCATTGCTGAGCCTATCAGGACTCCCTCAGTGTGATGCCTAAGAGCCCCAGACAGCAGACAAGACAGGAGGAGGAGAGGAGGGAGGGGAAACCCGAGAAAACTCGACTGAGGACTCTGTGTGCTGAATTGCACTCCTTATATACTACGACAGGTGGTCTGTGCACTACCCTAAGCCCTACTCTAAATATAGTACGGTATGAGTAAGACGACTGCGCATGTAGTAATGGTAATGAGTCATCAACGCCGAGCTCCGGTATCTTATCTACGGCTTTATCTAAGCGCCAAGCGATAGGTGCCTGCTTAGTCAGCACATGTTTATATAATAAGAAGAAAATAAATATTAAAATGAAAATGACTTGATGAAAAAGCCAAAGCTTTTCAGTCGGTCATGACAGTACCCCCTTTTTAAGATTTGGCTTCCAGACAAATTTAATTTTCTTTGTCATCCTTCAGCGCATCACACTCTATCATGGATGATTCCTCTATTTCCTCGATGATGGGGGAGAGTGGGCGTGAAGGTGGGGTGAGGTCTTCAATTGTTTCAGTGCAAGGCACTATATCATGCGATTGTCGTAGGCACATGTTACATTGACATGGTCCTTCCACGTCTCCTGGCTCTGTAAGGGTGTCTAAACCCTTTCTTCCTTTCCATTTTTGCCAGTTTTGCTCCCATTTTGCAGCTGGTGCTACTGCATTAATATCGATTTTGGACACTACTTTGTCCGAGGATTGGGTGAAGTTTTCATAGGGTCTGAAAGCCAACCCGTTAAAGGTTGCTTTGTCAAGCCTTCTGATTGCTCCGGGGTTTCTATCGTAAAAGTTTTTTATTTTTATTGTTGCATTTTGTAGATTATCCAATGGTTCCCAGGAGTTATGCTCGGCGGTGTATCCTTTCCACCTGACTAGGTACTCCATTTTGTTTCTTTTTAATCGTACATCAATTATTTCTTCTACTTCATACTCTTTTTCACCATCTATTTCGATTGGCAGTGGGGGTTGTGCTTTCTGCCCTCGCATTGGTCATTTCCAGGGGCGGATTCGTGAGACATTTACCACGGGATGGATTTGTTGCGAGAAGGGGAGATCTAATTCCACTGCATTTGACGACACTATTTTTTTGATTGGGTATGGCCCAATCCATCTTTCCACCAATTTCTTAGTTGGTCGGCCTCTCAGCCTTAAATCTTTGGTTGACAGCCACACTTTATCTCCAACTTTGTACTCTGGTGCGTCTGACCTGTGTCTATCAGCGTACAGCTTCATATCACCCTGTGATTTTAGCAAGGCTGCCTGAGTTTGCTCGTGGATTTCTTTCATTTTCTGGGCGAAATCCGATGCTGCCGGGTGACTTCCTTCTCTTCTGGGTTCGATTCCCATTCTGGGGTGTTTGCCATAATTGACAAAGAAGGGGGTCTGTTTGGTGGACACCTGAATTTTATTATTGTAACTAAATTCAGCAATGGCTAACCATCCAGACCACGTTTCTTGTCGATGATCTATGAAAATCCTCAGGTATTGTTCTAAGTCCTGATTCATTCGTTCTGTTTGTCCATCCATTTGTGGATGGAATGCTGTGGACAAATCTGTGCTAATGCCCAACATTTGATTTAGTTCCTTCATCATTTGTGTGGCGAACTGTGGACCGCGATCTGAGATTATGGATTCAGGGAGCCCATGGAGTTTTCAAACATGGTCCCTAAATAATGTGGCTAACCCCTGCGCCAATGTTTCCTCCGATGTGGGAATGAAATGCGCCATTTTTGACATTCTGTCACAGACTACCAAAATCGCATTGTGACCATGTGATTCTGGTAATTTTGTGATGAAGTCAGCGGAGATATGTGTCCAGGGCTTTGCTGGTGCCGAGTTTGGCATTAACCTTCCAGCAGGGGGCTCTGGGAAATTCTTATTCCGCTGGCACTTGTCGCATCCACTAACGTATTTTTTAATAAATCTGGTGATTCCAGGCCACCAGTAATTTCTTGTGACGAGTTCAATCGTCTTCCACTGTCCTCCATGTCCTGCAATGGGCGTGTCATGGTGTAAGCGAACTATCTCCATCCGCAGTTTCTCATCCTTTGGTACATAGACTTTTCCTTGCCAGAGGATAAGTCCCTGCTCCATCTCCCATTCTCAAGCGTTTAGTGTTTTAACACCAGCCTTTTTCATGGCTTCCACTGCCTTTACTACTGCTTCGTCACATGCTTCAGAGTGTCAAATTTTGTTTAATAATTCTTTTTCTGAGCTGTGAATAAATACGTGTCCATGACGTAGTGCAGCAATTTTGAAAAAGTCCGGTTTGAGGAGCGTGACGTCTTTGTTGTCATCATCCACCCCCTTTTTATGGTCTGGCCTCCTGGACAGAGAATCAGCCTTTCCCATAGTAACACCAGCTTTATGATGTAGCACAAAATTAAATTGGCTGAGGTACAAGGCCCATCTAGCCTGTCTGCGATTCAACTTTTTTGCACTCATAAAGTACTCAAGATTTTTGTGATCAGTCCAGATCTCGAACTGTTCACATGCTCCCTCCAAGTAATGACGCCATGTTTCTAGGCAACACATGATGCCTAGCATTTCCTTGTCGTGGACGTCATAATTGCGCTCGGTATCATTGAGCAACTTTGATAGGTAGGCCACAGGCCTCCATTTGTTATCTTTGCAGAGCATAGATAACACGCCCCCCGTAGCGTAGTCTGATGCATCTGACTCCACCCTGAACTTCCTATCTGAATCTGGGGCAACTAGTAACGGTTGCTCCATAAATATCTTTTTCAGACTTTGGAAAGCTTTTTCTTGGACCTTTGTCCATTCCCATGTTTTTTCTTTTCTGACCAGATTGTGTAGTGGTCATGCGATTTTGGAAAAGTCCTGTACAAAGCGCCTATAGTAATTGGCTAGGCCTAAGAACCTTTGTACGTCCTTGACACAAGAAGGGGTAGGCCAGCTAATAATTGCTTCGACCTTCTTTGTATCCATTTGGATTCCCTTGGGTCCTAGGACCACGCCTAAGAATTCAACTTCTTCTACGCACCACACACATTTTTCTGGTTTTACATACAGATCATTCTTTTCCAATTGTTGCAAGACTTGTTGCACAATTGCATCATGCTCTTCTTTTGTTTTAGTAAAGATGAGTATGTCATCAATGTACACAATGACTTTTCCTGCATTGATCATATCACGGAAAATGTCATTCATCATTGCTTGGAAGGTGGTGGGTGAGTTGGTCAGCCCGAAGAACATTACTACCAGTTCGAAAGAACCTTCAGGGGTAGTGAATGTGGCTTTCCATTCGTCGCCTTCCTTTATCCATATGTTATTGTAACCCCACCTAAGATCTAGCTTAGTGAAGTATTTTGCACTCCCCGCTCGATCTACAAGCTCCGATATAAGTGGTAGTGGGTAGTTATTTTTAACTGTCCACTCATTCAGGTATCGGTAGTCCTGAACCATCCGCTTCTTTCCATCTTTTTTGCTTACAAAGAAGACGGGTGACGTTTGTGGTGATTTCGAGGGTCAGATGTACCCCTTTGCTAATTGATCATCCACAAAGTTCCATACTTCCTGAAGCTCATCTGGGGATAGGGGGTAGACCTTTCCTTTCCAGGGCTGGTAGCCTGGTTTGGTATCAATTGCATGATCCCAAGGCTTCCTAGCCGGCATGTGCTCTGATGCTCCTTTCTCAAAGATTTTGAGGAATTGGTGGTATTGTTTAGGTACCATTTCTTTGGCTGTGAGTTTTGCCAATTCTCATACATGTCTCATTGATCCAGCTTTTGGTCCAGCGGATGCAGATGGGAACACCGGCAAAAATGGGTACTTATCTCCATATTTGTATTGACCCGGGTGTTTCATCTGCTCCATGTATGTGAGATGCTTCTCTCTTTCCTCTTTTTCTTCAAGCCAGTGTGCGAAGTCTAATTCCTTTTCCTGTTCCCATAGATACTAGGGCTCCCGAAGTTCGGTTCTGAACTTTGGTTCGAACCAGAACCGGCTGAACCGAACCAAAAGTTCGGTTCAGGTTCAGGTTCAGTTCTACCACATCCTGCAAACATCGGTTCGGGTTCTGGTAATGCCCGAACCGATGCTGAACCGCTGAACCGACCAGAGGGTGGGAGTAGGCAGTGGGGAGGGGAGGGGTACATCCCTTCTGGTGCACTGGTGCGAGAAAAAAAATCCCACGCACCAAAACGGTCTTGCTCGCCCACCCACCATCATCGTCTCATCATGTCAGCTTTGAATACAGATGGCACATTGAAGGATGCATCCGAAGTAGAGTTTTACAACTCTGAAGGAGATGAGCATCCGATTGGCTCAATGATAGCAGCTGGGGTATCAAAGAGTGAGTGGTAATCTAATATTTCACATCTTTTGCCTTATCAACAGAAATCGAACAAACTACGACGCTCCAAACCATCCCCGGAGGCTCTGGTATACGCAGTAGTAACCGGAATCACAAGCAAACCTCGAAAATAGTGAATGAAGATAATGCTGAGCTCAAACAAGCATTGTTGGTGATCAAGCGAAAGCATGCAGAAATGATCACACCGGCTGGACGTGCTACCGCCCTGCGCAGGCCCCTGAAGCGTCATGGAAGCATCCGCCATGCAGGCGCATCATCAAACGAGCCCAATAGTAGCACAGAAGGTATGTGTTTCGTCAAAATTGCATTTATTACATTTAATCATACATACTATAGATTATACACCTGTTTCACAGTCAGCAGATCAAGAATCTGAGGCACAGGAGGAGTATGATGCAATACAAGAGGAGAAGGGACACAAGAACAGGGTGTGTTTCATTTTTTTTTTTTTTTGCACCAAAGTTGAGCTGTACATACCAATACAACCCTCGTTTATGCTACCCTCCACTTGGTACACCCATTCCCCACTCCCTGATACTTGTTTCAACCTCTGGTACTCACTTTCCATGTTCTTGCACCTGTTGTTTACTCAATGCCACTTCCAACTAATTTGTTTGACTCTATATACCTGTCTGATACATCTTTACTTAATATCCATGTCTATAGATTCGAAAGCATGCCCGCCATGGTCATGATCAACGCACTGAGGATGTACGAGGAATATTTACAAAAGAAACAGCTCGTTTGATGCCCAGTGGGATTGCTGTTGATGGGTATTGGTGTGAAGTCTGTCAGTGAGTTTGTTATTTTAGTATATGACTTATTGTTTATTAGTCAATTATTACCTAGACATCTTAAGATTACTGTGGAAAAATGTTGGTTTACAGGGGGAATATCCTCCCTTAGGAAGCATATTGCTCGAAATTGGAGTAACCATGGAAATCAGTACCTTGGAAAATGCAAGGAGGCTGGTATTTCTCCCAATCATTTTGCCATCCCACCTGGGATTGATCTTGAAACTGGTGAAGTGTCAAGTTCTAATCAGAAAAATCAGAAAAGGTTAGATCACTTTTTTGCCAAGCCTACAGTGTCCAAGTGGTCCAAGGAAGGGCTTCTTGCCCACATTGTTGAGTTTGTTGTTTCTGAGGACCAGGTTAGTCATTTCATTTCTATCATGGATCTTCACTGAGTCATAATAGCCATTTTCAGTTATAGACAAGAAATCTTTCAGAAATTTACTTAGGTATCAACATCCACAAATTACTGATTCTGACATTCCCCACTCTACCAAGCTCAGAGATGAAATCTTATCCCTTGCCAGTGAGACAAAGCTCAATCTTAGAGATGCCCTTCAAAAAGTCCCAGGGCAGGTCTCACTTACCTTTGATGCATGGACATCAAAGTCTTTTGACCCTTATTTGGTTGTTACTGCCCACTATATTACTGCTCTCCCTGACAAATCAAATGAGTGGGAGCTAAGGGCCAGGATCTTAGCATTTACTGCTATTGAGGGTGATCATGGGGGAGCAAATGTAGCAAGCATTTTATTGAAGATAATTGAGGATTATGGGCTTTCTAGCAAGGTGGGGTGGATCACATCAGACAATGCAAGCAGCAATGATAAAGCCATGAAAATTCTTCAAAAAACCCTCAATACTGGGCAGCACCCCTGGCTTGCACAACAGAGGAGAATTAGGTATGTAATATCTTCATTTAATTTGTTTCATGTCAGATACTGAACATATTTAAGGTGTATGGAACATACACTTCATCTGGGTGCAAAAGCATTTTTGTCAGACATCTGCCCAACTCCATTTACAAAATCCAGAAGAGGTAATGATGTTGAAGAAGATGAAGATTTAGCAGAGCCAGGGGAAGATGTTGAAGACTGGATTTACACAGCTGAGGAGGAGGAGGTGGATGATGTTGAAGAGTTTGAGCCTGGAGACCTTCTTGGGAAAGTGCTTGCCCTCATTACTCAGGTATTGTTCTGATTTTACACCCACTCACATTTCCACTTTTTACCTTGATATTAGATAAGGCTATCTCCTCAAGCAAAGGCATACTTTTCCACTGTGTGCAAGGAAGAGGGTTTGAAACCACTTGAACTGATCAAGTGGATTCGAACATGGTGGGGATCCATGTATGATTTAATTGAATGCATGGTACAGAACAAGATAGTAAGTCTACCCTTGCCTTTCTGTTTTTACTTAAGCTTACTTGAAATTGAATAGGCAGTGAATAAGTTTTGTCTTTTAGCTGATATCAGCTCCAAGGTACCCAAGCTAAAAGGTGGAAAGAGATATTCAGATTATGCTGTCAGAGAAGAGGAGTGGGCAATGTTGGAACTGATTAAAGAAGTTCTCAAGGTAATATTTATTTAATGGTATTGAATAACTCTGATGTATGTGTAGGAACCAAGAGATGCACAGTCATCCTTTTCTTCAGAAAGGCAACCAACAGTTTGGAAGGCCCTACCCACTCTTGAGGCCCTCCAAGATAGATGGGAGACTTTTTCCTCCATGGGCAAGTTTTCCAGACTCAAGATATCCATTGAGAAAGGAATTGAGAAGATGAAAAAGTACTACAGGCTACTTGACCAAAATAATGTAGCTTGTATTTGCCTTGGTCAGTTTATATTTCTACAATGATTCCAATTTACTCTAATATATGTAACAATCTCTCCAGCTTTGGATCCTAACTTCAAGCTTGAATATGTGAAGGAGGCATGGGATGATCAGTACTTTGCTGAAGGTAAAGCTGCTTTGGAAAGAGAGGTGTGTTTCCCAAATCATGATTGCCATGTTTAACTGGTATCAGTTTGATTACTATGCTGCTAAATTGGTTGCAAAAGCTCCTGCTGCTGAGTCCAGTGCTCTTGAACCAGGTAAGCATGATCTTCCAACTCAGCCAATCCTGATATATTCCATACAGCCTTTCTCACACAAAGTGGAGGTTATGGGGCTTCCATGATGTATAAAAAAATCAGGTATCGTTTGGAAAGAGAACAGAGTGAAAGGGCAGCACACCAGGAGCTAAGAAAATTCCTGGAAAGTAATCTGGAGCAAACCAATGACCAGATTAAGTGGTGGGGTGTAAGTTCATACTCTAAGCAATGTGACATAATGATATCAGCTAATCCTAATCTTCATTAGTATCACTCTCAAGAATACCCTGTTTTGTCTGCCATGGCTTGTGATTATCTTGCCATTCAGGGGTCTTCAACTGCATCAGAACGATCATTTTCTAAAGCAGGCCTGACAGTGACCCACATAAGAAATAGCTTGTCTGCTGAAAGTATCCAGGCATTGCAACTTTTGAAGAATGCATATTCAACAGGTGATCTTGATACTAATGTAGAGGCCAAGAAATGGGAACCAAAGGACTGGGCACCCAGCAAGGTGGATTAGTAAATAAAATATTTGCTTGCCATATACTTTCTGTTCTTTAATTTGCTCTAATCTTATAATATGTTCATAGTTCAGTTAGTTTTGAATGCCTTGCTACAATGTCACTACCTGGGTGCTGCTCCATGATTAGTTTCCTTTCCCAGCCACACTCATTTTTGCCTTTGTTCTCAAGTACTTTCTGCCTCACTGCTCTATATGCTTTTATACTGAATCCCAAGGTGCAGGATGATGTAGGAGATAGAGATATATTCCAATCTTTAATTACACTTGATATTTCCTAAATTTGGATTTTTCCCACGGTTCAGTCAGTTCAGGCAAGCTCTAGGTGGTCCAGGTTCAGGTTCAGCAAAAGATAGCCCCAAACCGAACTAAACTGAACTTTGGGAGCCCTAGGTGGTTGGCTGAGGGCAAGGGCAAGTAGACATGAGGACCCATGCAAGTTCTCACAGTGAGTAATGTTGTTGGCATAGTAGTAAATTTGTAACAAGTGAAGAAAAAGCATGCCTAGGGTTCATGGGGTTGTGAGAGGGTGGATATCATTGGGTTTTTCCTGTGAGTTCAGTATGGTATCAATTCATCATGGGATATAACTTTGCTAGATGGTGTGACAACCATCAAAGTGCATGGATATTTTGCACAGCTGGTGCCATGAGGATACTGAGTTATTAAAATACCTATAGCATTGAGAGAAAACTTCAGATTGCCAGAAATGGTTATGGTTCTCTATCAGAGCAGACTTCTTTCCCAATATCACAGTTGTGACAGTGTAACATTTCTTGTTATCCTTTTGATACTTGCACTTTATTGATTGATTATATACACATAGGTCTGGATCTCATTGGTACACTGTAGTAGTTATAAAGGGAGATCCCCCATGACAATATATTTCCATGCTTACTTTACAAGGATGAGACTACATGTAGCAAGGTTTGATCTGTTGCTAATGTAGTGTCACATATGCCACTGCTACCCACTACTGCACCACTACCACACCACCAATGTCTGCCTTACTGCTCCCTATGCATTTATGCTAAATTGAAGAAGTGCAGGACTGTTGTTTAAGAATGCAGATGTGTTCCAATATGCAATTACACCTCATATTTACTAAATATATAGTTTTCCCACGGTTCAGTCGGTTCGAACCGAACTGAACTCGAACTGAACTCGAACTTATCGGTTCAGGTTCGGTTCAGGCAAGCTCTAGATGGCCCAGGTTCAGGTTCGGCCAAAAATTGCCCTGAACTGAACTGAACTGAACTTTGGGAGCCCTAATAGATACTCCAGAACATGCCAGTGTTCTGCTGATTGGACCTTCTTCTCCCGCTTCTTGGTCCACTCCCTTTGCCTATGTCCACAGCTCCGTGGACAGCGTGTCAGTTTGACTTGACCGGTCTCCCAATTGATTTCAGGGTTGTGTTTTCGTAACCATGTAGATCCAATGATTATGTTGGTCTTGCCTAGCTCGCATATTTCAAAGGTGGCTCGTTCCTTATGCCCTTGATAAGATAAGAGGAGATCAACCTCATGAGTGATCATTCCTCCTTCGTTGTTGGTTCCATCCACATTCCGAACTTAAATGGGGCGCTCCAAGGGTATGAGTTTGAAACCCATCTTTTTTGCATATGCGGTGTGCATGAACAATCCTGTTGCTCCTGAATCGAGCAATGCGGTTTGTTGGGTTTGTTCATGTGTGTCCAACCTTTCCAACCCGATCTCCATCAAGATCTCATCCTTTTGTCCTATTGACCTAACTAAAAACTCCTTTTCTCCTTTTTGCAACATCCTTTTTGGACAAGCAGTTTCAGCACTAAGCACTATATCACGCTGCTTTCCTTTTAAGTCCTTCTGTCCCTTTGTAGATACTTGTACTACTGTATTTGGTAACGAGGAATTAAGCACAGGTTTAGCCGCCCTGCCGCGCTCCTTGGGAGTGACACTTTCAGTGCCGTGCGCTATATCACAGTGTTTCACCTGGGAGTTTGCCTCTTGCGGGGATGTCTCAGAAGTCCTTGAGACTTCTGAGATTGTCCTTGCATCAACCCAGTCAGCACTAGGCACTATATCAAGGGGCTGTGCACTATCTAATTTATCTAGTACAGCGTATCTATTTTGAGAGTCTAGTACGGGACCTACTGACTCTCTTCCTCTTTTAAATTCTCTTCTCCTTTCTTGAAGTACTCCTTCATTTTGTCAAACGTCATGGTGCGAATATTGAGTCCTGATCTGCAGTTTCTGGAAATGTGTCCGATCTTGCCGCATTTGTAACAGCAGAGTGGTGGTCTTTGGTTTTGATCAACGTCCATCGCGTTAGGGTCTGGCCGATTTGCCGTACTGCTTGAACTCGCAGAGGCTCCAGCTCCCAATCGTCCCTGACTCGCTGATCCTGATCCGAATCTCCATCAGGGTTTGGGCTGGCCAGGGGCTACCAGCTTCGCCGTATCCGGGCCTTTGGAAGCTCCTTCACTCCTATTGGCGGAGTTACTGGTCCGCGAGGAGTAGTACTTCTCCTCGGCTTTCACCTGTCTCCACTGGCGATCCAATCTTACTGCTTTCTGATACCATCCTTCAATGGTTTCAGGTACTTCGTCAGCCTCCATTATCCTTTTTCGGAGTCTGGTATTCAAACTATGTTTGAACTCTTCGATAAGAGCTCTTCCCAGGTATCCGGTGCCTCGTGATACCTTCTTAAACTTTTGCACGTGTTCCTCACACGTGCTGGACCCTTGCGTCATGGTCCGCATCTCCGAGATTTTTGATGACTGCTCATCAGTGTCACCAAAGTCCCTTCTGATCTGCCTAAACAATTGTTCTGCTGTTTGCGGAATTCCTTCTTTGTCGTTGGCCATCTGCTCCAACAGATTGTCCTTCCAATCTGTGGCAAAGCCTTCCGTCATATACAAGATGATCAATAAGATCCGTTCTTCCTCATCAGATTCCGGCATCTTCAATTGAATGTACAGTCTGCATGCGTTTATGAAATTTGTCACTTCGGACATTTTTCTGGAGAAGACCAGAGGTTTGGCTACATCTATTCTCGATGTTCTGCCGTTTCCGGTCCCGGGGATATTGAATACCGTCCCTGGTGGTATATTGACAATGTTGGCGGGGGGAGGAGGGTGTTCTGCTGCAGCCGCGGCAGCCTGTGCAGCATTTGCTTGCAGCTGTGTCAGCTGATTTTGGAGGGCTTGGATGGTTGCGGCTTGCACGTTGAGGAGGTTCAGCAGTTCTGCTGAGGTCATTTCTTGGGGCGCCGCCATACTGTGATAGTTTGGCGGTGGCGATGTGGGTGATGGTGTAAGCAGGGGTGGTGGTGATGAAAACGGTGGTGCGGGTTCTCCGATGAAATCGGTGTTGGAGTTGAAAAGTAGGTTAGGATTGAGTGTTGCTGGATTAGGTACTAGGATAGGAAACGGTGCTGCTTCCCACTGATGTGGTTCCTCTGTGATAGAGTTTGTAGAGTGTGATGATGATGATGATGTAGATTCTCCTTCAGAGGAACTAAAACCTGCATCGTTTGGATCAAGATCGCCTGTGACAGCGTCCCAAAAAGTATCGTTATTTGTGTCTCCTATTTTGTACTTGTACGTAAGTGAGGGAGGTCTTGGCCTGTCACTTGCTTGGGAACGTATGTATGAAACGTGCACTCAGGGTCTACAACCACCCCTGCAGTGCTACAATTTACAATACTGACTACTAGTTTTATTTTTAATTGAAGGGTCTATCTAATCAGGGTCCAAACAGTTGTCCTGATGCCGCTACACCGTACGGGTGCAGGCCTTTCTCAGAGGCGCGTGGGCAAGTGCCGGCTACCTCCAAGGGGTACGGAAAAAGGGTAGATACGTAAACTAAATGTATAGCCTTCAGAGGCCTAGACCAGGGCAATTTAACGCACTAGGGGGCTGGTGAGGCTGGTCCCTAGATATGGATTACATATCGTGTAATCACTCCGGCACTGGTCTCCTGTGCACAGGTAACCCTATCAACCGGGTTAGGTTCTTCAGTTTGCGTAGACCAGGAACGTAATGCAAAGCAAGTTAAGGGCCGCGATGCAGGGCCACTGGGTGCGCATTTTTAACGGTGTCTGGCAACCGATACCGCAATTTTAACGTCGGCGTACGACAGTGTATATCCCCCTGTTCTCTGTCCACTTAACCCTGTGGTCCGGGTTTTAACAAGCGTGGGGCTGTTGAGCAAACTAGTCGAGTTCTACTATCAGGACTCCCTCGGCGTGACGCCTAAGAGCCCCAGACAGCAGACAAGACAGGAGGAGGAGAGGAGGGAGGGGAAACCCGAGAGAACTCGACTGAGGACTCTGTGTGCTGAATTGCACTCCTTATATACTACGACAGGTGGTCTGTGCACTACCCTAAGCCCTACTCTAAATATAGTACGGTATGAGTAAGACGACTGCACATGTAGTAATGGTAATGAGTCATCAGTGCCGAGCTCTGGTATCTTATCTACGGCTTTATCTAAGCGCCAAGCGATAGGTGCCTGCTTAGTCAGCACATGTTTATATAATAAGAAGAAAATAAATATTAAAATGAAAATGACTTGATGAAAAAGCCGAAGCTTTTCAGTTGGTCATGACAGAGCCAAGACCTTCTGGATCGCTTTAATGATGTCCTCAATTGCCCAATCATCATCATAGATCTGTACAAAAAATGATCCTTCATTATCATTTTGTCCCTTTTCATGCCCTGCCTGTTAGGACTAATCCTTATACACAATCACAAGCTTCAGAGGAGAGAGATAGATTGAGACGAAGCTAAGACACAATAGTCTGTGACCTACAAGGAGGAAACAATCCAGAGTCTTAAGGACTCCTACCTACAGAATGCACACCTTATATACCTGAGTCATTGGTCTGTGCACACAGTCTGCGCAGCCGCTAAGGCTATGCACACACAACAACAAGACCCAGACCCATCTCCCAGACCTGTCCGGACTCTTCCAGACATTTGGTCCCTTCCCGCAAATGCCGTTTTGCCCAATATCTCCTATTGGCCTTGATCATATAGCCACCCTGAGTTATATAATCCTCCTGCCATATCTAAATAGGGGTCCCTCGCTGTATGCTTGCATCCCATTATACATCCGTAGGCCTCTGAATAAAATAGAGAAAATAAAGAAAAAGTCCATATTGTAACATGACCTCCTCCTCAAGACTTTACATTCTGGGAAGTCATGCATTGGTCTGCCTAGGGGAATCAAGCATGGGTTTAACTGGCCCACTGTGTGTTACAATACGGACTTTTTCTTTATTTTTTCCTATTTTATTCAGAGGCCTATGGGCGCAAAACAAGACATGAGCATATGGTGAGGGACCCCTATCTAGATATGGCAGGAGGATTATATAACCCAGGGTGGCTATACGATCAGAGCTATTAGGGAATATTGGGTGAAATGGCGTTTGCAGGAAGGGACCGGGAGTCTGGGTAAGTCTGGACAGGTCTGGGAGATGGGTCTGTGTTAGGACTAATCCTTGACACAATCACAAGCTTCAGAGAAGAGAATAGAATAGAGACGAAGCTATTAGACACAATAGTCTGTAACCTACAAGGAGGAAACAATCTAGAGTCTTAAGGACTCCTACCTACAGAATGCACTCCTTATATACCTGAGTTGCTGGTCTGTGCGCACAGTCTGCGCAGCCGTTAAGGCTATGCATACGCAGCAACAAGACCCAGACCCATCTCCCAGACCTGTCTGGACTTACCCAGACTCCCGGTCCCTTCCCATGAACTCTGTTTCACCCAATATCCCCTAACAGCCTTGATCATATAGTCACCCTGGGTTATATAATCCTCCTGCCTTATCTGGATAGGGGTCCCTCGCCGTATGTTTGCATCTTGTTATGCGTTCATAGGCCTCTGAATAAAATAGAGAAAAATAAAGAAAAGTCCGTATCATAACATGACCTCCTCCTCAAGACTTCACGTCATGGGAAGTCATGCATTGGTCATAAGTTGTGTCAGTGCCAAGCGCTATATCATGCGATGGTCTGCCTAGGGGAATCAAGTGTGGGTTTAACCAGCCCACCATGCTCAAGGTCTCTTGAGAACGCCCCTTCCGTGTCGGGTTCAGCGTAGATGAGTTTGCAGTTGCCTTTCCACCATTGCCAATTCCGTTTTAACTTGTTGAGGTAGTCATGCTCGAATTTGCCATCTTCCCAACCAAACAACCATTTGGGAGCCTTTGTATCCGTGTAATTATGCCAATTTTTGAACCGTAGATCCATAGATGCCAGTTGTCGGGGTGCACTCGGGTTTTGTCTATGGAATTTCTGAACCTCTTTCTTGGCATTAGCAAGGTTCTCTGCTGGTTCCCATGTTGATTCCTCCACAGGATAATTCTTCCATTTGACCAAATATTCCAACCTGCTACTGTTTTGTCTGCTAACTCTGCTGTCCATGACCTCTTCGACTTTGTACTCATCATCCTCTGATTCCTCCACCATTTGTGCCTCTTTGCGTTTGGCAATCTTTTCAATTTGGTTGGGGAATTCTGGAGCAGTGTAGGGTTTCAAAAGTACTTTGCTGAAGACATTGTAAATTTTTTAAGCAGCAGGGACTTTTAGTCAGTATGCAGATGTGCCAACTTTCTCAACCACTTCCAAGGGACCTACAAACTTGCTGTCTAACTTCTTAGTTGCTCGAAGCATTGGCAAATTTTCTGTACTGAGGTACACCTTGTCACCAGGTTTGTAATCTCATGCTGGTGTTCTGTGAGCATCCCACTGCTTTTTCATTACCTCAGCGGTTTTTTCCAGCACGGTTTTAGCTTTGGCATGAACATCTTCGATTTCTTTAACCAGTTCCTCCATGACAACAGTTTTTGGTTGATACAGCAGATTCATCCCCTTATTGGGATGTTTTCCATAGTTCATAAAAAATGGTGAGAACCCTGTGGACGAGTGTACATGGTTGTTGTGGCAGAATTGAGCCACCGCAAGCCAATCACTCCAATTATCCTGTTGATGATTGACAAACATTGTCAGGAATTCCTTAACTTCCTGATTAATGCGTTCCGTCTGTCCATCGGTTTGCGGGTGATAGGCCGTGTATCTATTAGCCTGTATTCCCAGAATCCCGTATAGATCGTCCATGAACTTTGAGACAAACTGTGGTCCTTGATTGCTGATAACCTTCCTTGGCAAGCCATGCTCTTGGAAAACATTATCTCTGAATAGAACTGCTACTCCTTGTGATGTAATCGATGATGTTGTGGGGAGGAAATAAGCCTTTTTTGTGAACTGATCTACCACAACCATGATCATGTCATTGCCTTTGGAGTCCAGCAATGGTTCAATTAAATCTACCAAGATGACTTCCCATGGTGCATCGGGAATTTCATTTGGAATTAATGGTGCTGCTCTCGGTTGTTGATCCGGCTTTGCTTTTTGGCATGTTTCACATCCTTGTATAAAACGTTCAATGTCCTTTCGCATTTGTGGCCACCAGAAATTGCAAGTGAGACTTTCCATGGTCTTGACTACCCCTGAATGCCCCCAGGAGTGGTGAATTTGAATCAGATCACCCCTGATCCGCGTGTCCACTGGAACGTAAATCCGACCCTTCCATTCAACTAATCCTTTCTTGGTTTTAAAGTCAGGGTCCTGTTGTTTGATGCCTTGTTGAACCTGAGTTTCCCATTGCTGAGCTGAGACCTTCTGAATCTCCTTAATGATGTCCTCAATTGCCCAATCATCATCATAGATCCTTACGAACAAATGATCCTTCAGGAGTAGAACTCCTTCATTATCATTTTGTCCCTTTTTGTGTCCTGCTCTTCTTGACAATAAATTCGCTTTCGAGTTAGACTTTCCGGACCAGTGTTTAATGATGAAATTGAATTCCTGCAAGTCTGTGACCCATTGTGCCTGTCGCCTGTTCAAGTTCTGCGGTTTTCGGAAGTAAGTGAGGTTTTGATGATCCATTGAAACCTTGATCTGTTCCTTTGCACCTTTCAGGTAGTGAGACCATTCATAAAACGCGTGCATTACTGCAAGCATTTCCTTGTCATAGATCTCATAGTTCCACTCTGCTTTGTTTAGCGATTTTGAGATAAAGGCCACAGGCCTCCATGTACCGTCCTTACTCTGCTGTGACAAAATTCTGCCAATTGCAAAGTCAGACACATCTACCTCAACATGAAATTGACCATCATCATCAGGAATTCTGAGGACTACCTCCCTCGCCACAAGGTCTTTCAGTCCCTGAAAGGCCAGGGTCTGCTGGTCCATCCAAAGCCACTCAACCTTGCCAGTAAGACCTGTCAACGGCTTTGCTGTTTTAGCAAAGCCAGGCACAAAACGCCGATAAAAATTAACAAAACCCAAGAACTGCTGTAGTTCACGTTTGCATGTAGGAATCGGCCAATCTACTACAGCCTGCACTTTGCCTTTCTCCATTTGGATGGAATCTTGACTAATAACTAGTCCTAGGAAATCGATCTGAGGTTGATCAAACCAACACTTCTCCGGCTTCAAAGACAACTTGTGATTCTCCAATTTTGCTAAGATGCGATTAACATGCATCATGTGTGCGTCCTGTGACTGGGAGAATACCAGAATATCATCCATATAAATGACGACCCATCCCTCAGCAATTTCCTGCCTAAAGATATCATTCATCATTGTCTGAAATGTTGCCGGGGAGTTGCAGAGACCAAAGAACATGACCAGGGGTTCGAACAGACCCCAATGAGTTTTGAAAGCCACTTTCCACTCATTGCCTTCCTTGATCCAAATGTTATTATAGCCCCATCGGATATCCATTTTCGAGAATACCTCGGCCTTTGATAACTGATCAATTAATTCTCCGATTAAGGGCAATGGGTAGCGGTTTTTCCTTGTGATGTCATTTAACTTCTGGTAGTCCTGTACTGGTCTCAATTTTCCATCCTTTTTCTTGACAAAGAAGAACGGTGATGCTTGTTCAGAAGTGCTTGGTCTTATCTGTCTGGACCTTAGGTTTTCTTCCAAGAATTCATCCAGCTGTTCCCACTCTTCCTTATTCAGTGGGTACACCTTGCAATCCATTGGTTGTCCTCCCGGAATAAACTCGATGGCATGATCCCATGGCTGCCTCGGTGGTAATTCATCAAAAGTTTCCTTCTCAAATACTTTTCGGTATTTGAGATAATGCCCTGGCACCGTTTCCTCTAAAGACTGTTTTTTACTGGCCAACGCCTCTTTTGCCGCAATGTCCGTTGAAAGTGGTTGTAACTTTAATTCTTCCAGTCCTAGATGCACAGCAAGCAGATGTTCTCCATCCTCTAAGGATTTGGTTTCTTCTACCTCCTCCTCAGGTTTGCTTACACTGGATTGGTTCCAACACGTCCCTGGACATCAGCTAAAGGTCACCTCTTGCTTTTTCTAATTCATACTTGGATTGTGCAGCTGCAACCAGTCATGCCCTAAGAACAAGTCTGTTTTTCCAAGTCGTGCTATGCAACAGTCCATGACTTCTTCATGGTCTCCGATTCTCAGTTTGTACTGAACCATGTATTCAATATTTCCCATTGTGTTACGAGTTCCATCTGCATTATAGACTGGTACTGGCCGCAAGAGGCATTGTTTGTTCATCCAGTGTTTTTCCACAAATTCATCATTGATGCATGATCCTGTGCATCCTGAATCTACTAATGCTGTGACAGGAATTGTGGATCCTGTGTCTATGGTAGTTATGATTCCTTTTAAGTTCATTTCTTGCTTTCCTGAAGCCTTGACAATTTGTTGTTGCAATTGTGCCAAATTCCACATTGCTTCCGATTCTGACTGTTGGTTCAGTTCCTTTAGCAATCGTGGTGTTACTTCAGATAAATGCTTCTCATGAACCCATCCTTTCAGACAGTCTATGGCAATATTTTCATCTTGCTGCCATATCTGTCTCATCACCCAAGCAGGGGTCCATTGCTTAATTCTGGGTTTTGCGCTCACACTTAAGTTTCGAATCTGATGAATATGAGAGGAATATTCATATAATAAATCTTGTACATTTACACAAGAGTCATTGTCCGATTTCGAAACTCTATTAGCCAGCAGTGCTGAGCGCTCGCCTACTGGCTTTTGCCAAAACCCTTTTCCTTTCCAAGTTCTTTCCATTGCTCCTTGGTGAGCTCCTCTATCCTGACCTCTCTTGCTCTCCACTTCCCCTTATCCTTCCATCAAGGCTTTCTTGGTTCTGGACAATCTCTTGTGAAATGTCCTTCTTTTCTGCAATTATAGCAGTTACCTGTCATTTGCCTTTTACTCTTATCGACGTCCATGGCATTCGGATCTTTGGATGTTGTCGGTGTGCTGTACTGAAACTGGTTTGGTTTACTATCTTTAGCAACCGTTTTCTCTTTGTATCTGCCTTTTTGTCTATCCGGTCTGTATGCTTCCGTTGCCTTGCAATAGGCTCGTGCCAACTCTATTGCCCGATCCTGGATCTGTTTAAGGGTTGCATCATTGCCTAAATTCCCGTGCCTAATTAGATCTCGGCCCAGCGCAGGATTAATGTTCTGTTTGAACAGTGCGATCAATGCTCTGTTGTCCCATCCTACTAATGGCAGTAGTGCATTGAACCGGACCACATGATCCTCGATCATTGTGTTTCCTTGCTTTAATGCCAAGATTGCATCAGTTGCCTTTTCTCAGGTCTCAGTTGACATGAAAAATTCATGCATCTGTGTTGCAAAGTCCTCCCAAGATGTAAAAGGAAACTGATTTCGTAATGGTCGTCAAATTTCATGGTCATTTACAATGACGCCTTGATTGAGTGATATCCAAGACAAGTTGGTCAGCCATCCAGAATTAACCACCTCATTCTGGTATTCTTGGTCTGCATCCTGGACTGCTTTGAGTTTAACTCCCACCCAGTCTCCTGCTCAATTGTCTTTTCCTTTCCGGATTTGGTATAGGCAGATTGAGATCTTTCGATCTAACTGAGTTTCTCGAGCTAGCATGAAGTATGTCCTCATCTGTCTCAGCCATCCATCCACCATGCAGGGATCTCCTTTGTAGTAATCTGGCATCTCTGCTTTGGTGAGAGGTGCAGGTGGTGGTATGGGGTTGGCTCGTCGATACTCGTTTACTATTCCAGCTACCACTTGTCCAATTGCCATGATGGTTTCTTCCCACTGCATTTGCTGCCTCTGGATAACATCTTCTTGAGCAGCAACTTGTGCAGGAGTAGCGCCCTGAGGGGCAGGTAATTCAGTATCCTCAGCCCACACAGTTCACCATCCAGTTAGTGCATTATACATGTTTGCCAACATGTCAGTGGTGAATCGGAATGCTCCAAGCCGTTTATGTCCTGGACCAGACCGGTTCATGAGATCTAGGTGTGCCCATTCATCATACCCATTCATTTGCTTATCAATATGATAGCAATGGTCCAAACCATGGGTCCGCCAAATTGAGATTCTAATTCGTTCATTTCTCAGATTTGGATCCCATGATATTACTTCATGAATTTGGGGGTATGCTGGCCAATTGTACTCATCCCAATATTGCGCTTTGATTAGGAACAGGTAACAGAATCCAGGGACATCCGGATGAAGCGTATGTCTGTCATATTGGGGTTTCGGATATGGATAAGGAGTGGAGATATCTTTCTTTACTTCTTGTCTCCAATTATCAATTTCCTGCTTCCGTGCCTCTGTATTAGACAAGTTGGGTGCTGCCAAATCCTCTTTTAACCAGTCTAATGGGTTTGCAACTGATCCACCATTCCAAGTCCAGTCTGCTCCTTGAGTTCTGGTTAGCGCTTTGCTTGGTCCGAATGCACTGATGACTACCTGGGAGTAAGACTTTTTTACTGTGACTTGGCCTAGTTCAGGGAGGGATTTGACAGATGGATTTTTGGGGATTTCTTGCACAAACGAGGATATAGTCATGGGTGATTTGGATCTAGGTTTCTTTGACTTCCCTTGTCCTCCAAATCTGGCTTGTTTGTTAAATTTTCCATGCCATTCTAACCGCTCCAGATCTTTCCAGGTATAGACCTCGTCCTTTTTGAGACTTAATCCACCCATTCCAGCACGTGGAATTTGTCCGGTTTTACATTGTCTTGTAAACCAAAGACCGTGGAGTAATCCCTGAGTTCCAGCTCCCATGAGAGAATTCTTTCCAGTGTAGGCCATTCCAGCCAGTGAAACTGATTATGAAATTCCTTTTTGAACAGATATAAATAGCAATACCCATTCACTTTCCATGGTGCTGTTTTAGGAATAGCTGTTGTATAGGACCCAGGTAACACTGGTTTCTCCTTTGAGATTCCTTGGACCCAGTGCTGTGTGAATTCCTCATCCTCTCCTAATTTGGACAAGAAATAATCATGATCGGGCAGCGTGAAAATTTCATCCTCTCCATATTGGGATATGCAGGGCGGCGTATAATTCCTTGGCAACCTCCAGTGGATGTATGTGGAAAGATATGGATCATATCTTTCTCCTCGGAGTCTCTCCTCATTTTGGAGTCACCTTTCGTTTCTCATGACTCGCCCTGCATTCATGATATTTCCATTTAGGGCATGCATCAACCGGTTTCGCTCTTTGGCTGTCAGCACCAGGCCATCGTGTTTCAACGTGTATACATTGAAGCTGATTAATAGTAGTTTGATGTTGGAGGGCGTGTTGAATAGGGCCTCCCTGACTTCTGATCCTGGTTCTAGCTGATTTAAAACATCCTCCAGGGTCTTCCTTTCCCTTGCTACCTGTTGTTTGAGTTCCCTGAACCGACGCTTCTGCACTAATTGTTCGTGGCATATTTTTAATAATTCTTGCCACACGTCCTCTTGTTCCTTGATGGCCGCTTCTTCAGCGCGCCATGCCGCTAACTTCTCCTGATGTCTTTGTTCCTTATGAAGACGCCTCTGCTCTTTAACCCAGAGCCTCCATGCCCGTACGTGAGCATCACATTGCCGGTTGTCGGTCCAGACTTGTACTATTTTGGATAATTTCTTTTCTGCGCATCCCTGCGCCCATTCAATCGAAAATGCCTTCCCAATCTGAACAAGGGTCATGTTGGCCCTTGGCAATACAAATTTGAATAGCCCTGCCATTCCGATTATGTTTTGATCTTTCTAGATCCGCAATTCCAATGATGCCTCAAGTAGAGGGATGTCGCCTTTTCTTCCATAGACATACTTCCTAATACGCCCACTGTCCGATGTGGTCAATAATGCACCTGCACTCAAATGTTCGATTTAATTCCACCAGATGACCCAAATGTGTGGTGCCTGGGGCTTCACTGAGATGTCCTTGTGCTCAGATCAATAGATCCGATATGTGATTGGTATTCTCAGACTGTTCTCCTTGATACACGACACACAAATGGATTGCCTTCAGGAGGTCCACTCCCTTTTCCACAATACTAGTGCTGGTGCCTGCAAGACCCTGCCCAGTCGACTACAGTGCGCTCCAAGCTCTCGTCTAGTACTGTTTTGTTGCCAGTAGCCAATTGGCTGTAGTCACCTTACAACAGTAAGATGAGGCTATCTGTTGTCGATGTTGATGTTGCCTAGATTCCTCGAGGCTGTCTGTAGACACGTGCTGTAATGTGTACAGAGTCAGACGGTTGTTGAAAACTAAACTCTCCTTGCCACTGTCTGCGACGACGAGCAAGACCTGCTCTGCGCTATGACCAATGATGAAGGGTGTGATGTAGAAGACTCTAGATTATGTTAGGACTAATCCTTGACACAATCACAAGCTTCAGAGAATAGAATAGAATAGAGACAAAGCTATTAGACACAATAGTCTGTAACCTACAAGGAGGAAACAATCTAGAGTCTTAAGGACTCCTACCTACAGAACGCACTCCTTATATACCTGAGTTGCTGGTCTGTGCAGCCGTTAAGGCTATGCATGCACAGCAACAAGACCCAGACCCATCTCCCAGACCTGTCCGGACTTACCCAGACTCCCAGTCCCTTCCTGCGAACTCCGTTTCACCCAATATCCCCTAACAGCCTTGATCATATAGCCACCCTGGGTTATATAATCCTCCTGCCTTATCTGGATAGGGGTCCCTCGCTGTATGTTCGCGTCTTGTTATGCGTTCATAGGCCTCTGAATAAATAGAGAAAAATAAAGAAAAAGTCTGTATCGTAACAGTCTGGGTTTTGTTGCTGTGCGTGCATAGCCTTAGTGGCTGCATAGACTGTGTGCACAGACCAACAACTCAGGTATATAAGGTGTGCGTTCTGTAGGTAGGAGTCCTTAAGACTCTAGATTGTTTCCTCCTTGTAGGTTACAGACTACTGTGTCTTAGCTTCGTCTCAATCTATCTCTTCTTCTCTGAAGCTTGTGATTGTGTCAAGGATTAGTCCTAACATAATCTAGAGTCTTCTACATCACACCCTTCGTCGTTGGTCACAGCACGGAGCAAGTCTTGCTCATTGTTGTGGACAGTGACAAAGAGAGTTTCATCTTTCAACAAACTGTCTGACTCTGTACACGTTGCAGCACGTGTCTACAGACAGCCTCGAGGAATCTAGGCAACAACGACTGCAATAACAGATAGCCTCATCTTACTGTTGTAAGGTGACTATGGCCAATTGGCTACTGGCAACAAAACAGTACTAGACAAGAGCTTGGAGCGCACTGTAGTCGACCAGGCAGGGTCTTGCAGGCACCAGCACTAGTATTGCAGAAAAGGGAGTGGAACTCCTGAAGAAAATCCATTTGTGTGTCATGTAGCAAGGAGAACAGTCTGAGAATACCAATCATGTATCGGATCTATCGATCTGAGCATGAGGACATCTCAGTGAAGCCCCAGGCACCACACATTTGGGTCAGTTGGTGGAAATAAATCGAAGATCTGAGTGCAGGTGTGTTATTGACCACATCAGACAGTGGACATATTAGGAAGTACACTTACGGAAGAAAATGCGACATCCCTCTACTTGAGGCATCATTGGAATTGCAGATCTAAAAAAGATCAAAACAAGAATAGGAATGGCAGGGCTGTTCAATTATGTATTGCCAAGGGCCAGCATGACCCTTGTTCAGATTGGGAAAGCATTCTCGACTGAATGGGCGCAGGGATGCACAGAAGGGAAATCATCCAAAATAGTGCAAGTTCGAACTGACAACTGGCAACATGATGCTCATGTATGGGCATGGAGACTCTGGGTCAGAGAGCAGAGGCATCTCGATAAGGAACAAAGATGTCAAGAAAAGTTAGCAGCATGGTGTGCTGAGGAAGCGGCCATCAAGGAACAGGAAGATGTGTGGCAAGAGCTACTAAAAATATGCCACAAACAATTAATGCAAAAGCACCAGTTCAGGGAACTGGAGTAACAGATTGCCAGGGAAAGGAAAACCCTGGAAGACATCTTAAATCAGTTAGAGCCAGGATCAGCGGTGCAAGAGGTGCTGTTTAATATGCCCTCAAACATCGAATTGTTGTTGATCAGCTTCAATATCTATACATTGAAACATGATGGGCTTGTATTAACACCCAAGGAATGGAACTGGTTGATGCATGCTTTAAACGGAAATATCATGAATGCAGGGCAAGTAATGAGAAATGAAAGGTGACTCCAGAATGAGGAAAGGCTCTGAGGAGAAAGATATGACCCATATCTTTCCACATATATCCAATGGAGGTTGCCAAGGAATTATACACTGCCCCACATATCCCAGTATGGGGAGGATGAAATTTTCATGCCACCTGATCATGATTACTTCCTGTCCAAACTAGGAGAGGACGTTGAGTTCACACAGTGCTGGGTCCAAGGGATCTTGAAGGAGAAACCAGTACTACCCAGATCCTATACAATGGCTATTCCTAAAATGGCACTGTGGAAGGTAAATGGATACTGCTACTTGTATCTGTTCAAAAAGGAATTCCATAATCAGTTTCACTGGCCAGAATGGCCTACATTGAAACGAATCCTCTCATGGGAACCAGAGCTCAGGGATTACTCTGCAGTATTCGGATTACAGGACAATGTAAAACTGGATAAATTCCATGTACTGGAATGGGCGGAATTAAGTCTCAAAAAGGATGAGATCTATACCTGGAAAGATCTGGAACGCCTAGAGTGGCATGAAAAATTTAACAAACGAGCCAGATTTGGAGGTCAAGGGAAGTCAAAGAAACCAAGATCAAAATTGCCTGCAACTATATCCTCATTTGTACAAGGAGTGTCAAAAAACCCATATGTTAGATCTCTCCCTGAACTAGGACAAATCTCAGTGAAAAAGTCGTATTCCCAAGCAGTCATAAGTGCATACGGACCTAGTAAGGCACTAACTAGGACTCAGGGAGCAGACTGGACATGGAATGGTGGATCAATCGCCAATCCCTTAGACTGGTTAAAGGAGGATCTAGCAGCACCCAGTTCATCTAATATGGAGGCACAGAAACGGGAAATTGACAATTGGAGAAGGGAAATTAAAAAGGATATTTCCACTCCTTACCCTTATCCAAAACCCAGATACGATAGACACACACTCCATCCAGACATTCCCAGGTTCTGTTACTTGTTCCTGATCAAAACGCAATACTGGGATGAGTACAACTGGCCAGCATACCCCCAAATCCACAAAGTAATATCATGGGATCTGAACCTGAGAAATGAATGGATTAGAATTTCAATTTGGCAGACCCATGGCTTGGACCATTGCTATCACATTGATAAGCAAATGAATGGGTATGACAGATGGGTGCACTTAGATCTCATGAACCGATCTGGCTCAGGACACAAATGACTCAGAGCATTCTGGTTTACCACTGACATGGTGGCCAACATGTACAATGCACTAACTGGATGGCAGACTGTGTGGGCTGAAGACACTGAGTTGCCCACCCCACAAAATGCCACTCCAGCGCAGATAGCCATGCAAGAAGATGTCATTCAAAGACAACAGATGCAACAAGAGGAAACTATTATGGCCATTGGACAAGTAGTTGCTGGAATAGTAAATGAATACCAATGAGCTAACCCAATACCACCGCTGCCCCTCTCACTAAAGCCAAGATGCCCAACTATTATGAGGGAGACCCTCGGATGGTTGACAGATGGTTGAGACAAATGAAAACATACTTCATGCTGGCATGGGAAGTCCAATTGGATTGGAAAATTTCGATCTGTCTATACCAGATCCGGAAAGGAAAGGATAATTGAGCAGGAGATTGGGCAGGAGTAAAACTCAAAGCGGTCCAGGATGCGGAACAAGAGTATCAAAATGAAGTAGTCAACTCCGGATGGCCAGCTAACTTGTCTTGGGCATCGCTCAATCAAGGTGTTATCGTAAATGACCATGAAATTTGATGACCTCTATGAAACCAGTTTCCTTTTACCTCTTGGGAAGACTTTGCAATGCAAATGCATGAGTTCTTCATGTCAACCGAGACTCGAGAAAAGGCAACAGATGCGATCTTAGCATTAAGTCAGGGAAATACAATGATCGAAGATCATGTGGTCAGATTCAATGCGCTACTGCCATTAGTAGGATGGGATCATAGGGTGCTGATTGCACTGTTCAAGCAAAACATCAACCCTGCACTCGGACGAGACCTAATTAGGCACGGAAATCTAGGAGATGATGCAACCCTGAAGCAGATTCAGGATCGGGCAATAGAGTTGGCACGAGCCTATCGAAAAGCAATGGAAGCATATGGGCCAGAAAAACAAAAAGGCGGATACAAAGAAAAAACGGTTGCTAAGGACAGTAAACCGAACCAGTTTCAATACAGTACACCAACAACATCCAAAGATCCAAATGCCATGGATGTTGATAAGAGCAAAAAACAAGTTACAGGAAGCTGCTATAACTGCGGAAAGGAAGGACATTTCACACAAGACTGTCCAGAGCCCCAAAAACCCCAATGGAAGGATAAGGGGAAGTGGAAGGCAAGAGAGGTTAGAATAGAAGAGCTCACCGAGGAGCAATGGAAAGAACTCGGAAAGGAAAAGGGTTTTGGTGAAAGCCAGTAGGCGAGTGCTCAGCGCTGCTGGCTGATAGGGTTTCGAAATTGAACAATGACTCTTGTGTAAATGTACAAGGATTGTTATATGAATATTCTTCTCATATTCATCAGATTTGTAACTTAAGTGTGAGCGCAAAACCCAGGATTAAGCAATGGACCCCTGCTTGGGTAATGAGACAAATATGGCAACAAGATGAAACTGTTGCTATGGACTGTTTGAGGGGATGGGTTCATGAAAAATGTTTATCTGAAGTAACACCGCAATTGCTGAAGGAATTGAATCAACAATCAGAATCAGAAGCAATGTGGAATCTGGCACAATTGCGACAACAAATTGTCAAGGCTTCAGGAAAACAAGAAATGAACCTAAAAGGAATCATAACCACTATGGATACAGGATCCACAATCCCTGTTATGGCTTTAGTTGACTCAGGATGCACAGGATCATGCATTAATGATGAATTTGTAGAAAAACATTGGATGAATAAGCAGTGCCTCATGCAACCAGTACCAGTATATAATGCAGATGGAACTCATAATACCATGGGGAATATCGAGTACATGGTTCAGTTTAAACTAGGAATTGGGAACCATGAAGAAGTAATGGACTGCTGCGTTGCACAATTGGGAAAAACGGACCTGTTTTTGGGTCATGACTGGTTACAACTGCATAATCCAAGTATGAACTGGAAAAAGCAGGAAGTGACTTTTAGCCGGTGCCCAGGAATGTGTTGGAATCAATCCAGTGTGAGCAAACCTGAGGAGGAGGTGGAAGAAACCGAATCCTTAGAAGATGGGGAGCATCTGCTTGCCATACATATAGGATCAAGAGAGTTAAAGCTACAACCACTCTCAACAGACATTGCGGCAAAAGAGGCATTGGCTAGTAAAAAGCGGTCACTAGAGGAAACTGTACTGGGGCATTATCTCAAGTACTGAAAGGTATTTGAGAAAGAAACTTTTGACGAGCTGCTGCCAAGGCGGCCATGGGATCATGCCATCGAGTTTATTCCAGGAGGACAGCTGACAGATTGCAAGGTGTACCATTAAATAAGGAAGAATGAGAACAGTTGGATGAATTTCTGGAGGAAAACTTAAGGTCCAGACAGATTAGACCAAGCACCTCTGAACAAGCATCACCATTCTTTTTTGTCAAGAAAAAAGATGGGAAGTTGAGGCTGGTACAGGACTACTGAAAATTGAATGACATCACAAGGAAGAACTGATATCCGTTACCCTTGATTGGTGAATTAATCAATCGGTTATCAGAAGCCAAAGTCTTCTCCAAAATGGATATTTGATGGGGTTATAATAACATCAGGATCAAAGAAGGTGATGAATGGAAAGTGGCTTTCAAAACTCATTGAGGCCTGTTCGAACCTCTGGTCATGTTCTTTGGTCTCTGTAATTCCCCAGCAACATTTCAGACCATGATGAACAACATCTTTAGGCAAGAGATCACTGAAGGATGGGTCATCATTTATATGGATGATATCCTGGTGTTCTCCCAGTCACAAGACGCACACATGATGCATGTTAATTGCCTCCTAGCAAAACTGGAGAATCACAAGTTGTCATTAAAACCGGAGAAATGCTGGTTTGATCAGCTGCAGATTGATTTCCTAGGACTAGTCATCAGTCAAGATTCCATCCAAATGGAGAAAGGCAAAGTGCAGGCTGTGGTGGATTGGCCAATTCCTACATGCAAATGTGAACTACAGCAGTTTTTGGGTTTTGTTAATTTTTACCAGCGTTTTGTGCCTGGATTTGCTAAAACAGCAAAGCCACTGACAGGTCTTACTAGTAAGGTTGAGTGGCTTTGGACAGACCAGCAAACCTTGGCCTTTCAGGGACTGAAAGACCTTGTGGCGAGGGAGGTAGTCCTCAAAATTCCTGATGACGATGGTCAATTTCATGTCAAAGTAGATGCATCTGACTTTGCAATTGGCGGAATTTTGTCTCAGCAGAGCAAGGACGGTACATGGAGACCTGTGGCTTTCATTTCTAAGTTGTTAAACAAGGCAGAACGAAATTACGAGATTTATGACAAGGAAATGCTTGTGGTTATGCATGCATTTTATGAATGGTCTCACTACCTTAAGGGCGCAAAGGAACAGATCGAGGTTTTAATGGATCATCAAAACCTCACATATTTTCGAAAGCTGCAGAACTTAAACCAAAGACAAGCATGATGGGTCACGGATCTACAGGAATTCAACTTTGTCATTAAACACCGGTCCGGAAAATCTAACTCAAAAGTGGATTTATTGTCGAGAAGAGCAGGGCATGAAAAGGGACAAAATGATAATGAAGGAGTGATATGATCATGGTTGTGGTAGACTGGTTTACAAAAAAGGCATACTTCCTTCCAACAACGTCATCAATTACTTCGCAAGGAGTAGCTGTTCTGTTCAGGGACAACATCTTCCAGGAACACAGTTTGCCAAGAAAGGTTATCAGCAATCAAGGACTGCAATTTGTATCTAAGTTCATGGACAATCTGTATGGGATCCTGGGGATACAGGCCAACAGATCAACAGCTTATCACCCTCAAACCGATGGACAGACGGAACACGTTAATCAGGAAGTCAAGGAATTCCTGACCATGTTTGTCAATCATCAACAGGATAACTGGAGCAATTGGCTTGCAGTGGCTCAGTTCTGCCACAATGATTGTATACATTCATCTACAGGGTTTTCACCATTCTTCATGAACTACGGAAGACATCTGAATAAGGGAATGAATCCGCTGTACCAACCGAAAACTGTTGTCATGGAGGAGTTGGTCAAAGAAATTGAGGATGTTCATGCCAAGGCTAAAACCGCATTGGAAAAAACCACTGAAGCAATGAAAAAGTGGTGGGATGCTCACAAGATACCAGCACAAAATTATCAACCGGGTGATAAGGTGTACCTCAGCACAGAAAATTTACCAATGCTTCGAGCAACTAAGAAGTTTGATGGCAAGTTTGTGAGTCCCTTGGAGGTGGTTGAGAAAGTTGGTGAATCCACATACCAGTTAAAAATCTCTGCTGCATGGAAAATCTACAACATCTTCAACGAGATACTCCTAAAGCCATACATTACTCTGGAATTCCCCAATCAAATCAAAAAGGCTGCCAAACAAGAAGAGGCACAGATGGTGGAAGAATTGGAGGATGACAAATATGAAGTTGAAGAGGTCATGGACAGCAGAGTCAGCAGGCAAAATGGTGGCAGACTGGAGTACTTGGTCAAATGGAAAAATTATCCCATGGAGGAATCAACATGGGAACCAGCAGAAAACCTCGCCAATGCTAAAAAAGAGGTTCAGAAATTCCACAGACAAAACCCAAGTGCACCCTGGCAACTAGCATCCACGGACTTATGGTTTAAGAATTGGCACAACTACATGGATACAAAGGCTCCCAAATGGTTGTTTTGTTGGGAAGATGGCAAATTTGAGTGTGACTACCTCGACAAGTTAAAACAGAATTGGCAATGGTGGAAAGGTGACTGCAAACTCATTTATACTGAACCCGACACGGAAGGGGGCATTCTCAAGAGACCTTGAGCATGGTGGGCTGGTTAAACCCACACTTGATTCCCCTAGGCAGACCATCACATGATATAGCGCCTAGCGCTGATGTAATCTACGACCAACGCATGACTTCCCAGGATGTGAAGTCTTGAGGAGGAGGTCATGTTACAATATAGACTTTTTCTCTATTTTTTCCTATTTTATTCAGAGGCCTACGGACACATAACAAGACGCGAGCATATGGCATGGGACCCCTATCCAGATATGGCAGGAGAATTATATAACCCAGGGTGGCTATACGATCAGAGCTATTAGGGGATATTGGGTGAAATGGTGTTCGCGGGAAGGGACCGGGAGTCTGGGTAAGTCCGGACAGGTCTGGGAGATGGGTCTGGGTCTCGTTGCTGTGTGTGCATAGCCTTAGTGGCTGCATAGACTGTGTGCACAGACCAACAACTCAGGTATATAAGGTGTGCGTTCTGTAGGTAGGAGTCCTTAAGACTCTAGATTGTTTCCTCCTTGTAGGTTACAGACTACTGTGTCTTAGCTTCGTCTCAATCTATCTCTTCTTCTCTGAAGCTTGTGATTGTGTCAAGGATTAGTTCTAACACCGTGCTCAAGGTCTCTTGAGAATGCCCCTTCCATGTCAGGTTCAGCATAGATGAGTTTGTGGTTGCCCTTCCACTGTTGCCAATTCCATTTTAATTTGTCAAGGTAGTCACGCTCAAATTTGCCATCTTCCCAACCAAAAAAAAAAAAGAAACAACCACTTGGGGGCCTTTGTATCCATGTAGTTATGCCAATTTTTGAACCGTAAGTCCATGGATGCTAATTGCTGAGGTGCGCTTGGGTTCTGTCTGTGGAATTTCTGAACCTCTTTCTTAGCATTTGCAAGGTTTTCAGCTGGCTCCCATGTAGACTCTTCTACCGGGTAATTTTTCCACTTGACCAAGTATTCTAGTCGACCACCGTTTTGTCCACTTACTCTGCTGTCTATAATTTCTTCAACTTCATACTCATCATCCTCCAACTCTTCCACCATTTGTGCCTCTTTGCATTTGGCAGCTTTTTCTATTTGATTGGGGAATTCTGGAGCAGTATATGGCTTTAAAAGTACTTTGTTGAAGACATTGTAGATCTTCCATGCAGCCGGGATCTTTAACCAATATGCAGACCTGCCAACCTTCTCAACCACCTCTAAGGAACCCACAAATTTGCCATCTAACTTCTTAGTTGCTCGAAGTGTAGGCAAATTTTCCGTGCTGAGATACACCTTATCACCAGGTTGATAATTTCGTGCCAGTGTTCCATGAGCATCCCACCACTTTTTCATTGCTTCAGTGGTTTTTTCGAGTGCAATCTTAGCCTTGGCATGAACATCCTCGATTTCTTTGACCAGTTCTTCCATTACCACAGTTTTCGGTTGGTACAGCAGATTCATTCCCTTATTCAGATGTCTTCCATAGTTCATGAAAAATGGTGAAAACCCTGTGAATGAATGTACACAATCACTATGGCAGAATTGAGCCACCGCAAGCCAATCACTCCAGTTATCCTGTTGATGATTGACAAACATTGTCAGGAACTCCTTAACTTCCTGATTAACACGTTCTGTTTGTCCATCGGTTTGAGCTTGATAGGCTGTGGATCTGTTAGCCTGTATTCCTAGGATTCCATAGAGGTCATCCATGAACTTAGATGAACTGCAGTCCCCAATCACTGATAACCTTTCTCAGCAAACCATGTTCCCTGAAGACGTTGTCCCTGAACAGGACAGCTACTCCTTGCAACGTAATTGACAATGTGGTTGGGAGGAAATACGCCTTTTTTGTAAATCAATCTACCATAACCATGATCATGTCATTGCCCTTTGAGTCTGGCAATGGTCCAATTAAGTCCACCGAGATTACTTCCCATGGTGTGTCAGGGATTTCATTTGGAATTAATGGTGCTGCCCTCAGCTGTCGGTTTGGCTTTGCTTTTTGACATGTTTCACATCCTCATATGAAGTGCTCAATGTCTTTCCGCATTTGTGGCCACCAGAAATTACGGGTGAGACTTTCCATGGTCTTGGCTACCCCTGAATGCCCCCAGGAGTGATGGATTTGGATCAAATCACCCCTGATTTGCACATCTGCCGGAACGTAAATTTGACCCTTCCATTCGACCAACCCTTTCTTGGTTTTAAAGTCAGGGTCCTGTTGTTTGATGCCTTGCCAAACCTGAGTTTCCCATTGTTGCACCGAGACCTTCTGGATCGCTTTAATAATGTCCTTGATTGCCCGATCATCATTGTAGATCCTTATGAACAAATTATCTTTCAGGAGTATTACTCCTTCATTATCATTCTGTCCCTTTTTGTGCCCTGCCCTTCTTGACAGTAAATCTGCCTTGGAGTTGGACTTTCCAGATCAATGTTTAATGACAAAATTGAATTTCTGCAAGTCTGTGACCCATCGTGCCTGCCTTCGGTTTAAGTTCTGTGGCTTTTGAAAGTACGTGAGGTTTTGGTGATCCATTAAAACCTCGATTTGTTCCTTGGCACCTTTAAGATAATGAGACCATTCATAAAACGCATGCATGACTGCAAGCATTTCCTTGTCATAGATCTCGTAATTTCGTTCTGCTTCATTCAACGACTTGGAAATAAAAGCTACAGGCCTCCAGGTACCATCCTTGCTTTGCTGGGACAAAGTTCTGCCAATTGCAAAGTCAGATGTGTCTACTTCAACACGAAATTGACCGTCGTCATCGGGAATTTTGAGGACTACCTCCCTTGCCACAAAGTCTTTCAGTCCCTGAAAGGCCACTGTCTGCTGTTTTGTCCAGTTCCACTCAACCTTACCAGTAAGACCTGTCAGAGGTTTTGCTGTTTTAGCAAAGCCTGGCACAAAACGCCAGTAGAAATTGACAAAGCCCAAGAACTGCTGTAGTTCACATTTACAAGTAGGGATTGGCCAATCTACCACAGCCTGTACTTTGTATCAGGAACCCCCTGGCGTGACGCCTAGGAGCCCCAACAGAGAACTGAGGAGGGGAGAAGAAGGGAGGGATGAAACCCGAGAGAACTCAACTGAGGACTCTGGGTGCTGGATTGCACTCTTTATATACTACAACAGGTGGTCTGTGCACTACCCTAAGCCCTACTCTAAATATAGTACAGTATGAGTAAGATGACTGCACATGTAGTAATAGTAATGAGTTAGCTACACCAGGTCCTGGTATCTTATCTACCCCGTTATCTAAGTGCCAAGCGATAGGCGCCTGCTTAGTCAGCACGTGTTTATATAATATGAAGGAAATAAATAATAAAATGGAAATGACTTGGTGAAAAAGCCAAAGCTTTTTAGTTGGTCTGACAGTACCCCCTTTTTAAGATTTGGCTTCCAGACAAATTTAAACTTCTTTATCATTGTTCAGCACAACGCGCTCTATCATGGATGATTCCTCTATTTCCTTGATTATGGGTGAGAGTGGGCGTGAAGGTGGCATAAGGTCTTCAATTGTTTCAGTGTGAGGCACTATATCATGCGATTGGCATAAGCACATATTGCATTGGCATGGCCCTTCTGCATCTCATGGCTCTGTAAGGCTTTCTAGACCCTTCTTTCCTTTCCATTTTTGCCAGTTTTGTTCCCATTTTGCAGCTGGTGCTACTGCATTAACATCAATTTTGGACACTATTTTGTCCAAGGATTGTGTGAAGTTTTTGTATGGTCTGAAAGTCATCCCATCAAAGGTTGCTTTGTCAAGCCTTCTGATTGCTCTGGGGTTTTTATTGTAAAAGTTTTTTATTTTTCTTTTTGCGTTTTGTAAATTGTTCAATGGTTCCCAGGAGTTATGCTCGGCGGTGTATCCTTTCCACTTAACCAAGTACTCCATCTTATTTCTTTTTAGTCTTACATTAATTATTTCTTCCACTTTGTACTCCCTTTCACTGTCTATTTCAATTGGCGGTGGGGGTTGTGCCTTTTGCCCTTTCATTGGTCATTTCCAAGGGTGTATTCTTGATACATTTACCATGGGATGAATTTGTTGTGAGAAGGGTAGGTTGTTAGGACTAATCCTTATACACAATCACAAGCTTCAGAGAAGAGATATATAAAGAGACAAAGCCTAGACACAATAGTCTGTGACCTACAAGGAGGAAACAATCTAGAGTCTTAAGGACTCCTACCTACAGAACATACACCTTATATACCTGAGTTGCTGGTCTGTGTGCACAGTCTGCGCAGCCGCTAAGGCTATGCGCGTGCAGCAACAAGACCCAGACCCATCTCCCAGACCTGTCCAGACTTACCCAGGCTCCTGGTCCCTTCTCGCAAACACCATTTCACCCAATAGCCCTGATTGTATAGCCACCCTGGGTTATATAATCCTCCTGCCATATCTGGATAGGGGTCCCGCGCTGTATGCTCGCGTCTCATTATACATCTGTAGGCCTCTGAATAAAATAGAGAAAAATAGAGAAAAAGTTTGTATCGTAACATGACCTCCTCCTCAAGACTTCACGTCCCGGGAAGTCATGCATTGGTTGTAAGTCGCGTCAGTGCCAGGCACTATATCATGCAATGGTCTGCCTAGGGGAATCAAGCATGGATTTAGCTGGCCCACCGTGCTCAAGGTCTCTTGAGAACGCCCCTTCCATGTTGGGTTCAGCATAGATGAGTTTGTGGTCACCTTTCCACCATTGCCAATTCTGTTTTAATCTGTCGAGGTAGTCATGCTCAAATTTGCCATCTTCCCAACCGAACAACCGTTTGGGAGCCTTTGTGTCCGTGTAGTTATGCCAATTCTTAAACCGTAGATCTGTAGATGCCAGTTGCCGGGGTGCACTCGGGTTTTGTCTATGGAATTTCTGAACCTCTTTCTTAGCATTAGCAAGGTTCTCTGCTGGTTCCCATGTTGATTCCTCCACAGGATAATTTTTCCACTTGACCAAATATTCCAGCCTGCCACCATTTTGTCTGCTAACTCTGCTATCCATGACTTCTTCAACTTCGTACTCATCATCTTCCAATTCCTCCACCATTTGTGCCTCTTTATGCTTGGCAACTTTTTTGATTTGGTTGGGGAATTCCGGAGCAATGTATGGCTTTAGGAGTACTTCATTAAAGACATTGTAGATCTTCCATGCAGCAGGGACTTTTAACCGATATGCAGATGCACCAACCTTCTCAACCACTTCCAAGGGACCAACAAACTTGCCATCCAACTTCTTAGTTGCTCAAAGCGTTGGCAAATTTTCTGTACTGAGGTACACCTTGTCACCAGGTTTATAATCTTGTGCTGGAGTTCTGTGAGCATCCCACCGCTTTTTCATTGCTTCAGCGGTTTTTTCCAGTGCAGTCTTAGCCTTGGCATGAACATCCTCAATTTCTTTCACCAACTCTTCCATGACAACAGTTTTCGGCTGATACAGTGGATTCATCCCCTTGTTGGGATGTCTTCCATAGTTCATGAAAAATGGTGAGAACCCTGTGGATGAGTGTACTCGATCATTGTGGCAAAATTGAGCTACCGCTAGCCAATTGCTCCAATTATCCTGTTGATGATTGACAAACATGGTCAGGAATTCCTTAACTTCCTGATTAACACGTTCTGTTTGTCCATTGGTTTGCGGGTGATAAGCTGTAGATCTGTTAGCCTGTATTCCTAGGATTCCATACAAATCGTCCATGAACTTTGAGACAAACTGTGGTCCCCGATCGCTGATAACCTTTCTTGGCAAGCCGTGTTCCCTGAAGATGTTGTCTCTGAACAAGACAGCTACTCCTTGCAACGTAATTGATGACGTTGTTGGAAGGAAATAGGCCTTTTTTGTGAATTGGTCCACCACAACCATGATCATGTCATTGCCTTTTGAATCTGGCAATGGTCCGATTAGATCTACCAAGATTATTTCCCATGGTGTGTCAGGGATTTCATTTGGAATTAGCAGTGCAGCTCTTGGCTGTCAGTTTGGTTTTGCTTTTTGGCATGTTTCACAACCTTGTATAAAGCGTTCGATGTCTTTCCGCATTTGTGGCCACCAAAAATTACGAGTGAGACTTACCACAGTCTTGGCTACCCCTGAATGCCCCCAGGAATGGTGAATCTGAATTAAGTCACCCCTGATCCTCATGTCCACTGGTATGTAAATTCAACCCTTCCATTCAACCAATCCTTTTTCGGTTTTGAAGTCAGGGTCTTGCTGTTCAAGGCCTTGCCAAACCTGAGTCTCCCATTGCCAAGCCGAGTCCTTCTTGATTTCTTTAATGATGTCCTCTATTGCTTGATCATCATCATAGATACCTACAGAACATACACCTTATATACCTGAGTCACTGGTCTGTGTGCACAGTCTGCGCAGCCGCTAAGGCTATACACGCACAGCAACAAGACCCAGACCCATCTCCCAGACCTGTCCAGACTTACCCAGACTCCCGGTCCCTTCTTGTGAACGCCGTTTCACCCAATATCCCCTAATAGCCCTGATTGTATAGCCACCCTGGGTTATATAATCCTCCTGCCATATCTGGATAGGGGTCCCGCACCATATGCTCACATCTCATTATATGTCTGTAGGCCTCTGAATAAAATAGAGAAAAATAGAGAAAAAGTCTGTATTGTAACATAGGTCCAGTTCTACTGCATTTGGCGACACTATTTTCTTAATTGGGTATGGGCCAATCCATCTTTCCACCAGTGTTACAGTTCTCTTTTCCCTTTGTTAACGGACTACATTTACTTGTTACAAACCCATAGTTACGCTTGGACGTTATCTCCTTTTATAGCTACCTTCATCTTTCCTTTCTTAGATAGCTATGCTCTTTCCCCTTATATTCTTATTGTTCTCTTAATGTATATAAACCCCTCTCATGTACCGTAGTTCTTTAGTTCCAACTTAGTCGAATCTTATCCATAACTTGAACGCTCTTCTGCTCGTTGCCTCAACCGCTCTCCTCGCTCTCTCTCTAGCCTTCGTCATCGTCAGACTTAGTGCCTAGAACCCTTGTCCAGTGATTGGGAACAGACCGAGGCTCTGTTTGTTGCTGTAGACTTGGACGCTGAACAACGTTGTGGACATCGACCATAACATAAGTTGGAACTCAGGACTAGCTCAGGGTATCATCCCTAGCCGACACCATTGAGACCCGCAGCTCTCAGGAACGACCCCCGAACGGATCCGTCACCTATAAGGGGAAATACTACCTTGAACGACGAGAAGTTTTTCTCTACCAACGAACCTGGTACTTTGTTACAGAAGGACGGAAACGAAACGAACCAGTCCCAAACGAATACTTTTCAGGAGACTTCTACTCAGGAGTATCTGAATTTGATTTACCTGATCAAATCTACCTAGACTGGGGTAGTGAAATACAAGGAGAACCGCTCTACCTTGTCAAGGAACCAGAAAACGACCCAGGAAGGACTCTCTACAGAAGATTCTTTAGAGACAGCAACCGACACAGAATCACAGCTAGTCTTTTAGCAGAGTGGGAGGAATTACTACAAATTGAACAAGCCAAGCTTGAGGAAAACCCATTTGATACAGATTACTTGAAACAAAGACCACCCCCATCTCCGAAAACCAGAACCCCGAGTAGAACCCCTACTCCAGAACCGAAACCGATCACCAGAACACCAACCCCTGAACCACCAATCAACCCTGAGCCACCGATTACTCCTGAACCAAGAATGGCGTCTGAAACCAGTGCTAGCTCTAAAGGAGATATCAAACCGCAGCCTATACGACCCTTTACAGGCAAACAAATAGAAGCAGGGTCATTTTTAGGACAGCTTGAGGATTACTTTACCCTCAATGAACAGAACTATGAAGGAAAAGATGAGAAGAAAGTTAGATATGCGCTTGCGTGCATGGGACCAGAATTAGACGATTGGAAAACAATCATCCGAAGCGAATTGAATGACAACAGAGGCAGTACCACAGCCACGTTCAAATGGAGCAACTATGAAGCATTTGAAACGCGTTTCATCAATGATTGGGGAGAAGTCAACAGCGCCCTTAGAGCCCTGAACAATCTATCCAAATTAAGAGTTGGAAACGGCGTTTCAGTCCCAGAATACATCAGAAAATTTTGCATGGATATAGGAACCTCTGGACTCACTGGGATACCCGCTCAATTGCAGGCATTCGTCAAAGGACTACCATTAGAACTTGCTAGAACGATCTTACAGGACCAAAGGAAGATCAAGACGATGCAAGAAGCCTATGATAAAGCCGAGGATCACCATAACACTTGGGATATGACAGGACAAGGAAACAGGAGAACCAATGATGGATCTGGAACACGTTTCAATCGAAACAATAATAATCGATCTGGAGCAATCAGAGCTATAAATACCACAATCCCTAGCCGATTGACAGATGATCAAAAAGAGGAATACCGAAAGACTGGCAAGTGTTTCAGATGTGGAACACAGGGACACATCTCCAGGAACTGCCCGAAACGCAATGATGCGTCTTCATCCAGGTCTTCTTACCAGAATAAGGCTGTCCGTTCCGTCACTGAGGAACAACAGAAGGAAGAAGACGAACCAGCAAAGAAAATTAGAGCCATCTTTTCAGCAATGTCTACTGAAGAGAAGAACGCCCTCTTAAACGAATTTGAAAACGAGGGTTTTTAGTTAGGAAGCGTCACTCAGCGGTTGGCCCTTCCTTATTGTCGAGATCTGAACAGTTAGCGCTTGATTCTGTAATAGTATTATCCAACAATGACAAGCGCATTTCACTAACTATCAAATCGACTGATTTACCCGCTGGAACATCTGCCCTAATTGACTGTGGAGCAGAAGAAAATTTCGTAGACGAAGAAGCAGTAAAGGAGCTCAGGAAAGAACGACTTAAGAAACCAATTAAAGTCAGAAATGCAGATGGAACAGTAAATGCGAGAGGAATGATCACACATTGGACCAAGATATGCTATATGATCGAAGGACAACAGTTTATCAATTGGTTCTGGATCACTAAACTAGGGGATCAACGAATGATCCTAGGGATACCTTGGTTGGAAGAGAATAACCCGATCATCAATTGGCGAGAAAAAACTCTGAAAATTGAAGATCCGGACACATCGCCAAAAGCAATTTGGCAGCTAGCCCTTGACTCCCAGCAATGGGGTGAAGATGACTACTGGATCAGAGTTAAAACATCGGCATCACAGGAATTAGAACATAGGCTAAAGAAAGACGAACCATCTACCACTCTACCGACAGAATATGAGCAATGGCGCACCATCTTTGACAAAAAGGCGTCAGAATGCTTCCCATCCAGTCGACTGTGGGATCATGCAATTAACACGAAAGAAGGCTTTGTCCCAAAGGCTAGTAAACTCTACCCTCTATCCGTCAAAGAACAGGGGCTGTTAGACGAATGGATTGATGAACAGCTCAAGAAAGGATACATTAAACCATCTACATCACCGCAGGCATCACTGTTCTTCTTTGTAGCAAAGAAAGAAAGCGGAGCACTCTGACCCTGTCAGGATTATTGATATCTCAATGAATGGACCGTCAAAAACGCATACCCCCTTCCCTTAGTTTCCGATCTCATGACTAAACTACGAGGCGCCAAGTACTTCACCAAACTAGACCTCTGGTGGGGATACAATAATGTTCGCATCAAAAAGGGAGATGAATGGAAAGCGGCCTTTATCACCAATCGAGGACTCTATGAACCCACAGTGATGTTCTTTGGATTATGCAACTCGCCGTCAACCTTTCAAACTATGATGAACGAATACTTTAAGGATATGATCAATGAAGGATGGTTAGTCATCTACATGGATGACATGCTAATTTGCGCAGAATCACTGGAACAACTGGAAGAGCAGACAAAACGGATTTTACAACGGTTACAAGATAACGATCTATTCCTGAAATTAGAAAAATGCAAGTTCGCCATGCAGGAAGTTGAATTCTTAGGAATGATCATCACCCCTGGATGCATTCAGATGGACCCAAGACGTTTCATTGGAAACTTTGCCGCCATTGCTAAACCACTTACCGACCTCACTAAGAAAACCGAACCATTCGACTGGACAGCCGAACGGAACCAGGCCTTTGAGATTCTAAAGAAACGATTTGTGTCTATGCCAGTGTTACTAATGCCAGATCCAACCCGACCCTTTATTCTTCAAATCGATGCATCAAATAAAGCAATAGGAGCGGTCTTGAAACAAGCTGATGAGACAGGATCCTTACACCCTTGTGGATTTATTTCACATGCCCTAACACAAACGGAGCAAAATTACCAGATATATGACAGAGAACTTTTGGCAATCATCAAGGGATTAGCAACCTGGCGACACCTACTACATGGATCACCCCATACCACAATAGTTCATTGCGATCACAAGAATTTGTCCTATTATCGAACCGCCCAATGCCTGACACCAAGACAAGCTAGATGGTCGTCCCTACTATCAGAATTTGACCTACGTATTGAGCACGTCCCTGGCACGAAAATGTTCGAAGCAGATGCCCTATCCCGACATCCTGACCATATGGGAAATAGCGAATCACAGGAAGATGTCATAGTCTTACCGGAGGATCGTTTTATTCATCTTATTGCAGAAGATCTAGTCACGGAAATTCAGAAGGCAATGTCAAAAGATGATTTTGGACGAATTCTAATCGAGGTTATTACCACGCACCGCACCCCACCGATCAAATCAAATATACAGGATTGGTCTTATACAAATGGCATTGTTCACTATCTTGGCAAGACCTATATCCCTGACCAGGATGGACTACGAACCAAACTGATTAAAGAAACGCATGAGGCACGATCATCTGGCCACCCCGGACGATTAAAGACCCTTGAACTCCTTAAACGTGACTACTGGTGGCCCGGAATGTTCAAACATGTCAGAGAATGGATAGAAGGATGCGCCCTTTGCCAACAAATGAAGATTAACACACACCCAAATGTACCAGCCCTTCACCCGATTCAGTCAAAAGCAACCTGCCCCTTTCAACAAGTAACCCTTGATTTCATCACTGATCTACCCCTTTCCGATGGCTTTGACTCGATCCTGGTCACGGTGGACCATGGCCTTACAAAGGGGGTAATTTTCACACCTTGCAAGAAGACGATCGATGCACTGGGCACTGCGGAACTTTACGTATCCGAAATTTTCAAACGGTTTGGCCTACCTGATGTGTTGATCTCAGATCGAGGACCACAGTTCTCCACAAAAGTATTTCAAGAAATATGAAAAGCATTAGGAATTGACCATAGAATGAGTACAGCCTATCATCCTCAAACTGACGGGGAAACAGAACGAGTCAACCAGGAACTAGAAGTCTATCTCTGAATGTTCTGTTCCAATGAACCGCATCTATGGAAACCGCTTCTCCCAGTAGCTGAATTTGCCCACTATAATCGACATCACGACACGATCAAAACTTCTCCATTCAGACTAATGTATGGAACGGACCCTGTTGCGCTTCCCACAGCTACTACGTGAATGACCACACCAGCAGCAGAGGAGCGCCTTCAGTTCTTAAGGAAAGCCAGAGAAGAAGCGCTAGCAGCACATGAACTAGCAAGACAACTAGTAGCAAGACGACGCAAGGACAAAGCAATACGATTTGAAAAGGGTACCAAAGTATGGCTTGAGAACCGAAATCTTCACATACCATATCAGTCCAGAAAGCTAGCACCAAAACGAGAAGGACCCTTCGAAATCGAACAAGTGATGGGACCAGTAACGTACAAATTGAAACTCCCGAAACAATGGCGCATTCACCCTGTGTTTCATGCGTCACTCCTTACCCTGTACAGGGAAACGACTGCGCACGGGCCGAATTATATGAAACCACCCCCTGATCTTGTAAATGGACAAGAGGAATTCGAGGTAGAGGCAATTCTAGCCCACAGGAAACGAGGCGCAGGCTACCATTACCTAGTTAAATGGAAAGGCTACGGATCAAACGATAACTCTTGGGAACCTGCTTGCAATCTTGCAAACGCCACTGATATCCTATCAGAATATCAACAACGCCGACACCTCTGAACCATGACGTGATATAGAAACCGCCATGTCTTGAAACAAAACTACCACTATACAAAACGGAACTGCTCAACACTCTCTCGATACACTATAGCTCTCAAAGAAAAAACCGTCTATACCCACATACAATATCTCCCCTTCCAACACGCTCTTAGAGCACCGACCCCACCAGGAAAACTTACCCGAACTATGGCATTAGTCACACGATACTATCGCACCCCTCGACTTGATCACTGTCACCAAAAGAATCCTTCAGGGATAACGGAATTCCCCTGCAATGATGCCCAGAATTATCTTCCCAAGTACCACGACCTACGATTTTCGACTGACGATCTACCTCTTTACAACGGAGATCCACCTGCCTACCAACTTTTAGCCGCCAGAAGCAGTGATGTTTATAAAAGTGCTCATGGAAGATTGCTTTGCCCAGAAGAATATAAACAAATGGACGAAATCACCAAACAGATGAGGGAGTGTAGCGCACAGATCTGGCTAATTAGCCGAAGAATCAGAATACCGGGAAGGCCTCGCATTCTCATGGAAGACATCCTTGATGAACTTGACTATCTGTCTATTGCAATGGTACAGGTAATAGCGAATATTATTAGGCGAATCAGAAAATTCCGAATTACACCGACAACGACACCAGGGATTGAACATTTGAATTCATTGACCATATTCCTCAGGGAAGAACAAGACCTCCTCACTGACCCTGCAATCGAAGACCCGTTAAACACAGAAAATTGGGACTCCGACACGGAAATCAGCGACCTGGAACACGTATAAATTCTCCAAAATACAATCACTTAACGCCAGTACCCACATTATACCGACATGTTCACTTTCTTTGCCCTCGCCACCTACTTCATCACTTTGACACTTCTCTCCTGCGCCCACTGGCGCATCGACGAAACTGCTGCCGCTTTTTCACCTTTCCTCGCCGTCCCTGACCTCCCACTCGAGGTCTTCATTGAAAACACCACCGTCGTCCACTTTGAGGACGACGATTTACATATCCACCCTGCCGCCCTGCTTCCACAAGTACACCCCGACGATCATCACCTCCCACATTTCGCCCAATTTGTCAAAAGGAATACCACACTCACCGTCGTCGCGGACGCCCTTGCCGCCGCCACATGTTCCATCACCAATCTCTCCTCCGCCACCGACAATCTCGCCGCCCTCACCCTCACCATTGACCCGCATGAGATGACCTATGAGGAGCGCAATTCCTTCCTCTGGAATGCGCAAAATTTACACAGAGCTGCTGAAGCTCTCAAATGGAAGGTGGAAACGTCGACGAAGGAACTAGATAACGCTGTCAAATGGGCTGAATCTAGGACGGATCACGGTTGGACAACCTCTGGCTGGTAGAAGTCAGTGACTTCTCGCATACAAAGGGGGTAATGTTACAGTTCTCTTTTCCCTTTGTTAACGGACTACATTTACTTGTTACAAACCCATAGTTACGCTTGGACGTTATCTCCTTTTATAGCTACCTTCATCTTTCCTTTCTTAGATAGCTATGCTCTTTCCCCTTATATTCTTATTGTTCTCTTAACGTATATAAACCCCTCTCATGTACTGTAGTTCTTTAGTTCCAACTTAGTCAAATCTTATCCATAACTTGAACGCTCTTCTGCTCGTCGCCTCAACCGCTCTCCTCGCTCTCTCTCTAGCCTTCGTCATCGTCAGACTTAGTGCCTAGAACCCTTGTCCAGTGATTGGGAACAGACCGAGGCTCTGTTTGTCGCTGTAGACTTGGACGCTGAACGACATTGTGGACATCGACCGTAACAACCAGTTTCCTAGTTGGTCGTCCTGTCAACCTTAAATCTTTTGTTGACAACCAGACTTTGTCTCCAACTTTGTATTCTGGTACATCTGACCAGTGTCTATCTGCATACAGCTTCATGTTGCCTTGTGATTTTAACAAGGCAGCCTGAGTTTCCTTGTGTATTTCCTTCATTTTCCGGGCAAACTCTGATGCTGCTGGATGACTACCCTCCCTTCTTGGTTCGATTCCCATCCTGGGGTGCTTGCCATAGTTGACAAAGAACGGTGTCTGTTTGGTGGATGTCTGAATTTTATTGTTGTACCTAAATTCAGCAATTGCCAACCATCCAGACCATGTTTCTTGTCTATGGTCCATGAAGATTCTCAGGTACTGTTCCAAGTCCTGATTCATTCGCTCAGTTTGTCCATCCATTTGTGGATGAAATGCTGTGAACAGATCTGTACTAATGCCCAGCATTTGAATTTAGTTCCTTCATCATTTGGGTGGCAAACTGTGGACCGCAATCTGAGATTATAGATTCAGGGAGTCCATGAAGTTTCCAAACATGGTCCCTAAATAGGGTAGGTAGCCCTTGGGCCAAAGTTTCTTCTGATGTGGGAATGAAATGAGCCATTTTGGACATTCTGTCACATACTACCAAAATTGCATTGTGTCCATGAGACTCTGGTAGTTTTGTGATGAAATCTGCCAAAATGTGTGTCCATGGCTGAGCTGGTGCCAAATTTGGCATTAGTTTCCCAGCTGGTGGCTCAGGGAAATTCTTATTTCGCTGGCACTTATCACATCCACTGACATATTTTTTAATGAATCTAGTGATTCCAGGCCACCAGTAATTCCTTGTGATGAGTTCAATCATCTTCCACTGTCCTCCATGTCCCGCAATGGGCGTATCATGGTGTAAGCGGACTATCTCCATCCACAACTTCTTGTCCTTAGGTACATAGACTTTTCCTTGCCAGAGGATAAGTCCTTGTTCCATTTCCCATTCTCAAGCATTAGTGTTTTAACCCCAGCCTTTTTCATGGCTTCTACTGCCTTTACTACTGCTTCATCACGTGCTTCAGAATGTCAAATTTTGTTTAATAGTTCTTTTTCTGAGCTATGGACAAATACGTGTCCATGACGTAGTGCAGCAATTCTGAAAAAGTCCGGTTTGAGGAGTGTGACGTCCTTGTTGTCATCATCCACCCCCTTTTTATGGTCTGGCCTTCTGGACAGAGAATCGGCCTTTCCCATGGTAACACCAGCTTTATGGTGTAATATGAAATTAAACCAGCTGAGGTACAAAGCTCATCTGGCCTGTCTGTGATTCAATTTCTTTGCACTCATAAAGTACTTGAGGTTTTTGTGATCAGTCCATATCTCGAACTGTTCACGTGCTCCTTCTAAATAATGATGCCAGGTTTCTAGGTAATGCATGATGCCTAGCATTTCTTTATCATGGACATCATAGTTGTGCTCCGTGTCATTGAGCAACTTTGATAGGTAGGCCACAGGCCTCCATTTGTCATCTTTGCAGAGCATAGATAAGACACCACCTGTTACAGTTCTCTTTTCCCCTGTTAATGGACTACATTTATTTGTTACAAACCCATAGTTATGCTTGGACAATTATCTCCTTTCATAGCTACTTTCACCTTTCCTTTTCTAGATAGCTATACTCTTTCCCCTTTAGTTTTCCATTGTTCTTTAAACGTATATAAACCCCTCTCATGTACCGTAGTTCTTTAGTTCCAACTTAGTCGAATTATATCCATAACTTGAACACTCTTTTGCTTGTCGCCTCAACTGCTCTCCTCGCTCTCTCTCTAGCCTTCGTCATCGTCAGACTTAGTGCCTAGAAACCTCGTCCAGTGATTGGGAACAGACCGAGACTCTGTTTGTTGCTGTAGACTTGGACGTTGAACGACGTTGTGGACATTGACCATAACATAAGTTGGAACTCACGACTAGCTCAGGGTATCACCCCTAGCCGACACCATTGAGACCCGCAGCTCTCAGGAATGACCCCCAAACGGATCCGTCACCTATAAGGGGAAATACTACCTTGGACAATGAGAAGTTTTTCCCTACCAACAAACCTGGTATTTTGTTACTGAAGGACAGAAACGAAACGAACCAGTCCCAGACAAATATTTTTCAGGAGACTTCTACTCAGGAGCCTTTGAATTCGATTTACCCGATCAAATCTACCTAGACTGGGGTAGTGAAGTACAAGGAGAGCCACTCTACCTTGTTAAGGAACCAGAAAACAACCCAGGAAGGACCCTCTACAGAAAATTCTTTAGAGACAGCAACTGACACAGAATCACAGCTAGCCTTTTAGCAGAGTGGGAGGAATTACTACGAATTGAACAAGCCAAGCTTGAGGAAAACCCATTTGATACAGATTACTCGAAACAAGGACCACCCCCATCTCCAAAACCCAGAACCCCGAGTAGAACCCCTACTCCAGAACCAAAACTGATCACCAGAACACCTAACCCCGAACCACCAATCACTCCTGAACCAAGAATGGCATCTGAAACCAGTGCCGGCTCTAAAGGAGATATCAAACCGCAGCCTATACGACCTTTTACAGGCAAAAAAATCGAAGCGAGGTCATTTTTAGGACAGCTTGAGGATTATTTCACCCTCAATGAACAGAACTATGAAGGAAAAGATGAAAAGAAAGTCAGGTATGCGCTTGCATGCATGGGACCAGAGCTAGACAACTGGAAGACCATTATCCGAAGCGAATTAAATGACAACAGAGGCAGCGCCACAGCCATGTTCAAATGGAGCAACTATGAAGCATTTGAAACACATTTCATCAATGACTGGGGAGAAGTCAACAGCACCCTTTGAGCCCTGAACAATCTATCCAAATTAAGAGTTGGAAACAACATTTCAGTCCCAGAATACATCAGAAAATTTTGCATGGACATAGGAACCTCAGGACTCACTGGAATACCCACTCAGTTGCAGGCATTCATCAAAGGATTACCCTTAGAACTTGCTAGGACGATCTTACAGGACCAAAGGAAGATCAAGACGATGCAAGAAGCCTATGATAAGGCTGAGGATCACCATAATGCCTGGGATATGACAGGACAAGGGAATAGAAGAACCACCGATGGATCTGGAACGCGTTTCAATCGAAACAACAATCGATCTGGAGCAATCAGAGCTATAAATACCACAACTCCTAGCTGATTGACAGATGATCAAAAGGAGGAATACCGAAAGACTGGCAAGTGTTTCAGATGTGGAACACAGGGACACATCTCCAGGAACTGCCCGAAATGCAATGATGCGCCTTCATCCAGGTCTTCTTATCAGAATAAGGCTGTATGTTCCATCACTGAGGAACAACAGAAGGAAGAAGACGAACCAGCAAAGAAAATTAGAGCAATCTTTTCAGCAATGTCTACTGAAGAGAAGAATGCCCTCTTAAATGAATTCAAAAACGAGGGTTTTTAGTTAGGAAACATCACTCAGCGGTTGGCCCTTCCTTATTATCAAGATCTGAACAGTTAGCACTTGATTCTGTAATAGTACTATCCAACAATGACAAGCGCATTTTGTTAACTATCAAATCGACCAATTTACCCGCTGGAACATCTGCCCTAATTGATTGCAGAGCAGAAGGAAACTTTGTAGATGAGGGAGCAGTGAAGGAGCTCAGGAAAGAATGACTTAAGAAACCAATTAAAGTCAGAAATGCAGATGGAACAGTAAATGTGAAAGGAATGATCACACATCGGACCAAAATATGCTACATGATCGAAGGACAACAATTTATCAATTGGTTCTGGATCACTAAGCTAGGCAATCAACAAATGATTTTAGGAATACCTTGGTTAGAAGAAAATAACCTGATCATCAATTGGTGAGAGAAATCTCTGAAAATTGGAAATCTGGACACATCACCGAAAGCAATCTGGCAGCTAGCCCTCGACTCCCAGCAATGGGGCGAAGATGACTATTGGATTAGAGTTAAAACATCGGCATCACAGGAACTAGAACATAGACTAAAGAAAGACGAACCATCTACCACTCTACCAACAGAATATGAGCAATGGCGCACCATCTTTGACAAAAAGGCATCTGAACATTTCCCATCCAGTCGACCATGGGATCATGCAATCAACACAAAAGAAGGCTTTGTCCTGAAGGCTAGTAAACTCTATCTTCTATCCATCAAAGAACAGGGGTTGTTAGACGAATGGATTGATGAACAACTCAAGAAAGGATACATTAAACCGTCTACATCACCGCAGGCATCACCGTTCTTCTTTGTAGCAAAGAAAGAAAGTGGAGCACTCCGACCCTGTCAGGATTACTGATACCTCAATGAATGGACCGTCAAAAATGCATATCCCCTTCCCTTAGTTTCTGATCTCATGACTAAACTACAAGGTGCCAAGTACTTCACCAAACTAGACCTCCAATGAGGATACAACAATGTTCGCATCAAAAATGGAGATGAATGGAAGGCAGCCTTTATTACCAATCGAGGGCTCTATGAACCGACAGTAATGTTCTTCGGATTGTGCAACTCACTGTCAACCTTTCAAACTATGATGAACGAATACTTTAGGGACATGATCAATGAAGGATGGCTAATCATTTACATGGACGACATGTTAATCTGTGCGGAAACACTGGAACAACTGAAAGAGTGGACAAAACAAATTTGACAATGATTACAAGACAACGATCTATTCCTGAAATTAGAAAAATGCAAGTTCACCATGCAGGAAGTTGAATTCTTAGGAATGATCATCACCCCTGGATGTATTCAGATGGACCCAATAAAGTTAGCAGGGATTGCCAATTGGCCAGTCCCTACCACAGTCAAACAAGTCCAATCATTCCTCGGATTTGGGAACTTTTACCGATGCTTCATTGGAAACTTTGCTGCCATCGCTAAACCACTCACCGACCTCACTAAGAAAGCTGAACCATTCGACTGGACTACTGAACAGAACAATGCCTTTGAGATTCTAAAGAAAAAATTTGTGTCCATGCCAGTATTATTAATGCCAGATCCAACTCGACCCTTTATCCTTCAAACCGACACATCAAATAAGGCAATAGGAGCAGTGCTGAAACAAGCGGATGAAACGGGGGCTTTACACCCTTGTGGATTTATTTCACATGCATTAACACAAACAGAGCAAAATTACCAGATCTATGACCGAGAACTTTTGGCGATCATCAAGGGATTAGCAACTTGGCAATACCTGTTACATGGATCACCCCATACCACCATAGTTCATTGTGATCACAAGAATCTATCCTACTATCGAACCGCCCAATGCTTGACACCTAGACAAGCTAGATGGTCATCCCTATTATTGGAATTTGACCTACATATTGAGCATGTCCCTGGCACAAAGATGTTTGAAGCAGATGCTCTATCTCGATGCCCTGATCATATGGGAAATAACGAATCACAGGAAGATGTCATAGTCTTACCAGAGGATTGTTTTATTCGTCTTATTGCAGAAGATCTGGTTACAGAAATTCAGAAGGCGATGTCAAAAGATGATTTTGGACGCATTCTAATTGAGGTTATCACCATGCATCATGCTCCACCAATCAAATTGAACATACAGGATTGGTCTTATACAAATGGAATTGTTCATTATCTCGGCAGAACCTACATCCCCGATCAAGACGGCTTATGAACCAAATTGATTAAAGAAACACATGAAGCATGATCATCAGGCCACCCCGGACGATTGAAGACTCTTGAACTCCTTAAACGCGATTACTGGTGGCCCGGAATGTTCAAACATGTCAGGGAATGGATAGAAGGATGTGCCCTCTGTCAGCAGATGAAGATTAACACACACCAAATGTACCAGCCCTTCACCCAATTCCGTCGAAAGCAACCTGCCCCTTTCAGCAAGTAACCCTTGATTTTATCACTGATCTACCCCTTTCTGATGGCTTTGACTCAATCCTGGTCATGGTGGATCATGGTCTTACAAAGGGGGTAATTTTCACACCTTGCAAAAAGACAATTGACGCTCTAGGCACAGCAGAACTTTATGTCTCCGAAATTTTCAAACGGTTCGGCCTACCTGATGTTTTAATCTCGGATCGAGGGCCACAGTTCTCTGCAAAAGTATTTCAGGAAATATGAAAAGCATTAGGAATCGACCATAGAATGAGCACAGCCTATCATCCTCAGACTGACGGAGAAACAGAATGAGTCAACCAGGAACTAGAAGTCTACCTTCGAATGTTCTGCTCCAATGAACTGCATCTATGGAAACCGCTTCTCCCAATAGCCAAGTTTGCTCACAATAACCGACATCATGACACAATCAAAACTTCCCCATTCAGACTAATGTATGGGACGGATCCTGTTGTGCTTCCCACCGCTACAACACAAATGACTACACCGGCAGCTGAGGAATGCCTTCAGTTCCTAAGAAAGGCCAGAGAAGAAGCGCTAGCAGCACATGAACTAGCTAGGCAACTAGTGGCAAGACGACGCAAAGACAAAGCAATACAATTCGAAAAAGGCACCAAAGTATGGCTTGAGAACAGAAATCTTCACATACCATATCAGTCTAGAAAGCTAGCACCAAAACGAGAAGGACCCTTTGAAATCGAACAAGTGATGGGACCAGTAACATACAAATTGAAACTCCCGAAACAATGGCGCATTTATCAGGAACCCCCCGGCATGACGCCTAGGAGCCCCAACAGAGAACTGAGGAGAGGAGAGGAAGGGAGGGGTGAAACCCGAGAGAACTCAACTGAGGACTCTGGGTGCTGAATTGCACTCCTTATATACTACAACAGGTGGTCTGTGCACTACCCTAAGCCCTACTCTAAATATAGTACGGTATGAGTAAGATGACTGCGCATGTAGTAATGGTAGTGAGTCATCAGCACCAAGCTCTGGTATCTTATCTATGGTGTTTATCTAAGTGCCAAGCGATAGGTGCCTGCTTAGTCAGCACGCATTTATATAATATGAAGAAAATAAATAATAAAATGAAAATGACTTGGTGAAAAAGCCATAGCTTTTCAGTCGGTCATGACAGTACCCCCTTTTTAAGATTTGGCTTCCAGACAAATTTAAGCTTCATCATCATCTTTCAGCGCATTGCACTCTATCACGGATGATTCCTCTATTTCCTCGATGATGGGGGAGAGTGGGCATGAAGGTGGGGTGAGGTTGTCAATTGTTTCAGCGCAAGGCGCTATATCATGCAATTGTCGTAGGCACATGTTGCATTGACATGGCCCTTCCACATCTCCTGGCTCCATAAGGGTATCTAAACCCTTTCTTCCTTTCCATTTTTGCCAGTTTTGCTCCCATTTTGTTACAGTCGATGTCCACAACGTCGTTCAGCGTCCAAGTCAGCAGCAACAAACAGAGTCTCAGTCTGTTCCCAATCACTGGACGAGGTTTCTAGGCACTAAGTCTGACGATGACGAAGGCTAGAGAGAGAGCGAGGAGAGTGGTTGAGGCGACGAGCAAAAGAGCGTTCAAGTTATGGATAAGATTCGACTAAGTTGGAACTAAAGAACTACGGTACATGAGAGGGGTTTATATATGTTAAGAGAACAATAAGAATATAAGGGGAAAGAGCATAGCTATCTAAGAAAGGAAAGGTGAAGGTAGCTATAAAAGGAGATAGTGTCCAAGCGTAACTATGGGTTTGTAACAAGTAAATGTAGTCCGTTAACAAAGGGAAAAGAGAACTGTAACATTACCCCCTTTGTATGCGAGAAGTCACCGACTTCTACCAGCCAGAAGTCGTCCAGCCATGATCCGTTCTCGATTCTGCCCACTTGACGGCGTTATCGAGTTCTTTTGTAGATGTTTCTACCTTCCATTTGAGCGCTTCAGCAGCGCGGTGCAGATTTTGGGCGTTTCGCAGGAAGGAGTCACGTTCCTTGTAGGTCATTTCGTGTGGGTCAATGGTGAGGGTGAGGGCAGCGAGGTTATCTGTGGCAGAGGAAAGATTGGTGATGGAGCAAGTGGCAGCAGCGAGGGCGTCGGCGACGACGGTGAGCGTAGTGTTCCTTTTTACAAATTGGGCGAAGTGAGGGAGATGGTGGTCGTCAGGATGTACCTGAGGGAGTAGGTCGGCGGGGTGGATGTGGAGGTCGTCGTCCTCGAAGTGGACGACTGTCGTATTTTCAATGAAGACCTCGAGTGGGAGGTCAGGGACGGCGAGGAAAGGTGAAAAGGTGGCGGCGGTTTCGTCAATGCGCCAGTGGGCGCAGGAGAGAAGTGCCAAGGCGATGAAGTAGGCGGCAAGGGCGAAGAAGGTGAACATGGTTACTGTAGTGCGTTTATTGGCGTTAGGTGACAATGCCTAGGGTTTTATACGGATTCTGGATCGCTGATTTCTGAGTCAGAGGGCCAATTTTCTGTATTCAATGGGTCTTCGATTGCAGGGTCAGTGAGGAGTTCCCGTTCTTCTCTCATGAATATGGTTAGTGAATTTAAATGTTCAATCCCTGGTGTCGTTGTCGGTGTAATTCGGAATTTTCTGATTCGCTTGACGATATCCACTATTACCTGTACCATCGCGAGAGATAGATAATCAAGTTCGTCGAGGATGTCTTCCATGAAAAGGCGAGGTCTTCCTGGTATTCTGATTCCTCAGCTAATTTGCCAGATCTGCGCGCTACACTCCCGTGTCTGTTTAGTGATTTCATCCATCTGTTTATATTCTTCTGGGCAAAGCAGTCTTCCATGAGCGCTTTTATAAACATCACTGCTTCTGACGGCTAAAAGTTGGTAGGCAGGCGGATTCTCATTGTAGAGAGGTAGGTCATCGGTTGAAAATCGTAGGTCGTGGTACCTGGGAAGATAATTCTGGGCATTATTGCAGGGGAATTCCGTTGTCTCTGAAGGGTTCTTTTGGTGACGGTGATCGAGACGAGGGGTGCGATAATATTGTGTGACTAACGCCATAGTTCGGGTAAGTTTTCCTGGCGGGGTCGGTGCTCTAAGAGCGTGTTGGAAGGGGAGATATTGTATGTGGGTATAGACGGTCTTTTCTTTAAGGGCTATAGTGTATCGAGAGATTGTAGAGCAGTTCCGTTTTGTATAATGGTAGTTTTGTTTCAAGACGTGGCGGTTCCTATATCGCGTCATGGTTCAGAGGTTGACGTTGTTGATATTCTGAGAGGATATCAGTGGCGTTTGCAAGATTGCGAGTGGGTTCCCAAGAGTTATTGTTCGATCCGTAGCCTTTCCATTTAACTAGATAGTGGTAGCCTGCGCCTCGTTTCCTATGGGCTAGAATTGCCTCTACTTCGAATTCCTCTTGTCCATTTACGAGATCAGGGGGTGGTTTCATATAATTCGGGCCGTGCGCAGTTGTTTCCTTGTACGGGGTAAGGAGTGATGCATGAAACACGGGGTGAATGCGCCATTGTTTCGGGAGTTTCAATTTGTACGTTACTGGTCCCATTACTTGTTCGATTTCGAAGGGTCCTTCTCGTTTTGGTGCTAGCTTTCTGGACGGATATGGTATGTGAAGATTTCGGTTCTCAAGCCATACTTTGGTACCCTTTTCGAGTCGTGTTGATTTGTCCTTGCGTCGTCTTGCCACTAGTTGTCTTGCTAGTTCATGTGCTGCTAGCGCTTCTTCTCTGGCTTTCCTTAAGAACTGAAGGCGCTCCTCTGCTGCTGGTGTGGTCATTCGCGTAGTAGCTGTGGGAAGCGCAACAGGGTCTGTTCCATACATTAGTCTGAATGGAGAAGTTTTGATCGTGTCATGATGTCAGTTATTGTGAGCAAACTCGGCTATTGGGAGAAGCGGTTTCCATAGATGTGGTTCATTGGAACAGAACATTCGGAGATAGACTTCCAGTTCCTGGTTGACTCGTTCTGTTTCTCTATCAGTCTGAGGATGATAGGCTGTGCTCATTCTATGGTCGATTCCTAGTGCTTTTCGTATTTCTTGAAATACTTTTGTGGAGAACTGCGGTCCTCGATCTGAAATTAAGATATCTGGTAGTCCAAACCGTTTGAAAATTTCAGAGACATAGAGTTCTGCTGTGCCTAAAGCGTCGATTGTCTTCTTGCAAGGTGTGAAAATTACCCCCTTTGTAAGACCGTGGTCCACCGTGACCAGGATCGAGTCAAAACCATCAGAAAGGGGTAAGTCGGTAATGAAATCAAGGGTTACTTGTTGAAATGGGCGGGTAGCTTTCGATGGAATCAGGTGAAGGGCTGGTACATTTGGGTGTGTGTTAATTTTCATCTGTTGGCAGAGGGCGCAGCCTTCTATCCATTCTCTGACATGTTTGAACATTCCGGGCCACCAGTAGTCACGTTTAAGGAGTTCAAGAGTCTTTAATCATCCGGGGTGACCAGATGATCGTGCTTCATGTGTTTCTTTAATCAATCTGGTTCGTAATCCGTCCTGATCGGGGATATAGGTTTTCCCAAGATAGTGAACAATGCCATTTGTATAAGACCAATCCTGTATGTTCGATTTGATCGGTGGAGCGCGATGTGCGGTGATAACCTCAATTAGAATTCGTCCAAAATCATCTTTTGACATTGCCTTCTGAATTTCCGTGGCCAGATCTTCTGCAATAAGACAAATAAAACGATCATCCAGTAGGACTATGACATCCTCTTGTAATTCACTGTTTCCCATGTGATCGGGGCGTCGGGATAGGGCATCCGCTTCAAACATTTTCGTGCCGGGGACGTGTTCAATACGTAGGTCAAATTCGGATAATAGGGATGACCATCTAGCTTGTCTGGGTGTTAAGCGTTGGGCCGTCCGATAATAAGACAAATTCTTATGGTCGCAGTGCACTATAGTGGTGTGGGGTGATCCGTGCAGTAGATGTCGCCAAGTCATCAATCCTTTGATAATTGCCAAGAGTTCTCGATCATAGATCTGGTAATTCTGTTCCGTTTGTGTTAACACATGTGAAATAAATCCACAGGGGTGCAGAGATCCTGTTTCATCTGCTTGTTTCAGTACTGCTCCTATTGCCTTATTTGATGCATCGGTTTGGAGGATAAAGGGTCAAGTAGGATCCGGCATTAATAGTACTGGCATAGATGCGAATCGTTTCTTTAGCATTTCAAAAGCATTGTTTCGTTCTGTAGTCCAGTCAAATGGTTCAGCTTTCTTAGTGAGGTCGGTGAGCGGTTTAGCAATTGCAGCAAAGTTTCCAATGAAACATCGGTAAAAATTCCCAAATCCGAGGAAGGATCGGACCTGTTTGACCGTGGTAGGGACTGGCCAATCGGCGATCCCAGCTAGCTTTATTGGGTCCATCTGAATGCGTCCAGGGGTAATGATCATTCCTAAGAATTCAACTTCCTGTGTGGCGAACTTGCATTTTTCTAATTTCAGGAATAGATCATTATCTTGTAACCGTTGTAAAATCCGTTTTGTCCGCTCCTCCAGTTGTTCCAGTGATTCTGCGCAAATTAGCATGTCATCCATGTAGATGACTAACCATCCTTCGTTGATCATATCCTTAAAGTATTCGTTCATCATAGTTTGGAAGGTTGACGGCGAATTGCATAATCCAAAGAACATCACTGTAGGTTCATAGAGTCCTCGATTGGTGATAAAGGCCGCTTTCCATTCATCTCCCTTTTTGATGCGAACATTGTTGTATCCCCATCGGAGGTCCAGTTTGGTGAAGTACTTGGCGCCTCGTAGTTTAGTCATGAGATCGGAAACTAAGGGAAGGGGATATGCATTTTTGACGGTCCATTCATTGAGATATCGATAGTCCTGACAGGGTCGGAGTGCTCCGCTTTCTTTCTTTGCTACAAAGAAGAACGGTGATGCCTGCGGTGATGTAGATGGTTTAATGTATCCTTTCTTGAGCTGTTCATCAATCCATTCGTCCAGCAGTCCTTGTTCTTTGACGGATAGAGGATAGAGTTTACTAGCCTTCGGAACAAAGCCTTCTTTCGTGTTGATTGCATGATCCCACGGTCGACTGGATGGGAAACGTTCTGATGCCTTTTTGTCAAAGATGGTACGCCATTCCTCATATTCTGTCGGTAGAGTGGTAGATGGTTCATCTTTCTTTAGCCTATGTTCTAATTCCTGTGATGCCGATGTTTTAACTCTGATCCAGTAGTTGTCTTCACCCCATTGCTGGGAGTCAAGGGCTAGCTGCCAAATTGCTTTTGGCGGTGTGTCCGGATCTTCAATTTTCAGAGTTTTCTCTCGCCAATTGATAATCGGGTTATTCTCTTCCAACCAAGGTATCCCTAGGATCATCCGTTGATCGCCTAGTTTAGTGATCCAGAACCAATTGATAAACTGTTGTCCTTCGATTGTATAGCATATCTTGGTTCGATGTGTGATCATTCCTTTTGCATTTACTGTTCCATCTGTGTTTCTGACTTTAATTGGTTTCTTAAGTCGTTCTTTCCTGAGCTCTTTTACTGTTCCTTCATCTACAAAATTCCCTTCTGCTCCACAATCGATTAGGGCAGATGTTCCAGCAGGTAAGTCGGTCGATTTGATAGTTAATGAAATGCGCTTGTCATTGTTGGATAATACTATTACAGAATCAAGCACTAACTGTTCAGATCTCGATAATAAGGAAGGGCCAACCGCTGAGTGACGCTTCCTAACTAAAAACCCTCGTTTTCGAATTCGTTTAAGAGGGCATTCTTTTCTTCAGTAGACATTGCTGAAAAGATGGCTCTAATTTTCTTTGCTGGTTCGTCTTCTTCCTTCTGTTGTTCCTCAGTGATGGAACGGACTGCCTTATTCTGGTAAGAAGACCTGGATGAAGACGCATCATTGCGCTTCGGGCAGTTCCTGGAAATGTGTCCCTGTGTTCCACATCTGAAACACTTGCCAGTCTTTCGGTATTCCTCCTTTTGGTCATCTGTTAATCGGCTAGGGATCGTGGTATTTATAGCTCTGATTGTTCCAGATCGGTTGTTATTGTTTCGATTGAAACGTGTTCCAGATCCATCATTGGTTCTCCTGTTTCCTTGTCCTGTCATGTCCCAAGCATTATGGTGATCCTCAGCCTTGTCATAGGCTTCTTGCATTGTTTTGATCTTCCTTTGGTCCTGTAAGATCGTTCTAGCAAGTTCTAAGGGTAGTCCTTTGACGAATGCCTGTAACTGAGCGGGTATTCCAGTGAGTCCAGAGGTTCCTATATCCATGCGAAATTTTCTGATGTATTCTGGGACTGAAACGCCGTTTCCAACTCTTAATTTGGATAGATTGTTCAGGGCTCGAAGGGCACTGTTGACTTCCCCCCAGTCATTGATGAAATGTGTTTCAAATGCTTCGTAATCGCTCCATTTGAACGTGGCTGTGGTACTGCCTCTGTTGTCATTCAGTTCGCTTCGGATAATTGTTTTCCAGTCGTCTAATTCTGGTCCCATGCATGCAAGTGCATATCTAACTTTCTTCTCATCTTTTCCTTCATAGTTCTGCTCGTTGAGGGTAAAGTAATCCTCAAGCTGTCCTAAAAATGACCTTGCTTCGATTCGTTTGCCTGTAAAGGGTCGTATAGGCTGCGGTTTGATATCTCCCTTAGCGCTAGCACTGGTTTCAGATGCCATTCTTGGTTCAGGGGTAACCGGTGGTTCGGGGTTGATCGGTGGTTCGGGGGTTGGTGTTCTGGTGATCGGTTTCGGTTCTGGAGTAGGGGTTCTACTCGGGGTTCTGGGTTTCGGAGATGGGGGTGGTCCCTGTTTCGAATAATCTGTATCAAACGGGTTTTCCTCAAGCTTGGCTTGTTCAATTCGTAGTAATTCCTCCCACTCTGCTAAAAGGCTAGCTGTGATTCCGTGTCAATTGCTGTCTCTAAAAAATCTTCTGTAGAGAGTCTTTCCTGGGTCGTTTTCTGGTTCCTTGACAAGGTAGAGCGGTTCTCCTTGTATTTCACTACCCCAGTCTAGGTAGATTTGATCGGGTAAATCGAATTCAGATACTCCTGAATAGAAGTCTCCTGAAAAGTATTCGTTTGGGACTGGTTCGTTTCGTTTCCGTCCTTCTGTAACAAAGTACCAGGTTCATTGGTAGAGAAAAACTTCTCGTCGTTCAAGGTAGTATTTCCCCTTATAGGTGACGGATCCGTTCGGGGGTCGTTCCTGAGAGCTGCGGGTCTCAATGGTGTCGGCTAGGGATGATACCCTGAGCTAGTCCTGAGTTCCAACTTATGTTATGGTCGATGTCCACAACGTTGTTCAGCGTCCAAGTCAGCAGCGACAAACAGAGTCTCGGTCTGTTCCCAATCACTGGACGAGGTTTCTAGGCACTAAGTCTGACGATGACGAAGGCTAGAGAGAGAGCGAGGAGAGCGGTTGAGGCGACGAGCAAAAGAGCGTTCAAGTTATGGATAAGATTCGACTAAGTTGGAACTAAAGAACTACGGTACATGAGAGGGGTTTATATATGTTAAGAGAACAATAAGAATATAAGGGGAAAGAGCATAGCTATCTAAGAAAGGAAAGGTGAAGGTAGCTATAAAAGGAGATAGTGTCCAAGCGTAACTATGGGTTTGTAACAAGTAAATGTAGTCCGTTAACAAAGGGAAAAGAGAACTGTAACACATTTTGCAGCTGGTGCTACTGCATTTACATCAATTTTGGACACTATTCTGTCCAAGGATAGGGTGAAGTTTTCATATGGTCTGAAAGTCAACCTATCAAAGGTTGTTTTGTTGAGCCTTCTGATAGCTCCAGGGTTTTTATCGTAAAAGTTTTTTATTTTTCTTTTGGTGTTTTGTAGATTGACCAATGGTTCCCAAGAATTATGCTTGGTGGTGTATCCTTTCCACCTAACCAAGTACTCCATTTTGTTTCTTTTTAGTCTTACATCTATTATCTCCTCCACTTCATATTCTTTTTCACCACCTATCTCAATTGGCGGTGGAGGTTGTGCCTTTTGCCCTTTTATTGGTCATTTCCAAGGGTGGATTCGTGAGACATTTACCACCGGATGGATGTGTTGGGAGAAGGGTAGATCCAACTCTACTGCATTCGATGACACAATTTTCTTGATTGGGTATGGCCCAATCCATCTTTCCACCAATTTCCTAGTTGGTCGGCCTGTTAACCTTAGATCTTTGGTTGACAGCCATACTTTATCTCCAACTTTGTACTCTGGTGCATCTGATCTGTGTCTATCGGCATATAGCTTCATATCACCCTGTGATTTTATCAAGGCTGCCTGGGTTTCCTCATGGATTTCTTTCATTTTCTGAGCGAAATCCGATGCTGCCAGGTGGCTTCCTTCTCTTCTGGGCTCGATTCCCATCCTAGGGTGTTTACCATAGTTGACAAAGAAGGGGGTCTGTTTGGTGGAGGCCTGAATTTTGTTATTATAACTAAATTCAGTGATTGCTAACCATCCAGACCAAGTTTCTTGTCTATGGTCTACAAACATCCTCAGGTATTGTTCTAAATCCTGATTCATTCTTTCTGTCTGTCCATTTGTCTGTGGATGGAATGCTGTGGACAAGTCTGTGCTGATGCCCAACATTTGATTCAGTTCCTTCATCATTTGTGCAGCGAACTGTGGACCACGGTCTGAGATTATGGATTCGGGGAGTCCATGGAGTTTCCAAACATGGTCCCTGAATAATGTGGCTAGTCCCTGAGCCGATGTTTCTTCTGACGTGGGGATGAAGTGCGCCATTTTTGACATTCTGTCACAGACTACCAAAATCGCGTTGTGACCATGTGATTCTGGTAATTTTGGGATGAAGTCAGCGGAAATATGTGTCCAGGGCTTTGCTGGTGCCAAATTTGGCATTAACTTTCCAGCAGGGGGTTCTGGGAAATTCTTATTCTGCTGGCACTTGTCACACCCACTAATGTATTTTTTAATAAATCTGGTGATTCCAGGCCACCAGTAGTTTCTTGTGACGAGTTCAATCGTCTTCCACTGTCCTCCATGTCCAGCAATGGGCGTATCATGGTGTAAGCGGACTATTTCCATCCACAGCTTCTCATCTTTAGGTACATAGACTTTTCCTTGCCAGAGAATAAGTCCCTGTTCCATTTCCCATTCTCGAGCGTTTAGTGTTTTGACACCAGCCTTTTTCATGGCTTCTACCGCCTTTACCACTGCCTCATCACATGCTTCAGAGTGTCGAATTTTGTTTAATAATTCTTTTTCTGAACTGTGGACAAATACATGCCCATGACGTAGTGCGGCAATCATGAAAAAGTCCGGTTTGAGGAGCATGACGTTCTTGTTGTCATCATCCACCCCCTTTTTATGGTCTGGCCTCCTGGACAGAGAATCAGCCTTTCCCATAGTAACACCAGCTTTATGATGTAAAACAAAATTGAAGCGACTTAAGTACAAGGCCCATCTGGCCTGTCTGCAGTTCAACTTTTTTGCACTCATAAAGTATTCGAGATTTTTGTGATCAGTCCATATCTCAAACTGTTCACATGCTCCTTCTAAATAGTGATGCCATGTTTCCAGGCAACGCATGATGCCTAGCATTTCCTTATCATGGATGTCATAATTGTGCTCAGTGTCATTGAGCGACTTTGATAGGTAGGCCACAGGCCTCCACTTATCATCCTTGCAGAGCATAGATAATATGCCACCCGTAGCGTAGTCTGATGCATCTGATTCCACCCTGAACTTCCTATCCGAATCCGGGGCAACTAGTAAGGGTTGCTCCATAAATATCTTTTTCAGACTTTGGAAAGCCTTTTCTTGGACCTTCATCCATTCCCATGTTTTTTCTTTTCTGACCAGATCGTGCAGTGGTCGTGCTATTTTTGTGAAGTTCTGTACAAAGCACCTATAGTAGTTTGCTAGGCCTAAGAACCTTTGTACGTCCTTGACACAAGAAGGGGTGGGCCAGCTAATAATAGCTTCGACCTTCTTTGTATCCATTTGAATTCCCTTGGGTCCTAGGACAACACCCAAGAATTCAACTTCTTCTACACACCACACACATTTTTCTGGTTTTACATACAGATCATTTTCTTCCAATCGTTGCAAGACCTGTTGTATGATTGCGTCATGCTCCTCTTTTGTTTTAGTAAAGATGAGTATGTCATCAATGTACACAATGACCCTTCCTGCGTTGATCATATCATGGAAAATGTCGTTCATCATTGCTTGGAAGGTGGCTGGTGAATTGGTCAGCCCGAAGAACATTACTACCGGTTCAAAAGAACCTTCAGGGGTAGTGAATGCGGCTTTCCATTCATCACCTTCCTTGATCCGTATGTTATTATAACCCCATCTAAGGTCTAGCTTAGTGAAGTATTTGGCACTGCCTGCTCGATCTACGAGTTCAGATATTAAGGGTAGTGGGTAGTTATTCTTAACCATCCACTCGTTCAGGTATCTGTAGTCCTGAACCATCCACTTCTTTCCATCTTTCTTGCTTACAAAGAAGACAGGTGACGTTTGTGGTGATTTCGAGGGTCGGATATACCCTTTTGCCAATTGATCATCCACAAAGTTTTGTACTTCTTGAAGCTCATCTGGGGATAAGGGGTAGACCTTCCCTTTCTGGGGTTGATAGCCTGGTTTGGTATCAATTGCGTGATCCCAAGGCTTCCTAGCCGGCATGCGCTCCAATGCTCCTTTCTCGAAGATTTTAAGGTATTGATGATACTGTTCAGGTACCATCTCTTTGGCTGTGAGTTTTGCCAAATCTCGTACATGTCTCATTGATCCAGCTTTTGATCCGGTGGATGACGGAAACACTGGTAAGAATGGGTATTTATCCCCATATTTGTATTGACCTGGGTGTTTCATTTGTTCCATGTACGTGAGATGCTTCTCACTTTCCTCTTTTTCTTCAAGCCAGTGCGTGAAGTCTAATTCTTTTTCCTGTTCCCATAGATACTCCAGAACACGCCAGTGCTCCGCTGATCGGACCTTCTGCTCCCGCTTCTTGGTCCACTCCCTTTGCCTATGTCCACAGCTCCGTGGACAACGTGTCAATTTGACTTGGCCAGTTTCCCAATTGATTTCAGGATTGTGTTTTCGTAACCATGTTGATCCAATGATTACGTTGGTCTTTCCCAGCTCGCATATCTCAAAGGTGGCTCGCTCCTTGTGCCCTTGATAAGATAAGAGAAGATCTACCTCATGGGTGATCATTCCTCCTTCGTTGTTTGTTCCGTCCACATTCCGAACTTGAATGGGACGTTCCAAGGGAATTAATTTAAAGCCCATCCTTTTTGCATATGCGGCATGCATGAACAATCCTGTCGCTCCTGAGTCAAGCAACGCGGTTTGTTGGGTTTGTTCATGTGTGTCCAACCTTTCCAACCCAATCTCCATCAAGATCTCGTCCTTTTGTCCTATTGACCTGACTAAAAACTCCTTTTCTCCCTTTTTCAATATCCTTTTTGGACAAGCAGTTTCAGCGCTAGGCGCTATATCATGCTGCTTTCCCTTTAAGTCCTTTTGTCCCTTTGTAGATACTTGTACTACTGTATTCGGTAATGAGGAATTAAGCACAGGTTGTACCGCCCTGCCGCGCTCCTTGGGAGTGACACTTTCAGCACCATGCGCTATATCACGGTGTTTCACCTGGGAGTTTGCCTCTTGCGGGAACGTCTCAGAAGTCCTTGAGACTCCCGAGATCGTCCTTGCATCAACCCGGTCAGTGCTAGGCGCTATATCAAGGGGTTGTGCACTATCTAATCTATCTAGTACAGTGTATCTATTATGAGAGTCCAGTACGGGACCTACTGACTCTCTTCCTCTTTTAAATTCTCTTCTCCTTTTTTGAAGTACTCCTTCATTTCGTCAAACATCATGGTGTGAATATTGAGTCCTGATCTGCAGTTTCTGGAGATGTGTCCAATCTTGCCACATTTGTAACATCTGAGTGGCGGTCTTTGATTTTGATTGACGTCCATTGTGTTAGGGTCTGGCCGATTTGTCGTACTACTTGAATTCGCGGAGGCTCCAGCTCCCAATCGTCCCTGGTTTGCTGATCCCAATCTGAATCTCCATTGGGGTTTGGGCTGGCCAGGGGCTACCAGCTTTGCCGTATCTGGGCCTTTGGATGCTCCTTCACTCCTATTGGCGGAGTTACTGGTCCACGAGGAGTAGTACTTCTCCTCGGCTTTCGCCTGTCTCCACTGGCAGTCCAATCTCACTGCTTTCTGATACCATCCTTCAATGGTTTCAGGTACTTCATCGGCCTCCATTATCCTTTTTCGGAGTCCAGTATTCAAACTTCGTTTGAACTCTTCAATAAGAGCTCTTCCCAGGTACCCGGTGCCTTGTGATACCTTTTTAAACTTCTGTACGTGTTCCTCACACATGCTGGACCCTTGCGTCATGGTCCTCATCTCCGAGATCTTCGATGACTGCTCATCAGTATCACCGAAATCCCTTTTGATCTGCCTGAACAATTGTTCCACCGTTTGCAGAATTCCTTCTTCATGTTACGGTCGATGTCCACAACGTCGTTCAGCGTCCAAGTCTACAGTGACAAACAGAGTCTCAGTCTGTTCTCAGTCACTGGACAAGGGTTCTAGGCACTAAGTCTGACGATGACGAAGGCTAGAGAGAGAGCAAGGAGAGCGGTTGAGGCGACAAGCAAAAGAGTGTTCAAGTTATGGATATGATTCAACTAAGTTGGAACTAAGGAACTATGGTACATGAGTGGGGTTTATATACGTTGAGAGAACAATAGGAACTAAAGGGGAAAGAGCATAGCTATCTGAGAAAGGAAGGGTGAAGGTAGCTATAAAAGGAGATAACATCCAAGCGTAACTATGGGTTTGTAACAAGTAAATGTAGTCCATTAAACAAAGGGAAAAGAGAACTGTAACATTACCCCCTTTGTATGCGAGAAGTCACCGACTTCTACCAGCCAGAAGTTGTCCAGCCATGGTCTGTTCTGGACTCAGCCCACTTGACAGCGTTGTCCAATTCTTTTGTTGAGGTCTCCACCTTCCACTTGAGCGCTTCAGCAGCGCGATGCAGATTTTGAGCGTTCCGTAAGAATGAGTCGCGTTCCTCATAAGTCATTTCATGAGGGTCAATGGTGAGGGTGAGCGCGGCGAGGTTGTCGGTTGCGGAGGAGAGGTTAGTGATGGAGCAGGTGGCAGCAGCAAGGGCATCAGCGATGATGGTGAGCGTGGTGTTCCGTTTGACGAATTGGGCGAAGTGGGGAAGGTGGTGATCGTCTGGGTATACCTGGGGAAGGAGGTCTGCTGGGTGGATGTGAAGGTCATCATCCTCGAAGTGGGTGATGGTGGTGTTTTCGATAAAGACCTCAAAAGGGAGGTCTGGGACAGCGATAAAGGGTGAGAGGGCGGCGACGGTTTCATCAATGCACCAGTGAGCGCAGGAGAGGAGGGCCAGGACAGTGAAGTAGGCGACAAGGGCGAAAAAGGTGAACATGGTTTCTTGTTACGATGTGAGTTTGGCATTGGGTGGTGATACTTGAAGAATTTATACGTATTCCAGATCACTGATTTCCATGTCCGAATCCGAACTTTCTATATCTAGTGGATCTTTGATTGCAGGGTCAGTAAGGAGTTCTCGTTCTTCTGTGATGAACCTGGTTAATGAATCTAAGTGTTGAATTCCTGGTGTCGTTGTTGGAGTGACTAAAAATCTTCTGATTCTCCTGATAATGTCCGCAATTATTTCCCTCTGTTCATCAAACAAGTACTGAAGGTCATTGAGGATGTCTTCTATGAGGATACGAGGTCTTCCTGGGATTCTGATCCTTCGTCCAATTAACCAAATTTGTGCGCTACACTCCCGTGTCTGTATAGTGATTTCATCAATTCGTTTATATTCTTCCGGGCATAACAGTCTCCCATGAGCGCTTTTGTAAATGTCACTGTTCCTGATGGCTAGAAGTTGGTAGACTGGTGGATCTTTGTTATAGTTAGGTAAATCGGTTCCTGCGAATTGTAGATCATGGTATTTGGGAAGATAGCTCCAGACAATGTTGCAAGGGAGCTCCGTGGTTCCTGAAGGGTTCTTCCAATGGTGATGGTGAAGTCAGGGGGTGCGGTAATATTGTGTGATCAGTGCCATCGTTTGGGTAAGTTTTTCTGATAGGTTTGGTGCCTTAGGAATGTGTCGGAGGGGAAGGTATTGTATGCGGGTATAGACAGTTTTTTCTTTGAGAGCTATAGTGTATCGAGAGAGTATCGAACAGTTTCATTTCATATAATGATAATTTTGTTTCAAGACGTGGTGGTTTCTGTATCGAGTCATGGTTCAGAGGTGTCAGTGTTGTTGGTATTCTGATAGGATATCAGTGGCATTTGCAAGATTGTGAGCGGGTTCCCAAGAATTATCATTTGATCCATAGCCTTTCCATTTAACTAGGTAATGGTAGCCTGCGCCTCGCTTCCTGTGGGCTAGAATTGCTTCTACCTCGAATTCCTCTTGTCCATTTACGAGGTCAGGGGGTGGTTTCACATAATTTGGGCCATGCGCAGTCGTTTCCCTATATGGGGTAAGGAGTGACATATGAAACACAGGGTGAATGCACCATTGCTTTGGGAGTTTCAATTTGTATGTTACTGGTCCCATCACTTGTTCGATTTCAAAGGGTCCTTCTCGTTTTGGTGCTAGCTTTCTGGACTGATATGGTATGTGAAGGTTTCTGTTTTCGAGCCATACTTTGGTGCCTTTCTTGAATCGCACTGCTTTATCCTTGCATCGTTTTGCCACTAGTTGTCTTGCTAGTTCATGTGCTGCTAGCGCTTCTTCTCTGGCCTTCCTTAGGAATTGAAGGCGTTCCTCTGCTGCTGGTGTAGTCATTTGTGTTGTAGCTGTGGGAAGCGCAACAGGGTCCGTTCCATACATTAGTCTGAATGGGGAAGTTTTGATTGTGTCATGATGTCGGTTATTGTGAGCGAATTCGGCTATTGGGAGAAGTGGTTTCCATAGATGCGGTTCATTGGAGCAGAACATTCGAAGGTAGACTTCTAATTCCTGGTTGACTCGTTCTGTTTCTCCATCAGTCTGAGGATGATAGGCTGTGCTCATTCTATGGTCAATTCCTAATGCTTTTCGTATTTCCTGAAATACTTTTGCGGAGAACTGTGGTCCTCGATCTGAGATCAAAACATCAGGTAGGCCGAACCATTTGAAAATTTCAGAGATGTAAAGCTCTGCGGTGCCTAGAGCATCAATTGTCTTCTTGCAAGGTGTGAAAATTACCCCCTTTGTAAGACCATGGTCCACTGTGACCAGGATCGAGTCAAAGCCATCAGATAGGGGTAGATCCGTAATAAAATCAAGGGTTACTTGTTGAAAGGTACGGGTTGCTTTTGACGGAATTGGGTGAAGGGCCAGCACATTTGGGTGCGTGTTAACCTTCATCTGTTGACAGAGGGCGCATCCTTCTATCCATTCCCTGACATGTTTGAACATTCCAGGCCACCAGTAATCACGTTTAAAGAGTTCAAGGGTCTTCAATCATCCAGGGTGACCTGATGATTGTGCTTCATGTGTTTCTTTAATCAATTTGGTTCATAATCCGTCTTGGTCAGGGATGTAGGTTTTGCTGAGATAGTGAACAATGCCATTTGTGTAAGACCAATCCTGTATGTTCAATTTGATTGGTGGAGCGCAATGTGTGGTGATAACCTCAATTAGAATTCGTCCAAAATTGTCTTTTGACATTGCTTTCTGAATCTCCGTGACTAGATCTTCTGCAATAAGGCGAATAAAACGATCTTCTGGTAAGACTGTGACATCTTCTTGTGATTCACTATTTCCCATATGATCAGGGCGTTGAGATAGAGCATCCGCTTCAAACATTTTTGTGCCAGGGACGTGCTCAATGCGGAGGTCAAATTCTGATAGTAGGGATGACCATCTAGCTTGTCTAGGCGTTAAGCGTTGGGCTGTTCAATAGTAGGACAAATTCTTGTGGTCACAGTGAACTATAGTGGTGTGGGGTGATCCATGTAGTAGATGTCACCAGGTCATCAATCCCTTGATGATTGCCAAGAGTTCTCGGTCATAGATCTGGTAATTCTGTTCCGTTTGGGTTAATGCATGTGAAATAAATCCGCAAGGGCGTAGAGATCCTGTTTCATCCACTTGTTTCAAGACTGCTCCTATCGCCTTATTTGATGCATCGGTCTGAAGGATAAAGGGTCAAGTTGGATCTGGCATTGATAATACTGGCATAGATGCAAATTGTCTCTTCAGAATTTCAAAAGCATTGCTCCGTTCAGTGGTCCAGTCAAATGGTTCAGTTTTCTCAGTGAGGTCAGTAAGCAGTTTAGCAATGGCAGCAAAATTTCCAATGAAGCGTCGGTAAAAGTTTCCAAATCCGAGGAATGATCGGACTTGTTTGACTGTGGTAGGGACTGGCCAATTGGCGATCCCTGCTAGCTTTATTGGGTCCATCTGAATGCGTCCAGGGGTGATGATCATTCCTAAGAATTCAACTTCCTGCGTGGCAAACTTGCATTTTTCTAATTTCAGGAATAGATCGTTATCTTGTAACCGTTGTAGAATTTGTTTTGTCCACTCTTCCAGTTGTTCCAGTGTTTCTGCGCAAATTAACATGTTGTCCATGTGAATGATTAGCCATCCTTCATTGATCATGTCCCTAAAGTATTCGTTCATCATAATTTGAAAGGTTGATGGCAAGTTGCATAATCCAAAGAACATTACTGTTGGTTCGTAGAGCCCTCGATTGGTGATAAAGGCTGCTTTCCATTCGTCTCCCTTCTTGATGCGAACATTGTTGTATCCCCATCAAAGGTCTAGTTTGGTGAAGTACTTGGCGCCTTGTAGTTTAGTCATGAGATCGGAAACTAAGGGAAGGGGATATGCGTTTTTGACGGTCCATTTGTTGAGGTATCGATAATCCTGACAGGGTCGGAGTGCTCCACTTTCTTTCTTTGCTACAAAGAAGAACGGTGATGCCTGCGGTGATGTAGACGGTTTAATGTATCCTTTCTTAAGTTGTTCATCAATCCATTCATCTAACAATCCCTGTTCTTTGATGGATAGAGGATAGAGTTTACTAGCTTTCGGGACAAAACCTTCCTTTGTATTGATTACATGATCCCATGGTTGACTGGATGGGAAGTGTTCAGATGCCTTTTTGTCAAAGATGGTGCGCCATTGCTCATATTCCGTCGGTAGAGTGGTAGATGGTTCGTCTTTCTTTAGCCTGTGCTCTAGTTCTTGTGATGCCGATGTTTTAATTCTAATCCAATAGTCATCTTCGCCCCATTGCTGGGAGTCGAGGGCTAGCTGCCAGATTGCTTTTGACGATGTGTCCAGATCTCTGATTTTCAGAGATTTCTCTCACCAGTTGATGATCGGGTTATTTTCTTCTAACCAAGGTATTCCTAGAATCATTCGTTGATCGCCTAGCTTAGTGATCCAGAACCAGTTGATAAATTGTTGTTCTTCGATCATGTAGCATATCTTGGTTTGATGTGTGATCATTCCTTTCACATTCACTGTTCCATCTGCGTTTCTGACTTTAATTGGTTTCTTAAGTCGTTCTTTCCTGAGCTCCTTCACTGCTCCCTCGTCTACAAAGTTTCCTTCTGCTCCACAATCGATTAGGGCAGATGTTCCAGCAGGTAAATCGGTCGATTTGATAGTTAATGAAATGCGCTTGTCATTGTTGGATAATACTATTACAGAATCAAGCGCTAACTGTTCAGATCTCGACAATAAGGAAGGGCCAACCACTGAGTGACGCTTCCTAACTAAAAACCCTCGTTTTCAAATTCGTTTAAGAGGGCATTCTTCTCTTCAGTAGACATTGCTGAAAAGATTGCTCTAATTTTCTTCGCCGGTTCGTCTTCTTCTTTCTGTTGTTCCTCAGTGACGGAACAGACGGCCTTATTCTGATAAGAAGACCTGGATGAAGACGCATCATTGCATTTCAGGCAGTTCCTGGAGATGTGTCCTTGTGTTCCACATCTGAAACACTTGCCAGTCTTTTGGTATTCCTCCTTTTGATCATCTGTCAATCGGCTAGGAGTCGTGGTATTTATAGCTCTGATTGTTCCGGATCGATTGTTGTTTTGGTTGAAACGTGTTCCAGATCCATCATTGGTTCTCCTGTTCCCCTGTCCTGTCATATCCCAAGTGTTATGGTGATCCTCAGCCTTATCATAGGCTTCTTGCATCGTCTTGATCTTCCTTTGGTCTTGTAAGATTGTCCTAGCAAGTTCTAAGGGTAATCCTTTGATGAATGCTTGCAACTGAGCAGGTATTCCAGTGAGCCCAGAGGTTCCTATATCCATGTGAAATTTCCTAATGTATTCTGGGACTGAAACACTGTTTCCAACTCTTAATTTGGATAGATTGTTCAGGGCTCGAAGGGTGCTGTTGACTTCTCCCCAGTCATTCATGAAATGTGTTTCAAATGCTTCATAGTTGCTCCATTTGAACGTGGCTGTGGTACTGCCTCTGTTGTCGTTCAATTCGCTTCGGATAATAGTTTTCCAGTCGTCTAGTTCTGGTCCCATGCATGCAAGCGCATACCTGACTTTCTTTTCATCTTTTCCTTCATAGTTCTGTTCATTGAGGGTAAAGTAATCCTCAAGCTGTCCTAAAAATGACCTCGCTTCGATTTGTTTGCCTGTAAAAGGTTGTATAGGCTGCGGTTTGATATCTCCTTTAGAGCTAGCACTGGTTTCAGATGCCATTCTTGGTTCAGGAGTGATTGGTGGTTTGGGGTTAATTGGTGGTTCAGGGGTTGGTGTTCTGGTGATCGGTTTCGGTTCTGGAGTAGGGGTTCTACTCGGAGTTCTGGGTTTCGGAGATGGGGGTGGTCCTTGTTTTGAGTAATCTGTATCAAATGGGTTTTCCTCAAGCTTGGCTTGTTCAATTCATAGTAATTCCTCCCACTCTGCTAAAAGGCTAGCTGTGATTCTGTGTTGGTTGCTGTCTCTAAAGAATTTTCTATAGAGGGTCCTTCCTGGGTCGTTTTCTGGTTCCTTAACAAGGTAGAGCGGCTCTCCTTGTACTTCACTACCCCAGTCTAGGTAGATTTGATCGGGTAAATCGAATTCAAAGGCTCCTGAGTAGAAGTCTCCTGAAAAATATTTGTCTGGGACTGGTTCGTTTCGTTTCCGTCCTTCTGTAACAAAGTACCAGGTTCGTTGGTAGAGAAAAACTTCTCGTCGTCCAAGGTAGTATTTCCCCTTATAGGTGACGGATCCGTTCGGGGGTCATTCCTGAGAGCTGCAGGTCTCAATGGTGTCGGCTAGGGATGATACCCTGAGCTAGTCCTGAGTTCCAACTTATGTTACAGTCAATGTCCACAACGTCATTCAGCATCCAAGTCTACAGCGACAAACAGAGTCTCGGTCTGTTCTCAGTCACTGGACAAGGGTTCTAGGCACTAAGTCTGATGATGATGAAGGCTAGAGAGAGAGCAAGGAGAGCGGTTGAGGCGACAAGCAAAAGAGTGTTCAAGTTATGGATATGATTCAACTAAGTTGGAACTAAGGAACTATGGTACATGAGTGGGGTTTATATATGTTGAGAGAACAATAGGAACTAAAGGGGAAAGAGCATAGCTATCTGAGAAAGGAAGGGTGAAGGTAGCTATAAAAGGAGATAACATCCAAGCATAACTATGGGTTTGTAACAAGTAAATGTAGTCCGTTAAACAAAGGGAAAAGAGAACTGTAACACTTCATTGTTGGCCATCTGCTCCAACAGATTGTCCTTCCAGTCTGTGGCAAAGCCTTCCATCATGTATGAAATGATCAATAAGATCCGCTCCTCCTCGTCAGATTCCGGCATCTTCAATTGAATGTACAACCTGCATGCGTTTATGAAATTTGTCACTTCGGACATTTTTCCGGAGAAAACCGGTGGTTTGGCCACATCTATTCTAGATGTTGTGCCATTTCTGGTTCCAGGAATATTGAATACCGTCCCTGGCAGTATGTTAACGATATTGGCGGGGGGAGGAGGGTGTTCTGCTGCAGCCGCAGCGGCCTGTGCAGCGTTTGTTTGCAGCTGTGTCAGCTGGTTTTGGAGGGCTTGGATGGTTGCGGCTTGCGCATTGAGGAGGTTCAGCAATCAAGGGGTACGGAAAAGGGTAAATATGTAAACTACTTGTATAGCCTTCAGAGGCCTAGGCCAGGGCAATTTAATGCACTAGGGGGGTGGTGAGCCTGGTCCCTAGATACAGATTGTGTATTGTGCAATCACCCCAGCACTGGTATCCTGTGCACAGGTAACCCTATCAACCGGGTTAGGTTCTTCAGTTTGTGTAGACCAGGAACGTAATGCAAAGCAAGTCAAGGGCTGCGATGCAGGGCCACTAGGTGCACAGTTTTAACGGTGTCTGGCAACCGATACCGCAATTTTAACGTCAGTGTACAACGGTGTTAATCCCCCTGTTCTCGTCCACTTAACCCTGTGGTCCGGGTATAACAAGTGTTGGGGCTGCTAGAGGAGTAGTTGAGTTCTACTATCAGGAACCCCCCAGCATGATGCCTAGGAGCCCCAACAGAGAACTGAGGAGAGGAGAGGAAGGGAGGGGTGAAACCCGAGAGAACTCGACTGAGGACTCTGGGTGCTGAATTGCACTCCTTATATACTATGACAGGTGGTCTGTGCACTACCCTAAGCCCTACTCTAAATATAGTACAGTATGAGTAAGATGACTGCGCATGTAGTAATGGTAGTGAGTCATCAGCGCCGAGCTCCGGTATCTTATCTATGGTGTTTATCTAAGCGCCAAGCGATAGGCACCTGCTTAGTCAGCATGCATTTATATAATATGAAGAAAATAAATAATAAAATGAAAATGACTTGGTGAAAAAGCCGTAGCTTTTCAGTTGGTCATGACAGCATTCACCCTGTGTTTCATACATCACTCCTTACCCCATATAGGGAAACGACTGCGCATGGCCCGAACTATGTGAAACCACCCCCTGATCTCGTAAATGGACAAGAGGAATTCGAGGTAGAGGCAATTCTAGCTCACAGGAAGCGAGGCGCAGGCTACCACTACTTAGTTAAATGGAAAGGTTACGGATCAAACGATAACTCTTGGGAACCCGCACGCAATCTTGCAAATGCCACTGATATCCTATCAAAATACCAACAACGCTGACACCTCTGAACCATGACTCGATACAGAAACTGCCACATCCTGAAACAAAACTATCATTATACAAAACGAAATTGTTCAATACTCTCTCGATACACTATAGCTCTTAAAGAAAAAAACTGTCTATACCCGCATACAATACCTTCCCCTCCAACATACCCCTAAAGCATCGAATCTATCAGAAAAACCTACTCAGACTGTGGCGTTGGTCACACGATATTACCGCATTCCCCAACTTAATCGCTACCATTGGAAGAATCCCTTAGGAACAGTAGAGCTTCCCTGCAATGTCGTTTGGAGCTATCTTCCCAAATATCATGATTTACAGTTCGCAGAAACCGATTTACCTAACTATAATGAAGATCCACCAATCTACCAACTCCTAGCCATCAGGAACAGTGATGTTTATGAAAGCGCTCATGGGAGACTGCTATGTCCGGAAGAATATAAACAAATTGATGAAATCACTATACAGATACGGGAGTGCAGTGCACAAATTTGGCTACTTGGACGGAGAATCAGAATCCCAGGACGACCTCATATCCTTATAGAAGATGTCCTCGATGACCTTCACTATTTGTTTGAAGAACAAAGAGAATTAATAGCGGCCATTGTCAGAAGAGTCCGGAGATTTCTAGTCACCCCTACCACGGCACCAGGAATTCAGCATCTGAATTCGTTAACCAGGTTCATCTCGGACAAACGAGAACTCCTTACTGATCCTGCAATTGAAGATCCACTAGATCTAGAAAGTTCAGATTCCGACATGGAAATCAGTGATCTGGAATACGTATAAATTCTTCACCCATCACCACCTACTGCCAAACCCACATCATAACAACAAACCATGTTCACATTCTTTGCCCTCACCGTATACTTCACTGTCCTCCTCCTCCTCTCCTGCACTCATTGGTGCATTGACGAAACTGCTGCTGCCCTCTCACCCTTCCTCACCATCCCAGACCTCCCGCTCGAGGTCTTCATTGAAAATACTACTGTCGTCCACTTCGAGGACAATGACCTTCACATACACCCAGCCGATTTGCTTCCCCAGGTATACCCTGACGACCACCACCTTCCCCACTTTGCCCAGTTTGTAAAAAGAAACACCACACTCACGGTTGTTGCTGATGCCCTTGCTGCTGCCACCTGCACAATCACCAACCTCACCTCCGCTACCGATAACCTCACTGCCCTCACCCTCACCATTGATCCACATGAAATGACCTACCAAGAACGCGACTCCTTCCTACGCAATGCCCAGAATCTGCACCGCGCCGCTGAAGCGCTCAAATGGAAAGTAGAAACGTCAACAAAAGAACTTGACAACGCCATTAAATGGGCAGAGTCTAGAACGGATCATGGCTGGACAACCTCTGGCTGGTAGAAGTCAGTGACTTCTCACATACAAAGGGGGTAATGTTACAGTTCTCTTTTCCCTTGTTAACGGACTACATTTATTTGTTACAAACCCATAGTTACACTTGGACGATTATCTCCTTTCATAGCTACTTTCACCTTTCCTTTTCTAGATAGCTATACTCTTTCCCCTTTAGTTTCCATTGTTCTTTAAACGTATATAAACCCCTCGTGTACTGTAGTTCTTTAGTTCCAACTTAGTCGAATTATATCCATAACTTGAACACTCTTTCGCTCGTCGCCTCAACCGCTCTCCTCGCTCTCTCTCTAGCCTTCGTCATCGTCAGACTTAGTGCCTAGAATCCTCGTCCAGTGATTGGGAACAGACCAAGACTCTGTTTGTTGCTGTAGACTTGGACGTTGAACGACGTTGTGGACATCAACCGTAGCACCACCCATAGCATAATCCGATGCATCTGATTCTACCCTGAACTTCCTATCGGAGTCTGGGGCAACTAGCAAGGGTTTCTCTGTAAATATCTTTTTTAGGCTTTTGAAAGCCCTATCTTGGACCTCTGTCCATTCCCATGTTTTTTCTTTTCTGACCAGGTCATGTAATGGTCATGTGATCTTTGCAAAATCCTGTACAAAGCGCCTATAATAATTGGCAAGGCCTAGGAACCTTTGTACATCCTTGACACACGAGGGGGTGGGCCAACTAAGGATAGCTTTGACCTTCTTTGTGTCCATTTGAATTCCCTTGGGTCCCAGGACAACTCCCAAGATATCAGGACTCCCTCGGCGTGACGCCTAAGAGCCCCAGACAGCAGACAAGACAGGAGGAGGAGAGGAGGGAGGGGAAACCCGAGAGAACTCAACTGAGGACTCTGGGTGCTGAATTTCACTCCTTATATACTACGACAGGTGGTCTGTGCACTACCCTAAGCCCTACTCTAAATATAGTATGGTATGAGTAAGATGACTGCGCATGTAGTAATAATAATGAGTCATCAACACCGGGTTCCGGTATCTTATCTACAGCTTTATCTAAGTGCCAAGTGATAGGCGCCTGCTTAGTCAGCACATGTTTATATAATATGAGGAAAAATAAATAATAAAATGAAAATGACTTGGTGAAAAAGCCAAAGCTTTTCAGTTGGTCATGACAGTACCCCCTTTTTAAGATTTGGCTTCCAGACAAATTTAAACTTCATCGTCATCTTTTCAGCACATCGCGCTCTATCACAGATGGTTCCTCTATTTCCTCGATGATGGGTGAGAGTGGGTGGGATGGTGGGGTGAAGTCCTCAATCATTTCAGTGCTAGGCGCTATATCATGTGATTGACGTAGGCACATGTTACACTGACATGGCCCTTCTGCATCTCCTGGCTCTGTAAGGGTGTCTAGACCCTTTCTTCCTTTCCATTTTTGCCAGTTTTGCTCCCATTTTGCAGCTGGTGCTACTGCCTTAACATCGATTTTGGACACTATTTTGTCCGAGGTCTGTGTAAAGTTTTCATAAGGTCTGAAAGTTAACCCGTTAAAGGTTGCTTTGTCAAGCCTTCTGATGGCTCCGGGGTTTCTATCGTAAAAGTTTTTTATCTTTCTTTTCGCATTTTGTAAATTGTCCACTGGTTCCCAGGAGTTCTGCTTGGCGGTGTATCCTTTCCACCTGACCAAGTACTCCATTTTGTTTCTTTTTAGTCATACATTGATTATCTCCTCCACTTCATATTCCTTTTCACCATCTATTTCAATTGGCGGTGGGGGTTGCGCCTTTTGCCCTTTCATTGGTTGTTTCCAAGGGCATATCCTCGATACATTTACCACCGGATGGATCTGTTGTGAGAAGGGCAGATCTAGTTCCACTGCATTTGACGACACTATTTTCTTGATTGGGTATGGCCTGATCCATCTTTCTACCAGTTTCTTAGTTGGTCGTCTTGTCAACCTTGAATCTTTTGTTGACAACCAGACTTTGTCTCCAACTTTATATTCTGGGGCGTCCAATCAGTGTCTATCTGCGTACAGTTTCATGTCACCTTGTGATTTGAGCAGGGCTGCTTGAGTTTCCTCATGAATTTTCTTCATTTTTTGGGCAAACTCTGATGCTGCCAGGTGACTACCTTCCCTTCTTGGCTCGATTCCCATCCTGGGGTGTTTACCATAGTTGACAAAGAATGGTGTCTGTTTGGTGGACACCTGAATTTTGTTATTGTAGCTAAATTCAGCGATGGCTAACCATCCAGACCAAGTTTCTTGTCTATGGTCTGCGAAAATCCTCAGGTACTGTTCTAAGTCCTGATTCATTCTTTCTGTTTGTCCATCTGTCTGTGGATGGAATGCTGTGGACAAATCTGTGCTAATGCCCAATATTTGATTCAGCTCCTTCATCATTTGTGTGGCGAACTGTGGACCACAATCTGAGATTATAGATTCAGGGAGTCCATGGAGTTTCCAAACATGGTCCCTAAATAATGTGGCTAATCCCTGCGCCAATGTTTCTTCTGATGTAGGGATGAAATGCACCATTTTGGACATTCAATCACACACTACTAAGATCGCATTGTGACCATGCGATTCTGGTAATTTTGTGATAAAGTCAGTGGAGATGTGCGTCCAAGGCTTTGCTGGTGCCAAGTTTGGCATTAACTTTCCAGCAGGAGGTTCTGGGAAATTCTTATTCCGTTGGCATTTATCACATCCACTAACGTATTTTTAATGAATCTGGTGATTCCAGGCCACCAGTAGTTTCTTGTGACGAGTTCAATCGTCTTCCATTGTCCTCCATGTCCAGCAATGGGCGTATCATGGTGTAGGCGGACTATCTCCATCTGCAGTTTGTCATCCTTAGGTACATAGACTTTTCCTTGCCAGAGGATAAGTCCCTGCTCCATCTCCCATTCTCGAGTGTTTAGTGTTTTAACACCAGCCTTTTTCATAGCTTCTACTGCCTTTACTACTGCTTCATCCTGTGCTTCAGAGTGTCAAATTTTGTTTAATAATTCTTTTTCTGAGCTATGAATGAACATGTGCCCATGGCATAGTGCAGCGATTCTGAAAACATCTGGTTTGAGGAGTGTGACGTCCTTGTTGTCATCATCCACCCCCTTTTTATGGTCTGGCCTCCTGGACAGAGAGTCGGCCTTTCCCATAGTAACACCAGCTTTATGATGCAATACGAAATTAAATCGGCTGAGGTACAAGGCCCATCTAGCCTGTCTGCGATTCAACTTCTTTGCACTCATAAAGTACTCAAGATTTTTGTGATCAGTCCATATCTTGAACTGTTCACGTGCTCCTTCTAAATAGTGACACCATGTTTCCAGGCAACGCATGATACCCAGCATTTCCTTATCATGAATGTCATAGTTGTGCTCGGTGTCATTGAGCAACTTTGATAGGTAGGCTACAGGCCTCCATTTGTCATCTTTACAGAGCATAGATAAGATGCCACCCATAGCGTAATCTGATGCATCTGACTCCACCCTGAACTTTCTATCTGAATCCGGGGCAACTAGTAAGGGTTGCTCCGTGAATATTTTTTTCAGGCTTTGGAAAGCCTTTTCTTGGACCTCCATCCATTCCCATGTTTTTTCTTTTCTGACCAGATCATGTAGTGGCCGTGCAATTTTAGCAAAGTCCTGTACAAAGCGCCTATAGTAATTGGCTAGGCCTAAGAACCTTTGTACATCCTTGACGCAAGAAGGGGTGGGCCAGCTAATAATGGCTTCGACCTTTTTTGTATCCATTTGAATTCCCTTGGGTCCTAAGACAACGCCCAAGAATTCAACTTCTTCTATGCACCACACGCATTTTTCTGGCTTTACATACAGATCGTTTTCTTCCAATTGTTGCAAGACTTGTTGTACAATTGCGTCATGCTCCTCTTTTGTTTTAGTAAAGATGAGTATGTCGTCAATGTATACAATGACTTTTCCTGCATTGATCATATTGCAGAATATGCCATTCATCATTGCTTGGAACGTGGCTGGTGAGTTGGTCAGCCCGAAGAACATTACTACCGGTTCAAAAGAACCTTCAGGGGTAGTGAATGCGGCTTTCCATTCATCACCTTCCTTGATCCGTATGTTATTATAACCCCATCTAAGGTCTAGCTTAGTGAAGTATTTGGCACTGCCTGCTCGATCTATGAGTTCAGATATTAAGGGTAGTGGGTAGTTATTCTTAACCGTCCACTCGTTCAGGTATCTGTAGTCCTGAACCATCTGCTTCTTTTCATCTTTTTTGCTTACAAAGAGGATGGGTGACGTTTGTGGTGATTTTGAGGGTCGGATATATCCTTTTGCTAGCTGATCATCCACAAAGTTTTGTACTTCCTGCAGCTCATCTGGGGATAGGGGGTAGACTTTACCCTTCCGGGGTTGGTAGCCTGGTTTGGTATCAATTGCGTGATCCCAAGGCTTTCTAGCTGGCATGCGCTCCGATGCTCCTTTCTCGAAGATTTTAAGGTATTGATGATACTGTTCAGGTACCATCTCTTTGGCTGTGAGTTTTGCCAATTCTTGCACATTGTTACAGTTCTCTTTTCCCTTTGTTAACGGACTACATTTATTTGTTACAAACCCATAGTTACGCTTGGACGTTATCTCCTTTTATAGCTACCTTCATCTTTCCTTTCTTAGATAGCTATGCGCTTTCCCCTTATATTCTTATTGTTCTCTTAACGTATATAAACCCCTCTCATGTACCGTAGTTCTTTAGTTCCAACTTAGTCGAATCTTATCCATAACTTGAATGCTCTTTTGCTCGTCGCCTCTACTGCTCTCCTCGCTCTCCCTCTCTAGCCTTTGTCATTGTCAGACTTAGTGCCTAGAACCCTCGTCCAGTGATTGGGAACAGACCAAGACTCTGTATGTTGCTGTAGACTTGGACGCTGAACAACGTTGTGGACATTGACCATAACATAAGTTGGAACTCAGGACTAGCTCAGGGTATCACCCCTAGCCGACACCATTGAGACCCGCAGCTCTCAGGAACGACCCCTGAATGGATCCGTCACCTATAAGGGGAAGACCTATCTCAGACGACGAGAAGTCTTTCTCTACCAACGAACCTGGTACTTTGTCACAGAAGGACGGAAACGAAACGAACCAGTCCCAGATCAATACTTTTCAGGAGATTTTTACTCAGGAGCCTTTGAATTCGATTTACCCGATCAAATCTACCTAGACTGGGGTAGTGAAGTACAAGGAGAACCACTCTACCTTGTTAAGGAACCAGAAAACGAACCATTTAGGACCCTCTATAGGAAATTCCTTGGAGACAACGACCGATACAGAATCGCGGCTAATCTTTTAGCAGAGTGGGAGGAATTACTACGAATTGAACAAGCCAAGCTTGAGGAAAACCCGTTTGATACAGATTACTCGAAACAAAGACCACCCCCATCTCCGAAAACCAGAACCCCGAGTAGAACCCCTACTCCAGAACCGAAACCGATCACCAGAATACCAACCCCTGAACCACCAATCAACCCCGAACCACCGATTACTCCTGAACCAAGAATGGCATCTGAAACCAGTGCTAGCTCTAAAGGAGATATCAAACCACAGCCTATACGACCCTTTACAGGCAAACGAATCGAAGCAAGGTCATTTTTAGGACAGCTTGAGGATTACTTTACCCTCAATGAACAGAACTATGAAGGAAAAGATGAGAAGAAAGTCAGATATGCGCTTGCGTGCATGGGACCAGAACTGGACGACTGGAAAACTATTATCCGAAGCAAATTGAATGACAATAGAGGCAGTACCACAGCCACGTTCAAATGGAGCAACTATGAAGCATTTGAAACACGTTTCATCAATGACTGGGGAGAAGTCAACAGCGCCCTTCGAGCCCTGAACAATCTATCCAAATTAAGAGTTGGAAATGGCGTTTCAGTCCCAGAATACATCAGAAAATTTCGCATGGACATAGGAACCTCTGGACTCACTGGAATACCCACTCAGTTGCAGGCATTCGTCAAAGGACTACCATTAGAACTTGCTAGAACGATCTTACAGGACCAAAGGAAGATCAAGACGATGCAAGAAGCCTATGATAAAGCCGAGGATCACCATAACGCTTGGGACATGACAGGACAAGGAAACAGGAGAACCAATGATGGATCTGGAACACGTTTCAATCGAAACAATAATAATCGATCTGGAGCAATCAGAGCTATAAATACCACGATCCCTAGCCGATTGACAGATGATCAAAAAGAGGAATACCGAAAGACTGGCAAGTGTTTCAGATGTGGAACACAGGGACACATCTCCAGGAACTGCCTGAAATGCAATGATGCGTCTTCATCCAGGTCTTCTTATCAGAATAAGGCTGTCCGTTCCGTCACTGAGGAACAACAGAAGGAAGAAGACGAACCAGCAAAGAAAATTAGAGCCATCTTTTCAGCAATGTCTACTGAAGAGAAGAATGCCCTCTTAAACGAATTCGAGAACGAGGGTTTTTAGTTAGGAAGCGTCACTCAGCGGTTGGCCCTTCCTTATTATTGAGATTTGAACAGTTAGCGCTTGATTCTGTAATAGTATTATCCAACAATGACAAGCGCATTTCATTAACTATCAAATTAACCGATTTACCCACTGGAACATCTGCCCTAATCGATTGTGGAGCAGAAGGAAACTTTGTAGACGAAGGAGCGGTAAAAGAGCTCAGGAAAGAACGACTTAAGAAACCAATCAAAGTCAGAAACGCAGACGGAACAGTAAATGTGAAAGGAATGATCACACATTGAACCAAGATATGCTACATGATCGAAGGACAGCAGTTTATCAACTGGTTCTGGATCACTAAGCTAGGCGATCAACGAATGATTTTAGGAATACCCTGGTTAGAAGAAAATAACCCAATCATCAACTGGCGAGAGAAATCTCTAAAAATTGGAGATCTGGACACGACGCCAAAAGCAATCTGGCAGCTAGCCCTCAACTCCCAGCAATGGGGTGAAGATGACTACTGGATTAGAGTTAAAACATCGGCATCACAAGAACTAGAGCATAGGCTAAAGAAGGACGAACCATCCACTACGTTACCTACAGAATATGAGCAATGGCGCACTATCTTTGACAAGAAAGCATCAGAACGCTTCCCATCCAGTCAACCATGGGATCACGCGATCAACACAAAGGAAGGTTTTGTTCCAAAAGCCAGTAAACTTTACCCTCTATCAGTCAAGGAACAAGGGCTGTTAGACGAATGGATTGATGAACAACTCAAGAAAGGATACATTAAACCATCTACGTCACCACAAGCGTCACCATTCTTCTTTGTAGCAAAGAAAGAGAGCGGTGCACTTCGACCCTGTCAGGACTACCGATACCTGAATGAATGGACTGTCAAGAACGCATATCCCCTTCCCCTTGTTTCCGATCTCATGACTAAATTACGAGGTGCCAAGTACTTCACCAAACTTGACCTCAGGTGGGGATACAACAATGTTCGCATCAAGAAGGGAGACGAATGGAAGGCAGCCTTTATCACCAATCGAGGGCTTTATGAACCAACAGTAATGTTCTTTGGACTATGCAACTCGCCGTCAACTTTTCAAACTATGATGAATGAGTACTTTAGAGACATGATCAACGAAGGATGGCTGATCATTTACATGGATGACATGTTAATCTGTGCGGGAACACTAGAACAGCTAGAAGAACGGACAAAACGAATTTTACAACGACTACAAGATAACAATCTATTCCTGAAACTTGAAAAATGCAAGTTCGCCACGCAGGAAGTCGAATTCCTAGGAATGATCATCACCCCTGGACGCATTCAGATGGACCCAATAAAGCTAGCCGGGATCGCAGATTGGCCAGTCCCTACCACTGTCAAACAGGTCCGATCATTCCTCGGATTTGGAAACTTCTACCGACGTTTCATTGGGAATTTTGCTGCCATTGCTAAACCACTTACCAACCTCACTAAGAAAACAGAACCATTTGACTGGACCATTGAACGGAACGACGCTTTTGAAATTCTAAAGAAACGATTTGCATCTATGCCGGTATTATTAATGCCAGATCCTACTCGACCCTTTATCCTCCAAACCAATGCATCAAATAAGGCAATAGGAGCAGTCTTGAAACAAGCCGATGAAACAGGATCTCTACATCCCTGTGGATTTATTTCACACGCATTGACACAAACGGAACAGAATTACCAGATCTATGATCGGGAACTCTTAGCAATTATCAAAGGACTGATGACCTGGCGACATTTGCTGCACGGATCACCCCACACCACGATAGTTCATTGTGATCACAAGAATCTGTCTTATTATCGAACTGCCCAACGCTTAACGCCCAGACAAGCTAGATGGTCATCCCTATTATCAGAATTTGACCTACGGATTGAACACATCCCTGGAACAAAAATGTTTGAAGCTGACGCCCTATCTCGACGCCCTGATCATATGGGAAATAGCGAATCTCCAGAAGACGTCGTAGTCTTACCAGAAGATCGTTTTATTCGTCTTATTGCAGAAGACCTAGTCACGGAAATTCAAAAGGCAATGTCAAAAGACGATTTTGGACGCATTCTAATTGAGGTTATCACCACGCACCGGGCCCCACCAATCAAATCAAATATACAGGATTGGTCTTATACAAACGGCATTGTTCACTATCTCGGAAAAACCTATATCCCTGACCAAGACGGATTACGAACCAAATTAATCAAAGAAACACATGAAGCGCAATCATCTGGCCATCCTGGACGATTAAAGACCCTTGAACTCCTTAAGCGTGACTACTGGTGGCCCGGAATGTTCAAACATGTCAGAGAATGGATAGAAGGATGCGCCCTCTGCCAGCAGATGAAAATTAACACACACCCGAACATACCAGCCCTTCACCCAATTCCGTCGAAAGCAACCCATCCCTTTCAGCAAGTGACCCTTGATTTCATCACTGATTTACCCCTTTCCAATGGCTTTGACTCGATCCTGGTCACGGTGGACCATGGCCTTACAAAGGGGGTAATTTTCACACCTTGCAAAAAGACAATCGATGCACTAGGAACTGCGGAACTTTACGTATCGGAAATTTTCAAATGGTTCGGCCTACCCGACGTTTTAATCTTGGATCGAGGACCACAGTTCTCTGCAAAAGTATTTCAGGAAATACGAAAAGCATTAGGAATCGACCACAGAATGAGCACAGCCTACCATCCTCAGACTGATGGGGAAACAGAACGAGTCAACCAAGAACTAGAAGTCTATCTCCGAATGTTCTGCTCAAATGAACCGCATCTATGGAAACCGCTTCTCCCAATAGCTGAATTTGCTCACAATAACCAACATCATGACATGATTAAAACTTCCCCATTCAGGCTAATGTATGGAACGGACCCTGTTGCGCTTCCCACAGCTACTACGCGAATGACCGCGCCAGCAGCGGAAGAGCGCCTTCAGTTCCTAAGAAAAGCCAGAGAAGAAGCGCTAGCAGCACATGAACTAGCAAGACAACTAGTGGCAACACGACGCAGAGACAAAGCAATACGATTTGAAAAGGGTACCAAAGTTTGGCTTGAAAACCGAAATCTTCACATACCATACCCATCCAGAAAACTAGCACCAAAACGAGAAGGACCCTTTGAAATCGAACAAGTGATGGGACCGGTAACGTACAAATTGAAACTCCCGAAACAATGGCGCATTCACCCTGTGTTTCATGCGTCACTCCTTACCCCGTACAGAGAAACAACTGCGCACGGCCCGAATTATATGAAACCACCCCCTGATCTCGTAAATGGACAAGAGGAATTCGAGGTAGAGGCAATTCTAGCCCACAGGAAACGAGGCGCAGGCTACCAGTATCTAGTTAAATGGAAAGGCTACGGATCGAACAATAACTCCTGGGAACCCGCTCGCAATCTTGCAAACACCACTGATATCCTCTCAGAATATCAACAACATCGACACCTCTGAACCATGACGCGATATAGGAACTGCCACGTCTTGAAACAAAACCACCATTATACAAAACGGAACTGCTCTACAATCTCTCGATACACTATAGCCCTTAAGGAAAAGACTGTCTATACCCACATACAATACCTCCCTTTCCAACACGCTCTTAGAGCACCGACCCCGCCAGGAAAACTTACCCGAACTATGGCGTTAGTCACACGATATCATTGCACCCCTCGTCTCGATCACCGTCACCAAAAGAATCCTTCAGGGATAACGGAATTCCCCTGCAATGACGCCCGGAATTATCTTCCCAAGTACCACGACCTACGATTTTCAACCAATGATCTACCTCTCTACAATGAGAATCCGCCTGCCTACCAACTTTTAGCTGTCAAAAGCAGTGATGTTTATAAAAGCGCTCATGGAAGACTGCTTTGCCCAGAAGAATATAAACAGATGGATGAAATCACTAAACAGACACGGGAATGTAGCGCGCAGATCTGGCAAATTAGCCAAGGAATCAGAATACCAGGAAGACCTCGCCTTTTCATGGAAGACATCCTCGACGAACTTGATTATCTATCCCTCGCAATGGTACAGGTAATAGTGGATATCGTCAGACGAATCAGAAAATTCCGAATTACACCGACAACGACACCAGGGATTGAACATTTGAATTCACTAACTATATTCATGAGGGAAGAACGAGAGCTCCTCACTGACCCTGCAATCGAAGACCCATTGAACACGGAAAATTGGGACTCCGACACGGAAATCAGCGAACCGGAATCCGTATAAACTCGCCAGGCATCGTCACCTAACGTCAATAAATGCATTACAGTAACCATGTTCACCTTCTTCGCCCTCATCGCCTACTTCACCATCCTGGTCCTCCTCTCCTGCGCTCACTGGCGCATCGACGAAACCACTGCTGCTCTCTCACCCTTCCTCGCCGTCCCGGACCTCCCGCTAGAGGTCTTCATCGAAAATACCACCATTGTCCACTTCGAGGACGATGATCTTCACGTCCACCCAGCCAACTTACTTCCCCAGGTATACCCAGATGACCATCACCTTCCCCACTTTGCCCAATTCGTCAAACGGAACACCACGCTCACCGTCGTTGCCGACGCCCTTGCCGCCACCACCTGCGCCATCACTAACCTCTCCTCCGCCACCGACAACCTCGCCGCCCTCACTCTCACCATCGACCCACATGAGATGACGTATGAGGAATGCGACTCCTTTTTACGAAACGCACAAAATCTGCATCGCGCTGCAGAAGCGCTCAAATGGAAGGTGGAGACTTCTACAAAAGAATTGGACAACGCCGTCAAGTGGGCCGAGTCCAGAACAGACCATGGCTGGACTACCTCTGGCTGGTAGAAGTCAGTGACTTCTTGCATACAAAGGGGGTAATGTTACAGTTCTCTTTTCCCTTTGTTAACAGACTACATTTATTTGTTACAAACCCATAGTTATGCTTGGACGTTATCTCCTTTTATAGCTACCTTCATCTTTCCTTTCTTAGATAGCTATGCGCTTTCCCCTTATATTCTTATTGTTCTCTTAACGTATATAAACCCCTCTCATGTACCGTAGTTCTTTAGTTCCAACTTAGTCAAATCTTATCCATAACTTGAACGCTCTTTTGCTCGTCGCCTCTACCGCTCTCCTCGCTCTCCCTCTCTAGCCTTTGTCATTGTCAGACTTAGTGCCTAGAACCCTCGTCCAGTGATTGGGAACAGACCGAGACTCTGTTTGTCGCTGTAGACTTGGACGCTGAATGACGTTGTGGACATCGACCGTAACACACATGTCTCATTGATCCAGCCTTTGGTCCAGCGGATGTGGATGGGAACACTGGCAAAAATGGGTATTTATCCCCATATTTGTATTGACCCGGATGTTTCATCTGTTCCATGTATGTGAGATGCTTCTCACTTTCCTCTTTTTTTTCGAGCCAGTGCGCGAAGTCTAATTCTTTCTCCTGTTCCCACAGATATTCCAGAACACGCCAGTGTTCCACTGATCGGACCTTCTGCTCCCACTTCTTGGTCCACTCCCTTTGCCTATGTCCACAGCTCCATGGACAACGTGTCAATTTGACTTAACTGGTTTCCCAATTGATTTCAGGGTTGTGTTTTCATAACCAAGTTGACCCAATGATTACGTTGGTTTTTCCCAGCTCGCATATCTCAAAGGTGGCTCGTTCCTTGTGCCCTTGATAAGATAAAAGAAGATTGACCTCATGGGTGATCATTCCTCCTTCGTTATTTGTTCCATCCACATTTCGAACTTGAATGGGACGTTCCAAGGGTATAAGTTTGAAACCCATCCTTTTTGCATATGCAGCATGCATGAATAACCCTGTTGCCCCTGAATCAAGCAACACGGTTTGTTGGGTTTGTTCATGCGTGTCCAACCTTTCCAACCCTATCTCCATCAAGATCCCGTCTTTTTGTCCTATTGACCTAACTAAAAATTCTTTTTCTCCTTTTTTCAATGCTCTTTTCAGACAAGCAGTTTCAGCGCGAGGCGCTATATCACGCTGCTTCCCTTTTAAGTCCTTTTGTCCCTTTATAGATACTTGTACTACTGTATTCGGTAACGAGGAATCAAGCACAGGTTGTACTGCCCTGCCGCGCTCCTTGGGAGTGACACTTTCAGCGCCGTGCGCTATATCATGGTGTTTCACCTGGGAGTTTGCCTCTTGCGGGAACGTCTCAGAAGTCCTTGAGACTCCCGAGATCATCCTTGCATCAACCCGGTCAGCGCTAGGCACTATATCAAGGGGTTGTGCACTATCTACCAATTTATCTAGTACACTGTATCTATTACGAGAGTCCAGTATGGGACCTACTGTGTAAGGGCTCTACTTCGTCTTAGGGAGAGCCTCGCCCTCGTCGTCTGATTTCTTATTCGTGCCGATGCGTATGTATACGCATCAATATGTATATATAATATTGCAATGTTTGGACACGCAGACCTTTTGTCGCATGTCAAAATAATTATGTAATTAGTTTTACTTTTTCTTTTGCACTAGTGCTACACACCAATAAGATTTGGTTCAGTGTACGGCGCACCACGAGAAATAAGTATAGAAACACAACAATGTTACACTTTTTTACACTACCAATTGGTAGTGTAGCGCACAACCGGACAAGACGTCACTAGACGATGTCGTTCAGTCCCCCGAGGAAACCCTCGCACAAGCGGCGAGAGGACCTCTCAAACTCTCCTTCAAATACGAGGGAGAGTTCCCCAGTGATGGTGCCACGCTCAGTGAGCCTGAGCGTTCCAGGAGGTTACAAGCCTCTCGACGATCAACACGTCACCAAAAGAAGTGCTAGCACTTCTCAACCAAAGGCTCGGCTGACGCCTTCCCCAAGCGGCCGAAGAACCACGGAGGCTCCCAAAGGAACCTCACCGACTCGACTGTTACCGAGAACAGCGCAGTCACCAAAGAAACCACCCTATTCAGCGGTGGTTAAAACAACAAGCACAGAGATCGATTTAAATCGATCTCCAACGGCCGCAAGAATGGCGCCCAAGGCGCATCAACACGTCGACCATGTAAAGCCCCAAACGGGGAAACAACGACCGCCGTTGAGCAGAGAGCCGACGGTACTACCAAAGGGAACCAGATCGGCTCCCAAGCAACTAGAGGTACCTGCTACCTCTATCACTGATGATTTATTCAGTGATACCTTGGCCAAGCGCTTTGGAACCACTACGAAACCCGACCCAAGAACGGTCAAGTTTCAGGACATCAGAGAAGAATCTGATGATGAAAGAGAGGTTGAAGATTCAATCTCTCCGTTGAATTTTGAATCTGAAAGAGTCGACGAAGACTCTATTAGAGAGGATCTGGCCAATTTGACCAGACTATCTCAGCCCACCGAAACGGAGGGACAAGGGTCGCACACCATTGCGGTATCGCAGCCCAAAACCATAGAAGTCCTAGGACAACTGGTCCAAGGGCAAAAGGACCTAGAAAGGCTCATGGCCATAAACCATGTGAGCCTTTCCCATAACTTCCAGAAATTGGAAGAGAAAACGAAGGAGACTAATAATCTCCTAGAACATATCGCAATGCTTCTTGAGAGGCGAAGCGATTCACCTCGACATCACCGAGGGCGTTCTGACTCGCACAAGCGAGCCAGATCAAATTATAGCAGGAACTTCGGTTACCGATCTGCTAGTCAAGACTCTGCTCTTGACTATATCAGCGAGGGAGAACCTGCTGTTGAGACTGTCCCGGAAACGAGATTGTCTCATGATAATAGGCAGGACGAAAGTCTACCTATAAGCGATTCGCAGCTTGAGGTTTTAGTCGGCCTCAAGAAGCAAGAGATGATATCAAAATCATCTGACATTGCCAATAGGCAAGGAACGAATGAAACTTCGTTCAACTACGAAATGAGAATGACTGCGAGTGCCAGAAACTTGGTCATTGTCGAAATACGAAACGGAGTATCTCCTGAAACTCTGTTTCACAGAATGAATCCGTTCCAGAGACCGGTTCGGATTCAGGAGGCTCTTGAGAGACCTCGATTTTTGACAGGATCTAACGCAGTTCCTGTCAAACGGACTAGCAACGACGGACGTTCTAGCCCAGAAATAACCGCGCCGCCCCAACGAACGAGGTTCAGAGAGGAGGTCTCGGATATCAGAGAGGAGAGTTCAAACCTTCCTCACAGACAAAGGGAGACTTGGAGAGGCCTGAGACCGAGTTTCTCCATTAGCAATTTGGGTAGAGGATCGCTAACAGCAAATCCTCTAACACATTCAGACAAGACTTCTGAAAGAACGGATGAGATGGTCCGTAAAGAAATAAGAGATGCGGAATCGGCATACGACTCTTCTTTTGAACCGATTAACCTCGGTAAACTCGGGGTTAAACTATCTCCTCCTGAATATGAAGGAGGAGAAACCATCGACGAGTTCCTCAAATTCGAGAGGCAACTCCTCAATTTCTTCAGCATCTACTCGCTGCTGAAACTGGAAGCTGATTTATTTAGAGTCACCTTCCTAGGGCAGATCCTGAAAGGGAAAGCCCTAAAATGGTATCAACATACGATCAACTCTAATACTGATCGCAGTTGGAATTTTGAGGACTCTATGGTAGCCCTCAAGAGATATTTCGTTAGGGACGCCTCTTCACGAGACACCACTATGAAATTTGACCATCTCTCCCAGAAGGGACGGTCAGTAACCGAATTAAAGAAGGATTTGGAGCGTCTGAGCCAACAGATGATTCAGATACCTTCTGAATATGATATGGCAAGGAGATTTCTCAGCGCCTTGAAGCCGGAAATCTCAACCAAGGTTGTGAGACACGGCTACAACCCTGAAAATAGCAATCTAAGTGCTATTTTCGAAGCAGCTAAGTTTATAGAGGAGGCTTATCTCTATGAAACTTGGGAGGAGCGCGACCGACAAAAGCGCTCAACAACAAAGACGTTGGGGAAACCATCAACGTCTAAAGACTCGTCTAAGAAACAGACGAGTTACAAGGCTCCTGAGAAGGGTGCCTTTAATAAAACCAACAATAACGACTCGAAATCTATCGAGTGTTATTTTTGCAAGCAGAAAGGGCATACTAGCCCCAACTGCCCAAAGAAAAACAGCAGATTTAAGAAATCTGCTAACGCTGAAGTTCTCGATGACGGAGAGCTTAAAGACGGCACTGTAAATGCTGCAGAAGCCGAAGAACTTTCTGACGCAGAAGAGCGATATGCCTCCGCTGAAGAAGCACACGAGGCACAACAGGGAGATGCCTCAGAAGATGATGGAGATAATGATGAGTTATCTCTAGAGGACTGGTGCGCTTGCACCAGATTAGAAGAACCGACAGACTCGGAGCATGAGTCTGGAAATGATAGGACCAACTTAATGGATTGGTCATTATCGAAAGGTTTCACTCAGGAGGAGATGGACCTTAAGAAAGAGAATTCAATAGAACTCTCTTCCAAACCTGATATTACTTTAGAGGTAGCGGTTATGCGACTTCTAGAGGAAGAACCTGAGGACTGTCTGGAATCCTCTAAAGTAACAGAGTCAGTTGACCAAGTCGCATATCGACTCAGATCGACAAAGGATGTGGCTCAAAATCGCATCGAGGATGGCCCTAAGCGCGATTTTAGACACTTGGGTGTAATAGAAGGTTACATGCGCATCAATGGACAAAAGGTGCATGTACTTCTTGACAGTGGAAGCACGCTGGATATGATATCAGCGAATTTCGCTACTGTCAATAAGTTGGACATGTTCCAACTTAAGAAACCTGTTAAGTTGCAGATGGCAACTTCAGGCTCGAGATCCACTATAAATTACGGAGCAAGAGCTGAACTAAGAGTAGGCGATTTGAAACAAAATCGCTACTTTGATATTGTGAACCTGGATAGATATCAGGTCATACTAGGAACACCGTTCCTAAAAGAACATAACGTGCTGCTTAATTATGCGGGCAGCGGTTCTTTCAAGCTGGGAGACAAATGGTTCCCAGTACGAGAAGGGGAATTTTCAATTCCTCTTGGTAAGGTGGGGGAGGGATCAGGCAGTGCAATGCCGCCTACTAAAGGGTCCTTCAAAGAACCCATAGAATTTAAAGAGAACATGAAGGGCAGATCCAAGCCCGACAAACGTTCTCATTGACTAGAGGACGTCAACCTTCAAAGGCTAGCTGGCGCGCGCACAGAAGGTACTACCTCCATCACCATGGAGGAACGTCTAAAATTGCGCCAAAAATGGATCGAAGAGATCCAAGACTTATTTATTCCTGAGAAACCAGATCTACCGCCCTTAAGGGAAATAAATCATGAGATTCCTTTGATAAATCCGAATCTCAAAATAAACCACAGGGCGCCTAAGTGCCCAGAGCCACTCAGAGATGAGCTCAAAGCGAAGGTTGATCGCTATCTAGAGGCTGGATGGTGGGAAAGGACTAGCCTTCCTTCATCGGCGCCTCTTTTAATTGTAATCAAACGAGATGGAAAGATAAGAACCGTCATTGACGCGAGGCAACGAAATGACAACACCTTAGCGGATGTTACACCGATGCCTGACCAAGAAACAATCAGGAATGATCTAGCAAGAGCCCGATTTAGGACTAAAATCGACCTCTCAGATGCGTATGAACAAATCCGCATCTTGCCCAAGCATGAACAGCGCTCAGTATTTGCAACGATATACGGCAACATGATCAGCCGTGTCATGCAACAAGGAGATAAAAATGGACCTCCAACGTTCCAAAGGCTCATGAACGTCTCCTTTGCCGATATGATAGCAGATTTCTTACACTGCTATCAAGATGACATATTTGTGTACTCCAACACGTTGGAAGAGCACAATAGTCACCTTGACGTGACTTTCAATAGATTGCGCGAACTCAAGCTCTATTTGAGTCGTAATCTTAAGAAGATAGACATTCTATCCACTAGAATGGACTGTCTTGGATTTATCATCGACGACGATGGAATTCATATCGATCCTTCTAAAATCGATAAGATCCTAAATTGGAGAACGCCTAGAGACTATACAGACGTTCTCAGGTTCAACGGAGTAATCCAATACCTGTCGCAATTCCTGCCAAATGTCACGGAGTTAACCGCTCCATTAACGGGAATGTGCAGCAATAACCGGGAGTTCGTCTGGATGGACTACCACGAAAACTGCTTCCGTGGACTGAAAAGATTGGTAGCTAAAGCACCAGTCTGTAAACCGATAAACAAAAACCTAGATGTTCCCATCTGGGTTATTACAGATGCCTCCGCTAGCGGAATAGGCGCCTGGTATGGGCAAGGCCCTACTTGGGATACCTGCATGCCTGCAGGATTCATATCCCGCAAATTCACCTCAGTGCAGATGAACTACTGCACTTGGGAACAAGAGCTACTAGGGATCCTAGAAGCTCTATTACGTTGGGAAGACAAGCTGCTGGGTCTCCGATTCACAGTAGTTACGGATCACCAAGCGTTAACTTTCTTTAAAGAGACTCAAACCGGGTCTCAAAGACGTATGAGATGGTGGGAATACCTATCTCGATTTAACTTTGAGATGAAATATCTCAAGGGAGAGAAAAACAAAGTAGCAGATAGTTTATTGCGCTACTATACAAATGATGGACCAAATGAGGTCCATGATGTTGCTGCGTATGTTAACGCTGACTCGAGATTAGACCCGGAAGGAGAAGATCTCTCCTTAAACAGGCGAGACGAATTAACTCAGTCTCATGCCCGTTTAGCAATTATTGAATCGGAGGACATTCCAATTCAAGATAAACTAGAGACTCAAGAAATTGAGTCGAAAGAGCTAACTTCCAACAAGGAAGTCGGAACAACCGAGGTCCCAGGCCTCAACCTAGACGACAATTCGTTAAAAGTCGTCTTGAAATGTATTCCTAAGGAATACATAAATGATAAATTCTTCACAGAAATTTGGAAGAATGTAGATCGATACGAAAGATTCGATCTAAAGAAAGGGATCCTATGGACTACCAATAGGATCGGACAAAGAGTAGTCTGTGTACCGAATGGACTACTCGAAGGGAAGAGTATTTGAGGTGTCATCATTGACACCTGCCACATCACGTTGGGCCATCTCGGAACACAAAGAACGCTAGGATATACCCGGCGTTGGTTCTGGTGGCCTAATATCGCCACAGATGTGGAGGATTTCTGCAAGTCCTGCGGAAAATGCCAAACAACAAAGGTCTCGAGGCAGAAGACCCCGGGATGGCTTCATACGATGCCTATTCCGTCGAGACCTTGGGAAAGCATAGGAATGGACTTTGTTGGTCCGTTCACTGAAATAGAAGGATCTGATTATGTCCTTCTAGCTATTTGTAGGATGACCGCCATGGTTCACCTACTCCCTACTAGAACGAATGCATCAGCTAAAGAAATAGCTGAACTATTCGTTAAAGAAATTGTTAGACTCCATGGTATACCGGAGTCTGTCGTATCTGACAGAGATACGAAGTTCACCTCTATGTTCTGGAGTGAACTTAGCAAAATCCTAGGACAAAGACTGCTCATGTCGTCGTCCTATCACCCTCGAACTGATGGCTCTTCCGAAAGAGCTATCCAAACAATGTCCCAGATACTGAGGTCGTTGGTAAATGACTACCAGGACAACTGGAAGTCACAATTGCCGATGGTTGAGTTCACTATGAACTCAGCAGTCAGTGAATCCACTGGCTACTCTCCGTTCGAATCCAATTATGGATGGATGCCCAGGATGATTCAAGGAATCGACCACGGAGCATCACATACGGGAGTTAAGCAATTCATAGAGAACATCAAGGATGTTCTCGATAAAACATTTGATAAATTGACCGCTCAACGTACGCGTCAAGCGGTAGCAGCGAACAGACATCACCGGGAAGGGCAAGCCTTCCATAAGGGTGACTTAGTTTTCCTCTCAACAGAAAACATAAATCTTCCAAAGGGACGAGCTCGAAAGCTTTGCCCAAAGTACTTAGGACCCTATGAGGTCCTAGAAATTTTTCCGGAACGATCTACATATAAGATCGATCTACCACCAGACCTGAAGGCAAGGCGTATTCACAATGTCTTCCACGAAAAGGTTCTAAAACCGTTTGTTGAGAACGACTCGAACAAATTCCCTAAGAGGGAAACTCGAGTACATTACGACGTTGGAAACAACCCTGATCAAGAATGGGTCGTCCAAGCGATAGAAGACCACCGATGGTCTCCTAAACTCCTTTTCAAGGTGCGATGGGAACTTGGAGATTCCACTTGGGAACCTCTGGAAGTAGTAGAAGAACTTGAAGCTCTAGATCAATATCTAGAGCTTGAGGGTGTGAAAACACCCTCAGATTTACGTCGCGAGTAAAAACGCGACGGTGGCAGTGAAACGGCCGATTGGCCAACCAGGTGTCCTGGGAATTTGTTTCAACTCCAAAACAAAACGCGCGGAAATTTCCCACACGACAAATTTACCCAAATGACATGTCCGCTGACAGCTACAGTCGTTTTGAACATACCAGGAGAGATGAGCAACGCGAAGAGCGTAGCCCCTCTCCTCGCGCAGGAGAATCGAGCCATCACGGCTCAAAACAACCGAGGAGATCTTCATCTCCTCACGATAATATGGATGCTGCAGACATCCTTTCGAACCTAATCCCGGACTGGGTTATCCACCCGGTCATCCACCTTCCCTTGCATCCGAAACAATGCGGGGATTGTGCTCGTTTTTCCAGGCATGTCCTGGACAACACCCAAGGGGGCGCTCTAGCCCTCTTTGTCAAAAAACAACGCAGGCATTGGGAGGATGTCCTGCACCTGAGAAAGGAAGTAGACCAGGCCTACGATGACGGTCTAAGGAGGAGTGAGAGGAGACTCCGTGAGCTCGATGACGAGCTCGACGAGTATCATCAGAGAGTTGCAAAACTCTCAAAAGAGAAAGAGACTCTCGAAAAGAGAGTCAAAGAATTATTACGAACGTCGAGGAGTGAAAACTCCTCTAGGTTGGCCTATGCTGGCGGGGAAGAGGCTCACCAGAGCGAGCATCGGGGCAAGCGGAAGCGCGAAAGCCCTTCTCCCAGAGCTCGCCGCTCCGCAGCCCCACGTCATCAAATCTCCCCCACGCCTATCGTCCCGGCTGAGGAGGATCGTTCACGCGTTCCTCCTCCGACATTTCCGTCCTCGTCTGCCCCCCTTCCCTCGTCAAAAGGAAAAGGGAAAAGGACAATGTACGAAACGGACTCAGACTTCGACAGCGAAGTCGATGCGAAGGCTCCTTCTCTGTCGGGTGATGAGGAGGAGCTCGGAATGGCGCTTAGCGAATCTAGGCGCGAGCACACCCGGGAATTCCACAGAGTAGAGGGGGAAAACCCTTCCTCCTCCTCTAGAATGATGGTAGACGAAGCCTCCCTCGTCTCAAGAATTGAGGGAGCCCCGTCTCATTCAAAGAAATATGAGCCTCCCACAGGCTCTAGGAGAACGAAGACCGGGCAATTTCCCCCGGGCTGCCAAAGCTCTCCTCTAGGGGACCCAGCGTCCTTTAGGCTCAATAAAGTCAGTAGACTTTACAAGTTGAGCAAATTCGGGCACGTCCACATGGACGTAAAAACCTACTGGGATGAGGACGCCGCTCATCTATGGGCTAAACGACCAGCCGCTGGCAAGTGGTACTGGGAGAACGGGAAGCCCATGCAGATGGCTAGAGAGGCATCTAAGGTGCCTCTCGATCAAAGATCCGCCGCTCAACATTGGGCGGTGAGGGACGCCACAGCGTCGGGATTCCTTCCCCTCAGCGACTTGTCGAGGGAACCCGACGTTGAAGAGCTCGCAATGAGGGGCGAGCTCCCCACTTCTATCCGGCAAGGAACAGACGGCCGCTATAATGTCCTGGATGTTACGGCGTGGATGTTCCTCAAGATGACAGAACCCCATCCAAGTGAAGGTACTACTGCTTGGTTCTGGTGGCTGTCCTGTCATCTCTTTGAGAAACTGGGCCTATTCAAGGGTACTCTGGCCCGTCTAAGGCTCGTGGAGGATGAAGGGTGCTTGGTCGCGTACGCCCCGTACCGACTAGTACACACGGGCAAATACACGCTTGACGACATAGTCACGCACTTTCACAAGTGCGGACTAACTTCCAGGGACTGCGATTCCCTGTTCAGAGATTTCGCAAGAAATCATCTGACGAGCATGAAGCCGCCACCCGAACCCACATGGAGCAGGGTTTACCCGGTGCCGAGGGTCTCAAGACCCTCCTTATCTCAAAGGAGGAAAGCAAAGGGAAAGAGAGGGAAACCCCTCTTCGAACGCCTTGAAAAAGGCTTAAAAATTGATTCGAGGACCAACCTCTCGGTCCTCCCACATGATAAGGGACCTCCGGCCGGGAACGCTCAATACAACCCAGAGACAGTAAACGTCGAGCAGCTCCCAGATCACGAGGAGCTGTTGCGTCACGACATGGAGGTTGAAGGATCGCCTATGGGTCTGGTTTGAAATTCGAGGCCATCACCTCGTCATCTTCTCAAGGAAAGCTATGCCTTTCCTTATCTTTAATTTCAGATTGCACCCTTGGTACAATCTTGCTGGGGAGGGTGTAAGGGCTCTACTTCGTCTTAGGGAGAGCCTCGCCCTCGTCGTCTGATTTCTTATTCGTGCCGATGCGTATGTATACGCATCAATATGTATATATAATATTGCAATGTTTGGACACGCAGACCTTTTGTCACGCGTCAAAATAATTATGTAATTAGTTTTACTTTTTTTTGTGCACTAGCGCTACACACCAATAAGATTTGGTTCAGTGTACGGCGCACCGCGAGAAATAAGTATAGAAACACAACAACGTTACATACTGACTCTCTTCCTCTTTTAAATTCTCTTCCCCTTTCCTGAAGTACTCCTTCATTTCATCAAACGTCATTGTGCGAATATCAAGTCCTGATCTGCAGTTCCTGGAAATGTGTCCGATCTTGCCACATTTGTAACATTGGAGGGGTGGTCTTTGATTTTGATCGATGTCCACTGTGTTAGGGTCTGGCCAATTTGTCGTACTACTTGAACTTGCGAAGGCTCCAGCTCCCAATCGTCCCTGACTCGCTGATCCCGATCCGAATCTCCATTGGGGTTTGGGCTGGCCAGGGGCTACCGGCTTTGCCATATCCAGGCCTTTGGATGCTCTTTCACTCCTATTGGCGGAGCTACTGGTCCACAAGGAGCAGTACTTCTCCTCGGCTTTTGCCTGTCTCCACTGGCGATCCAATCTCACTGCTTTCTGATACCATCCTTCAATGGTTTCAGGTACTTCATCGGCCTCCATTATTCTTTTTCGGAGTCGGGTATTCAAACTTTGTTTGAACTCTTCGATAAGAGCTCTTCCCAGGTACCCGGTGCCTCATGATACCTTTTTAAACTTTTGCACGTGTTCCTCACACGTACTGGACCCTTGCGTCATGGTCCGCATCTCCAAGATTTTTGATGACTGCTCATCAGTGTCACCAAAATCCCTTCTGATCTGCCTGAATAACTGTTCCACCGTTTGCGGAATTCCTTCCTCGTCATTGGCCATTTGCTCCAACAGATTGTCCTTCCAATCTGCAGCAAAGCCTTCCGTCATGTACAAAATGATCAATAAGATCCGCTCCTCCTCATCAGATTCCAGCATCTTCAATTGAATGTATAATCTGCAAGCGTTGATGAAATTTGTCACTTCGGACATCTTTCCGGAGAAGACCAGAGGTTTGGCTACATCTATTCTAGAGGCTCCACCGTTTCCAGTTCTGGGAATATTGAATACCATCCCTGGCGGTATGTTAACGATATTGGTGGGGGGAGGAGGGTGTTCTGCTTAGGGCTCCCAAAGTTCAGTTCAGTTCGGTTCAGGGCAATTTTTGGCCGAACCTGAACCTGGGCCATCTAGAGCTTGCCTGAACCGAACCTGAACCGATAAGTTCGAGTTCAGTTCGAGTTCAGTTCGGTTCGAACCGACTGAACCGTGGGAAAACTATATATTTAGTAAATATGAGGTGTAATTGCATATTGGAACACATCTGCATTCTTAAACAACAGTCCTGCACTTCTTCAATTTAGCATAAATGCATAGGGAGCAGTAAGGCAGACATTGGTGGTGTGGTAGTGGTGCAGTAGTGGGTAGCAGTGGCATATGTGACACTACATTAGCAACAGATCAAACCTTGCTACATGTAGTCTCATCCTTGTAAAGTAAGCATGGAAATATATTGTCATGGGGGATCTCCCTTTATAACTACTACAGTGTACCAATGAGATCCAGACCTATGTGTATATAATCAATCAATAAAGTGCAAGTATCAAAAGGATAACAAGAAATGTTACACTGTCACAACTGTGATATTGGGAAAGAAGTCTGCTCTGATAGAGAACCATAACCATTTCTGGCAATCTGAAGTTTTCTCTCAATGCTATAGGTATTTTAATAACTCAGTATCCTCATGGCACCAGCTGTGCAAAATATCCATGCACTTTGATGGTTGTCACACCATCTAGCAAAGTTATATCCCATGATGAATTGATACCATACTGAACTCACAGGAAAAACCCAATGATATCCACCCTCTCACAACCCCATGAACCCTAGGCATGCTTTTTCTTCACTTGTTACAAATTTACTACTATGCCAACAACATTACTCACTGTGAGAACTTGCATGGGTCCTCATGTCTACTTGCCCTTGCCCTCAGCCAACCACCTAGGGCTCCCAAAGTTCAGTTTAGTTCGGTTTGGGGCTATCTTTTGCTGAACCTGAACCTGGACCACCTAGAGCTTGCCTGAACTGACTGAACCGTGGGAAAAATCCAAATTTAGGAAATATCAAGTGTAATTAAAGATTGGAATATATCTCTATCTCCTACATCATCCTGCACCTTGGGATTCAGTATAAAAGCATATAGAGCAGTGAGGCAGAAAGTACTTGAGAACAAAGGCAAAAATGAGTGTGGCTGGGAAAGGAAACTAATCATGGAGCAGCACCCAGGTAGTGACATTGTAGCAAGGCATTCAAAACTAACTGAACTATGAACATATTATAAGATTAGAGCAAATTAAAGAACAGAAAGTATATGGCAAGCAAATATTTTATTTACTAATCCACCTTGCTGGGTGCCCAGTCCTTTGGTTCCCATTTCTTGGCCTCTACATTAGTATCAAGATCACCTGTTGAATATGCATTCTTCAAAAGTTGCAATGCCTGGATACTTTCAGCAGACAAGCTATTTCTTATGTGGGTCACTGTCAGGCCTGCTTTAGAAAATGATCGTTCTGATGCAGTTGAAGACCCCTGAATGGCAAGATAATCACAAGCCATGGCAGACAAAACAGGGTATTCTTGAGAGTGATACTAATGAAGATTAGGATTAGCTGATATCATTATGTCACATTGCTTAGAGTATGAACTTACACCCCACCACTTAATCTGGTCATTGGTTTGCTCCAGATTACTTTCCAGGAATTTTCTTAGCTCCTGGTGTGCTGCCCTTTCACTCTGTTCTCTTTCCAAACGATACCTGATTTTTTTATACATCATGGAAGCCCCATAACCTCCACTTTGTGTGAGAAAGGCTGTATGGAATATATCAGGATTGGCTGAGTTGGAAGATCATGCTTACCTGGTTCAAGAGCACTGGACTCAGCAGCAGGAGCTTTTGCAACCAATTTAGCAGCATAGTAATCAAACTGATACCAGTTAAACATGGCAATCATGATTTGGGAAACACACCTCTCTTTCCAAAGCAGCTTTACCTTCAGCAAAGTACTGATCATCCCATGCCTCCTTCACATATTCAAGCTTGAAGTTAGGATCCAAAGCTGGAGAGATTGTTACATATATTAGAGTAAATTGGAATCATTGTAGAAATATAAACTGACCAAGGCAAATACAAGCTACATTATTTTGGTCAAGTAGCCTGTAGTACTTTTTCATCTTCTCAATTCCTTTCTCAATGGATATCTTGAGTCTGGAAAACTTGCCCATGGAGGAAAAAGTCTCCCATCTATCTTGGAGGGCCTCAAGAGTGGGTAGGGCCTTCCAAACTGTTGGTTGCCTTTCTGAAGAAAAGGATGACTGTGCATCTCTTGGTTCCTACACATACATCAGAGTTATTCAATACCATTAAATAAATATTACCTTGAGAACTTCTTTAATCAGTTCCAACATTGCCCACTCCTCTTCTCTGACAGCATAATCTGAATATCTCTTTCCACCTTTTAGCTTGGGTACCTTGGAGCTGATATCAGCTAAAAGACAAAACTTATTCACTGCCTATTCAATTTCAAGTAAGCTTAAGTAAAAACAGAAAGGCAAGGGTAGACTTACTATCTTGTTCTGTACCATGCATTCAATTAAATCATACATGGATCCCCACCATGTTCGAATCCACTTGATCAGTTCAAGTGGTTTCAAACCCTCTTCCTTGCACACAGTGGAAAAGTATGCCTTTGCTTGAGGAGATAGCCTTATCTAATATCAAGGTAAAAAGTGGAAATGTGAGTGGGTGTAAAATCAGAACAATACCTGAGTAATGAGGGCAAGCACTTTCCCAAGAAGGTCTCCAGGCTCAAACTCTTCAACATCATCCACCTCCTCCTCCTCAGCTGTGTAAATCCAGTCTTCAACATCTTCCCCTGGCTCTGCTAAATCTTCATCTTCTTCAACATCATTACCTCTTCTGGATTTTGTAAATGGAGTTGGGCAGATGTCTGACAAAAATGCTTTTGCACCCAGATGAAGTGTATGTTCCATACACCTTAAATATGTTCAGTATCTGACATGAAACAAATTAAATGAAGATATTACATACCTAATTCTCCTCTGTTGTGCAAGCCAGGGGTGCTGCCCAGTATTGAGGGTTTTTTGAAGAATTTTCATGGCTTTATCATTGCTGCTTGCATTGTCTGATGTGATCCACCCCACCTTGCTAGAAAGCCCATAATCCTCAATTATCTTCAATAAAATGCTTGCTACATTTGCTCCCCCATGATCACCCTCAATAGCAGTAAATGCTAAGATCCTGGCCCTTAGCTCCCACTCATTTGATTTGTCAGGGAGAGCAGTAATATAGTGGGCAGTAACAACCAAATAAGGGTCAAAAGACTTTGATGTCCATGCATCAAAGGTAAGTGAGACCTGCCCTGGGACTTTTTGAAGGGCATCTCTAAGATTGAGCTTTGTCTCACTGGCAAGGGATAAGATTTCATCTCTGAGCTTGGTAGAGTGGGGAATGTCAGAATCAGTAATTTGTGGATGTTGATACCTAAGTAAATTTCTGAAAGATTTCTTGTCTATAACTGAAAATGGCTATTATGACTCAGTGAAGATCCATGATAGAAATGAAATGACTAACCTGGTCCTCAGAAACAACAAACTCAACAATGTGGGCAAGAAGCCCTTCCTTGGACCACTTGGACACTGTAGGCTTGGCAAAAAAGTGATCTAACCTTTTCTGATTTTTCTGATTAGAACTTGACACTTCACCAGTTTCAAGATCAATCCCAGGTGGGATGGCAAAATGATTGGGAGAAATACCAGCCTCCTTGCATTTTCCAAGGTACTGATTTCCATGGTTACTCCAATTTCGAGCAATATGCTTCCTAAGGGAGGATATTCCCCCTGTAAACCAACATTTTTCCACAGTAATCTTAAGATGTCTAGGTAATAATTGACTAATAAACAATAAGTCATATACTAAAATAACAAACTCACTGACAGACTTCACACCAATACCCATCAACAGCAATCCCACTGGGCATCAAACGAGCTGTTTCTTTTGTAAATATTCCTCGTACATCCTCAGTGCGTTGATCATGACCATGGCGGGCATGCTTTCGAATCTATAGACATGGATATTAAGTAAAGATGTATCAGACAGGTATATAGAGTCAAACAAATTAGTTGGAAGTGGCATTGAGTAAACAACAGGTGCAAGAACATGGAAAGTGAGTACCAGAGGTTGAAACAAGTATCAGGGAGTGGGGAATGGGTGTACCAAGTGGAGGGTAGCATAAACGAGGGTTGTATTGGTATGTACAGCTCAACTTTGGTGCAAAAAAAAAAAAAATGAAACACACCCTGTTCTCGTGTCCCTTCTCCTCTTGTATTGCATCATACTCCTCCTGTGCCTCAGATTCTTGATCTGCTGACTGTGAAACAGGTGTATAATCTATAGTATGTATGATTAAATGTAATAAATGCAATTTTGACGAAACACATACCTTCTGTGCTACTATTGGGCTCGTTTGATGATGCGCCTGCATGGCGGATGCTTCCATGACGCTTCAGGGGCCTGCGCAGGGCGGTAGCACGTCCAGCCGGTGTGATCGTTTCTGCACGCTTTCGCTTGATCACCAACAATGCTTGTTTGAGCTCAGCATTATCTTCATTCACTATTTTCGAGGTTTGCTTGTGATTCCGGTTACTACTGCGTATACCAGAGCCTCCGGGGATGGTTTGGAGCGTCGTAGTTTGTTCGATTTCTGTTGATAAGGCAAAAGATGTGAAATATTAGATTACCACTCACTCTTTGATACCCCAGCTGCTATCATTGAGCCAATCGGATGCTCATCTCCTTCAGAGTTGTAAAACTCTATTTCGGATGCATCCTTCAATGTGCCATCTGTATTCAAAGCTGACATGATGAGACGATGATGGTGGGTGGGCGAGCAAGACCGTTTTGGTGCGTGGGATTTTTTTTCTCGCACCAGTGCACCAGAAGGGATGTACCCCTTCCCTCCCCACTGCCTACTCCCACCCTCTGGTCGGTTCAGCAGTTCAGCATCGGTTCGGGCATTACCAGAACCCGAACCGATGTTTGCAGGATGTGGTAGAACTGAACCTGAACCTGAACCAAACTTTTGGTTCGGTTCAGCCGGTTCTGGTTTGAACCAAAGTTCAGAACCGAACTTCGGGAGCCCTAGTTCTGCTGCAGCTGTGGCAGCCTGTGCAGCATTTGTTTGTAGCTGTGTCAGCTGGTTTTGGAGGGCTTGGATAGTTGCGGCTTGCGCATTGAGGAGGTTCAGCAATTCTGCTGAGGTCATTTCTTGAGGTGCTGCCATACTGTGATAGTTTGGTGGTGGCGATGTGGGTGATGGTGTAAGTGGGGGTGGTGGTGATGAAAATGGTGGTGTGGGTTCTCCGATGAAATTGGCATCGGAGTTGAAAAGTAGGTTAGGATTTAGTGTGGCTGGATTTGGTACTAGAATGGGAAACGGTGCTGCTTCCCACTGATGTGGTTCCACTGTGATAGAGTTTGTAGAGTGTGATGATGATGATGATGTAGATTCTCCTTCAGAGGAACTAAAACCCGCATCGTTCGGATCAAGATCGCCTGTGACAGTGTCCCAAAAAGTATCGTTATTTGTGTCTCCTATTTTGTACTTGTACGTAAGTGAGGGAGGTCTTGGCCTGTCACTTGCTTGGGAATGTATGTACGAAACATGCACTCAGGGTCTACAACCACCCCTGCAGTGCTACAATGTATGATACTGACTACTAGTTTTATTTTATGGATGAAGGGTCTAACTAATCAGGGTCCAAACGGTTGTCCTGATGCCGCTACACCATACGGGTGTGGGCCTTTCTCAGAGACGCGTGGGCAAATGCCGGCTATCTCCAAGGAGTACAAGAAAAAGGTATATATGTAATTACATGTATAGCCTTCAGAGGCCTAGACCAGGGCAATTTAACGCGCTAGGGGGCTGGTGAGGCTGGTCCCTAGATACGTGTCATGTATTGTGTGACAAATCCGGCACTGGTTTCCTGTGCACAGGTGACCCTATCTACCAGGTTAGGTACTTCAGTTTGCGTAGACCGGGAACGTAATGCCAAGTTAGTCGAAGGCCACGAGGCAGGGCCACTGGTGCACAGTTTTATAGGTTCTGGCAACTAATTCCACAATTTTAATGTCGGCGTACAATGGTGTGATCCCCCTGTTCTCTGTCCACTTAAGCCTGTGGTCCAGCTGTATCAAGCATGGGGCTGTTGAGCGAACTAGTCGAGTTCTACTATCAGGACTCCCTCAGCGTGACGCCTAAGAGCCTCAGACAGCAGACAAGACAGGAGGAGGAGAGGAGGGAGGGGAAACCCGAGAGAACTCAACTGAAAACTCTGGGTGCTGAATTGCACTCCTTATATACTACGACAGGTGGTCTGTGCACTACCCTAGGCCCTACTCTAAATATAGTACAGTATGAGTAAGATGACTGCGCATGTAGTAATAATAATGAGTCATCAAGACCAGGTTCCGGTATCTTATCTACAGCTTTATCTAAGCGCCAAGCAATAGGCGCCTGCTTAGTCAGCACATGTTTATATAATATGAGGAAAAATAAATAATAAAATGAAAATGACTTGGTGAAAAAGCCGAAGCTTTTCAGTTGGTCATGACACAAGAATTCAACTTCTTCCACGCACCAAACACATTTTTCTGGTTTTACATACAAATCATTTTCTTCTAATCATTGCAAGACTTGTTGTACAATTGCGTCATGCTCCTCTTTTGTTTTGGTAAAGATGAGTATGTCATCAATGTACACAATGACTTTTCCTGCATTGATCATATCGTGGAAAATGTCGTTCATCATTGCTTGGAAGGTGGACGGCAAATTTGTTAGCCTGAAAAACATTACTACTGGTTCAAAAGAACCTTCAGGGGTAGTGAATGTGGCTTTCCATTCATCGCCTTCTTTGATCTGTACGTTATTATATCCCCACCTAAGATCTAGCTTAGTGAAGTATTTAGCACTCCCTGCTCAATCTATGAGCTCTGATATTAATGGTAATGGATAGTTATTTTTAACCGTCCATTTGTTCAGGTATCGGTAGTCCTGAACCATCTGCTTCTTTCCATCTTTTTTGCTTACAAAGAAGACGGGTGATGTTTGTGGTGATTTGGAGGGTCGGATGTACCCTTTGGCTAATTGGTCATCCACAAAGTTCTGTACTTCCTGCAGCTCATCTGGGGATAGAGGGTAGACCTTCCCTTTTCTAGGCTGATAGCCTGGTTTGGTATCAATTGCGTGGTCCCAAGGCTTCCTAGCCGGTATGTGCTCTGATGCTCCTTTCTCAAAGATTTTGAGGTATTTATGGTACTGTTCAGGTACCATCTCCTTGGCTGTGAGTTTTGCCAATTCTTGTACATGCGTTATTGACCCAGCTTTTGGGCTGATGGGTGGAAACTTTGGCAGGAATGGGTATTTATCTCCATACTGGTATTGACTTGGGTGTTTTATTTGTTCCATGTACGTGAGATGCTTCTCACTTTCCTCCTTTTCTTCGAGCCAGTGCGCAAAGTCTAATTCTTTTTCCTGCTCCCACAGATACTTCAGAACACACCAATGTTCTGCTGATCGGACCTTCTGCTCCCGCTTCTTGGTCCACTCTTTTTGCCTATGTCCACAGCTTTGTGGACAACATGTCAATTTGACTTGACCAGTCTCCCAATTTATTTCGGGGTTGTGTTTTCATAACCATGTTGATCCAATGATTACATTGGTTTTCCCCAGCTCGCATATCTCAAAGGTGGCTCGTTCCTTGTGTCCTTGATAAGATAAGAGAAGATCAACCTCGTGGGTAATCATTCCTCCTTCATTATTGGTTCCATCCACATTCCAAACTTGAATGGGACATTCTAAGGGTATAAGTTTAAAGCCCATCTTTTTTGTGTATGCAGTATGCATGAACAGCCCTGTTGCTCCTCAATCGAGCAATGCAGTTTGCTGAGTTTGTTCATGTGTGTCCAATTTTTCCAACCCAATTTCCATCAAGATCTTGTTCTTTTGTCCAATTGATCTAATTAAAAACTCCTTCTCTCCCTTTTTCAAAACTCTTTTTGGACAAGCAGTTTCAGCACTAGGCACTATGTCACGCTGCTTTCCTTTTGAGTTCTTTTGTCCCTTTGTAGATACTTGTACTATCGTATTTGGTAATGAGGAATCAAGCACAGGTTGTACTGCCCTGCTGTGCTCCTTGGGAGTGACACTTTCAGTGCAGTGTGCTATATCATGGTGTTTCACCTGGGAGTTCGCCTCTTGCGGGAACATCTCAGAAGTCCTTGAGACTCCCGAGATTGTCCTTGCATCAACCCGGTCAGCGCTAGGTGCTATATCAAGGGGCTGTGCACTATCTAATCTATCTAGTACAGCGTATCTATTTCAAGAGTCCAGTATGGGACCTACTGACTCTCTTCCTCTTTTAAATTCTCTTCTCCTTTCTTGAAGTACTCCTTCATCTCGTCAAATGTCATTGTGCAAATATCGAGTCCTGATCTGCAGTTTCTGGAAATGTGTCTGATCTTGCCACATTTGTAACAACGGATGGGCAGTCTTTGATTTTGGTCAACGTCCATTGTGTTAGGGTCTGGCCGATTTGTCGTACTACTTGAATTCGCGGAGGCTCCAGCTCCCAATCATCCCTGGTTTGCTGATCCCAATCCAAATCTCCATTGGGGTTTGGGCTGGCCAGGGGCTACCAGCTTTGCCGTATCTGGGCCTTTGGATGCTCCTTCACTCCTATTGGCGGAGCTACTGGTCCGCGAGGAGTAGTACTTCTCCTCGGCTTTTGCCTGTCTCCATTGGCAATCCAATTTTACTGCTTTCTGGTACCACCCTTCGATGGTCTCAGGTACCTCATCAGCCTCCATGATCCTTTTTTGGAGTCCAGTATTCAAACTTCGTTTGAACTCTTCAATAAGAGCTCTTCCTAGGTATCCGGTGCCTCATGATACCTTCTTAAACTTTTGCACATGCTCTTCACACATACTGGACCCCTGCGTCATGGTCCTCATCTCCGAGATCTTTGATGACTGCTCATCAGTATCACCGAAATCCCTTCTGATCTGCCTGAACAACTGTTCCGCTGTTTGTGGGATTCCTTCTTTGTCATTGGCCATCTGCTCCAACAGATTGTCCTTCCAATCTGCGGCAAAGCCTTCCATCATGTATGAGATGATCAACAAGATCCGTTCCTCCTCGTTGGATTCCGGTATCTTTAATTGAATGTATAGTCAGCATGCATTTATGAAATTTGTCACTTCTGACATTTTTCCAGAAAAAACTGGAGGTTTGGCTACATCTATTCTAGATGATCTGCTGTTACCGGTCCCGGGAATATTAAATACCATCCCTGGTGGTATGTTAACGATATTGGTGGGAGGAGGTGTATGTGCTGCTGCAGCCACAGCGGCCTGTGCAGCATTTGTTTGCAGCTGTGTCAGCTGGTTTTGGAGGGCTTGGATGGTCGCGGCTTGCGCATTGAGGAGATTCAGCAATTCTGCTGACATCATTTCTTGGGGTGCCACCATACTGTGATAGTTTGGTGGTGGCGATGTGGGTGATGGTGTGAGCAGGGGTGGTGGTGATGAAAACGGTGGTGTCATGACCAACTGAAAGGTTTCGGCTTTTTCACTAAGCCATTTCATTTTATTATTTATTTTCTTCATATTATATAAACACATGCTGACTAAGCAGGCGCCTATCGCTTGGCGCTTAGATAAAGCCATAGATAAGATACCGGAGCTCGGCGCTGATGACTCATTACCATTACTACATGCACAGTCGTCTTACTCATACCATACTATATTTAGAGTAGGGCTTAGTGTAGTGCACAGACCACCTGTCATAGTATATAAGGAGTGCAATTCAGCACCCAGAGTCCTCAGTTGAGTTCTCTTGGGTTTCCCCTCCCTCCTCTCCTCCTCCTGTCTTGTCTGCTGTCTGGGGCTCTTAGGCGTCACGCCGAGGGAGTCCTGATAGTAGAACTCGACTAGTTCGCTCAACAGCCCCACGCTTGTTAAAACCCGGACCACAGGGTTAAGTGGACAGAGTACAGGGAGATTCACACCTTCGTACGCTGACGTTAAAATTGCGGTATTGGTTGCCAGACACCGTTAAAAACTGCGCACCCAGTGGCCCTGCATCGTGGCCCTTAACTTGCTTTGCATTACGTTCCCGGTCTACGCAAACCGAAGAACCTAACCCGGTTGATAGGGTCACCTGTGCACAGGAAACCAGTGCCGGATTTGTCACACGATACGTGACACGTATCTAGGGACCAGCCTCACCAGCCCCCTAGTGTGTTAAATTGCCCTGGTCTAGGCCTCTGAAGGCTATACACGTAATTACATATATACTTTTTCCCGTACCCCTTGGAGGTAGCTGCCGCTTGGTCACGCGCCTCTGAGAAAGACCCGCACCCGTACAGTGTAGAGGTATCAGGACAACCGTTTGGACCCTGATTAGATAAACCTTTCAAATTAAAATAAACCAGTAGTCAGTATCATACATTGTAGCACTGCAGGGGTGGTTGTAGACCCTGAGTGCACATTTCGTACATACATTCCCAAGCAAGTGACAGGCCAAGACCTCCCTCACTTACGTACAAGTACAAAATAGGAGACACAAATAACGATACTTTTTGGGACGCTGTCACAGGCGATCTTGATCCAAATGACGCAGGTTTTAGTTCATCAGAAGGAGAATCTACTTCCTCATCATCATCACACTCTACCAACTCTATCACAGAGGAACCACATCAGTGGGAAGCAGCACCGTTTCCCATCCTAGTACCTAACCCAGCAACCCTAAATCCAAACCTACTTTTCACCTCCGACGCAGATTTCATCAGAGAACCCGCACCACCGTTTTCATCACCACCACCCCCGCTCACACCATCACCTACATTGCCACCGCCACACTATCACAGTATGGCGATGCCCCAAGAAATGACATCAGCAGAACTGCTGAATCTCCTCAATGTGCAAGCCACAACCATCCAAGCCCTCCAAAATCAGCTGACACAGCTGCAAACAAACGCTGCACAGGCCACCGCGGCTGCAGCAGCACACACTCCTCCCCCCGCCAATATCGTTAACATACCGCCAGGGACAGTATTCAATATTCCTGGGACTGGTAATGGCGGAACGTCTAGAATAGATGTAGCCAAACCTCTGGTCTTCTCCGGAAAGATGTCCAAAGTGACAAATTTCATAAACGCATGCAGGTTGTACATTCAATTGAAGATGCCGGAATCCGACGAGGAAGAACAGATCTTATTGATCATTTCGTACATGACGGAAGGCTTTGCCGCAGATTGGAAGGACAATCTGTTGGAACAGATGGCCAATGATGAAGAAGGAATTCCGCAAACGGCGGAACAACTGTTTAGGCAGATCAGAAGAGATTTTGGTGACACAGATGAGCAGTCATCAAAGATCTCGGAGATGCAGACCATGACGCAAGGGTCCAGTATGTGTGAGGAACACATGCAAAAATTTAAAAAGGTATCACGAGGCACTGGATACCTAGGGAGAGCTCTTATCAAAGAGTTCAAATGCAGTTTGAATACCGGACTCTGTAAAAGGATAATGGAGGCCGATGAGGTACCTGAAACCATAGAAGGATGGTACCAGAAAGCAGTGAAATTGGATCGCCAGTGGAGACAGGCAAAAGCCGAGAAGTATTACTCCTCGTGGACCAGTAGCTCCGCCAATAGGAGTGAAGGAGCATCCAAAGGCCCGGATACAGCGAAGCCGGTAGCCCCTGGCCAGCCCAAACCCCGATGGAAATTCGGATCGGGATCAGCGAGTCAGGGACAATTGGGAGCTGGAGCCTCTGCGAGTTCAAGTAGTACGGCAAATTGGCCGGACCCTAATGCAATGGATGTCGATCAGAATCAAAGACCACCACTCTGCTGTTACAAATGCAGCAAGATTGGACACATTTCCAGGAACTGCAGATCAGGACTTGATATTTGCACAATGACATTTGACAAAATGAAGGAGTATTTCAAGAAAGGAGAAGAGAATTTAAAAGAGGAAGAGAGTCAGTAGGTCCTGTACTGGACTCTCGTAATAGATACGCTGTACTAGATAGATTAGATAGTGCACAGCCCTCTGATATAGCGCCTAGCGCTGACCGGGTTGATGCAAGGACCATCTCGGAAGTCTCAAGGACTTCTGGGACATCCCCGCAAGAGGCAAACTCCCAGGTGAAACACCGTGATATAGCGCATGGCGCTGAAAGTGTCACTCCCAAGGAGCGCGGCAGGGTGGCTAAACCTGTGCTTAATTCCTCATTACGAAATACAGTAGTACAAGTATCTACAAAGGGACAAAAGGACTTAAAAGGGAAGCAGCATGATATAGCGCCTCGCGCTGAAACTGCTTGTCCGAAGAGGATGTTGAAAAAAGGAGAAAAAGAGTTTTTGGTTAGGTCAATAGGACGGAAGGACGAGATCTTAATGGAGATCGGGTTGGAAAGGTTGGACACGCATGAACAAACTCAGCAGACCGCGTTGCTTGATTCAGGAGCAACAGGATTGTTCATGCATGCTGCATATGCAAAAAGGATGGGCTTCAAATTAATACCCTTGGAACGTCCCATTCAAGTTCGGAATGTGGACAGAACCAACAATGAAGGAGGAATGATCACCCATGAGGTTGATCTTCTCTTATCTTATCAAGGGCACAAAGAGCGAGCCACCTTTGAAATATGCGAGCTAGGAAAGACCAACATAATCATTAGATCCACATGGTTATGAAAACATAACCCTGAAATCAATTGGGAGACCGGTCAAGTCAAATTGACACATTGCCCACGGAGCTGTGGACATAGACAAAGGGAATGGACCAAGAAGCGGGAACAGAAGGTCCAATCAGTGGAACACTGGCATGTTCTGGAATATCTGTGGGAACAGGAGAAAGAATTAGACTTCGCGCACTGGCTCAAAGAAAAGGAGGAAAGTGAGAAGCATCTCACGTACATGGAACAAATGAAACACCCAGGACAATACAAGTATGGAGATAAATACCCATTCCTACCAGTGTTTCCATCATCTGCCGGATCAAAAGTCGGATCAATGAGACACGTGCGAGAATTGGCAAAACTCACGGCCAAAGAGATGGTACCTGAACAATACCATCAATACCTCAAAATCTTCAAAAAAGGAGCATCAGAGCACATGCCGGCTAGGAAGCCTTGGGACCACGCAATTGATACCAAACCAGGCTACCAGCCCCGGAAAGGGAAGGTCTACCCCCTATCCCCAGATGAGCTTCAAGAAGTATGGAATTTTGTGGATGATCAACTATCAAAAGGGTATATTCGACCCTCCAAATCACCACAGACGTCACCCGTCTTCTTTGTAAGCAAAAAAGATGGAAAGAAGCGGATGGTTCAGGACTACAGATACCTGAATGAGTGGACAGTTAAAAATAACTACCCACTACCTTTAATATCCGAACTCGTAGATCGAGCAGGCAGTGCCAAATATTTCACTAAGCTAGATCTGAGGTGGGGTTACAATAACATATGGATCAAGGAAGGCGACGAATGGAAAGCCACATTCACTACCCCCGAAGGCTCCTTCGAACCGGTAGTAATGTTCTTTTGGCTGACCAATTCACCAGCCACCTTCCAAGCAATGATGAATGACATCTTCCGCGATATGATCAACGCAGGAAAAGTCATTGTGTACATCGACGACATACTCATCTTTACTAAAACAAAAGAGGAGCATGACGCAATTGTACAACAAGTCTTGCAATGATTGGAAGAGAATGATCTGTATGTAAAACCAGAGAAATGTGTGTGGTGCGTGGAAGAAGTTGAATTCTTGGGCGTTGTCCTAGGACCCAAGGGAATCCAAATGGATACAAAAAAGGTCAAAGCCATTATTAGCTGGCCTACCCCTTCTTGTGTCAAGGACGTACAAAGGTTCTTAGGCCTAGCCAATTACTATAGGCGCTTTGTACAAGACTTTGCCAAAATCACACGACCACTACACGATCTAGTCAGAAAAGAAAAAACATGGGAATGGACAGAGGTCCAAGAAAAGGCTTTCCAAAGCCTGAAAAAGATATTTACGGAGCAACCTTTACTAGTTGCCCCGGATTCCAATAGGAAGTTCAGGGTGGAGTCAGATGCATCAGATTACGCTACAGGTGGCGTCTTATCTATGCTCTGCAAAGATGAAAAATGGAGGCCTGTGGCCTACCTATCAAAGTCGCTCAACGACACCGAGCGCAACTATGACATTCATGATAAGGAAATGCTGGGTATCATGCATTGCCTGGAAACATGGCGTCATTACTTGGAGGGAGCACGCAAACAGTTCGAGATATGGACTGATCACAAAAACCTCGAGTACTTTATGAGTGCAAAAAAGTTAAACCGCAGACAAGCCAGATGGGCTTTGTACCTCAGTCATTTTAACTTTGTCTTACACCATAAAGCTGGTGTTACTATGGGAAAGGCCAACTCTCTGTCCAGGAGGCCAGACCATAAAAAGGGGGTGGATGATGACAACAAGGATGTCATGCTCCTCAAACCGGACTTTTTCAAAATCGCTGCACTGCGTCATGGCCACGTATTTATTCATAGCTCAGAAAAAGAATTACTGAACAAAATTTGACATTCTGAAGCACGTGACAAAGCGGTAATAAAAGCAGTAGAAGCCATGAAAAAGGCTGGTGTTAAAACACTAAACGCTCGAGAATGGGAGATGGAGCAGGGACTTATCCTCTGGCAAGGAAAAATCTATGTACCTAAAGACGAAAAATTGCGGATGGAGATAGTCTGCCTACACCATGATACGCCCATTGCTGGACATGGAGGACAATGGAAGATGATTGAACTCGTCACAAGAAACTACTGGTGGCCTGGAATCACCAGATTTATCAAAAAATATGTTAGTGGATGTGACAAGTGCCAGCAGAATAAGAACTTCCCAGAGCCCCCTGCTGGAAAGTTAATGCCAAACTCGGCACCAGCAAAGCCCTGGACACATATTTCCGCCGATTTCATCACAAAATTACCAGAATCACATGGTCACAATGCAATTTTGGTAGTTTGTGACAGAATGTCAAAAATGGCGCATTTTATCCCCACCTCAGAAGAGACATCGGCACAGGGATTAGCCACATTATTTAGGGACCATGTTTGGAAACTTCATGGACTCCCTGAATCCATAATCTCAGATCGCGGTCCACAGTTTGCCGCACAAATGATGAAGGAGCTGAACCAAATGTTGGGCATTAGCACAGATTTGTCCACAGCATTCCATCCACAAACAGATGGACAAACAGAACGAATGAATCAGGATTTGGAACAGTACCTGAGGATCTTCGTAGATCATAGACAAGAAACGTGGTCTGGATGGTTAGCCATTGCCGAATTTAGCTACAATAATAAAATTCAGGCATCCACCAAACAAACACCGTTCTTTGTCAACTATGGCAAACACCCCAGGATGGGAATCGAACCAAGAAGAGAAGGAAGTCACCCGGCAGCATCAGAGTTCGCGCAGAAAATGAAGGAAATTCATGAGGAAACTCAGGCAGCCTTACTAAAATCACAGGGTGATATGAAGCTGTACGCGGACAGACACAGATCAGACGCACCAGAGTACAAGGTTGGAGACAAAGTATGGTTGTCAACCAAAGATTTAAGGTTGACAGGCCGACCAACTAGGAAATTGGTGGAAAGATGGATTGGGCCATACCCAATCAAAAAGATAGTGTCATCAAATGCAGTAGAATTGGATCTACCCTTCTCACAACAAATCCATCCTGTGGTAAACGTCTCACGAATTCGCCCATGGAAACGACCAATGAAAGGGCAAAAGGCACAACCCCCACTGCCAATTGAAATAGACGGTGAAAAGGAATATGAAGTGGAAGAGATAATCGATGTACGACTAAAAAGAAACAAAATGGAGTACTTAGTCAGCTGGAAAGGATACACCGCTGAGCATAACTCCTGGGAACCATTAGACAATCTACAAAACGCAAAAAGAATGATAAAAAACTTTTATGATAAAAACCCTGGAGCAATCAGAAGGCTTGACAGAGCAACCTTTAATGGGTTGACTTCCAGACCTTATGAAAACTTCACACAATCCTTGGACAAAGTAGTGTCCAAAATCAATGTTAACGCAGTAGCACCAGCTGCAAAATGGGAACAAAACTGGCAAAAATGGAAAGGAAGGAAGGGTTTAGAAACCCTTACAGAGCCAGGAGATGTGGAAGGGCCATGTCAATGCAACATGTGCCTCCGTCAATCACATGATAGAGCGCCTCACACTGAAACAATTGAAGACCTCACCCCACCTTCACACCCACTCTCCCCCATCATAGAGGAAATAGAGGAATCATCCATGATAGAGCGCGATGCGCTGAAGGATGACGAGGAAGTTTAAATTTGTCTGGAAGCCAAATCTTAAAAAGGGGGTACTGTCATGACCGACTGAAAGGCTTTGGCTTTTTCACTAAGCCATTTTCATTTTATTATTTATTTTCTTCATATTATATAAACACATGCTGACTAAGCAGGCGCCTATCGCTTGGCACTTAGATAAAGCCGTAGATAAGATACCGGAGCTCGGCGCTGATGACTCATTACCATTACTACATGCGCAGTCGTCTTACTCATACCGTACTATATTTAGAGTAGGGCTTAGGGTAGTGCACAGACCACCTGTCGTAGTATATAAGGAGTGCAATTCAGCACCCAGAGTCCTCAGTCAAGTTCTCTTGGGTTTCCCCTCCCTCCTCTCCTCCTCCTGTCTTGTCTGCTGTCTGGGGCTCTTAGGCGTCATGCCAAGGGAGTCCTGATAGGTGGTGCAGGTTCTCTGATGAAATCGGCATCGGAGTTGAAAAGTAGGTTAGGATTTAGAGTTGCTGGGTTTGGTACTAGGATGGGAAACAGTGCTGCTTCCCACTGATGTGGTTCCTCTGTGATAGAGTTTGTTGAGTGTGATGATGATGATGATGTAGATTCTCCTTCTGATGAGCTAAAACCTGCATTGTTTGGATCAAGATTGCCTGTGACAGCATCCCAAAAAGTATTGTTATTGTTGTCTCCTATTTTGTACATAAAGGTGAGGAAGGTCTTGGCCTGTCACCTGCTTGGGAATGTAGATACAGAAACGTGCACTCAGGGTCTGCAACCACCCCTGCAGTGCTACAATTTACTATACTGACTACTGGTTTATTTATGGATGAAGAGTCTAACTAAGTTGGGTCCAAACGGTTGTCCAACTGCCACTACACTGTATGGGTGCAGGCCTTTCTCAGAGATGTGTGGGCAAGTGCCGGCTATCTCCAAGGGGTATGGAAAAGGGTGTATATACATAGATTACTGCTATAGCCTTCAGAGGCCTAGGCCAGGGCAATTTAATGTGCTAGGGGGCTGGCGAGGCTGGTCCCTAGATATGGATTATGTATCGTGTAATCACTCCGGCACTGGTCTCCTGTGCACAGGTAACCCTATTGACTGGGTTAGGTCCTTTGGTTTGCATCGACCAGGAACGTAATGCAAAGCTAGTTTAGGGGTGCACAGTTTTATAGGTTCTGGCAACTAATACCGCAATTTTAACGTCGGCATACGACGGTGTGATTTCCCCCGGTTCTCTGCCACTTAAGCCTGTGGTCCGGTTATATCAAGCATTGGGGCTGCTAGAGTAGTAGTCGAGTTCTACTATCAGGAACCCCCCAGTGTGATGCCTAGGAGCCCCAACAGAGAACTGAGGAGGGGAGAAGAAGGGAGGGATGAAACCCGAGAGAACTCAACTGAGGACTCTGGGTGCTGGATTGCACTCTTTATATACTATGACAGGTGGTCTGTGCACTACCCTAAGCCCTACTCTAAATATAGTACGGTATGAGTAAGACGACTGCGCATGTAGTAATAGTAATGAGTCAGCTATGCTGGGTCCCGGTATCTTATCTACCCTGTTATCTAAGCGCCAAGCGATAGGTGTCTGCTTAGTCAGCACGTGTTTATATAATATGAAGGAAATAAATAATAAAATGGAAATGACTTGGTGAAAAAGCCAAAGCTTTTTTAGTTGGTCATGACATGAAGGTGTTCTTTGGCTGCAGGGGTAGTCATCTGTGTTGTGGCAGTGGGAAGTGCAACAGGATCCATCCGATACATTAACCTAAATGGGGAAGTTTTGATTGTGTCATGATGTCAATTATTGTGAGCAAACTTGGCTATTGGGAGAAGTGGTTTCCATAGATGTGTGTGCAAAACATCCGAAGGTAGACTTCTAGTTCCTGATTAACTTGTTCTGTCTCTCCATCTGTCTGAGGGTGATAGGCTGTGCTCATTCTATGGTCAATTCCTAGCGCTTTTTGTATTTCTTGAAATACTTTTGCAGAGAACTGGGGTCCTCAATCCGAGATTAGAACATCAAGTAGACCAAACCATTTAAAAATTTCGGAAACATAAAGTTCTGCAGTTCCTAGAGTGTCAATTGTCTTCTTGCAAGGTGTGAAAATTACCCCCTTTGTAAGACCATGGTCCACCATGACCAGGATTGAGTCAAAGCCATCAGAAAGGGGTAGATTGGTGATAAAATCAAGGGTTACTTGTTGAAATGGGCACATTGCCTTTGACTGAATTGGGTGAAGGGCCAGAATGTTTGGGTGTGTATTAATCTTCATCTGTTGACAGAGAGCGCATCCCTCAATCCATTCTTGGGTATGTTTAAGCATTCCAGGCCACCAGTAGTCACATTTGAGGAGTTCCAGAGTCTTTAATTGTCCAGGGTGACTGGATGATTTTGCTTTGTGTGTTTCTTTAATCAATTTGGTTCGTAAGCCATTTTGGTCAGGGATGTAGTTTTTGCCAAGGTAATGCACAATCCCATTTGTATAAGACCAGTCTTGTATATTCGATTTGATCAGTGGGGCGCAGTGTGTGGTGATGACTTCAATTAAAATGCATCCAAAATCATCCTTTGACATTGCTTTCTGGATGTCTGTAACTAGATCTTCTGCAATAAGACGAATGAAACGATCTTCAGGTAAGACTATGACATCTTCCTGTAATTTACTATTTCCCATGTGGTCAGGTCATTGTGATAAGGCATCTGCCTCAAGCATCCTGGTACCAGGGACATGTTCGATGCATTGATGAGCCTTTGGCTCAGCCATGGTAGAAATAGGAGTAATGGCTGGATTTGGAGCATTAGTAAGCAGTTGGTTGATAGTCACTGTGTGACTGTAGGTTAAAAAAAATATACTACCTTCCCTCCTTCATCTTTAATTCAGGTTTTCATTCTTGTTTTGCTTCATTGTCATCCTTGTTCTCTCAGTCATCATTATCAGTCATTGCCATCACCATCACCATCACGCATGCCCAGTAGTGCCCACCCAATGACAAAAATGGGGTGCTGGAACCTTCAAATGGACTCACACACAAAAACCCCCATGCCAGTCTAGGCTGGGGAGTTGCTCATCAGCATAGGTCAAATTCTGATAGTAATGATGACCATCTGGCTTGTCTGGGCATTAAGCGTTGAGTGGTTTGATAGTAAGACAAATTCTTGTGATCACAATGAACAATAGTGGTATGGGGCAATCCATGCAATAGGTGTCACCAAGTCATCAGCCCCTTAATGATTGCCAAGAGTTCTTGGTCATAGATCTGGTAGTTTTGCTCCATTTGTGTTAATGTGTGTGAAATGAATCCACAAGGATGCAGGGATCCAGTTTCATCTGCCTGTTTCAGGACTGCTCCTATCGCTTTATTTAATGCATCAGTCTGTAGGATAAAGGGTCATGTTGGATCAGGCATTAATAGTACTGGTATGGATGCAAATTGTTGCTTCAGAATTTCAAAGGCATTATTCCATTCAATGGTCCAATCAAATGGTTCAGCCTTCTTAGTGAGATCAGTGAGTGGTTTGGCAATGGCAGCAAAATTTCCAATGAAGTGTTGATAGAAGTTTCCAAATCCGAGGAATGATTGGACTTGTTTAACCATGGTGATGATCATTCTGAGGAATTTGACTTCCTGTGTGGCAAATTTGCACTTTTCTAGTTTCAGGAAGAGATTGTTATCTTGCAACTGCTGTAAAACCTGTTTTGTTTGTTCTTCTAGCTGCTCCAATGATTCTGCACAAATTAACATATTGTCCATGTAAATGATTAACCATCCTTCATTGATCATATCCCTAAAGTATTTGTTCATCATTGTTTGGAAGGTCAATGGTGAATTGCATAATCCAAAGAACATGATTGTTGGTTCATAGAGCCCTCAATTGGTAATGAATGCTGCTTTCCATTTGTCTCCCTTTTTGATCTGGACATTGTTGTATCCCCATTGGAGATCTAGTTTGGTGAAGTACTTGGCACCTGGTAGTTTAGTCATGAGATCAGAGACAAGGGGAAGAGGATATGCATTTTTGATGGTCCATTCATTCAGATATCAGTAGTCCTGACAGGGCCAGAGTGTTCCACTTTCTTTGCTACAAAGAAGAATGGTGATGCCTGGGGTGATGTAGATGGTTTAATATATCCTTTCTGGAGTTGTTTGTCAATCCATTTGTCTAATAGTCCTTGTTCTTTGACAGATAAGGGGTAGAGTTTACTGGCTTTTGGAACAAAGCCCTCCTTAGTGTTGATTGCATGATCCCATGGTTGACTGGATGTGAAATGCTCTGATGCCTTCTTGTCAAAGATAGTGTGCCACTGCTCATATTCTGGTGGTAGTGTGGTAGATGGTTTGTCTTTCTTTAACCTGTGTTCTAGTTCCTGTGACACTGATGTTTTTACTCTAATCCAATAGTCATCTTCACCCCATTGTTGAGAGTCTAAAGCCAGTTGCCAAATTGCTTTTGGTGATGCATCTGGATCTTCAATCTGCAGGGATTTTTCTTGCCAATTGATGATTGGGTTATTCTCTTCTAACCAAGGTATTCCTAGAATCAATTGTTGATCACCTAGCTTAGTGATCCAGAACCAGTTCACAAATTGTCATCCTTCAATCATATAGCATATTTTGGTGCGATGCATGATCATTCCTTTTGCATTTACTGTTCCATCTGCATTTCTGACCTTAATAGGTTTTTTGAGTCGTTCTTTTCTGAGTTCCTTTACTGCTCCTTTGTGTACAAAGTTTCCTTCTGCTCTACAGTTGATCAGGGCAGATGTTCCAGCGGGTAAATCAGTTGATTTGATAGTTAATGAAATGCACTTGTCATTGTTCAATAATACTATTACAGAATCAAGTGCTAACTGTTCAGATCTTGATGATAAGGAAGGGCCAACCACTGAGTGACACTTCCTAATTAAAAACTCTCATTTTCAAATTCATTTAAGAGGGCATTCTTCTCTTCAGTAGACATTGCTGAAAAGATTGCTCTAATCTTCTTTGCTGGTTCGTCCTCTTCCTTCTGTTGTTCCTCAGTGACAGAATGGACTGCCTTATTCTGGTAAGAAGACCTGGATGAAGATGCATTGTTGCATTTCAGGCAGTTCCCGGAGATGTGTCCCTGTGTTCCACATCTGAAACACTTTCCAGTCTTTTGGTACTCCTCCTTTTGATCATCTGTCAATTGTCCAGGAGTCATGGTATTAATTGCTCTGATTGTTCCAGATTGGTTGCTGTTACGATTGAAACATGTTCCAGAACCATCATTGGTTCTCCTGTTTCCCTGTCCTGTCATATCCCAAGTGTTATGGTGATCCTCAGCCTTGTCATAGGCTTCCTGCATTGTTTTGATCTTCCTTTGATCTTGTAAAATTGTCCTAGCAAGTTCCAGGGGTAATCCTTTGACAAATGCTTGCAACTGAGCAGGTATTCCAGTAAGACCTGATGTTCCTATATCCATGTGGAATTTCCTGATATATTCTGGGACTGAAATGCCGTTTCCAACTCTTAATTTGGATAGATTATTCAGGGCTCAAAGGGTGCTATTAACTTCTCCCCAGTCATTGATGAAACGTGTTTCAAAGGTCTCATAGTTGTTCCATTTGAATGTGGCTGTGGTACTGCTTTTGTTGTTGTTTAATTCTCCTCAAATAATGGTTTTCCAGTCATCCAATTCTGGTCCCATGCATGCAAGTGCATATCTAACTTTCTTTTCATCCTTTCCTTCATAGTTTTGTTCATTGAGGGTAAAGTAATCCTTAAGCTGTCCTAGAAACAATCTTGCTTCGATTCATTTACCTGTAAAAGGTCGTATAGGCTGTGGTTTGATATCTCCTTTAGAGCTAGCACTGGTTTCAGACACCATTCTTGGTTCAGGAGTAATTGGTTTTGGTTCTGGTGTAGGGGTTCTACTCGGGGTTTTTGGAGATGGGGGCAGTTCCTGTTTCAAGTAATCTGTGCCAAATGGGTTTTCCTCAAGCTTGGCTTGTTCAATTCATTGTAATTCCTCCCACTCTGCTAAAAGGCTAGCTGTGACTCTATATCAGTTGCTAGCTCCAAAGATTCTTCTGTAAAGAGTCTTTCCTAATTCGTCCTCTGGTTCTGTGACAAGGTAGAGTGATTCTCCTTGTACTTCACTACCCCAGTCAAGGTAGATTTGATTGGGTAAATTGTGTTCAAAGGCTCCTGAGTAAAAGGCTCCTGAAAAGTATCTGTCTGGGACTGGTTTGTTTTGTTTCCATCCTTCTGTAACAAAGTACCAGGTTCATTGGTAAAGAAAAATGTTTCTACATCCAAGGTAGTATTTCCCCTTATAGGTGACGGATCCATTCGGGGGTCATTCCTGAGAGCTGCGGGTCTCAATGGTGTTGGCTAGGGGTGATACCCTGAGCTGGTCCTGAGTTCCAACTTATGTTATGGTCGATGTCCACAACATTGTTCAGCATCCAAGTCTACAGTGACAAACAGAGTCTTGGTCTGTTCCCAGCCACTGGACGAGGGTTCTAGGCACTAAGTCTAATGGTGACAATGGCTAGAATGAGAGTGAGGAGAGTGGTTGAGGTGACAAGCAAGAGAGCATTCAAGTTATGGATATGATTCAACCAAGTTGGAACTAAAGAACTATGGTACATGAGAGGGGTTTATATATGTTTAGAGAACAATGGAAGCTAAAGGGGAAAGTGCATAGCTATCTAAGAAAGGAAATGTGAAGGTAGCTACAGAAGGAGATAACATCCAAGCATAACTATGGATTTGTAACAAGTAAATGTAATCCATTAACAAAGGGAAAAGAGAACTGTAACATTGACACAGTACATTTCAATGTTATTCTCCAGAAGTAGCCTAGATTGAAGATGTAGGTTGTACCTCCTTTTGCATGAGGATTCTTTGTTCACAATACATGATAGGGAGAAAAAAAACAGTATGTTAGTGTCAAAGTTGCAGCTCTGAATGTTGATGTTTGCATCTGGTAGGGTACCTGCATCTAGCATTGCCAACAGCTCAGCTCTAAGCTGTGAGCCAGTTGAGCCAAGCCTATTTTTAGCTTAGCTGGAGCCAAAATCTTGGAGCAGCTCCAAGCTGGCTCAAGCTGAGGCTCCAGTACTGTTGCAAACACAAGTTTCCTGCCTTGAGTCATGCTCCTTTGCATTCTTTAAGCATTTATAACACTTAGTTTTACATATTACAGATTCAGGGAGTAGTGTTAGGAATCCATCCTAATGCGTCTTTTTCTTCTTTTTATCTTGCTAGTGGTCTGGGACCACTCTGGGACATCTATACATGATCTGGGATCATGGAAGGGACTGTAGGAACACTTTGCATGGGTTAGCATGTGGGAGTGCTCACTAGAAGACAAGACGATGGTTGGTTGGGCCAACCACCTACATATTAGGAAGAAGATCACAACCCTGGGTGGCAGTGCACACGGATCACATCAGCACATCAGTACATCACCCCAATAAGGCATGGGATTAGCAGCAATGCTCAACAGCTTGATATGGCAATAGCAACTCCCTGTTGGGGATTGCAGGAGGCCTGTGAGCAGTATGCCTCATGGAATAGGGCCCAGACAGAGACTGTGGGAGCGCCAGGCTGAGGGGAAGGTTCTAGGCCATGGGCGCATGTGAAACTGTCAAGGGTGCACAGCATCGCTAAAGATAGATGAAGTCCAGAAGCAGCGCTCAAGGGTCTGGAAGCAGCACTCAAGCAGTATGAGTCACTGAGGCTGTAGAGGTGCCAGTGGGAAGGGTTGCAAGGGGTCTTAGTAGAATAGTATATAAGACCAGCTGTAGGTAGTCTTGGTTCCCCAAGACTTAAGATAGTTTATCTTACACTCATTGTATGGGCATTAGATTCTGTCTAATGTAGTCTCAATACCATTTCCTTCTCTCTTTCTTATCCTCCTCCTCTCTCTGTGAGGCTTGTGGGTTTGTGTTGAGTGTGAGCTCGTAACAAGTAGTGGCTGATTGACTGGAAGCCAGGGTAGGGTCTGTGGACAAGGTGAGTGAGATTTGGTCATATCTCAGCTGTTTCTTAATGGATTCCCTTCAATATAGGCTATTTGAAAGCTTTTTCAAAGCTTATCCTTGAAACATTAACCATTTGGCACTGTGTGTACTTAATGGTGCCCATAAGGATAAAGCTAAGTCACACTTTATGTTGTTTTCATCATCTTCCCCAATGTTCAATGGTTTTCCTTCAATCTTGCACCATTTGGAAGTGCTTTCAGCACTCTTCCTTTTTTCTTTTGACTGCTTGATTCAGCATGCCCTCATTATTTTATTATTCATGAATCTTTCATTCACATTCCATTTTACATGCTATTGGGGTCATATCTCAGTCATTCATGGTTGGTTTCATCCCAATCATGTTGTATTTATATGTTTTTCTCTGCACCTATGAAACTTGATGCATTGCAAGCACTTTTGGCCAGGATGAATAAGTAAAGCAATGAAACATAATTATACCTAGCCTATTTTATCACAGTCCAATCATAACTTGAAATCCTAATGGAAATAAAATTTATACATGCCTATTTTATATAATTACATGCAAAACTGGACCTATATGACTAAAGAACAGAAAAACTCAGTATATGACTCTACAGATATGTAAATAACAAACCAATGAATGCATAGTGCATTAAGCAGTCACTGCATCAAACAAAAACAGTAAAATTTACATCTAAATGATGCAAGAATATAACAAAATACTTGGAAAACAAATGAGATATGATGAAAATAGGTTTAATAGAGGATTTGATAACAAACAAGAGAATGAAGGTGTGCTGCATCAAGTGCTCATAATGACAAGGAAGAGGGTTAAAACCACTTCCAAATGGTGCAAGATTAGAGGAAAACCATTAAGAATTGGGGGAGATATGATAAAAGTAACATAGCTTGTGATTTTGCTTTATCTCTATAAGCACAATTAAGTGTGTGCAGTGCCAAATTATTATTGCATCAAGAATAAGTATTTCAAAAGCTTTCAAATGAGCCTTTATTGAAGGGAATTTATCAAGAAATGGCTGAGATATGACCAAATCTTTACTTACTTTGTACTCAGACCCTACCCTGGCTTTTAGCCAGCACTCTCCAACCTTCTTGAGGCAAGGGATGGGTAAATAAAAGCTTCTGAAAAGCTTACAATGTGTGAGGAAGCACTACATTTGGTGGAGCATCAGTTGCTTGAAAATCATAGTGGAGCCAGCTAGAGCCAAAAAACCGGCTCTGGTGCCTGAGCCGAGCCAGAGCCGAGCTTTGGCAACACTACCTGCATCCACCATTTACGACGTACCAAACATCTACAGCGAAATACTGCAGACTCAGTTTATGGCACCTCGGAATGTGTTGAATATTTATCGTGCCATGTATTGTACTGGTATCAACTGCCAAGTGGTTAACATTAAAGCTTAAAGATGCATGCTGTCAATGATGGATTACTAAAGGCTTGGATAATGTGTGGAAATGGGTAAGCAGCAGTAGAGATGCATTGTACAGCTAATGATCGTTGCAGGTCTGGTAGAAAATGGGACTGAGGCTTTATAGCAGATCAGCGCCTTTTGCACAACGATGAATTTTCTCAACTCCACACAGACTCATCCGTTTCCTTTTTGCTCTCGAGCTTGAGCCCATCCAACATGCATGCATACGCCGCCAGTCCCGTCCTCCACTCAAACTCGAACTACACATCCAGAACCAGGGCTGGAGCTATGAGTAATTAGGGCGACACAACTGGAGAATTAAGCATCGCCAGACGATGTGCCAGAACTAGTGATCATCGATCATTGATCATCTCTACTCTATTCAAATTTCATGATGAGGTGATGAACTGTGCATTTATCGAAAGGACACTCAGTACGCGCATCTCCATGTTCATCGTCTGGCCGCCCACCTGTTGAATGGATTGGAGCATCGCCAGAAGAAGATTTTGGCTTCTCAAACCTAGTACTATTTCAGTTGCTGAGTGTAAATGCGGTGTTTGGCTGCTTTATAGACAAATATCGTCGGAACAACCACGGCCTTCCACAGGGATAGACACGTTAAATCGCACCCCCGTATATCGATTCGGAGAGGCAAACTTCCGGTGGTGGTAGTTGTCCACATGATTGGAAAACGGGGATTTCATGATAAAATTATCCAGGAAAAGTGGGTACACCTACATATATCGATTCGGAGAGGCCAAATTCCGAAGGTAGCATATGGTTAAAATTCATGAGAAGCTTCATAGGTGACAATCGGATTGCCATATATATCATATTTAATTCCCACGCTGTTCTTCTGCATGAGATAAAAAAAGCTGGAGCAGCTCTAGCACCATGTGTAAATTCGACCTAGCCGCGAGAACGTCCGGAGTATCAGCACATCAGTGACTTCTCTGATCCCTGTGTGCCGTGATTCAATTACTAGTGGCAGACAACGAGGCATTCTATGAGAACAAACTATCATTGACATCTCCTCAGTCTCACAACTGAGGGGCTTGTCTTAGAACGCAACGGGTAGACCCACCCTTAAATATCAAGGTCCCTTCATCCTTCCCTCAGCATTCAGCCCGCACCGTGCTCTATCACTACTCCCATGGCGTCCGACCCATACTGTGAGTGCTTTTCCTTTATGGTTTATTTGAACACCAGCTAACCATTGGGCAAGATGCTGTAATTGTGGACGCAGGATCCAGCGGCACCCGCCCTTATATTTATCATATCTCGCGGGTCCCTCTGGCACCGGGTATCAGGTCGCCGAAGTAACCGAGGTGCTTCGCGGAGATGGAAGTGAATTGGACAAGATCAGTGGAGGTACAGCATTATCTTTCTAGCATATCATGGCTGCAACCTTACATCTGGACAGGTATCCACCAATTTATTGATGAAGATGTGGTGGACGAGGGAAGTCTCAAAAAAGAGGTTTGCGAACCTCTGATTGACGGTGTCAAGACGGCCATATCCTCACGATGTGAAATAAAGAACGTCAAATTTTATTTACTTGCTACGGCGGGCGTACGGAAGCTCACTGAGAGACAACAAAGGGCTCTGCACAGGTCGTTGGAGAAGTTATTGAAGGAATGCGCTGACTCCGAATTTAAATATCTGGAATCCAGGACAATTACTGGTGTGGAGGAAGCAAAATTTGGGTGGGTGGCGGCCCACTACGCCGAACGTGAACCCATTCCCTACGAGAAGGTATATGTGGAAATGGGGGGAGCTAGCGCGCAGATTGTAATGCCTTTAGTCGATGACGCCTTGGTGGTTCAAGCATATGAAGTGGCGGCGAGATTCCCGCTAGGCCCACTTAATACGGTACGGGGCCTACTTAATACGGCACAGACCCTACTCGGCACGGCACAGGGCCCACTTAATATGGCACAGGGCCCACTTAATACGGCACAGGACCTACTTGATACGGCACAGGACCTACTAAATACGGCACAGGGCACACTTAATACGGTACCCGATACGGCACAGGGTCCACTGTATACGGCATGGGACCTACTTAATATAGCACGGCGCCAACTGAATACAGGACTTAATACGGCACAGGTCGTTAAGACTCGGGCAGCACAGAGACTGTTTCTTGCGTCCTACCATCTGGGAACTAACGATGGATACGAGGCATACAGAGTGGCCTTGTTCGATTCTCTTACGAATGAGCGTGGAGAGGTATGTCTGTCTCACCTGTCGGATGAGGTAGTTGGTTTAATCTCTTCCCAGATTGTAGATCCAACGAAGCATGAGGGTTACTCTAGTAATGAGAACGGAAAAAACGATCATAGGAATGGGAGGCCCAGTGAAAGGAAAACCCCGTGCGGGGAAGACGGGAAAGCTGATAGGCAGAGCCATAAAAACCCTATGCCCGAGCCAGGGTCTTCTCACGCCGCGCTCTGTGGGCAAGATCAAAATCATTGGCGCGGCCACTTTTTGGTGGGGCATGGAAAAATCAATGGGTAATAATGCCGACCAGGTTAAGTTTAGAAAATGGATAGGCGATCTCGCCAACCACAAGGATGACCCAATTAATGATCCTGAGGGCAAGTTGCTTTTCGCAAAACACTGGATTCATTGGGTGCTCTTGACATTCTTTGATGTCCATGAAATTGACAAATCCTTGACGTTCACTCCCTACAATGGTCCTAATAAAACACGGTTTAGCTGGACGCTCGGCAAGGCCGTTCTTCTTGGGACTCCGGAACTATGTAACGATACTGAGCTGGATGCACATACGTAACGACACAGTTGCTTCTTTTTCAGCTTGAATTTAGTAGTACTAGTAGCTGCACCTTCCTATGTAACTATATGTGATTGTTCTTGCTATTGAATGTAAAAAATTGTGATCTATTTCTGCTAACAGGGGAATGTCTGAGAACAAGTAATCATGCATTAGTAGACTACTAGCAGTGGCGGCACCGTGACGATGTGAGACTCGGAGCTGCTATTTTCGATCGAGCTAGTTAGCTAGCTGCTGGTACCGGCCAGCTCGTCTCGAGCTCTGCAAAACACATTCCCCTCACAGGACTACTACCGGGGCGGCCATCGGTGCAGATGACGCGTCCTCATTGTGACCTTAGCCCGCCCGGGTTACTAGCCGGGGGTGTTCAAAACCCGCCCTACCTGCAGCCTGCTCGCTCTTGCCAGAGCGGAACAATCATCGGGGCGTACCGGATCCGCTATGCGCCTCCCGACTATCTCGTGTTCGTATCCAAACACCTGCCAGCTTCACACTCGCTCAGCCCAATGTGCAGGATGCAAATGACGTTGATGGAGGCGCATCTCAATGAGTATCGAGTCACGGTGGATGGTTCTCAAGTAGCAAATGATGCAATCAGAGACAGGACCTGGGTGGACGCCGACTTAGTCGCACCAGGACAAAGACATCCACTGAACAAAGACCTCTCCTGTCCTATACTTTTTGTATACCCACTACCTACCAAATACCAACTTTATTATGCGGAAAAAAAAAAAAAAAACAGAACAAAGACCTCTACCAGTTACGCACAAGTAAAATTGCAATATATGACCATCAATGGCATGTTTTGTGCTTGCTGGCACCGCCGACGTACTTCATATCATGGGCTAAATGGGACGAATAGTATTATTGTTACTGTTCGCCCACAATATATCACCTTCATCATGCGAAAAAAAAAAAAAAAAGAAGAATAGTATTATGGTATTGACATGTTCGCCCTACTAGTTTTGGATTAGCAATGATACGCTGATGGCATGGGACAGGTCGCATGCACACCTCTGGTCCTAGACGCGGCCAAATCCGCTGTGAAGTTTCTTCCTGCAAATAACCTGGAGAGAAGAGATACTCAATTGCCAGTCTCGGTCAGTCCCAGCCTGCTCGCAGCATTCGCGCTAGTCTTCAGTGTTAACCACACACTCTCTGGCCTCAAATCGCCCCCGTCCCATCATAGCACGTCATTCACGCTGCTCCTGACCGCCGCAGACGTCCCAACAATACACACCCCTGCCTTTGTCCGCGCCGGCAACTATACACGATCGACTCGTCATTGACGCATGCATCTGCTCTTCTTGTCCAAACGTGGAACATTGAACGACGATGAGGACAAAACCTCAGGCTCTAGCCGACGAAAACGATTTTCTTAAATAACATCATCGGGGAAGACGTCAACTGGCTGTACAACGACCGTAACACGTCTACCAGCTATACAAGGATGTGCACGAGTCATGGCCGAATGTGAAGAGTATTACATTGACGACGGTGACCATCGATTATACCCCTACTTCTAAAGTTCGCCCTAGTTACAGGACCAGGGCTTAAATTGTGTGTGTTTTGTCTGACACATTCGTCCTACTTCCATTGATGTTTTATTGTCATAGAATCACGCCAATTTCTCCTGATCCTCGAAATTAATTTGCTTCTTCCCAACTAGGCAATGGGATGTTCTACCAACCTATTCCGCCTCACCTTAAAACTTGAATCTCCACAATGTCTGATATCAATGTCACTCGTCTCCCCGTCCTTGTCTTTATTTTCTTCCTTCCCTGTATTAGTGATGACGCTGCGAGCATCATTAAGCTGGGCGAAAAGCAAGTACAATATCTGTCCAACTGTGTATGTACCAAACACTTACACGCTACCTCTTAGCCTCTGCTAGATGTTCTTGACGTATAATCGTTATCGGGCTTAGACCGTTTAGCCTGCATTGGAGGTAAGACCTTGTTTGCTTTGTGGTGCCATCGTGTGAAGCTTGGCTTTTAACTTTTGCTATATTGCGCCTGCTGTAAGTGTATGGTCCACCATCAATACTGTAATTCCTGTTTCTTTTTTCTTGTTTCCTGTCACTATCGTTCTGTGGGGTAGAAATATCCTCACTCGTACTGCGGCATGGCGCCGTAATAAGATTGACACGTTTAGATATATCTAGGCGGCCGACTCAGGAGCACCTCGGGAGTGGATTTTATATATCGTGCTTGCCGCGGATATCTGTGACAGCCGAATAGACGTTGATAGACCGGATGACGTAGCTTGGCCTGAAATCCATCAAACATGGTTAACGTTACAGCATCTCAGCTGAAGTAATTAACTTCATGACTTCCGGTCCACTGCAGCTTCGCTCTCAGAATCCGAGTACCTTACAGTCAATAGTATTTATGGTACGCGATCTATGATTAGTTCTGGAGAGTATTTTGATCTTTTTTTTTTTTTTTTTTTTTTTTTTCCGCATAAGAATGTATTGGTATAGAGGACGAGACAACAGTAAGTAACTAAGGGGTACTACAGGAGAGCGACGCGCTGTGAGTCGCGTGTGATAAGCAAAAGGTGGCGAGATAACGTGTAGGCTACATGACGAGAGGCGGTGCAGCTAGTCCGGGAAAAGAGCCACATGACGGTGGCGTGAACGAGGACGGTATGTAAAGGGGACGAGACAGTCGAAGGTAGCAGCGCGCGGGTGATCTTTAAGGAAGGCAATGAGGCCGACGTAATTATTGTCGCGCCGGAGAAAAGAGCTAAAAGTATTAAAAGGGGGCGGATACGAGAGACACTCACATATGATGTGGGAACGGGTCAGAGGGCGACGCTGAGGGCAGTCGATGCAGTGGATAGGCGCTTGAGGAAAAAATCTACGCCGGTACTCGGCAGATGGCATGTGACCTGTGGCAAAGCGGACGAAGCGAGAGAACAGGGCTGGGGAATCGTCGCATTTGGAGATGAAGCGGAGCTTGGACTTGGTCAAAGTAGGTTTCAGTGGGCCACGCCCGGCATTGAGACGGACGAGATTCTGGCCGCGGTTCTTCTGCGATAACCACGCCAGTCGCCAATGAAGACCCGCGGTGCGGCGAAAACGGGAAGCCGCTGATAAGCGGGAAGTGAAGGCAGGGGCTCGGGGTCCGTGGAAGTCCGAAACCAAGCGGTCCGCAGCCTCGTTTTCCGGAATGCCCACATGGCTGGGGCACCAAGAGATGGTGAGGGCGTTGTCGGCATGGGAGGTGAGCCAGGCACGTAGTAAGAGGCATGCACGCAGATGGACATGTTGACCATCGACCACATCAGTGTTGAAGATGCTTCGTGCTGCGGACTCGTTATCAACCAGAAGAAAGACGGCACCCTGCAATGGGGCTTCCAAGACGTGTCGGAAAGCCATTTCGATAGCCTGGGCTTCAGCGCTGTAGGATGAGGTTGCCGGAACATGGCGGGCAGAACTAGTGGTGGCAGAGACAAAGCCGCTAGTGGCGACGCCATCCCGGAGGGAGCCATCCGTAGACAAAACGTGTATGAGAGGATCCTGACGCCAGGCGGCGACCGTTGATCTGAAAGTTTGGAGCCAGGGGTCGAAAAGATCTTTGGCGGCCTTGGGAGGGTGGTCAAAGTGGACGAAAGTGATGCGATGGGCGAAGATGTCCAAGAGGCGGGACCCGCGAAGGTTTTCGTCGTTATTCGAAACAAAAGGTTCGTCAACGGTTGCAGCGATGTCTAGCAAAGGCAGTAGAGGATTCGTAGGCAGGCGCGTGTTGAGGAGTGGATGCCGTGATCGGGCTCTGGCGTGAACAGGGAGAGCAGGCTGGCGAGCAAGGGCCTGGAGGGCATGACGGTGATCCAGGGCAGCTAGGCGGAGGCCACAGCGGCGCAGAAGGAGGTCGCAATAGACACGCACCGGGGGAGTGCCCGTGAGGAACTCGAGGGCGCCGACAGGAGTAGTAGAGAAAGCGCCACTGGCCCAAATCAGGGCTTGCCTTTGAGCGGACTTGAGGGGCTTGAGCAAATGCTTTACTCCCCGACCTTCGAGGCGGTACCAGAGAGCGAGGCCGTAGGACAGAATGGGCCAGATACAGGAGCGCACTAGAAGGAGGCGACGTGAGACAGGCAGCCCCCTGACCGCGTTGCCAATCATATGTAAGGCCCTAATAGTAGAGATAGCTTTATTAGTATAGAACTGAACGTGTACTTTAAAGGAAAGGAAAGGGTCAAAGAAAAAACCTAAATAGCGCCATTTTATGGAGGGTGACACAGTAAACGTGGAGGAGTCCGGGTTTGTGAGAGCAATGGGAGCGGTAGTGCATAGAGGGACGAGATCTTGATTGATAGAACGGACGACCTTCGAAGCGGGTGGCGATCGACCACGGCCGGCAGGGGGACCTTGAGCGGCGGGAAGTGGCAGGCGCCGTTTGAAAGGGACAAAATGAATGAGCTCAGTTTTGGCAGGTTCCAGTGTGAGGCCGACAGAGTATTTTGATCAAGTTCCCTATTCTTGATGTGAGTCTGGTTCTTTATCTCTCTCGGACATCAATATCGTCGAAACGACATTTATCTCTCATCGCGCAGCCCTATCTGGGTTGTGTAACTTACATGTTCACTTCATCGAATTGCAATATCACACTATCACGCAACGCATTTCGACGGTGTCGAAACCTCTTATTGCCGTTCCTTTTACGTTGATATACGTACTTTGGTAGTAACGCCGCCGCCTTTACGATGGCACGATGGCCGAATGGGAATTATTACATTGTGGCTACTTCTAACATGTTCGCCCTACTAGTTACAGGACAAGGGCTTGAAACAGCAAGTTGTACAATGATCCATAAGCATCGTGTGTGTTTCGTCTGGCACATTTGTCCTACTCCATTGACGCTCTATTTTCATAGTATTACGCCTTAGTTTGTTTTTGCCCGACTAGGCAACGAGAAGGAGATAAAATACGTTGGGAGCTCGACCCACCTTATTCCATACTCAGCTCTCTTCAGAACTTGAATTTCCAGCAATCCACAATGTCTGACATCAATGTCACTCGTCTCCCCATTTTTCTCATTATGTTTATCCCCCCCTGCATCGGTGACGACGCTGCGAGCATCCTCAAGCAAGGCGAAAAGCAAGTACAACATCTGTTTAGCTGTACCAAACACTTACGCGCGCGTCTTAGCCTTTGCTAGATGTTAACGTATAATCTTTATCGGGCTTAGACCATTCAGCCTGCATCGCAGGTAAGACCTTGTTTGCTTCGTGGTCGGCATCACCGTGCTGAACAAGTGGCTTTTCCAGGTTGTTTCCCATTTTTGCTATATTACCCCTTTGTCTGTCTTGTAAACGTGTGGAATTCGACGATTCTTCCATACTGTAATTCCTGTTTATTGTTTCTTGTCATTATTATTCTGCAGGGCAGAAGCGTCTTCTCAATTCACTCGCACTGCTGTGAGGTTTTAGTCCAATTCCATGCTCTCAATGAAGAACAAACTAGGATTGATGCAAGGCAGACGTATGGACATGTCTGGACCGCGTTCCCTCCCTGGATGTCCCGCATCCGCTCAGATTCCTTCCTCATATGTCTTATCTTACGGAAATGTTTAGAAAGGACTGGGAATGAGTTGTAGATATCCTGCTTGCAACAAGCGGGCATCTGTGACTGAACGAGATCGGATGACGTGAACTTGGTGTCAAACGCGTTTGGCGGCATTTATTGACGCAACTCGGGTTGCAAGTAGAACGAGAGCTTGAAACATGAGACGACAAATTCAGGGCGATATATTTGTTTCCACGCAGTTTCGTCTTTGAATACGTTTTTGCTGGCACTATTTTCGCCGCATAACGGCGCCGGTTGGTCCCTGGTCATTTGGTAGAATCAGGTCGAAATTGAATGCAATCATCCATTCAACGAGGACTTGGATTTGGATAAGCAAAAAAATTCGTTCCTAAATCGTGTGTCAGTATGGCAAGATATCGCTGAAGGGCTGCCAATTTCTGCCAGTGAACTTGCCTTGACTCGTTTTTTCGAATGCCCGAGTCGAACTTACCGTTGTGTCCAATTACAATGGAACGAACTCAGCGAAGCCTGAAAAAGCACTACGGCACGTGATGCTACTACATCATATGTCCTGCGCTTTTGTTACCCATCGATTCTTTTTCTTTTTCTTTTTTTTTTTGATCCCAACATAATACATAACCGGTCAATACCTTACTGGCACCAGACTCTTCGGAAGCCTTACGATAGGCTTGGAAAAAAAATTGATTATTGCTTTTGATGTCGGCACCACATCCAGCGTCTCCTACTAATGCCCTTCTGATTCCCGGAGAACCACCTCTTTCAAGGCGTTACGAAGTCAGTTTATCACAGTCCTTGTGGCAGTTGAGTAACTCAAGAATAGTCAGCAGAAGGTCGGAGGCGACTCCAAAATACCCAGCGTAGTTTGCTATAATCAAGCCGGAAACGTGGTCGCCGTTGGCCCCGAAACTAACATCGACACAAATCCAGAACTGTTGGAAGTCGAAGGTCTCGTCAGAGTCGAATGGTACGTTTACAAGTCATACCTTTGTTTGAGAATACATTTTCTTAATGATATTAGGTTCAAGCTACATCTACGCACTCCCCCGGCCATCTGGCAGCCGAGCAACGTTTCAATGCAAAAATCGTACCTCCTTTGCCACGTAACAAGACAGTTGTCGAGACCTTTTGGCTTATTTGCATGCTTCGACAATGTGGTACATCTGGGACATGCTAGAATTCATTGGCGGAAATATTGAATATGTCCTCAGTCATCCCAACGGTTGGGAAGGATAACAGTAATCTGTGCTGCTATTGCAGTCGGTTTGGTGGCCGAATCTGACGCATCGGAACGGATCACCTTCGTTACAGAAGGTGAAGCCACTCTTCGTTTCTGCCTTAACAAAGTTCCGACTGCTCTCGACAACATTGTAAGTAGTGATTGTATGCAGACTTGCTAACACTGCCACGTAGGGGAACAACGGAATACTAATTACCGATTGTGGAGGTGGAACCGTTGATCTCAGTACATATCCACGAGCATCAGACAATCGCTATAAAGAAATTGCGCCCACAGAATGTAATGATGCTTCCTTTTTTGTGGGTGCCATAATTCATTCTTCCCAGGTCTCAATCATTTGACTAGCCGTTCTTCACCTTCAGCGTTGACAGCGGGTTTCTTACAGGATAGGTGTTATACAAAGGGATGTATCGGTACACACACATAACGGATGGAATTTTTCGTGTCTGTTTGCATGTACATTACACAATATTTTGTCTCATGGATCGCAATGCCACACATAAGATCACATAGAAATCTGGCTGGAGCTATCATAGACAACCTTTCCAGGGTTCCTGCGATTCTAATCAACAGATGTCAAAAGAGCGATATCAATACAACCTTTTCTCAACACCCTTCGATGACGAAGCAGAGATAAATACCAATGGGACTTGGGAGCATATACAAGTGTTGTCGTGCATCATGTCAAACTTTATTGGTCTGACTACGGGAGACTAACTTGGGAGGGCTTCTGAATATGTTACATCTAACGGGCATAAAATACAACAACGGCGTTGAGCGCCATCCAGTCAGTTAGGGACATTTACATGTCACGATTCCAAGCCCTGTGTTCAAAGTTTGGATATGAGGGCATAATGGATCGTCAATCAGCATGTTCTGTACCTTCTCGTCTCCTCTGGGCCCTTCATTCCGACCGGCTTCCCTGCAGAGGATTTCGTTCCGAGCCATGAACCCAAGGCACCTAGTCCTTGGTGAGTAACCAAACCCGAAATTGCGCATGAATGAACATTACCATACGGCGGCTCCTCCGCATAAGGCACCCAACCGAACTCTTGTCCTGGCCGCATCTTTCGATGCTACAACGCAACTTGTTACTAGAAACCCGCATATGGCACCAGGGTCTCTGTTGCAACTGGTGCTAGTGAAGACGGCGGGGACAGTAATATCCAACGCTGACGGAAGAGCGACAGTATTGGTCGCGAGAGTTGCAAGTAGTAGAGCGCGGAGACTAATCTTCATTTTTGCTTTGGCCCGGGCTGCGAACTCGAGGGCGTCTTATGACAAGTGGTGACACTAACACTTTTGTGACCTTGCTTCATTTCAACACGACCTGCACTGCTCTCTCGGCTGCATCCTGTGTCCTTCTCAACTTCCGTATCCACGGAATCCATAAACCGCCGACATTGTGTTACTACAATTATGCCAAGAAATCATGTATTTGATGCGCGTTGCAGCTGAGCGCTGAGCGCTGAGTGCAAAGCGATATACGCCACGAGGGGCATCATTGGAGCGCAAAGGGTCGTTAATTCATTAGTACATCTAATTCACTTTTTTTCTTTTTTTCACTGATTGATCCTTTTGTTAGTAAATGAACCACCCTCCCACTCGCACAGGATATCATTATCCGAGCATGACAACTTGGCCGGCGGGTGCAGATTCCGGGAGCAGTTCAAGGCTCAGCGCTCAGCGCTGAATATTGAATTATCCACTGAATGCTATAAAGGGAGATTTGACCTCGAAGTTACAGACCAGAAGAACCAACAACTTCAATGCGACTCAATCTGAAGCTCGTCTCTGCCTGCCTCTTCCTCTTCATTGGCGCGATGGTGTCGTCTGCAAACACACTTCCTGCCAGACGAGAAGTGATATATGGTTCGGGCTATATCGCAAAGCGGAACTTTGGCGGCTGCCCGTTGGATCCTGGTGCCGTGTGTGGTGGATTGGCATCTGCATGTGCGGGTGCGCTTACTAGCTCAGACGTCAATATTGTCTGGCAAGTAGTTTCATGCACCTGTGCAGCTTTATGGTGAGTGCAGTCGATTTTGCCACTGGCTCCTCCTAGTGACCTAGAAATGACGCCTGCCCTAGGTGCGGAGCTCAAGCCATCCTGAATCTTCTTTGCTGCTTGGGAAAGCTTCCGAATTGCAGTAACAATAGCTTCCATGGTGACAAGGCTATCAACGTTTCTCAAAAGGTGATTGACGACATCGCCACATATGCCGACAATTTTGGAGATACGTTCAGCAATGGCAAGTCGTGCACCCCACTTTGTCAAAGTATATGCACTAACAAGTTCACCAGCCGACCTTTTGCATGCCAGCCAAGGCAACGGAGGAGGAAGCATCGCAAACAATCCTGGTTTAGTAAACATCATTAATGAGATAATGCAGAGGCTTACTGGCAGCGTGAGTACATCCATTTAAACTCGCAGATATACAACACTGACAGAGATTTATTCTAGCCGAACGGTATGGCGTCCCGAGATGAAGTTAACAACTACTTGCGGTCAGTCGACTTCGCTGCTGGTTGGGGGCACTAAGCTACGGAGCTTCACATCCTGGCACTGTACATAGTAGTTGCGTAGCTCGATTTTGCCCCATGCGGATTGGTGTAATTTGAATCTCACACCACCAATCGCCGTCTTTCAGAGCTTCAGCCGTATGTTACACTATATGCTTGCATGTACAATATTTTGTCTCATGGATCGTATTCAAAATATATAAGATCACGTAGAAGTCTGACTGGCGCTATCATAAGTAGATAATCTTTCCAGGTCTCTTATGATACCGATCAACGACCAGTGCAGATGTCAAAAGAACAATATCAACACACCTTTTCTCAACGCCCTTTGATGAAGAAGCGGGAAAAAGAGAGTTTGATAAGTTGTGAGACTGGGCGGTAGGAACGATCGGCTCTGATTATCTATCTTACAAACACATTCATTCGTACTACTAGTAAGATCTAAGAACCGGGGGAAGAACTCACATTCTCAATCTGGGCCTTCAATTGCTGCGGCACGCGTGGCACACCTGTTTGTGAAACAAATTGCGGTAAGCACGAGGCGGACCGAGATCAAACCGGACGTTAAAAGGTGTCTAAACCGCATGGAGTTTCTCTAAGACATCACATTAAGGTCGCCCTGGCTGCTGCCGCCGTGCCGCGAAGCGGCAGCGTCAACCTCTGGACAAATGGTAGACAAAAGAGGAGATGAAAGGAGCTGGAGTTGAAGGGGTTGCAGGACAGGGAAAGGCCGAGGTCACCCGTCTCCAGCAATCGTTGGACGCAGCTTCAAGCTTCAAGCTTCAAGAACGACACGACGCGATCGCCGCACTCAAAACTCAGGCTGATTATGGAACAAGAATCGATTGAGACCAAGCAACAATTGCAGACTACCCTCACTCAGCTTTACGAGAGGGAGGCTCAGCAGTTGGTACCCTCAAAACAGAGATGTCTTACAGTTAATTTGGCGGCGACAGAAACAGAGGGGGATGCGACGAAGAGGGATTTGATGGCGTTGGAGAACAATGCGAAGCAGACTCGCAGAGAGCTAGGTGTGGTCAGAGGAAAGTACGGACAGATGCAAGTTACTCCAAACTCGCATCGCCGAGCTTAAACCTGCTCAGATTTTCCTGATGGCGGACAAGCTGTCCAATGTTGAAACGTTGATGTCGTAAATCTGATTGACAAGCTAAACACCGACATTCTCCAAGTTTTTCCGCCACGTTCGAGGAACGATTTGGACACGATAGCGTCGGCGCAGGTAGAAGAAGCGATTGACTGCGCTCAGCGGTGGGTTCACGTATGGTCCAGCTATTGATGGCGTTAGAACACTACGAAGATCCCACTTTGGTTCAAATCGCATTTCAGGGTGGAATCTGCGCCTATGTGCACTGGATTATTTCATCCTGGTACTTCGAGATCCCAGAAGCGGATAACGATAACGAAGAGATGTTATGGGACGTTTATTACGACACGAGGACTTTGGGTGAGTAACCATATCATCTAATGAATTTTACTAATGTGATGAATTGGGCAATATACGGACGATGGAGAGCAACGACGAGAAAACATGCTCAGCAAACGATAGGCCTTATCTGCGATTTGCCTGGATTCCGCAAGGTAGCTGGCCTCGCATGTGGTGGGTTTGGCCACGCTGGACGTTTCAGGATACTGTCGGCATTGGCGGGATGCTACCACGCAGTGAGCTCACGATGACATTTTGTGGCCGAGACAGGAGTTCGCTGGTCTGAGCTTCTTCGGTTGCCACACTGGGATCCGCGTAAGCATGGTGTAGTTGACAGCATGGACAACCTCCTTGTAGGAGCACACGCCAGTGACTGTCGAATGGACAAGTCAGTTTTCCCGAACAAAAAAAGAAAACGCCATTCTTCAGAGGAACAAAGTTATGCTCTCCAGCAAGCTGCCGAGGCAGTTACTCAAAGCTGATGAGTTTAAGGGTTGGTTATCTGTTAACCATCGTATGCTCATGTACACAGTGGACTTATACAGCTAATCCAAAAATCGTAGACCGTTCACAAAATGATGATGACCAACCAAAGCTGAATACTTATGAGGGCATATGGTTTTGTGGCCGCGCAGGCCATGCACAATGCACCCGATACATCATGCATCATGTTGCATCGTGCACGCCCAAAATTTTTAGCGTTGATTTTTGTCATACGGACCATCATGATTAACTATATCAGACAAACATCGTATATAACTATTACACATATCGTTTAAGCTTTCCCTGATAGTTCCAGCGGGGTTAGTGATGCTAGTATCGCCTTCTCGTCATCCGGCTCAAACGTACGGAAGCCGATCAGCCACTAACTATGAAACGGTAATTTAAGTGGAAGTAACAGTGCAGGATTCGTCTGGTTATCGTCACGCGTCACGCGTCATCCAACATTTTCAATAAGTGGACTTCAACTTCCAATGTGCAAAATGAGCATGGTTCTCTAACTACTCTAGCGACCTACAAAAGAAGGGGGGCTAGGGGCGCAGTGGCAGATGGAGGGTACCTATAGTGAGAGTTAATGATGTCAGCAAAGGCTATTGCCCTTGAAAAATTGACATACTCATCTGTCATTTCGTGATTTAGGTTTGGTACTTTCTCTAACAAATCGGAAACCTGGCGCGTCATCCTCATCCCTGGGTTATTTGTTTTATCTGTTATTATTAGCATTCCAGTCATTCAAAATCCGCTAGTGCCCACAGCTTCTATGGTGACGACCCGATGAAACGGAACATGCTAGAATCACACGAGTGCAACTGTTGGTTCTAGGCTGCATTGGAAGGCTGTTCAAAAAGGGCTGTGTAGTATGCTCTAGCATAACTGCGAATGCCATGCAAATTCGGAGAGTCATCAACGAATGCACTAAGGAGAACCGAACACCAGGCAAGGAGTCATCAATGAAGGCACCAAGAAAAACCAGGACCGAAAACCTTGGGACGAGCGTTTTCTCTCTCGCTTAGCTAGGGACAAGCGGTCATCACTTAGGTAATGTCGGCTATCACTCGTTTATGTCACTGATTTCTGAAGGAAGTTTTACGTTTCAATAACGGATCATTTTCAATACAAATATTCTAAAACAGGCACGCCTGTGACAAGTGGAGCAACTTCAAGCCAGTAACCAATGTTCGCATTCAATTGCACCGGAAAAATAAAAGGATTGCATGGATAAGGTGATGTTATACAGTAAGGGTCAATTAATTACGTTCCACAGCTCAATGGGAAATGGAGGCGACATAAACAAGGGCTTCCCATTTAAATAGCTGCATTTTTTGAAAGCAACCGTCATTAGAACCCACTTTGCATTCCCATGTGAGTTGTCCCACCAGCGCATGTCGTACAGTCTCACTTGGACGTGGAAAAATGCTCACAGTTCGCCATCGTGTTGCAGACCCGCAAACTTACATTCCTCCCGATGAAATTTGTCACCTTCCTCCCGTTCGCCATGGCTGCCATATTCCAAGTCGCATACGCCAACTACGAAGTCTATGTCACCCAGACGGGAGATAATTGTGACGCGAGGCTCTTGGAAGACAACCATACCCTACTCGAAGACCACACCTGGGTCAACATTAGGGACGATTGTGGAGGCTGTACCAATGACGCGAATGGTCGGGAGTGGTGCTGGGACTGGAATAATTACAGGGCAAAGTATTATGCGGCGAGTGGTGTGTCCTGCATCGGGTGTGTTCAGTATCGGCAAGGAAACAGCAATGTGTTGGATTGCCAGAAGAATGTGGCATGTACTTGGTAGTTGACTAGTCTGACTCCTATTTCTGTACTTTTTGGTTACATTGATTCTATAAGTCTTTAAGCGCACTTGAATCTGGAACTGATACAATCAGATGTTGAAATAGTAGTTGTGTTGAAAACTTAGTGGGATGTAACTCCGAAGCCATGTCAAATATTTTATTATCCAGGGAAGGAATGTTTCAACTTTCCTTCTCTGACGGTTCGTGCCGACAATCAGATCATTTGCGTGGGCACTGCTTCGCAGGCAAATCCGAGGACATGGCAAGACTAGGGTGATCAGCAGGGCTGCAGGGACTACAATTGTTGTTAGGGCTTAGAGCTGGTCATGGATAACTATCAAACCGGACATCGGTTAACCCATATGTATGTAGTTGGAAGGATGACTACCCGGTGCCGTCCACTGTCCGATATGGACGCGACTAGCATCCTTTGTCTAGCATCAATAGCTCAAGCACGATCTCTCCGCCGTCGCCTGACAACGCGTCATCTCCGTGGCAGAACATGTGCGGGGGTGCGGTCGGTCGACTTCGCTGCTGGTAAGCTACGGAGCTTCACGTCATCCTGGCACTGTACATAATAGTGGCGTACCTTGATTTTGTTCCCATACGGATTCGTGTTACTATGGCCCACAGTCATTTCGCCAGGAGTAAGAGTCCTTTCATGTGATCTCAAGCTTTTCGCCAGGTTTTCCAAGATATGCGTCTTGAGCTCGCATTCAATATCATAACATGCTATAATTCAACGGAGATATTTTAGTATACGTGAAAAAGTCTATCCAAGTCAAATATACTTGAAGCTCTGCCTTCGTCGGTTCTAACCTTGCTCAATAAGTGAATGCTAAGATCAGAGGTATGCTATCTGGAGTTATTATTGTACAAGATGGTGGTCTGCATATCTAACAAGCTTAGCCTATAGTCCTCTTGTTTTAACTCCAATGGCAATGATTTATTTAATAAAATGTCATTGTTAAATCCCTTAAGAGCCTAATTGAGTCTCTTGAGGGGACTTGGCTTAGAGTGATGTATAAGTTGAAAAGATTTAATGTACTGCTGGCTGGTTGACCAATGTCAGCAATTGCTGTTTGGATCATTTGTCCTTGAGCACAGTAATCTGTTAATGCATAGCAAGGTGTTATAGGAAATTGTTATCTGGTGATAGTGCACATGTGGGATTCCTTGTGTGTGTCCATTATCTTCAGTTTTATTGTCTCAGAAGATGGCAGGATTGGTATGACCACATGTGGTGATCCAGAAAGGTTTCTGTTACAATTCTCTTTTCCCTTTGTTAATGGACTACATTTACTTGTTACAAACCCATAGTTATGCTTGGACGTTATCTCCTTTCATAGCTACCTTCACCTTTCCTTTCTCTAAACATATATAAACCCCTCTCATGTACTGTAGTTCTTTAGTTCCAACTTAGTCGAATCATATCTACAACTTGAATGCTCTTTTGCTCATCACCTCAACCGCTCTCCTTGCTCTCTCTCTAGCCTTTGTCATTGTCAGACTTAGTGCCTAGAACCCTTGTTCAGTGGCTGGGAACAGACCAAGACTCTGTTTGTTGCTGTAGACTTGGATGCTGAACAACATTGTGGACATCAACTGTAACAGTTTCCCAATCTTGTTCTTGTATGAAATAGGTATGGTAAAGGAATGGGGAAATTTGTAGGGAAATGTGTCACTGTTTTGATCATAGGAACTGGGTAAATCAGTTGATTTGATAGTAAATGAAATGCACTTGTCATTGTTTGATATTACTATTACAGAATCAAGTGCTAACTGTTCAGATCTTGATGATAAGGAAGGGCCAACTGCTGAGTGATGCTTCCTAACTAAAAACCCTTGTTTTCAAATTTGTTTAAGAGGGTGTTCTTTTCTTCAGTAGACATTGCTGAAAAGATTGCTCTAATCTTCTTTGCTGGTTTGTCTTCCTTCTATTGTTCCTTGGTGACAGAGCAGACAGCCTTATTCTGGTAAGAAGGCCTGGATGAAGACACTTTTGGGCAGTTCTTGGAGATATGTCCCTGTGTTCCACATCTGAAACACTTCCCAGTCTTTTGGTACTCTTCTTTTTGATCATCTGTCAGTTATCTGGGGATTGTGGTATTAATAGCCCTGATTGTTCTGGACTGATTGCTGTTGTGGTTGAAACATGTTCCAGAATCATCATTGGTTCTCCTGTTTCCTTGGCCTTGTCATAGGCTTCTTGCATTGTTTTGATCTCCCTTTGATCCTGTAAGATTGTCCTGGCAAGTTCCAAGGGTAGTCCTTTGACAAATGCCTGCAACTGAGTGGGTATTCCTGTAAGGCCAGATGTTCCTATGTCCATGTAGAATTTCCTAATGTATTCTGGGACTGAAATGCCATTTCCAACTCTTAATTTGGATAGATTGTTCATGGCTCAAAGGGCACTATTAACTTCTCCCCAATCATTGATGAAACACATTTCAAAGGCCTCATTATCAGGAACCCCTCAGCATGACACCTAAGAGCCCCAACAGCAGACTGACAGAGGAGGAGAGGAGAGGAGGGAGGGGAGTAAACCTGAGAGAACTCAACTGAGGATCCTGGGTGCTGAATTGCATTCCTTATATACTACAACAGGTGGTCTGTGCACTACCCTAGGTCCTATACTAAATATTGTCATGACCAACTGAAAAGCTTCAGCTTTTTCACTAAGTCATTTCACTTTTATTATTTATTTTCTTCATATTATATAAACATATGCTGACTAAGCAGGCGCCTATCGCTTGGAGCTTAGATAAAGCTGTAGATAAGATACCGGAGCTCGGCGCTGATGACTCATTACCATTACTACAGGCGCAGTCATCTTACTCATACCATACTATATTTAGAGTAGGGCTTAGGGTAGTGCACAGACCACCTGTCATAGTATATAAAGAGAGCAATTCAGCACCCAGAGTCCTCAGTCGAGTTCTCTCGGGTTTCCCCTCCCTCCTCCCCTCTCCCTGTCTTGTCTGCTGTCTGGGGCTCTTAGGCGTCACGCCGAGGGAGTCCTGATAGTAGAACTCGACTAGTTCGCTCAACAGCCCCACGCTTGTTATACCCGGACCACAGGGTTAAGTGGACAGAGTACAGGGGGATTGATACAGTCGTATGCCGACTATAAAATTGCGGTATCGGTTGCCAGACACCGTTAAAACTGCACACCCAGTGGCCCTGCATCGCGGCCCTTAACTTGCTTTGCATTACGTTCCCGGTCTACGCAAACCAAAGAACCTAACCCGGTTGATAGGGTTACCTGTGCACAGGAGACCAGTGCTGGGGTGATTGCACAATACGCAATCCGTATCTAGGGACCAGGCTCGCCACCCCCCTAGCGCATTAAATTGCCCTGGCCTAGGCCTCTGAAGGCTATATATTTAGTTTACGTATTTACCCTTTTTCCATACCCCTTGGAGGTAGCCGCCGCTTGGTCACGCGCCTCTGAGAAAGACCCGCACCCGTACGGTGTAGTGGTATCAGGACAACCGTTTGGACCCTGATTAGATAGACCCTTCAAATTAAAATAAACCAGTAGTCAGTATCATAAATTGTAGCACTGCAGGGGTGGTTGTAGACCCTGAGTGCACGTTTTGTACATACGTTCCCAAGCAAGTGACAGGCCAAGACCTCCCTCACTTACGTACAAGTACAAAATAGGAGACACAAATAACGATACTTTTTGGGACGCTGTCACAGGCGATCTTGATCCAAACGATGCAGGTTTTAGCTCCTCTGAAGGAGAATCTACATCATCATCATCATCACATTCCACAAACTCTATCACAGAGGAACCACACCAGTGGGAAGCAGCACCGTTTCCCATCTTAGTACCAAATCCAGCCACATTAAACCCAAACCTACTATTCAACTCCGACGCAGATTTCATCGGGGAACCCGCACCACCATTTTCATCACCACCACCGCCGCTTACACCATCACCCACATCGCCACCGCCAAACTATCACAGTATGGCGGCGCCCCAAGAAATGACATCAGCAGAATTGCTGAACCTCCTCAACGCGCAAGCCGCAACCATCCAAGCCCTCCAGAACCAGCTGACACAGCTGCAAACAAACGCTGCACAGGCCGCCGCGGCTGCAGCAGCACACACCCCTCCCCCCGCCAACATTGTTAACATACCGCCAGGGACGGTATTCAATATTCCCGGAACCGGTAACGGCGGAACATCTAGAATAGATGTAGCCAAACCTCCGGTCTTCTCCGGAAAGATGTCCGAAGTGACAAATTTCATAAACGCATGCAGGTTGTACATTCAATTGAAGATGCCGGAATCCGATGAGGAAGAACGGATCTTATTGATCATATCGTACATGACGGAAGGCTTTGCCGCAGATTGGAAGGACAATCTGTTGGAGCAGATGGCCAACGATGAAGAAGGAATTCCGCAAACGGCGGAACAATTGTTCAGGCAGATCAGAAGGGACTTTGGTGACACAGATGAGCAGTCATCAAAAATCTCGGAGATGCAGACCATGACACAAGGGTCCAGTACGTGTGAGGAACACGTGCAAAAGTTTAAAAAGGTATCACAAGGCACCGGGTACCTAGGAAGAGCTCTTATCGAAGAGTTCAAACGCAGTTTGAATACCGGACTCCGTAAAAGGATAATGGAGGCCGATGAAGTACCTGAGACCATTGAAGGATGGTACCAGAAAGCAGTGAGATTGGATCGCCAGTGGAGACAGGTGAAAGCCGAGGAGAAGTACTACTCCTCACAGACCAGTAACTCCGCCAATAGGAGTGAAGGAGCATCCAAAGGCCCAGATACGGCGAAGCCGGTAGCCCCTGCCCAGCCAAAACCCCGATGGAAATTTGGATCGGGATCAGCGAGTCAGGGACGATTGGGAGCTGGAGCCTCCGTGAGTTCAAGTAGTACGGCAAATCGGCCAGACCCTAACGCAATGGACGTCGATCAAAACCAAAGACCACCACTCCGCTGTTACAAATGCGGCAAGATCGGACACATTTCTAGAAACTGCAGATCAGGACTTGACATCCGAACAATGACGTTTGACGAAATGAAGGAGTACTTCAAGAAAGGAGAAGAGAATTTAAAAGAGGAAGAGAGTCAGTAGGTCCCGTACTGGACTCTCGTAATAGATACAGTGTACTAGATAAATTGGTAGATAGTGCACAACCCCTTGATATAGCGCTTAGTGCTGACCGGGTTGATGCAAGGACCATCTCGGAAGTCTCAAGGACTTCTGGGACGTCCCCGCAAGAGGCGAACTCCCAGGTGAAACACCTTGATATAGCGCACGGCGCTGAAAGTGTCACTCCCAAGGAGCGCGGCAGGGCGGCTAAACCTGTGCTTGATTCCTCATTATGAAATACAGTAGTACAAGTATCTACAAAGGGACAAAAAGACTTAAAAGGAAAGCGGCATGATATAGCGCTTAGCGCTGAAACTGCTTGTCCGAAAAGGATGTTGAAAAAGGGAGAAAAGGAATTTTTAGTCAGGTCAATAGGACGGAAGGACGAAATCTTAATGGAAATTGGGTTGGAAAGGTTGGACACCCATGAACAAACGCAACAAACCACGTTGCTTGATTCAGGAGCAACAGGATTGTTCATGCATGCCGCATATGCAAAAAGGATGGGCTTTAAACTCATACCCTTGGAGCGTCCCATTCAAGTTCGGAATGTGGATGGAACCAACAATGAAGGAGGAATGATCACCCACGAAGTTGATCTCCTTTTATCTTATCAAGGGCATAAGGAACAAGCCACCTTTGAGATATGCGAGCTGGGAAAGACCAACGTAATCATTGGATCCACATGGTTACGAAAGCACAACCCAGAAATCAATTGGGAAACTGGCCAGGTCAAATTGACACGTTGTCCACGAAGCTGTGGACATAGGCAAAGGGAGTGGACCAAGAAGCGGGAACAGAAGGTCCGATCAGCGGAACACTGGCATGTTCTAGAATATCTGTGGGAACAGGAGAAGGAATTAGACTTCGCGCATTGGCTCAAAGAAAAGGAGGAAAGTGAGAAGCATCTCACGTACATGGAGCAAATGAAACACCCGGGTCAATACAAGTATGGGGATAAATACCCATTCTTACCAGTGTTTCCATCACCCGCCGGATCAAAGGCTGGATCAATGAGACATGTGCGAGAGTTGGCAAAACTCACGGCTAAAGAGATGGTACCTGAACAATACCATCAATACCTCAAAATCTTCAAGAAAGGAGCGTCAGAGCGCATGCCGGCTAGAAAGCCTTGGGATCATGCAATTGATACCAAACCAGGCTATCAACCCCGGAAAGGAAAAGTCTATCCCCTATCCCCGGATGAGCTTCAAGAAGTACGGAACTTTGTGGACGATCAGTTGGCAAAGGGGTATATCCGACCCTCCAAATCACCACAGACGTCACCCGTCTTCTTTGTAAGCAAGAAAGATGGAAAGAAGCGGATGGTTCAGGACTACAGATACCTGAACGAATGGACAGTTAAAAATAACTATCCATTACCTTTAATATCCGAACTCGTAGATCGAGCAGGCAGTGCCAAATACTTCACTAAGCTAGACCTTAGGTGGGGTTACAATAATGTACGGATCAAAGAAGGCGACGAATGGAAAGCAGCATTCACTACTCCTGAGGGTTCTTTTGAACCAGTAGTAATATTTTTTGGGCTAACCAATTCGCCGGCCACCTTCCAAGCAATGATGAATGACATTTTCCGCAATATGATCATCGCAGGAAAAGTCATTGTGTACATTGATGACATACTCATCTTCACTAAAACAAAAGAGGAGCATGACACAATCATACAACAAGTCTTGCAACGACTGGAAGAAAACGATCTGTATGTAAAACCAGAAAAATGTGTGTGGTGTGTGGAAGAAGTTGAATTCCTGGGCGTCATTCTAGGACCCAAGGGAATCCAAATGGATACAAAGAAGGTCGAAGCTATTATTAGCTGGCCCACCCCTTCTTGTGTCAAAGACGTACAAAGGTTCCTAGGCCTAGCCAATTACTATAGGCGCTTTGTCCAGGACTTCGCTAAAATCGCACAGCCACTACATGACCTGGTCAGAAAAGAAAAAACATGGGAATGGACAGAGGTCCAAGAAAAGGCTTTCCAAAGCCTAAAAAAGATATTCACGGAGCAACCTTTATTAGTTGCCCCGGATTCCGATAGGAAGTTCAGAGTGGAGTCAGATGCATCGGATTACGCTACGGGTGGCGTCTTATCTATGCTCTGCAAAGATGACAAGTGGAGGCCCGTGGCCTACCTATCAAAGTCGCTCAATGATACTGAGCGCAATTATGACGTCCACGATAAGGAAATGCTAGGCATCATGCGTTGCCTAGAAACTTGGCGTCATTATCTAGAAGGAGCACGTGAACAGTTCGAGATATGGACTGATCACAAAAATCTCGAGTACTTTATGAGTGCAAAAAAGTTGAATTGCAGGCAAGCCAGATGGGCTTTGTACCTAAGCCGATTTAATTTCGTATTGCATCATAAAGCAGGTGTTACTATGGGAAAGGCCGATTCTCTGTCCAGGAGGCCAGACCATAAAAAGGGGGTGGATGACGATAACAAAGATGTCACACTCCTCAAACCGGACTTTTTTAAAATTGCTGCACTATGCCATGGTCACGTCTTTATTCATAGCTCAGAAAAAGAACTGCTAAGCAAAATTCGACATTCTGAAGCACGTGACGAAGCAGTGGTAAAAGCGGTAGAAGCCATGAAAAAGGCTGGTGTTAAAACACTAAACGCTCGAGAATGGGAGATGGAGCAGGGACTAATCCTCTGGCAGGGAAAAATCTATGTACCCAAAGATGAGAAACTGCGGATGGAAATAGTACGTCTACATCATGACACACCCATTGCAGGACATGGAGGACAGTGGAAGACGATTGAACTCGTCACAAGAAATTACTGGTGGCCTGGAATCACCAGGTTTATTAAAAAATACGTTAGTGGATGTGACAAGTGCCAGCGGAATAAGAATTTCCCAGAGCCGCCTGCTGGAAAGTTAATGCCAAATTCAGCACCAGCAAAGCCCTGGACACATATTTCCGCTGACTTTATCACAAAATTGCCAGAATCACATGGTCATAATGCGATTTTAGTAGTTTGTGACAGAATGTCAAAAATGGCGCATTTCATCCCCAAATCAGAAGAGACATCGGTGCAGGGATTGGCCACATTATTCCGGGATCATGTTTGGAAACTTCATGGACTTCCGGAATCTATAATCTCAGATCGCGGTCCACAGTTCGCCGCACAAATGATGAAAGAACTAAATCAAATGTTGGGCATTAGCACAGATTTGTCCACAGCATTCCATCCACAGACAGATGGACAAACAGAACGGATGAATCAGGACTTAGAACAGTACCTGAGGATTTTCGTAGATCATAGACAAGAAACGTGGTCTGGATGGTTAGCCATTGCTGAATTTAGCTACAACAACAAAATTCAGGCATCCACCAAACAGACTCCATTCTTTGTCAACTATGGCAAACACCCCAGGATGGGAATCGAGCCCAGAAGGGAAGGAAGTCACCCAGCTGCATCAGATTTCGCGCAGAAAATGAAAGAAATCCACGAGGAAACTCAGGCAGCTCTGTTAAAATCACAGGGCGATATGAAGCTATACGCAGATAGACACAGATCAGACGCACCAGAATACAAAGTTGGAGATAAAGTGTGGCTGTCAACCAAAGATTTAAGGCTGACAGGCCGACCAACGAGGAAATTGGTGGAGAGATGGATTGGGCCATACCCAATCAAGAAGATAGTGTCGCCAAATGCAGTAGAGCTGGACCTACCCTTCTCGCAACAGATACACCTGGTGGTAAATGTCTCACGAATCTGCCCTTGGAAACGACCAATGAGAGGGCAAAAGGCACAACCTCCACCGCCAATAGAAATAGACGGTGAAAAGGAGTACGAGGTAGAAGAAATAATCGACGTACGACTAAAAAGAAACAAAATGGAATACTTAGTCAGGTGGAAAGGATACACTGCTGAGCATAACTCCTGGGAACCATTGGACAATTTACAAAATGCAAAAAGAAAAATAAAAAACTTTTATGATAGAAACCCCGGAGCCATCAGAAGGCTTGACAAAGCAACCTTTAATGGGTTGACTTTCAGACCCTACAAAAACTTCACACAAACCTCGGACAAGATAGTGTCAAAAATCGATGTTAATGCAGTAGCACCAGCTGCAAAGTGGGAACAAAACTGGCAAAAATGGAAAGGCAGGAAGGGTCTAGACACCCTTATAGAGCCAGGAGACGTGGAAGGACCATGCCAATGCAACATGTGCCTACGTCAATCGTGTGATATAGCGCCTCGCGCTGAAATGATTGAAGACCTCACCCCACCATCCCGCCCACTCTCACCCATCATCGAGGAAATAGAGGAACCATCCGTGATAGAGCGCAATGCGCTGAAGGATGACGATGAAGTTTGAATTTGTCTGGAAGTCAAATCCTAAAAAGGGGGTACTGTCATGACCGACTGAAAAGCTTCGGCTTTTTCACTAAGTCATTTCACTTTTATTATTTATTTTCTTCATATTATATAAACATATGCTGACTAAGCAGGCGCCTATCACTTGGAGCTTAGATAAAGCTGTAGATAAGATACCGGAGCTCAGCACTGATGACTCATTACCATTACTACAGGCGCAGTCATCTTACTCATACCATACTATATTTAGAGTAGGGCTTAGGGTAGTGCACAGACCACCTGTCGTAGTATATAAAGAGAGCAATTCAGCACCCAGAGTCCTCAGTCGAGTTCTCTCGGGTTTCCCCTCCCTCCTCCCCTCTCCCTGTCTTGTCTGCTGTCTGGGGCTCTTAGGCATCACGCCGAGGGAGTCCTGATACACAGAGCTTCTCAAAGCATGCACTCTGTTGAGTGCAGGCTAATTTCATGAACTCTCCATAGGTAGAGAGTTTAAGAGCTCCTCCAGATAACTGGAGGAGAACTGAGAAGCTTATAGCTTCTCAAAGCATGTGCTCTGAGCACAGCCTGATTTCTTGAACTCTTATAAGTGGAGAGTTCCAGGATGCCTCCAGATGACTGGAGGAGTATTGAGAAGTGCAGAGCTTCTCAAAGTATGTGCTCTGTCATTGAGCACAGGTAGATTTTGATAAACTCTCTATAGGTGGAGAGTTTGAGGGCACATAAGTCCCTTTGGATATCAAATGAGACCACAAGGTTCTCTGTGGTCTCTAAACATCTCTTTGACTGTAAAAACAGTTGACAAAAAGGTGGTGCTTTTGTCAAGAAGTACAAGTACTTCTCATGGTGATGTGACACACATTGAGAAGCTTGTAGCTTCTCCATGCACTTGAGCTCATTGGGTGCCATTACTTTCAGTCTGAACCCTCTCAAAGTGGAGGGTTTGCAGTTTTAACCCTTTGCATTTGCAAGGGTGATGCTATGTTGCATGTTGAGAAGCTTGTACAGTGGGCAACAAAACTGTAGCAATGTTTGACAATCCAAGAAAGATTGGTGTCTTGGAAAAATAGAAACAAATAAGATAAAATATGGATAAGAAAGCCCTACTTCTTAGCATAAATTTGACATCTCATTGTACCTATTTGGGTATGTTTTTACTGAGATATAAATTCCTTTCTAAGCACATGTCATTGCTACAGTTTTGTTGCTGATGCTTTTGTACTAAATATTAGTACATTTTAGTACTTTGTATACCCCCCTTTTGCTTCTATCACTGCCTTTACCCTCCTAGGCATGCTTTCAATCAAGTCCTGACACACCCTTGGCTCAATCTTGTTCCACTCTGCCTCCACCCTCTCCCACAATTCTATGATTCCAGATGGGGGTGTTTCATAGCCTGCCAGTCTCCTCTTGATGTGTGTCCAGAGTTGTTCAATTGGATTGAGGTCTGGAGACCGTGCTGGCCACAATAGAACCTCAATTCCATTATCCTGGAACCATTTTTTTGCCTTTATGCAGGTGTGCTTGGGGTCATTGTCCTGCTGGAAGATGACATCTTCTGCTTTCTTGTGATAATATTCAAGGCTTGCTTGAAGATCCTCCTCCAATATGGACACATAAAGGTCCCCATCCATCCTTCCATCAATTTTGCAAGCATAGCCAGGCCCATCCCATGTCATACACCCCCATACCATAACAGATCCTCTACCAAACTTCACTGTGCCACTCACTAGCCTGTCACTGAGACCCTCCCCTGCCTTCTTCCATGCCCATTTCCTTCCATCTGACCCTAGCCTGTTGATCTTTGTCTCATCTGACCACACCACCCTCTTCCAGTCCTCCACAGTGTAGTCTCTGTGTGCCAATGCAAAGTCCAACCTTGCCCTCTTATGCCTGGCAGTGAGAAGTGGCTTCTTTTTCTTCACCACTGCCTTCATCCCAGCATTCTTCAAGTATCTCCTGGTTGTCTGTGCTGAGAGGGGTTAATGACATCCTGGAGGGCCCTGGTGACATCTACAGCTGTGTCAGCCTTGCCAGAGCTGATGAGTCAAATGGCATGATTGACATTTCTGTCAGTAAGCTTGGTAGGGCGGCCTCCAGATGACCTGGGGAGGTAGGGGAGGTGTTTTCTATGATATCTGGAGATGGTAGTGTGGTGTATACCAGTGCTGGAGGCCACCTCATGAGCAGAATGACCTGCATTGAGGAGGGAGAGGATGTGGGATTGTTGAGTAGCAGAGAGTGCCTTCATGGTTGGTTCCAAGAGTTGTAATGGTCTATTTGGCACATGTTCAACTTGTTAAACAACATCACATGACTTTCAGCTGGACACATCATCCTCAGATAGCAGTTTTGTGTTCCCTCCTTGTCAGCAACAAAACTGTAGCAATGACATGTACTTTGAAAGGAATTTATATCTCAGCATAAAAATGACCAAATAGGTACAATGAAATGCCAAATTCAAGCTAAGAAGTAGGGCTTTCTTATCCGTATTTTATCTTATTTGTTTCTATTTTATAAGTCATCCTAGACAATGATTTTCCTCAGATTGCCAAACATTGCTACAGTTTTGTTGCCTACTGTAGCTTCTCTGTGCACTCAAATTCATTGAGTACATGATTAATCCATCTGAACCCTCTCAAAGTGGAGTGTTCTTGAGTTTAACCCTTTGTGTTTGTGAGGGTGATGACATGTCATGTCAAGAAGCTCATTGCTCCCCCACACTTGACCTCATCAGGTGCAGATGTATTGGTCTGAACCCTCTCAAAGTGGAGGGTTCTTGAGTTTAACCCTTCACATTTGCAAAGGGCTTCCTCCTGGAGTCAAAAAAGAGAGAAGACATCTTTCAATGTCTTTGTTGTGCTACTTTTCCTGATGGAAGTGTAAAAAAGTATAAAGGGCTTATGGGTGAAACCCATAAACCCTGGTTGTTGGGTTTCTTAAGTCCTGCCATGTGCTGTACACTGAACTGCCTATATTGGACCTTGTACTTGTAGCACTGTGGCAGTTACTTGTAAATAAAAACTATTCTTACATAATCAGTGACATGCAACTTAAGGTTGCATGACCACACATAAATATATTAATATTTATTAATGACATGCATATCATCAATTATTCACGAGACACATGGACAATATGCAAAGCTGCCCAAGCTGTTGCCTGCTGAGCTCATATGGCTGAAGGCAGAACAGGATGCACAAGAGCATCAGGAAATTCTTGCATGGAAGTGACATGTGGAGGAGCCAGTATGCATGTCCATTTGAATTAATAAATCTAGAATGTAAAGGGATACATTGTCAAAGACAATGTATATCTGTTACAACAATCTTTTTGCTTGTTGCCTCAACTGCTCCTCTTGCTCTCATTCTAAGCCTTTGTCATTGTCAGACTTAGTGCCTAGAACCCTTGTCCAGTGGCTAGGAACAGACTGAGACTCTGTTTGTTGCTGTAGACTTGGATGCTGAATGATGTTGTGGACATTGACTGCAATGTCATAGAAACAGTTGAAGACCTCACCCCACCTTCCTGCCCACTTTCACCTATTATTGAGGAACTAGAGGAATCATCTATGATAGAGCATGATGCGCTGAAAGATGATAAAAAAGTTTAAATTTGTCTGGAAGCCAAATCTTAAAAAGGGGGTACTGTCATGACCAACTGAAAAGCTTTGCATTTTTCACCAAGTCATTTCACTTTTATTATTTATTTTCTCTATATTATATAAACATATGCTGACTAAGCAGGTGCCTATCAGTTGGCACTTAGATAAGGTAGATTAGATACCAGAGCTCAGCACTGATGACACATCACCATTACTACATGTGCAGTCATCTTACTCATACAATACTATATTTATCAGGACTCCCTTGGCGTGACGCCTAAGAGCCCCAGACAGCAGACAAGACAGGGAGAGGGGAGGAGGGAGGGGAAACCCGAGAGAACTCGACTGAGGACTCTGGGTGCTGAATTGCTCTCTTTATATACTACGACAGGTGGTCTGTGCACTACCCTAAGCCCTACTCTAAATATAGTATGGTATGAGTAAGATGACTGCGCCTGTAGTAATGGTAATGAGTCATCAGCGCCGAGCTCCGGTATCTTATCTACAGCTTTATCTAAGCTCCAAGCGATAGGCGCCTGCTTAGTCAGCATATGTTTATATAATATAAATAATAAAAGTGAAATGACTTAGTGAAAAAGCCGAAGCTTTTCAGTCGGTCATGACAGTACCCCCTTTTTAGGATTTGACTTCCAGACAAATTCAAACTTCATCGTCATCCTTCAGCGCATTGCGCTCTATCACGGATGGTTCCTCTATTTCCTCGATGATGGGTGAGAGTGGGCGGGATGGTGGGGTGAGGTCTTCAATCATTTCAGCGCGAGGCGCTATATCACACGATTGACGTAGGCACATGTTGCATTGGCATGGTCCTTCCACGTCTCCTGGCTCTATAAGGGTGTCTAGACCCTTCCTGCCTTTCCATTTTTGCCAGTTTTGTTCCCACTTTGCAGCTGGTGCTACTGCATTAACATCGATTTTTGACACTATCTTGTCCGAGGTTTGTGTGAAGTTTTTGTAGGGTCTGAAAGTCAACCCATTAAAGGTTGCTTTGTCAAGCCTTCTGATGGCTCCGGGGTTTCTATCATAAAAGTTTTTTATTTTTCTTTTTGCATTTTGTAAATTGTCCAATGGTTCCCAGGAGTTATGCTCAGCAGTGTATCCTTTCCACCTGACTAAGTATTCCATTTTGTTTCTTTTTAGTCGTACGTCGATTATTTCTTCTACCTCGTACTCCTTTTCACCGTCTATTTCTATTGGCGGTGGAGGTTGTGCCTTTTGCCCTCTCATTGGTCGTTTCCAAGGGCAGATTCGTGAGACATTTACCACCAGGTGTATCTGTTGCGAGAAGGGTAGGTCCAGCTCTACTGCATTTGGCGACACTATCTTCTTGATTGGGTATGGCCCAATCCATCTCTCCACCAATTTCCTCGTTGGTCGGCCTGTCAGCCTTAAATCTTTGGTTGACAGCCACACTTTATCTCCAACTTTGTATTCTGGTGCGTCTGATCTGTGTCTATCTGCGTATAGCTTCATATCGCCCTGTGATTTTAACAGAGCTGCCTGAGTTTCCTCGTGGATTTCTTTCATTTTCTGCGCGAAATCTGATGCAGCTGGGTGACTTCCTTCCCTTCTGGGCTCGATTCCCATCCTGGGGTGTTTGCCATAGTTGACAAAGAATGGAGTCTGTTTGGTGGATGCCTGAATTTTGTTGTTGTAGCTAAATTCAGCAATGGCTAACCATCCAGACCACGTTTCTTGTCTATGATCTACGAAAATCCTCAGGTACTGTTCTAAGTCCTGATTCATCCGTTCTGTTTGTCCATCTGTCTGTGGATGGAATGCTGTGGACAAATCTGTGCTAATGCCCAACATTTGATTTAGTTCTTTCATCATTTGTGCGGCGAACTGTGGACCGCGATCTGAGATTATAGATTCCGGAAGTCCATGAAGTTTCCAAACATGATCCCGGAATAATGTGGCCAATCCCTGCACCGATGTCTCTTCTGATTTGGGGATGAAATGCGCCATTTTTGACATTCTGTCACAAACTACTAAAATCGCATTATGACCATGTGATTCTGGCAATTTTGTGATAAAGTCAGCGGAAATATGTGTCCAGGGCTTTGCTGGTGCTGAATTTGGCATTAACTTTCCAGCAGGCGGCTCTGGGAAATTCTTATTCCGCTGGCACTTGTCACATCCACTAACGTATTTTTTAATAAACCTGGTGATTCCAGGCCACCAGTAATTTCTTGTGACGAGTTCAATCGTCTTCCACTGTCCTCCATGTCCTGCAATGGGTGTGTCATGATGTAGACGTACTATTTCCATCCGCAGTTTCTCATCTTTGGGTACATAGATTTTTCCCTGCCAGAGGATTAGTCCCTGCTCCATCTCCCATTCTCGAGCGTTTAGTGTTTTAACACCAGCCTTTTTCATGGCTTCTACCGCTTTTACCACTGCTTCGTCACGTGCTTCAGAATGTCGAATTTTGCTTAGCAGTTCTTTTTCTGAGCTATGAATAAAGACGTGACCATGGCATAGTGCAGCAATTTTAAAAAAGTCCGGTTTGAGGAGTGTGACATCTTTGTTATCGTCATCCACCCCCTTTTTATGGTCTGGCCTCCTGGACAGAGAATCGGCCTTTCCCATAGTAACACCTGCTTTATGATGCAATACGAAATTAAATCGGCTTAGGTACAAAGCCCATCTGGCTTGCCTGCAATTCAACTTTTTTGCACTCATAAAGTACTCGAGATTTTTGTGATCAGTCCATATCTCGAACTGTTCACGTGCTCCTTCTAGATAATGACGCCAAGTTTCTAGGCAACGCATGATGCCTAGCATTTCCTTATCGTGGACGTCATAATTGCGCTCAGTATCATTGAGCGACTTTGATAGGTAGGCCACGGGCCTCCACTTGTCATCTTTGCAGAGCATAGATAAGACGCCACCCGTAGCGTAATCCGATGCATCTGACTCCACTCTGAACTTCCTATCGGAATCCGGGGCAACTAATAAAGGTTGCTCCGTGAATATCTTTTTTAGGCTTTGGAAAGCCTTTTCTTGGACCTCTGTCCATTCCCATGTTTTTTCTTTTCTGACCAGGTCATGTAGTGGCTGTGCGATTTTAGCGAAGTCCTGGACAAAGCGCCTATAGTAATTGGCTAGGCCTAGGAACCTTTGTACGTCTTTGACACAAGAAGGGGTGGGCCAGCTAATAATAGCTTCGACCTTCTTTGTATCCATTTGGATTCCCTTGGGTCCTAGAATGACGCCCAGGAATTCAACTTCTTCCACACACCACACACATTTTTCTGGTTTTACATACAGATCGTTTTCTTCCAGTCGTTGCAAGACTTGTTGTATGATTGTGTCATGCTCCTCTTTTGTTTTAGTGAAGATGAGTATGTCATCAATGTACACAATGACTTTTCCTGCGATGATCATATTGCGGAAAATGTCATTCATCATTGCTTGGAAGGTGGCCGGCGAATTGGTTAGCCCAAAAAACATTACTACTGGTTCAAAAGAACCCTCAGGAGTAGTGAATGCTGCTTTCCATTCGTCGCCTTCTTTGATCCGTACATTATTGTAACCCCACCTAAGGTCTAGCTTAGTGAAGTATTTGGCACTGCCTGCTCGATCTACGAGTTCGGATATTAAAGGTAATGGATAGTTATTTTTAACTGTCCATTCGTTCAGGTATCTGTAGTCCTGAACCATCCGCTTCTTTCCATCTTTCTTGCTTACAAAGAAGACGGGTGACGTCTGTGGTGATTTGGAGGGTCGGATATACCCCTTTGCCAACTGATCGTCCACAAAGTTCCGTACTTCTTGAAGCTCATCCGGGGATAGGGGATAGACTTTTCCTTTCCGGGGTTGATAGCCTGGTTTGGTATCAATTGCATGATCCCAAGGCTTTCTAGCCGGCATGCGCTCTGACGCTCCTTTCTTGAAGATTTTGAGGTATTGATGGTATTGTTCAGGTACCATCTCTTTAGCCGTGAGTTTTGCCAACTCTCGCACATGTCTCATTGATCCAGCCTTTGATCCGGCGGGTGATGGAAACACTGGTAAGAATGGGTATTTATCCCCATACTTGTATTGACCCGGGTGTTTCATTTGCTCCATGTATGTGAGATGCTTCTCACTTTCCTCCTTTTCTTTGAGCCAATGCGCGAAGTCTAATTCCTTCTCCTGTTCCCACAGATATTCTAGAACATGCCAGTGTTCCGCTGATCGGACCTTCTGTTCCCGCTTCTTGGTCCACTCCCTTTGCCTATGTCCACAGCTTCGTGGACAACGTGTCAATTTGACCTGGCCAGTTTCCCAATTGATTTCTGGGTTGTGCTTTCGTAACCATGTGGATCCAATGATTACGTTGGTCTTTCCCAGCTCGCATATCTCAAAGGTGGCTTGTTCCTTATGCCCTTGATAAGATAAAAGGAGATCAACTTCGTGGGTGATCATTCCTCCTTCATTGTTGGTTCCATCCACATTCCGAACTTGAATGGGACGCTCCAAGGGTATGAGTTTAAAGCCCATCCTTTTTGCATATGCGGCATGCATGAACAATCCTGTTGCTCCTGAATCAAGCAACGTGGTTTGTTGCGTTTGTTCATGGGTGTCCAACCTTTCCAACCCAATTTCCATTAAGATTTCGTCCTTCCGTCCTATTGACCTGACTAAAAATTCCTTTTCTCCCTTTTTCAACATCCTTTTCGGACAAGCAGTTTCAGCGCTAAGCGCTATATCATGCCGCTTTCCTTTTAAGTCTTTTTGTCCCTTTGTAGATACTTGTACTACTGTATTTCATAATGAGGAATCAAGCACAGGTTTAGCCGCCCTGCCGCGCTCCTTGGGAGTGACACTTTCAGCGCCGTGCGCTATATCAAGGTGTTTCACCTGGGAGTTCGCCTCTTGCGGGGACGTCCCAGAAGTCCTTGAGACTTCCGAGATGGTCCTTGCATCAACCCGGTCAGCACTAAGCGCTATATCAAGGGGTTGTGCACTATCTACCAATTTATCTAGTACACTGTATCTATTACGAGAGTCCAGTACGGGACCTACTGACTCTCTTCCTCTTTTAAATTCTCTTCTCCTTTCTTGAAGTACTCCTTCATTTCGTCAAACGTCATTGTTCGGATGTCAAGTCCTGATCTGCAGTTTCTAGAAATGTGTCCGATCTTGCCGCATTTGTAACAGCGGAGTGGTGGTCTTTGGTTTTGATCGACGTCCATTGCGTTAGGGTCTGGCCGATTTGCCGTACTACTTGAACTCACGGAGGCTCCAGCTCCCAATCGTCCCTGACTCGCTGATCCCGATCCAAATTTCCATCGGGGTTTTGGCTGGGCAGGGGCTACCGGCTTCGCCGTATCTGGGCCTTTGGATGCTCCTTCACTCCTATTGGCGGAGTTACTGGTCTGTGAGGAGTAGTACTTCTCCTCGGCTTTCACCTGTCTCCACTGGCGATCCAATCTCACTGCTTTCTGGTACCATCCTTCAATGGTCTCAGGTACTTCATCGGCCTCCATTATCCTTTTACGGAGTCCGGTATTCAAACTGCGTTTGAACTCTTCGATAAGAGCTCTTCCTAGGTACCCGGTGCCTTGTGATACCTTTTTAAACTTTTGCACGTGTTCCTCACACGTACTGGACCCTTGTGTCATGGTCTGCATCTCCGAGATTTTTGATGACTGCTCATCTGTGTCACCAAAGTCCCTTCTGATCTGCCTGAACAATTGTTCCGCCGTTTGCGGAATTCCTTCTTCATCGTTGGCCATCTGCTCCAACAGATTGTCCTTCCAATCTGCGGCAAAGCCTTCCGTCATGTACGATATGATCAATAAGATCCGTTCTTCCTCATCGGATTCCGGCATCTTCAATTGAATGTACAACCTGCATGCGTTTATGAAATTTGTCACTTCGGACATCTTTCCGGAGAAGACCGGAGGTTTGGCTACATCTATTCTAGATGTTCCGCCGTTACCGGTTCCGGGAATATTGAATACCGTCCCTGGCGGTATGTTAACAATGTTGGCGGGGGGAGGGGTGTGTGCTGCTGCAGCCGCGGCGGCCTGTGCAGCGTTTGTTTGCAGCTGTGTCAGCTGGTTCTGGAGGGCTTGGATGGTTGCGGCTTGCGCGTTGAGGAGGTTCAGCAATTCTGCTGATGTCATTTCTTGGGGCGCCGCCATACTGTGATAGTTTGGCGGTGGCGATGTGGGTGATGGTGTAAGCGGCGGTGGTGGTGATGAAAATGGTGGTGCGGGTTCCCCGATGAAATCTGCGTCGGAGTTGAATAGTAGGTTTGGGTTTAATGTGGCTGGATTTGGTACTAAGATGGGAAACGGTGCTGCTTCCCACTGGTGTGGTTCCTCTGTGATAGAGTTTGTGGAATGTGATGATGATGATGATGTAGATTCTCCTTCAGAGGAGCTAAAACCTGCATCGTTTGGATCAAGATCGCCTGTGACAGCGTCCCAAAAAGTATCGTTATTTGTGTCTCCTATTTTGTACTTGTACGTAAGTGAGGGAGGTCTTGGCCTGTCACTTGCTTGGGAACGTATGTACAAAACGTGCACTCAGGGTCTACAACCACCCCTGCAGTGCTACAATTTATGATACTGACTACTGGTTTATTTTAATTTGAAGGGTCTATCTAATCAGGGTCCAAACGGTTGTCCTGATACCACTACACCGTACGGGTGCGGGTCTTTCTCAGAGGCGCGTGACCAAGCGGCGGCTACCTCCAAGGGGTATGGAAAAAGGGTAAATACGTAAACTAAATATATAGCCTTCAGAGGCCTAGGCCAGGGCAATTTAATGCGCTAGGGGGGTGGCGAGCCTGGTCCCTAGATACGGATTGCGTATTGTGCAATCACCCCAGCACTGGTCTCCTGTGCACAGGTAACCCTATCAACCGGGTTAGGTTCTTTGGTTTGCGTAGACCGGGAACGTAATGCAAAGCAAGTTAAGGGCCGCGATGCAGGGCCACTGGGTGTGCAGTTTTAACGGTGTCTGGCAACCGATACCGCAATTTTATAGTCGGCGTACGACTGTATCAATCCCCCTGTACTCTGTCCACTTAACCCTGTGGTCCGGGTATAACAAGCGTGGGGCTGTTGAGCGAACTAGTCGAGTTCTACTATCAGGACTCCCTCGGCGTGACGCCTAAGAGCCCCAGACAGCAGACAAGACAGGGAGAGGGGAGGAGGGAGGGGAAACCCGAGAGAACTCGACTGAGGACTCTGGGTGCTGAATTGCTCTCTTTATATACTATGACAGGTGGTCTGTGCACTACCCTAAGCCCTACTCTAAATATAGTATGGTATGAGTAAGATGACTGCGCCTGTAGTAATGGTAATGAGTCATCAGCGCCGAGCTCCGGTATCTTATCTACAGCTTTATCTAAGCTCCAAGCGATAGGCGCCTGCTTAGTCAGCATATGTTTATATAATATGAAGAAAATAAATAATAAAAGTGAAATGACTTAGTGAAAAAGCCGAAGCTTTTCAGTTGGTCATGACACTGTGCTTCTCAATTCTCCTCCAGTTACATACCTGGAGGAGCCCTTGAACTCTCCACCTATGGAGAGTTCCTTCAATTTTGCCTGCACTTGATAAAGCACATGCTTCAAGAAGCTTTGAGCTTCTCAATTCTCCTCCAGATACCTGGAGGAGCTCTTGAACTCTCCAACTACAGAGAGTTCCTATGATTTGCCTGTGCTTGATAAAGCACACACTTTGAGAAGCTCTATGCTTCTCAATCCTCCTCCAGATACCTGGAGGAGCTCTTGAACTCTCCAACTATCAAGAGTTCCTTTGATTTGCCTGCACTCAACAGAGTGCATGCTTTGAGAAGCTTTGAGCTTCTCAATCCTCCTCCAGATACCTGGAGGAGCCCTTGAACTCTCCACCTATGGAGAGTTCCTTTGATTTACCTGCACTTGATAATGGTGTAGTTAACAGCATGTGCAACCTCCTTGTAGGAGCACACACCAGTGACTGTCAAAGTCTTGCAAATGGACAGGTCAGTTTTCCAGAACAAAAAAAGAAAATGCTATTCTACAGAGGAACAAAGGAACAAAGTTATGCTCTCCAGCAAGCTGCCGAGGCAGCCACTCAAAGTTGATGAGTTTAAGGGTTGGTTATCTGTTAACCATCGTATGTGACAACCATGCTCATGTAAACAGTGGACGTATACAGCCAATCCAAACTCGTAGACCGTTCGACAAAATGATGATGACCAACCAAATCTGAATACTTATGAGGGTATATGGTTCTGTGGCCGTGCAGGCCATGCACAATGCACCCGATACATCATGCATCATGTTGCATCGTGCACGCCCAAAAGTTTTAGCGTTGATTTTTGTCATACGGACCATTATGATTAACTTTATCAGACAAACATCGTACATAACTATTACACATGTCGTTCAAGTTTCCCCTCATTGTTCCAGCGGAGTTAGTGATGCAAGTATCGCCTTCTCGTCAGCCGGTTCAAACGTCAACCGACCAGCCACTAATTACGAAACGGTAATTTAAGTGGACAGTAGAGAATAATCCAGTAACAGTGCAGAATTTCCAGCATAGTTCAACGTAAAACATACGCAGTTTCATGATCCTGCCAATCACGATCCCCAAGAACGCTGACAGGAAGAACGACTTTGTCTGGTAGTAATCATGCGTATGCGGCTGTGTCCGAAAATAGGCGTTTTGTTGAAACGTTTTGTCATCACATGTCACCCGTCACCCGCCATTTAGATTTGTGGTTAACTTCAATATTCAATCCGCTAGTGTGCCTGTGTGTAAAATGAACATGGTTCTCTAACTACCCTATAGCGACCTACAAAAGAAGGGGGGCTAGTGGCAGATGGAGGGCGCTTACACTAGTGAAGAGTTAATGATGTCGGCGAAGGATACCCTTCAGAAATTGACATACTCATTTCGTGATTTAGGTTTAACAAATCGGAAACCTGGCGCGTCACCCTCATTCCTAGGTTATTTGTTTTATCTTTCAAAATCCGCTAGTGCCCAAAACTTCCATCTATGGTGACGACCCGATGAAATCATGCTGGAATCACACGAGTGCAACTGTTGGTTCTAGAAGGCTATTCAGAAAGGGCTGTGTGGTCCGCTCTAGCGCAACCGCAACTGGGCACCGAGGAAAATGTCTTGAATGCCAGAGTCATCAACTTATGAACGGGAAAATGGAACTCCAGGCAAGGATTCATCGATGAATCGATGAAGGCACCAAGGAAAACCAAGTAGGACCACACTTGACTATCTCATAACGTTCAGAAAACCTTGGGACAAGGGTTTCTTCTCTCGCTTAGCTAGGTGACAGCCGAGTAGGGCCATCTAAGAAAGTGCTGTAAGGAACGTTTACGTTTTAATATCGGATCATTTTCCATACAAATATTCTAAAACAGGCACTATCCCATAATGCATTTCGGACATGCCTGTGACAAGTGGAGCAACTTCAAGCCAGTAACCAATGTATGCATTCAATTGCACCGGAAAAATACAAGGCCATTGACGAATCGGATTGCATGGATAACGTGATGTGATACAGTAAGGGTCAATGAATTACGTTCTGGCACACGGTGAATGGAGGCGACATTGGACATAAACACAAGGGCACGGCGTGATTGCACATTTAAATAGCTGCATTCTTTGGATCCAACCTTCATTGGAACCCACTTTACATTCTCCTGTGAGTTGTCCCACCTGGCAGCGCATGTCGCGCAAGTCTCACTTAGATGTGGAAAAAGTGCTCATAGTTCGCCATCGTGTTGCAGACCCGCAAACTTACATTCCTCCCAATGAAATTTGTCACCTTCCTCCCGCTTGTGGCTGCCATATTCCAAGTTGCATACGCCAACTACGAAGTTTATGTCACCCAAACGGGAGGTAATTGTGACGCGAGGCTCTTGGAAGACGACCGTGTTGTACTCGAAGACCATACCTGGTTCAACATTGAGGACGATTGTGGAGGATGCGCCCGTGACGTGAATAATCGGGAGTGGTGCTGGGACTGGAACAATTACAGGGCAAAATACTATGCGGCGAGTGGTGTGTCCTGCATCGGGTGTGTTAAGTATCGGCAAGGAAATAGCAATGTGTTGGATTGCCATCAGAATGTGGCATGCACTTGGTAGTTGCCTGCTGATTGGAAATTTGATTAGATTTGTTAGGTGGACATGGCAGTTTTCTTGTACCTATTTCTGTACTCTTGTCTTTTGTATGGTGTAACTCAACACATGATTACTAATACACAACCGTCACCATTCCTGATACTAAATAACTAGGAAATCCAGGTGATACTGATGGAATCAAGCATGCGTATACATTTTTGTCCAACTGTTTTTTTCTTGCCTTATTTATGCATAACGATCCCACCTGGAGGCACTGCTTTCCAGGCCTTGCCTTCCCAATCCGCCGTGTGCATGAACACCGTATTCCCCCACCAGGAGACATTGATCTTGCCTTTTCTACAGAACTGCAGTATAAAAAAGATGACCAGGAGGGAGATGATAGTTCCACTGTCCATCGCCGCACTCGCGATGTAGTTGAACTTGGACCACCAAGCAAAGTTGCGCCGCCGGATCACATACTGAAACGCGAACCCGACGAGGAACGCAGACGAGAAGTTAATCCCCGCCGCAGGCGGGATTGATGATACCCCGTTCAGGATTACGGGCGTGCTCACCCACCGGATCCACGACTTCGGCCGCCACCGCCCCCACAGCCAGAACGGCAGCGGTAGGAACGCGCCGATGATGATGGCATAGAGCTGCGCGTGGTAGATGGAGCCCGCGCCAAACTGGCGGCTGGGGCCAATGAGCCCCCACACGGCCGAAGCAGTGAAAAAGACCTGGTTGTGTGGGCACGTCAGCATGCTCCGCTGGCCTGCCGTACAGATGTCCGTGACGTTAGCAAAGATCCATTGCTTCATGCTGACCTGGACAAACGCCGCGAGCACAGTCGCGACGAGCTGCGCCAGAAACGTCACACGTGGCGGGACCTTGATGTAGTGACCGAATTTCAGGTCCTGCACGAACGACGTCGCCTCGGTCAGTGTCTGCACAGAGTATGCCTTGAACAGCATGTTCGCAAGTGGGTTGCCAGGTAGCAGCGTGCCTGGAATGATCTGCGCGAGGATGTTGACGGTGGTATCCTGCCCCGTCGTGGCGTAGATGAACCCACTCGGAAGGACGTATAGGACGGGCAGCAGCACAGATAGCAGCAGGCTCCAAACGGGTACCCCTGTCTTCCAGACCTTGACGGCGATGACGGCGAGCGCAAAGAAAACGCCAAACACGCTCGCGTACCACCAGTTGGGCACCTCGGGGTATTTGCGCATCAGCTTGGCGTGGATGCCGTCTGTTTCGACGCGGATCCCCTTGAACCCGCTTAGCAGGGTGTGGCCGTGGTAGAGCAGCGTGTGTACAATCACACAGGTAGAGAGGGCAAAAGCAAGGAGATAGGTTATCACGTAGGCTGCTGGTAGGAAGAGCGGCGAGTAGTCGTTGTAGGCGGCGACGTCGAAGCGGTCCTTGGTCAGCACGCGCGTAATATTGTACACCTGGCCGAACCGGTCATACGAGTCGTTGGTCAAAATGGGAAAGTAGGCCAGATACCACGTGTTGGTGTAGTACAAGATGGGGGTCAGGATCCAAAAAAAGAAGACGAGGCCGAGAAAGATCTGCAATTGGGCCCACCAAGGGGTGGTCAAGGGGCTCCCGGTCCAAGTGATCTGAGTCCAGTCAAAAGTAAGAAAGGACATACCAAGGCCAGAGCGAACACCAAAAAGTTGGTTGACGAGGTGGTTGTTTGGGGCAGCCCAACATATAAAGGAAAAGGCGGAGAGAGCCTGGAACAGAAAACCTGGGCAGAGTGAAGTCTGTCATCCGAGAAAGAGTGGAGAGAGAGCGGACCTGGTAAAAAAAAGAACAAAAAGCTACCGATAAAGACCCAGATGAAAAACCTATAACGCGTCATGGGCTTCTGGTTCTCGCAGCCTGGTGCCATCAGGACGACGCCTGAGTGCACGCTGGGATCACCCTCATGCTCTGCATGAAGCATGTTCAACAAGGCGCATGGGGCCAAATTCTGGGGCCAGATCATGCTGGCGGGCCAAACCAAAAAGCGGCGACAGAGGCCGGCCAAGCTGAAACCAGTAAGTTGCGTTGCTAAGACAAGCACGATCTGGAACCAGTAATCGGCGTGAAGACCATAATAGACCTGGGAGGTAACGATGGCGTTGATGGCATAGGGGGTATTAACGGCCACGTTGGCCATGATATAGACGAGGACATGTTCCTTGATGTTCCACGGGCATGGGTTGACAGAAAACTCGACAACGTGGGGGTAGGAGAATGGGCGGAGGAGGCGGGCCAGAGGGGCGGGAAGGAAAGCAGTGGCGGGAAAGTAGGGGAGGGTGATACGAAAGGTGTGGATAGGGAGGGCAAAGGCAAGGAATTTTCCTATAGGATGGGAGACAAGGAGGAGGGCGATCGGCATGACAAATGGGGAGGAAGAGCGAAAGTTGAAAAACACATTGAGGGCACTGTTGGGAGAGGGGGTGAGGAGGCAAGGAGCAGGGAAAAGGATACGGACCCGCCGCCTGTGCATAGGAACAAGCCGACAAACCACATGCGGATGGTCATAGCGGGCATGTCGGGATCGTCAATGTTAGAGACGCAGGCTCTGACTTCGGGATATGGACTATCTTCTTCTTCTATAGCGTCTAAGTCAAAATCCATTCTGCGGGGGTGAAAATAGAAAGGTTGGGGGTTCAGCGAGGGCGGCGGCGGAGGGGACATGGGGAAGTAGAGGGGAGAGAAAGATTATTTATACGCGGGGAAGCTCAAGCATTGGCACGATGATGGGAAGGGTCTTCTATGTTTGGCTCAGGCAGGAGTCGCAGCAACAGAAGACAAAACTCAGTTGATGGAGGAATTTCTTGGTCGCGTCTTCTTCCAGCATGATGATCGGGGTGATGCTGATGTTCAAATCGGCGTCTGGGAGACCGATTCAAGTGGTCAAAGCAGTCCTCCTCTTCATTGTCCTGTTTGACGTGGAGGCGAGAATGTTGTCTCCGCTAGCGATGGCAATGGGGTCCTGGTCATTGCTTTTGCGGCTGGGGCTGTGGACCTCGCCCAAGGAGACGGGACGAGGTGAGAGCTGTGAGCCAAGCCTTGGCAGAAATGCTGGTGGCAAAAATGCTGGTAGCAGAAATGCTGGTGACAGACTGGTGGCAGAGACGCGGCACATGTACAAGGCTTGTGGTTTAGGATCCCACGATCAAACTGCATAACCTGTCATCAGTGACAGAGAAATTCTGACTGTGAACTACCAGTACTTATGCTATGTATATAAAGATATGAAGAGCAGGATACTGGGCGTAACTTGGATTTGGGAAGCTGAAAAAACCATAACTTGAAAGCCTTTACTTTTCGTGTGACATGGCTGAATGTCCGGCACACGCCTTGCCTGCGCCGAGTTCGAGTGTCTTCTAACCCTCGTCCAGCACAAGCGATTTGGCGCTGCAGACCGCGTCCTCCACAGCATCATCGCAGCACGCAAACTCCACAAAATCATCCCACATCCCGCATACGAATCCGCCGCCCTCTCTGCCCTGCGTTGGGATAATAACAATTCCTCTCGTACTCTACGCGAATTCACTATCTGGTTCAAACTCGTGCCCCCTATCGACCATCCAAACGCCTCCGTCAACAATGGCCTCTTCTTCAAAAAGACGATACAATGTCTTCTCCAGTCAGGCAGACCATCCGCCAACGTCCCCCTCATCAAACAATTCGCACTCATCTGCGCTTCCAAAGGCTACGTCAACCTGGTGTACAATTGGGTCTTGGAGCCTCTCTCCAGAATCATGAAACCCGCCCCAGAATTCGCCGCATTCTTGAAGGAAATCGAGGCAGCTGCAGTCAGTCACGCTCGGCGAGCCATGTCCGATACACGTACGCTGGCGAGCCAACTTCGCGTAGCTGCCGTCCGACTCTTGTGCGATATGCAGTGTCACAACCTGGCTCAAGACGTTCTTGCGAGCAATGCCGTGGACGAGCATGTCGTGCTCCCCGACGAATTATACGAGCATGTCATTCAACAGTTCTTGAAGGCACGCCAGTCCAGGCAAGGCCGTGTACGCGGCATTCAATCCCTACGAAAGCTACAGGAAGCCGAAAACACCAAGCGTCTCTCCCTAAGGTGCCGTCCGCGCCTCCAGGTCCCACTTCATGTACTGCCAAGGAGGCAGAGAGACACGTTACTCACACAGCCCGCCCATTCTAGTCCTCTACTAGTGGGCACGAAAAAACACTCTACACCATTCCCAGAATCCGCATTCCACACCAACCCGCTTCACAACCTATCCACGCGACTGGCGATCTGCTATTCGACTCTAAATGACATTGAAAGCAAGCTTGTCCGGCTGCGGCCACTGCGCCCAGCCGACCTCCGTGCCCTCCTGTACAACATCCTCCTCCTCCAGCGGTCCCTCCAGTCCGACAGTCTATTACCACCACCACCACCATCCATCACACGGTGCATCATCACCCTCGTCGATCGGTACAACCGCCTACGCGAACGCGCGCTCTCATCCGCCTTTAGACGCCCCGCCCTGACCTGGCTGTTTGCAGAAATCGCGGTCTATGACTGTATACACCACCACCACCATATTTTCCGCCTGGTTCAGAATCATTATTCGCTTGAGGACATGCCGAAAGTCTATAGCGAGAGCTTACAGTCACACCTGGCATCAGAGCGGGATAAGGGTGTGAAGGCCAACAGGGTGATGGTGCTGGAGGAAGAGGAGGAGGAAGAAGAGGAGGAGGAGGAAGAGGACAAGCTTGTTTTAGAGCCGACATCCAGAACGGCGATCGTCTTGGCCAAATGGCTCGTCATCCAGACAGGGCAAAGCCTAAGCCTTTGTATCCACCCTACCAGTGCAAAGGCAAAAGAAGATCTGATGCGCTTGTGGGGCGAGCTACTCCGCGAAACGGTCTCAGTCTCAGCAACACAAGCAGAGCATATGATTATCAAGGGCAGGGTCACGCAAGACGGAAGAGGGACGAACCAGGTGGCGATTCGCGACCTCGTGGCTGCCTTGGTCTGGTCGTTCTCGAAAGCGGGCGAGTATCATAGGTTGGAGCAGCCGCCTCAGGCTGGGGGTGGTGTCTTCCTGATACTCTATCGGGTAGCGTGGTTGAGGGACGTTTGGCTCTCCCTGGGTGAGGAGCTGGGGAGAAGTCCGAGTTGGAAAGAGTTTTCGGCCTTTGTCCAGAGGGAACGTGAGCAGGAAGCCTTGGCGGAGGGGTACTTGGAGACAGTGTTGTACGCGTCGGCCTGACTCGGGGTCGGAAAGGCCGCGTCACGGGGGTCACGTCAAGTGACGTGACTAAGTCAAGGGTCAGATGCGGGTCAGGGCTTATCACCTCTTATCACCCGCATACATGATACATCACCCATATTGCCGTATCGCCTTTCTCAATGAAATGTACATAGCCATACTTTACCATCAAGCAGGCAGTGCTCACTTCACTTAATTAATGGACACATCTGAGTGAATGTATTACAGATGAATGGCAGTGCAATCGATCGCCTTGCACAAACGGCATTGAAACATCGTGTACAGTGTACCCAGGTATATAGCCAACAGAGCAGTCTATGTTTCCATTGCTCGCTTTCTCTCATGCCTTCTACTCCGAAACACTGGTCTTGGGGGTATTTCTTCACTGATGGGCTCTTTTTTCGCAACAACAACTTTTTCAAGAATGCGTGGTGCATCACTTGCCTCCATCACCAAAAGGAACTGCTTCGGGAGTCTGATATTCTCAGCGTGGTAACCGCACAGATGCCGAGCGGGAAGCTCAAGGTAGCTGTTGGACGTTTGTACTTCATCAGAGATTGTTATGAATTTCATGTAGCACGCATCAACTGCCCTCCGATCTCAGGAAAACCAGGCCAATCGATGATACCACACCTGAGCAAATGTATTTTTGTTGCCCCAGATGTTAGAGCCCATGTGATCAGGGAGATTGATGAGAAGAAAGGCCCACCCCCACCCCAGATGCTTGGACATTCAGTCAGCATGCCCCTTCCTATTATCACAACAGGTTTAGATCAGGTTCATTATCCAATTGCTGGCTGGAGTGGCTCAGCAATGCCATCACCAGTGCTGAGCCCACTCTTATTGGCCACTCCTTTAGTAAATCTAGATCACCCAGTGAAGCAACCTAGAACATTGAGCTTTGTGAACCCCGGGCCAGATGCCAGTGCCTCAGGATCATCAAGTCCAGTTACGAGAGCATGGAACCCACACCTACAACAAGAATTCGGAGAAGATTTCTGTTAACTCCTCATTGCAACACGCTCAGCATGGAACACTGCAAACAACCTGCAGGTGTGCTTGTTCGTCGACAAGTGGATTCCAGGTGCAGTTGTGCCTGATCGACGAACTTTATCGGGTCCCATACTTGACCGAGAAGCAGGAAAGGTTGAGGAGAAACTGAAGCTAAAGTTAAAGGGGCGGAAGGCAACTTTTCAGACTGATGGATGGAAGAACATGGCTAAGCAGGCAATTATTGCGACAATGGTTAGTGTTGACTTTGAGGTGAGTGCATGCATTGAAAGGCAGCATTTCAATGGAACTGATGCAATATCTGTAGCCTTATTTGATGCGAACTCACAATGTTTCAGTGCAGCCAAAGACTGGAGAAACCCTATTGCAGCTTGTTGTGGATGATATCAGGTGGAGTGAAGAAATGTATGGTCATAGAATTATTGCCGTATGCTCTGATGATGGCAGCGAGGCTCGCAAAATGCAGCGCTTGCTTCATGCTCAAATGCCATGGCTTATCATTACTCTTTGTTGGGCACATCAAATCAATCTTATTGTTGGTGATTATCTCGCACTCAAGCTTCAATTCCAGGCATGTGTCCCAAAGGCTTTGGTGGTCATTAAGTGGATGAATAATCATAGCTGTGCATTGGGACTCTTTTGTCATGAACAATTATGCACATATAATAAGTCCTTGGCTCTGATTCTCCCTGTGATAACTCACTGGACTGCTCATTATCTTTCACTTCAACGACTTCTCGCTGTCAAAATAGCTTTGAAATCAACCTGGCTTAAACACAGTGAAACCATGATCACAAGCACAGGTTCTAAAAGTGATGACAAAGCAAAGGCGATAGGGGTACAGGAGATAATCGAAAATCCACAGTTCTGGTACCATGTCAGGAAGTAAGCATTGCTCAGACATCCATATCAATGATGCTTTGTACTGTTACTTTTAAAGGACATGTAGTCATCTTGAGCCACTCGCAATCACTGCTAATATCACTCAGGTATCTAATACTCAGCTCTATCATGTGCTGACAATGCTCGCAAACCTCTACCGCATTTATTCAAACCTTGATCCCATAGACAAGTCTGATGTGCATGATGAGATTCTCAATAGCCTTGAGAGACGCTGGGCAGCGGCAGATCAAGAGCCCTTTATTGCTGCTGTCGTCCTCAATCCTTATCTTTGTGGGGACTTCTTTGGGCAAGAAATAGCATTAACACCAATTGGGCTTTGTAATATGCTCAAGCACCTACAATGGCGTATGTTTAAAGTAGAAGCAGAAGCCGATTTTCAGGCTGCATTTATGGATTACTATTATAGACGCAAAGAGTTTTCTCCAGAAGCCATGGCTCTGGCAGGCTGGATGAGCATAGCTCAGACAAATGTAAGCTATAGTATACCTTGAACTAAAAATCTCTAACTTTGTCAAATAGGAACAGGAGGTGAATCCTGTCGAAGTTTGGGAAGGAATTGATACAGGCGAGGAAACCAGCCGCAACTGTCTCACCAAGATAGCAATACATATCCTGAGTGTCATCACAAATTCTGCTGGGTGCGAACATGCATTTAGCCACATGGGACTTGTTCACACAGGCATCCGTAGCAAATTAGGAGTTGAGAAGGTTCGGAAGGCGACAGTCGTTGGAATGGACATCAAGTGGATGCATGTAGCCGATGGCTTGCTTCGTGTGTGAGGAAAACGAAACTTTACCTCTGAGGCCGATTTTGAGTCAGCAGCTGGTGATCTTGGCAATATCTCGGAAGATCTTGATTTCGATCAGTTGTCTGAGCATCTTATCGGGGGTGCAGCTTCTGCCAATAGCGAAAAGGATGTCAGTGATGACGAGCCCACTCCCATTATAATATCCAATGTGCCAGCCCCACCTGTCAGGTTAACAATTACTATTCCCCCAATAACCTCAGCAACTCACTCGGCTCAGCCTACTCCAGTGAAGGTCTCTATTCCACTTAGAACACTCTTCAAGTATCCAACCAACCTTCAGATGGGATAAACACGTTCTGGAAAGGAGGTATTCAGAACTTAGAGAAAGAACTGGAAGCTTATGACTTACTGAGTGGATCAGGCAAGGAGAATAGCACAGATCCTGACATAAACCCAGATATTTCTGTAGTAGGCATGTAAACTATGGATCTTATGTGATTTTCTTGCTTTATCTATCACTGGATGAAGCTGGACAACGCTGGACGACACTTGACAGCCGAGATAAGGAGAATTTCTCACGGACCCTTGACGCGTCAGGTCGCGTCAGCTATCGTCAGGTCACCTGACGACGGGTCAGGGTCTGACCTCGTCAGACCCGGGTCATGACAACGCTGCTTGGAGACGAAGGGTAAAACCTACACGTAAATCACTGAAGCTGCATTGCATTTGTTTGGCACCCATTAAAATTATTTTCCTACACATATAATATTGCTAAACTGTACATTGTATCCATATACAACATGCAATAATTATGGGTAGAACAAAGTTAATAAGAAAAAAAAAAGGTGTAGGAGTAACGAGGGTGTCACTTGTCAAAAAGAAAGCATAAAACGAGGCGCCTGTTGCACCTGGCAATAAATAGTAACAGGACTTTGAAAAGAAAGTACAAGAATACAATCCTGGTCAAGGTAAGGGAAAAGGTAAAATATGAAACAAAGAACAAAAAGCAGACAGATTTCATGCAGATACTCTTCTTGGTAGGACGAGAATCCGCTTTCTATGGGTTCTTTGCTTCGTAGGCTCGTATGGGATTCTTCGATTGTCCGTCCGTTCGTTCTTCATTGGGTAGGAATCTTCCACAATAACGTATCACATTGGGAACGGCTGATTTCAAGCACTTATCTCTCTCTTTTTTTTTTTTTTTTTTTTTTTTTCACATGACCGCCACTTGTTGGATATACCCAACGCCATCTTCGTCCCTGCTAACCGCATCTTTCCATTCGTCCCCCAAGCACTCCTCTTCATCGATATAGGCCAGAACCATCTCTGCCGGCGTCTCAGACGCGAATGAGAGGTAGCACGTTATCGCGGATATAATATCGGCTGCGCCTCCCTTGTCTGACCCTTCGTTCCCGTACTCGCTTCGCCCATAGTTCAACCCGAAGCCGTCCAAGTCCTCCATGCCGGCCGCTAGCTTGGGGCTCCCCGGGGCGGTGACCAACACCGTAATGGTCTCGCTGACCACCTTCCTCGTCGTCGGCTTCGCCTCTAAATAGTACGGCAACGCCAGAGACAGGAAGTCTCGAACGGCCAAAAGCTGTTCCTCCGTCAGCAGCGTGTACATGCGCTGGTTGACTCCCGTTCGTGCATGACGTCTACCCTTGAGTCTGCGACGAGAAGGAGACTCGTTCAGATCATTCCCGTGAGCGGAACCAGTGGACGACGAGCGAGAGTGTGAGTGAGGGGAAGGAATCGTCAAAGTCAAAGTTTGCACTCCTGTCTTTTTGTTCACGGTGGTGAAGATGGAGCCCGGTTGCTCATTCTCGATCAGAGACGGGTAAGTGATCTTGACAATATGGCTAAAGTCAATGCCATAAGAGGCTTTGAGAGAAGCTGGCGTGTATTGGCCGTCGGAGAAGGCGATGAAGAGAAAGGGGAGGAATTCGTGCATGGATTGGAGATCGTCTTCAACTACGGAGTATAAATTTGAATCCTCGTACGCCAACGAGAAGCTATTGGGATCACTATAGCCATCCTGAGGAAGCGAAAAGACGTCCTGAAGGAAGCTATCAGAAGATGGGTTGGCCAGGGGTCCTTGAATCGGAGTCTGAGTTGAGAACGGATCGTAGTTCTCGAGCTCAATGTCGTAATCCAGATCAAGGTTAAGCTCGCGAGAGAGGGGGGAAGGGGCGGTATTCGTCGTAGGGCGCACTCGCGCCGCTGCCTTCTCGGACGCGATGACTTGTGGGATATACGTCGAACGACTGGCGGGAGATCGCTTGCTAGGACTATTGCTGAGATGCGAACGACGACCCCCTCGGACGGGCGCCTTTGTCTTGACGTAGCTGTGCTTGGTGACAGATTTGATGTCGTTCTCTTTGGAGGGAGAGGTGACGACTTTTAGTTGCACATCATGGCGCTCGCGAAGGGGTCGACGAAAGACGGGCATGATGAGAGGGTCAAAAAGATGAAGCAGAAGATGAACGATTGAAAGAAAAAAGATAAGGATGCGATTAATGAAGAAAAGAGGGCCTGGTTGGAAAGGGGGAAGGGACGGGGTACAATGGGTGGGGCAGAAGGCAGAAGCGGTCCGAGGACTTGGGATCAAAGAATTGGATATATATATCTGGGAAAAACCAAAGAGCGAGATGTTTGTCAAACAATGGGGCTTCGGGTCGAATGGTTGCAACCGATCTCTCGTAGCAACAATGAGCGGAGAAACCAGGAAATACTTGTTATCCGAACTCAAATTTGGGGTGCAGAGCCAGGCCAGTCCGGCGATAAGCCTGACGCGTGTTTTACTCCTGGAAAGCCAGCGATAACGACGTGGGAGTGGAAGCTGCAAAATGGTAAATTGGCTGCAAAAAGAAAGAGAGAAATGGGAAGGTTAGTCTTACAATTGTCAGTCTCCCTTATATACCCTGTCATCTCACTAGTTGCACCAGGAAGATGGGCTTTCAGAAATGATCAATGACAGCTGATGGCCATGCATTGATGGATGGAAGGGTTTATTGTGGTGCCAGGGGGAGAGCGAAACTAGTACCGCGAAGACCCCTGGCACAACGTGTTCAAGTTGTCGACTTTGTGTATTGCCATCGCCTGCTTGCGACAGAAACTCGATTCATGGATTGCCAACGAGCATTGTACTGTCAGAGCCCCGAATGGCCGAGAGGAAACCTGATTCATTCCAAGGGTAATAACGCGCAGCAATCATTCTACGTGAGGAACAATCAGCGTTCTACCACCGCCCAAGCTATACTTACTGTGGCAGACCGCTGACTCGACATGAGAATGCAGTTGTGAGAGTTGCGGTGGGCGCCGCTGCCACAATGATGTGCAATTTACCTCATCCAAATATACACGAACAGGTACTTAGTTTCCGTTCCGAAAGCAATGACAGCGAGGAGTTTGGCATTATCTCGTTCTTAGGTCTGCGCCAAGCCACTAACAAGATTGAGAGTGAGGGTTTGAGCGCAATCCAGTTTAATCGTATGATCCGATACTAACCTCTGACTAGTAGGTAATATACTAATACTACTGGCAGACTAGAGGCGCCAGCACTACTTTAACATCCAATATCCTTCTCAGCCTCCTTCGTTGGAGGGGTTTTCGTGTATCTTCTTCATATCCAGAATCTTTTGTCAGAGATCGAAGCGGGCCCTTTGGATGTCAATATCGGAATTGATATCCAAGTACTCAAATATTGAGGGAGAAATTTTGTGATGAATTTTATTGTGCGGGCACTAGCCAAATAATTACTTGTCACACATGCCACGACCTCGTTCACGAAGAAGGCGACCTCCCTCGAAAAATATCACGAAGCAAAAACTTCAGCACCCCGCTCTGCTTCGCAGCTGCCTTTGGAAAAATCTTTCCTGTTTTCCGCGTATATTTCCTCAGCTCTTTCCGTGTCTGAAAAATTCTGACTTCTTCGCCAGTAGTCCGCGCATCAATAAAGTCAACGAGATTGACATGCGTCGCCTTGATAATCTATACACGTATTGGTTTGTGAGCAATTCCCTAGAGGTGAACGTGCCCATTATATAAATGGACGATGTACCCGCTTGCATTCTGCAGTCGTATCTGGGACTGGATCCACGCGCAGCGCGATGCAAAGCGATTGCCACGCATTGATATCTTTTACATCGGACCCATAATACGTCGCGAATTGCCGCCCCATCGCAGCACTAAAGTTGGCCCACGCTTCCTCTGATTCGTCCGAGTGTCTTTCCCATCCATAGTGGTCTATGAGCTGCCGAAACTCGGACGAAACGGGTGCAGATGGGTCGTAATCAAAGTATGCGTAGTTCGCAAAGAAGGCGGCAATATGTATCGCCTGCTCCGCCTATTCGTCAATGCAGAGAGATAACATAGGCGATCTCTACGCACAGCGCTTGGCTCAGCCATGGTCAAGAACACGTTGCTGTGAAATCAAGTTTAAGGTTTTATATGTTGCAGTAGAGCAAAACTTAATTAACATGAGGCACATACTGTTTCAGTATGTCTCGTACGACATATAGTTGAATTACAACCAAAAATTAAAATATCCCTTGAAGCAATATAGATCATGCATCACTCTGTAGCCAACTCCTTAATCAGCCCTCTCAAACCTAGATCTTCTTCAATCTACGTGATACACATCATTAGTGCCCAAGCGGCCAAAAAGGAGACCGAACAGGACACACCTGAGCTCTCACTATCTCATCTGTTGTTCCAACTCGATCGTCAAATACGGCGTCCATATCTTCCAATGACACGTTCGCCGTCTCGGGGACAAAATACGTCGACCAGAGGTAAGATAAAAAACATGCCACCGAAAAGGTGCCAAACGTGATTCTGTGTAGGATGTTACAGTCAGCTTGAGTGAAAAGGACATATCGCCACGTACGTAGGCGAAGTTTCCATCATTACAGGAGTTGCAAGGCCAATGAGAACTACATTCCCGATATATATTTTAGCCATCATATACGATTGCATTCGAGGTGCATACGCACAGTTATTTATCCAATTCGATGCAGTGGATAGCGCGACCCCTTTACTCCTCATAGACAAGGGGAATATTTCGCTTGGAAGAACCCATCCAATCGGGCCGAGGGAGATGCCATAGGCTGCAGTGAAGACGTACATACAGCTACAACACACATCGTCAATCACAGTTAGTATGTCGGAAACAATACAACTCACCCAACACAAATCCATGCAGCTGATCGATGTTGCGTCCAGTTGTCGCTAAACAAGTAAGCCTACCCACCCTCGTCAGATGTGCTTTGTCACGACGCGATTCGTAGATTTACCAAAACGGCGATGCATAAATGTGACAGCGACGTCACAATGCCGCCACCTTGAGAGATCTCAAATTCAACCTCACATTTTTTTACTTTGCAGGAACTTACATCGCAGCAATGGCTTCCTCCCTGTAAAGACAGGAATGAATAAGGGATCCCAATGACAGATCGCGAGACCACTTACCCAGTCGGTCAATGACGATGATCACAGGCACCACCGACAGGAACTGAACAATGCCGATTCCCCCAGACACCATCAACATCACCGTATCGTCTCCTTCACTCCCTTTCCCAGATCCTAAACCGACGCTGCGCACTAGGATCGGACCATAATACAGCAATGCATTGATACCGCTCCATTCTATCAAGACGAATCCGTCCACCCCAGAACAAGGCGTACATTAAGTCACTCTGATAAAAGCCACGACGGGAGAACTCGAACTTACGCTGAAATACCATGATCAACACCCCGATCAACGTCCGTTCTCGATACCCCCGTGAGAACAGCCGTTTCCAGGCTCCCCACTCAGACCGAAGGCCCGACTTGCCGTTAGTCCTTCCTCCCCCACTAGCATCATCCACGTCCGTGTCTGGATCATGTAAAAGCAGGTTCAACCGCTGGATGAGCGCTGCTTCGACTTTCATCTCTAACAGCTCGATCTATGCGGGTATTATATTCCATGTGAGTATGAGTTGCCGAAGAGGGGGAGATGGGACCCATCTGGGTCTACCTGGAGTACAGGATCAAGCCTGTCACTGGTTGTGCCCGTGACTGTGTCGCTCGGTTGGGAACCGGGTATAGCGCGTAGTCTAGCGAGGCTTTGGAATGCTTCATCGTACCGGCCTTGTAAAACCAGTAGACGGGGTGATGGCGGAAGATATATGCACCCTAATGCAAGTATAATCCCAGGTATGAGTTGAACTGCTAGTGGTATACGCCAAGAAAACGAGCCAGGTACTGATTTGGAGGAAAGACGTCATAATGTAAAGTAGATCGAGTTGATATAACACATACTAGACCGCGTGAAGAAACCAGTCCAAAATCCTAACACTACGCCAAGGACAATAGAAAATTGTTCAAGGGCTGTTAAGGAGCCGCGAAGTTCTGGAGGAGATATTTCCGCCATGTATAACGGTGATAGTGTGCTACAATGGGGTGGTATTTCAGCCTTCTTATAACAGGGAAATAAAGAAGGGGAACCTTAATGCACCGACACCGATACCGCCAACGGCTCTTCCAATGAAGAGATCTAACAATGATTGAGCGCTACATTGAAACAGGGAACCGATGCAGAATATAACTGCGGGGACTGTAAAGAATAATTCAGAGTCGAGAGGGGATAAACACACTGCATGCGGCAAAAATGGTATGTCTTCTAGAGTATCTATCTGCATATATTCCAGCAGAAAGGGCCCCGACCAGCGCACCTAATTCTAAAATGGCAGCTATATTCATGGACAGGACAGCTGGTCAGTGCAACGCGCCGACAACGTGCGCGAATGAAACCCACTCATAGCACCGATCTGCAGAGCTGTTATAGGCCAGCGCTTCACAAAATCTGGCATGACAAGGACATTGGCAATCTAACAAACGTGCAAGTCAGTGTCTGCTTGAGGAGTTGAAGAAGGTCACGTACGACACCCTGGTCATAGCCAAATGACATGCCGCCAATTGAAGCAAAGCATGCACACAAGAGGGTATACCAATTATGGCGCAGGCCCGCAAGGCCTTTCGGACCATATGAGTAAGAATAGTCAAGGGTGTCTGGGTTAACTATTAAAGAAGATCCGGCACATGTAGTAAGGTGATGCAAATTGTATAAGCGGGAGTGTAAATCGAGCAGAGGAACGCGGGTGTTTTCTGCGTCGTTGATTTCTGAAAGTATGTGCCCTGACTGCTGTTGTAGTTAGTAGCTGTGGAGACGGTCATGAAAGAACCATACCATGGTTAACTCGACTAAGGTTAGGGTTCGGACATTCGGCTGATCCGAAGAAGAAAACAAATAAATGGCGAGGCCGAGAATTAGTTTTTATGAAAGTCTGTAAGAAATAACGGCGCGGAAGTGCACGGGGCATACTGTAGGCGGCTTGGGGGTTCAAAAATCGTTTTCTACATAATTGATAGAGAATCAAGAACATCACATCTATTTGTATTTATTGAAAGCTAATGCAAAATGGACAAATAAACATAGCACGCTTTGAACCTCAAAAGAAACCTGGGGTTGTCAACCAATCGAAGTCGACTCAAGTCAAAAAAAAACCTCGTGTCCAAACCAATGAGCATAGGTTCATTTGACAGACTCGGAGCAGATGCGCTACTTGTCCAGAGTTATGAGTGCGTCATTTAGCCAGATCGACATGAATACAGACATATGCAGTACCGTGGTTCCTCTGCTCAGTTCATAGTGGCGAACCGTAGTTCGGTTGTAGTGTTTTCAACTAAGGTACGACCGCCTACTACATGCTCAGGGTAGTCTTAATCTCAGTTCCAGATTCTTGCCCGGGGCTTAGAGCGGGACGGATATAAGGCATGTTGCTGAGCGACTTGAAATCCTCATCCTTCGGTCTTCCGCAAGTCAAAGATGAAAAGTCGAGTTCTTCTCTTCTCTCTTGGTGCTGCTCAGGTCCTTCCTTCTCTGGGGGATTACGTCTGGCCTGCCAAGACCGACGCTCTTGAGGATATTATCTTCAACGACAGTGGCTACAATGCAGCAGGTGTCGGTGGCCATATCGTCAGATGCGGTGACGAGGGACGTGGTGGTCCAGGTGCTCAAGTTGCCGCAACATGGGTAAGGTATTCCTCGATATCACCGAAACAAAGACTGATGATCCGTTTCAGCTGAGAACCGCATACCACGACATGATCACCTATGTTGGTGCTGAGAAAGCCGGTGGCCTCGACGGATCCATCCTCTTCGAGACCGACCGCATGGAAAACATTGGTATCGGTTTCAACAACACTTTCCTGTAAGCTGCTGGACCGTTATCCAATCCGAACCTTTAACTAACAACGTCTCAAGGGATTTGCAACCCGGATACAGCTCTCGTGTCCCCATGGCTGACATGATCACTGCTGCTGCTTACTTTGCGCTCCGCAAGTGTGGTGGTCCCGCCATCGACGTCCGTGCCGGTCGCGTTGATGCTCAGGAACAAGGAACCTTCGGTGCTCCCGACCCCACAGAAACTTTCCATGTTCACAGAATGAAATTTGAGCGCGCCAACCGTACTCAGAGCCAGATGATCCAAATGATTGCATGCGGTCACTGTAAGTTTGCCTTCACATCAACTCGAAGCATGTCGCTGTCGCTGACAGCGGATATCTAGCCATCGGTGGTGTCCACGGAAACGACTTCCCCGCGGTCACCCTTAACTCTGCTCCTGACTACACTGCTCACTTCGACTCTACCTTCAATATGTACGACAACCACATTGCTCTTGACTTCATTTCCGCGAACACGAGCAACCCGTTGGCTTCGGGACCTCACATGTCCCAATCTGACTTCCGTATCTTCTCTTCCGATGGCAACAAGACCATCACTTCGATGTCGACTCCGGAAGGCTTTGCTGAGACCTGCAGAAAGACAATCACTCAGATGGTTGAGACCGTCCCTGAGGGTATTGAGCTCACTGAGCCGATCACTCCCAGCCCTCTCAAGCCCACCAACGTCCAACTGAACGTGTACCGCAACGGGTCTGTCAACATCCAGGGTGAAGTCCGTCTCCATACCGATGGAATCTTTAACGCTCAGCTCCTCGACGTTCAACTCACCTTCACTGACCGCAATGGCAATGTTCTTCCCAACAGCATCAAGGCACCTTACATCAACCGCGGCTTCGGTATTGACTTCCAATTCGACTACTTCAAGATCAATGTCGACCTCCCAACCGGTATCTCGAGCATGAACGTCATGGTCGGTGACCAGCTGTACGACAATGCAGGCCATGGCTACCAGATTTCGGACAAGGTTGTATTCCAGCAGGACGCATCGTGCTATGTCCCTTCCACGAAGACGGTCACTGTCTATGCAGCAGTCAGCAAATCGATATCTAACCCGGACGTGAAACTCGAAGTATACGACATGCGTCCACGCATTATGTCGATCATCCCTGGCCTGTACAAGGACAGCGCTAACATGATCAAAGTGACAGACCCGGCCTACACGTTGAACGGCTACGATTTGTATCAGGGTACTTACGTGTACACGACGGAAGACGGTGGTGAATTCAGCGTTGCGGCATACTCTGCTGGAGAGCGCTATGCCGATGACTTCAAGAAGACGAGCTTGTACAGCAACAGCGCATGTGTAAGTCAAAATTTCTAGCTTCCGACAAGTCGGGGCTGACTCATGGTTTCACTAGGCTGCTAGCAATTAAGAGCCTTACAGCGTGGCATTCGAAACATGTTCTCAATGTATAAAATTTTGCCTTTCGTTTTCTAATCAGCGGGCATAGAATTTTGCGATCACAATCCACATTGCACATTTTTTGATAATTTTGCATGTATGTTGCGGCTGCTATTTAATAAAAGACCAGTTTTTATTCATTCAAGCTTGAATATTGGCTCCCAATCTCCATGATTTGTACCATGTTTTGAGCTAATTTCAGAAAAGGGTATCTACGATTTCACAAGTCGGTAGTCTCTAGCACAAGATTGTTGGAAAGTTGCTAGTAAGAGATCAACTTATAACTCCTCTCTTTATTGTCTGTCGTAGAGAGCCGCTTATGGAGCACATTAAGGGACAACCTGGCGATGGCCTTAGTTTTTCAATATTTAATATTTAATGCTAGTTTATGCCAATGTTTCCAGCCATTTCCCGAAACTTTCTATTGAAAGCAACGGTCCGTTATACGCAATCCCCAAATCAAGGTCCTGCAACCTTCAACGACGGATTTTTGTTTCGCTCTAGATAAAGATGCAACTGTGATGGTGAACAATAAGGAGAAGAACCACTGGCAGTGCTGCAACGTAGAAACCGGCTGAGCGTGGACAGTTACAAGAACGTGATATATCATAAGGAAGGTCATGACAACGCTTCAAGGGGGCCATCGGGGCCGAAGCCAACTGAATTTAAGACAACCCCGATGCGCAGCATGAACCTTTAGCCCAGTAGGCTGATCCTCTCACTCCCTCTGGTTGCAATGGGGTTCAACTCAATCATCACCACCCTGCTTTTCTTCACATGCATCACTAATGCGTTACCAATGATGCATTCCACATATCAAGCTCACACCCACTGGCATGTAGGCTATTCTTCTTCGTACTCGTTTTGACAAGTTTAACTCACGGATGTCGTCTCACTACTCTTCTAGCCTCTACAGTGTCACTTTCACATCGAAGCAATCGTAACAGAAAATGCTGACTTTCAAGCTATACTTACAATGACGAAGATCCGTGCTTTGCTTTCATTGTTCTAAAGACTTATCTTCCAGTCATTCCAGTGATATCTACTATAACTATCACTCTCGACCGTGAAAAGGTTCACTTGTAAGTCGTGAGGCGCTTGTGACGTGGATGATTAACGTTTAACTTCTGATTTTGCTCATCACAGTAATAATAAAGAATGGGAAAACCTCAAGGATTATGCCACGTAGGTGATTTTGAACATGGATGAAGATCATCTGAACATTAAACCTACAGCAACAATCTGCAAGAATTCGCTTGGAGTCCAGATGGATCAGCTGCGAGCCCAATTTTCTCAATGAGACTTATGCTACCAGCGGCCGACTATGTCACGTACGTAGTTGTAAACGTAGATGGCTGATGTCCTAAATTTTTCTTTTCGCAAGCCCAGAGCCCATTAACCATAATCAGCATGATCACCCTTCCGAAGACATGCAGCACTTTGACTGTAGTAGTAGACTCGGTCCATGGCCACAACACAGTTCACGAAAGTCCACTGTGAGATGAATATTCACTAAATAAATTCTGTTTCCGTTCCTTAACACTTAGAGTGATAACTCTGTGGGCTTGGCAGATTCTGTTGCCTCCCTGAGTGAGTCGTACACGAATCTCATGAGTCTTTCCCAATCTGCACCAACAGCACCAACAGGCTGGCTTCCCTTCGTCCTCTTTTTTGAGTATGTCCATGTTCATGCCAACGAACGAAAGGAACCTTGCGAGACTCAATTGTTTGCTATGCCAGCCATCCCTGAAACATACATTGAAAGTAACGGTTACACAATTTCCAAATCAACGATTCACAGGAGGTCCTGCCAGTGCAACCTCCAACGTTTGGCAACGATACCAGTGGTGATGATGAACATAAAGAGAAGAACTGACACTGGCAGTGCTACGACGTGAGCCGTTACAACGACTTAATACATCATTCAAAAGGAGGTCATGACAACACTTCAAGGCCATCTGATACATCATTCAAAGGGAGGTCATGACAACACCTCAAGGCCATCGGGGCCGAAGCCGACTGAAAGTTTAAAACAAACCCGACGCCACGCAACATGAGCCTTTACTAGTAGGCTGGTCCTCTCCCTCCGAAAGTTGCAATGGGGTTCGACTCAATCATCACTACATTTCTGGTTTTCTTCTTTCTGATTTTCTTCACATGCATCACGGATGCATTACCAATGATGCATTATGGCATATTTCCAGCTCAGGACAAAGTAAGGGATTTGTCCTTCGTACTCGTTTACATAACTCACGGTTGTTGGCTTATTGTCTTCTAGTGTTTCCTTCACTTCAATGAAATCGTAACAGAAAATACTGACTTTCAAGTTCTACGGGTTACACTTTCAACGCTGCCCCGCAAAACCAAAGTTCAGGTCCGCAGCACCGCCAGCGCCAAGGTATTCTTCAAGACAAGCCCTTCTTGGAAGAAAAACTATGACCACGATTATAAAAAATGGGAGGAAACCGGTGACCTCCTTGGTTACAGCCACGAAGACCCACACTTTAGTTTCATTGTTCTGGATAACCATATTCCAGTCCGAATGAAGAAATCTCTTATAACTGACGTTCTCAACAGTGAAAAAAAAAAATATTACTTGTAAGTCATAGGGTGATTGTGGTGTGAATATAGATTGACTTCTGATTTTGCTCATCACAGTAATGATCAAGAATGGGAAAACCTCAAGGCTTATGCCATGTAGGTGATTTTGACATGAGCGAAGATCATCTGAATATCACCCCTACTGCAGAAATAATCCGCAAGAATTCTCTTGGACTGTATCTCATGACCCACTGGGATTGCACCACCACGCAGACCCAATTTTCCCACTGAGTAGTATGCTACCAGCAGCCGACTATGTCATGTAAGTAGAGTTGTAAACATAGATGGCTGATGTCCTAAATTTTGCTTTCCGTAAGTCCAAAGCCCATTGATCACAATCAGAATGAAGTCACGTAAGTAGTTGTCAACATCGATGCCTGACTCAATGTGCCTAATTTTTGCTTTTCACAGTCCCTTTAATCATAATCAGCATGCCAATCATCGTCCGTTGAACGAAGTGACAGCGACGGTTCGTGAGTCAAGTGATCATAATCCACATGATGATGATACGTCCTGGTGGGAGAATGTGAATTCAAATACTCTGCGTTATTTTGACTGTAGTAGACTCAGTCCATAACCACAATGCAGTTCATGTGCATGAGATTCCACTAGTATAAAAAATGGGTTACAGCGACCGTGACGAAGACCCACAGTTTAATTTCATTGTTCTAAATAGCAATATTCTAACAAAAATGAAGAAATCTCTGATAACTGATTCTCTCAACAGAGAAAAAAGAAATTATGACTTGTAAGTCATAGGGTGATTGTGGTGTGGACATAGATTAACTTCTGATTTTGCTCATCACAGTAGTGATCAAGAAAGGGAAAACCTCAAGGTTTATGCTGTGTAGGTGCCTATTTTAACATGGATGAAGATCATCTGAACACCGCAGCAACAATCCGCAAGAATTCGCTTGGATTAGAGAATTTGAACCAAAGTTGGGCAAGTTCGCAGTCCCAATTTTCCCACTGAATCGCATGCTACCAGCGGCCGACTATGTCAAGTAAGTAGTTGTAAACATAGATGCCTGATATGCTTAATTTTCGGAAAGCCCAAATACCATTGCTCATAATCAGCATGATCATCCTCCCGAGGTGAACGAAGTCACGTAAGTAGCTGTAAGCATCGATACCTGATGTGTTACATTTTGCTTTTCACAGGCCCATTAATCATAATCAACATCATCCCTCTTCGTTGAACGAAGCGACGACGACGGTTCAGTCTCATCCATCCAATGATCATAATCCGCATGATGATGATACGTCCTGGTGGGAGAATATAGCAACAGAAAGCCCTCAAAGTTATCACTCTAATTGATAAGGCTTATAAAGATCAGAAACGGTATTTATTCAGTGTACGATCATCGCACAGTTGGACTCTCATGGACTGCATTGTGGTTAATTTGGACTGAGTCTACTACAATCAAAATACTGCAGAGTATTTGGATCTATTCCAACCTCCCGGACTGAGTCGTACACAAATCACAATCCAGGTCTGCACCAACGGCTCACTGGCTTCTCTTCGCCCTCTTTTTTGATCATGTACAAGCTCATGAGGAGCCAAACCTAGCTGCGAGAACTTGGCTATGGCCATGAGATTCCCATCAGACCACACACAGCATCCATGCAAGGGACTACACTATGGCAACGACCATCATAATGATGGTAGGCTGGTTTTGGTGTCACCACACACACGCATTATGCACAAACATAAACCTTGCAATCCTTGAAATATATATCAGTTTTTGGAACGCTTGCACCAATCAACGATCCTCGTCCCCATCGTCTTCTGCGTCCCAGGTATTCAATCCCAGATCCCTCACACTCGACACAGCAATTAATAACGCATGGTTCGCGTCAAACATGGACAACAGCTTGCCCATATCGTCTAGCGCAAAATCCTCAAACTCTTCCGCCAGAGCCATCTCCTCCTTGTCCACCTCATGATTCGCGGAGGCTTGATTGGCACGGCTTTTTCGCCTATCGGCAATTGCCTGTAGCTGTCTCTGCGTCGCTTCGATGATCCCCGTGTGATACTCGTGGGGAAGCGCGGTTACCCCGCCAATAACACGGACACAGTCCCCCAACGCCTTGTAGAGGGAAGCAAGGAACGAGGCGTCCTGCTCGGTATTGATGCAGTTGACAAGTTGGTTCAGTGTCGCCGATACCATCTGCGGCGTCAGCGTTCCACTGTTCTTTCCCGCCACTAACAGCAACGGGACAAGCCTAACTGTCGTTAGAGTCATCGTCAACGGCCCCCCCCCCCCCCATTCACCAACAATCAACACACAAAAACTTACATGGCACACGCCCTCGCCATGGAAATAGATATTGAGCCGGCAACGTCAACTCCAACATCCAAATACGGCGCAAACCGCGCATTCAGAGTCGAGCAATACTATAAATAATAAAAACGCTTGATATTTCGCTGTGACTACCGTTGCCCGTGACTGGGGTTGGGTCAAAAAAAAAAGTTTTGAAGTCGCACCTGGGGTCTTGGAACCGCATCTTGCGGAGCATGACGCGGCAAGCCTGCTGCAATCAGTCCTCCACCTTACCCCTCATCGTGGTCATGGTTGGAGCCGTCTTGACCTAGAACCCAATCACCTGCTTTTTTTTTTTTTTTTCGCATGGGAAGGGTAGTATATTCGAGACAAAGACGTAAGTAGGAAAAACAAAGTATCTACTAGAGGAGAATGACGCGCTGTGAGTCATGTGTAGGTAGCAAGAGGGCTACAAGCTAGGTAGGTGCGATGTGGTCCGGGAACCTAGGCACTAGTCCTGGAAGAGGGTCACATGGCGGTGACGGAGACGGGGGCGATAGGTAAAGGGAACAAGGCAGTCGAACATTGCAGCGCGGGGATGGTCCTTGAGGAATGAAATAAGGCCGATATAGTTGTTGCCACGGCGGAGAAAAGAGCTAAAAGATGTAAACGGGGCAGGGTATGAGACACACTCACAGATGATGTGGGAACGGGTAAGGGCCCGTCGGTGGGGGCAATCTACGCAGTGCGGTGGCGCCTGAGGGAAAAAGCGGCGACGGTATTCGGCAGACGGCATGTGGCCCGAGACGAAGCGGACGAAGCGCGAGAAAAGAGGCGGGGAGTCGTCACACTTGAGAATAAAGCGAGATCGAGACGCGGTCATGGTAGGCTTCAGAGGACGCCCACCAGCATTGAGTCGGAGAAGGTTGTGCCCGCGCGTTTTCTGCGAGAGCCAAGCCAGACGCCAGTAGAGACCCGCCGAGCGGCGGAAACGATTAGCAGCACCCTGCCGGGATAGAAACGCAGGGACAGGGGGTCCCCGGAACTCGTTGACGAGAGTATCGGCCGCTTCATTCTCCGTGATACCCACGTGACTGGGGCACCAGGAGACGGTGAGGCGGTTAGAGTCCGAGTCCAGGAGCCATGCGCGGATGGAGCGGCATGCCTGGATGTGGATGTGTTGGCCATTGACAACGTCAGTGTTGAAGATAGCACGAGCGGCAGAGGCGTTATCGACCAGGAGGACCACGTGTCCACGATAGGAGCTATCCGCCAGATGGCGGAAGACAAGTTCAATAGCCTGAGTTTCAGCCCCATAGGAAGAGGCAGCCGGGACGTGTCGAGCGGTGGAGTGGTTTCGGGAGACGAAGCCAGAGGTGGCGGTGCCATGCCGAAGGGAGCCATCTGAGGCCACGAGGTACACCTCGGGGTCCCGGCGCCAAGCGCGGACACAAGACTGGAAGGCGAGCCAAGGCGGGAACAGGTCCTTGTTGCTCTTCGGGGGATGATCAAAATTGACGAACTGGATGCGGTGGTCAAAGAGGTCCAAGAGGCGGGTGCCCCGCGTGTTCTCATCGTTAGTGGGGAAAAAGGGCTCATCCACCGTAGCTGCAAGTTGCAAGAGGGGCAAGAGAGGGTTGCCCAGCAGCCGCGTGTTGAGGAGGGGGTGTCGCGCCCTTGCTCGAGCATGAACCGGCAAAGCCGGTTGGCGCGCTAGGAGCCGCATCGCGTGATGGGAGTCCAACGTGGCCAGGCGCAGAGCCGATCGGCGCAGGAGGAGGTCGCAGTAAGCGCGGACCGGCGGGATCCCGTTAAAAATTCGAGGGCGCCGCCCGGTGTGATGGAAAAAGCTCCGCTGGCCCAGATGAGAGCCTGTCGTTGAACGCGTTTCAGCGGGGTGAGCAAATGGTGGACGCCACAACCTTCTAAGCGATACCAGAGGGCCAAGCCGTAAGACATGATCGGCCAGATAGAGGAGTAGACGTTGCGATACTGTCAGGCCCCGTACCGCGTTCCCAACCATCCGGAGGGCCCTAATGCAATCACCTGCTTGATCGCCGCAAAGTCAAATCCTGCATGGGCAGGGATCTGATGATAATAGTCTGGCCGTGCTTGTTGCGTCTCTGCAAGCTGGTGCGGATGTTGGCACTGCCACTGGTGGTGCCACCCTCGGGTGGACGCAGAGAGCGTCGCGCCGGGCAAAGACACGTCTTGCACGATCTCGTGCGGTGACGCCAACGCTTTTTGCTGCGACAGCTCGACAAGGGCATAGTACATCACGCAGGAGCCGAGCAAGAACCCGACAAGGGTGAACGGGGCGGTGGAGCAGGACGCAGTCAAGGGCGTTGTTGTTACAGGGGTTGTCGATCAGGTACCCGAGCTCGGTGAGGATGACGGGCCACTGCAGGGCGCTCATCAGGCGGCCTTGGAGGACGGTCATGAAGAGTGTCGGAACGGCCAGAGTGCGACTGCGAAGAGAGCAGGGGGGACTGCGACACAAGTGTCAACGCAGCCAGAGCATGAATGACAAGAACCAGGGTACTGAGTCCGCGGCTAGGTGTCGGCGTCCAGAGCCTACAGCGTGGGCACTGATGCAGTACTGATGAGGGGACTAGATTAGGTTAATAAACAACATCATTTGTCAACGATACTAGACGACGTAGAAACCGGAGCATGGACAGTTACAACAACTTGATATATCAATCAACCTTCCATTCAAAGGGAAGTCCGACACCGACATGACAACACTTCAAGGGGGCCATCGGGGCCCAGGCCGACTGGATTTACATAAAGGAAACTTGCTTCGGGTGCAACATGAGTACTTGAGCGCTTGAGCGTTAGGCTGGTCCTTTCACCAGGCTCAGGTTGCAATGGGGTTCTTGAACTTGGCAGTCATCACTACTTTCTTGCTTTTCATCACTTGCCTCACAGATGCATTACCAATGACTGGGATCCATCACATATCTACATCTAGCTCCAGAGTAAGTCATTTGTCCTTCGTACTCGTTCTGACAAGTCTACATAAATCACGGATGTTGTCTTTTAGTGTTCGATTCACATGGGTGCAATCATAACAGAAAACGCCGACTTTGTAGTTCTACGGGCTACACTACCGCTGCCCCAGGACACCCATGAAAAGGTCATCGTCAAAGCATTCATCAAGGCGAGCCCTTCTTGGCCGAGAGACTATTGGCATGATTATCAAAAATGGGGGGAACGGAATCACCTTCTTGGTTTCAGCGACATCGACCCACGCTTTAGTTTCATTGTTCTGAGGAATCATCTTCCAAAAACAATGAAGACATCTCTTATAATTGACGCTCTCAACAATGAAAAAAGCAGGTATAACTTGTAAGTCGTAGGGTGATTGTGGCGTGGATGTGGATTAAGCTGATCACAGTAACGATCAAGAATGGGAAGACCTCAAGGTTTATGCCGTGTAGGTGCCTATTTTAACATGGATGAAGATCATCAGAACACTGCAGCAACAATCCGCAAGAATTCGTTTGGACTCGAGATTTTAGCTGGATGTGGCACCGGTTCGCAGTCCCAATTTTCCCACTGAATCGCATGCTACCAGCGGCCGATGTCATGTAGGTAGTTATAAACGTAGATGCCTGATATGCTTAATTTTGCTTTTCGGAAAGCCCAAACCCCATTGCTCATAACCAGCATGATCATCCTCCCGAGGTGAACGAAGTCACGTAAGTAGTTGTCAACATCGATACCTGATGTGTTACATTTTGCTTTTCACAGGCCTATTAGTATTAATCATAATCAGCATCATCCCTCTTCGTTGAACGAAGCGACGACGACGGTTTAGTCTCATCCATCCAATGATCATAATCCGCATGATGATGATTCGTCCTGGTGGGAGAATATAGATCCAAATACTCTGCAGTATTTTGATTGTAGTAGACTCAGTCCAAATTAACCACAATGTAGTCCATGAGAGTCCAACTGTGCGATGATTGTGCACTGAATAAATACCGTCTCTGATCTTTATCAATTAGAGTGATAACTTTGAGGGCTTTCTGTTGCTATTCCAACCTCCCGGACTGAGTCGTACACAAATTTCAATCCAGGTCCGCACCAACGGCTCACTGGCTTCCCTTCGCCCTCTTTTTTGATCATGTACAAGCTCATGACGAGCCAAACCTAGTTGCGAGAACCTTTGTTCTAAAGACTTATCTTCCAGCCACTCCAGTGATATCTATCACTCTCGACCGTGAAAAGGTTCACTTGTAAGTCGTGAGGCGCTTGTGACGTGGATGATTAACGTTTAACTTCTGATTTTGCTCATCACAGTAATAATAAAGAATGGGAAAACCTCAAGGATTATGCCACGTAGGTGATTTTGAACATGGATGAAGATCATCTGAACATTAAACCTACAGCAACAATCTGCAAGAATTCGCTTGGAGTCCAGATGGATCAGCTGCGAGCCCAATTTTCTCAATGAGACTTATGCTACCAGCGGCCGACTATGTCACGTAAGTAGTTGTAAACGTAGATAACTGATGTCCTAAATTTTTCTTTTCGCAAGCCCAGAGCCCATTAACCATAATCAGCATGATCACCCTTCCGAAGACATGCAGCACTTTGACTGTAGTAGTAGACTCGGTCCATGGCCACAACACAGTTCACGAAAGTCCACTGTGAGATGAATATTCACTAAATAAATTCTGTTTCCGTTCCTTAACACTTAGAGTGATAACTCTGTGGGCTTGGCAGATTCTGTTGCCTCCCTGAGTGAGTCGTACACGAATCTCATGAGTCTTTCCCAATCTGCACCAAAAGCACCAACAGGCTGGCTTCCCTTCGTCCTCTTTTTTGAGTATGTCCATGTTCATGCCAACGAACGAAAGGAACCTTGCGAGACTCAATTGTTTGCTATGCCAGCCATCCCTGAAACATACATTGAAAGTAACGGTTACACAATTTCCAAATCAACGATTCACAGGAGGTCCTGCCAGTGCAACCTCCAACGTTTGGCAACGATACCAGTGGTGATGATGAACATAAAGAGAAGAACTGACACTGGCAGTGCCACGACGTGAGCTGTTACAACGACTTAATACATCATTCAAAAGGAGGTCATGACAACACTTCAAGGCCATCTGATACATCATTCAAAGGGAGGTCATGACAACACCTCAAGGCCATCGGGGCCGAAGCCGACTGAAAGTTTAAAACAAACCCGACGCCACGCAACATGAGCCTTTACTAGTAGGCTGGTCCTCTCACTCCCTCCGAAAGTTGCAATGGGGTTCGACTCAATCATCACTACATTTCTGGTTTTCTTCTTTCTGATTTTCTTCACATGCATCACGGATGCATTACCAATGATGCATTATGGCATATTTCCAGCTCAGGACAAAGTAAGGGATTTGTCGTTCGTACTCGTTCTGACAAGTTTACATAACTCACGGTTGTTGGCTTATTGCTCTTCTAGTGTTTCCTTCACTTCAATGAAATCGTAACAGAAAATACTGACTTTCAAGTTCTACGGGTTACACTTTCAACGCTGCCCCGCAAAACCAAAGTTCAGGTCGGCAGCACCGCCAGTGCCAAGGTATTCTTCAAGACAAGCCCTTCTTGGAAGAAAAACTATGACCACGATTATAAAAAATGGGAGGAAACCGGTGACCTCCTTGGTTACAGCCACGAAGACTCACACTTTAGTTTCATTGTTCTGGATAACCATATTCCAGTCCGAATGAAGAAATCTCTTATAACTGACGTTCTCAACAGTGAAAAAAAAAAATATTACTTGTAAGTCATAGGGTGATTGTGGTGTGAATATAGATTGACTTCTGATTTTGCTCATCACAGTAATGATCAAGAATGGGAAAACCTCAAGGCTTATGCCATGTAGGTGATTTTGACATGAGCAAAGATCATCTGAATATCACCCCTACTGCAGGAATAATCCGCAAGAATTCGTTTGGACTCGAGATTTTGGCCGGATGTGGCAGCAGTCCGCAGCCCTAATTTTCCCACTGAATCGCATGCTACCAGCGGCCGACTATGTCACGTAAGTAGTTGTAAACGTAGATGCCTGATATGCTTAATTTTGCTTTTCGGAAAGCCCAAACCCCATTGCTCATAACCAGCATGATCATCCTCCCGAGGTGAACGAAGTCACGTAAGTAGTTGTAAGCATCGATACCTGATGTGTTACATTTTGCTTTTCACAGGCCCATTAATCATAATCAGCATCATCCCTCTTCGTTGAACGAAGCGACGACGACGGTTCAGTCTCATCCATTCAATGATCATAATCCGCATGATGATGATGCGTCCTGGTGGGGTAATATAGATCCAAATACTCTGCAGTATTTTGATTGTAGTAGACTCAGTCCAAATTAACCACAATGTAGTCCATGAGAGTCCAACTGTGCGATGATCGTACACTGAATAAATACCGTTTCTGATCTTTATAAGCCTTATCAATTAGAGTGATAACTTTGAGGGCTTTCTGTTGCTATTCCAACCTCCCGGACTGAGTCGTACACAAATCACAATCCAGGTCTGCACCAACGGCTCACTGGCTTCTCTTCGCCCTCTTTTTTGATCATGTACAAGCTCATGAGGAGCCAAACCTAGCTGCGAGAACTTGGCTATGGCCATGAGATTCCCATCAGACCACACACAGCATCCATGCAAGGGACTACACTATGGCAACGACCATCATAATGATGGTAGGCTGGTTTTGGTGTCACCACACACACGCATTAAGCACAAACATAAACCTTGCAATCCTTGAAATATATATCAGTTTTTGAAACGCTTGCACCAATCAACGATCCTCGTCCCCATCGTCTTCGGCGTCCCAGGTATTCAATCCCAGATCCCTCACACTCGACACAGCAATTAATAACGCATGGTTCGCGTCAAACATGGACAACAGCTTGCCCATATCGTCTAGCGCAAAATCCTCAAACTCTTCCGCCAGAGCCATCTCCTCCTTGTCCACCTCATGATTCGCGGAGGCTTGATTGGCACGGCTTTTTCGCCTATCGGCAATTGCCTGTAGCTGTCTCTGCGTCGCTTCGATGATCCCCGTGTGATACTCGTGGGGAAGCGCGGTTACCCCGCCAATAACACGGACACAGTCCCCCAACGCCTTGTAGAGGGAAGCAAGGAACGAGGCGTCCTGCTCGGTATTGATGCAGTTGACAAGTTGGTTCAGTGTCGCCGATACCATCTGCGGCGTCAGCGTTCCACTGTTCTTTCCCGCCACTAACAGCAACGGGACAAGCCTAACCCCGTCGTTAGCGTCATTGTTAACCCCCCCAGACCACCAGCGATTAACGCACAAAAAAAAACTTACATGGCACACGCCTCCCGTACACCCTCGTGGAAATAAAACTTGAGTCCCGGTAACGTCAACTCCAACGTCTGCGCCAAATACGGCGCAAACCGCGCATTAAGAGTCGAGCAATAAATAATAAGCGTCTCAAACGCTTGACATTTTTCCTCAATCACCGACGTCCGAATACCGAGTGGCTGGCCGTCTACATTGATCGTCTCCCAACCTTCCCGCTCCTCTGATTCGTCGCCATCTGGCATCAACAATTCGTCAACGAGAGGGAAAAACAAAAACACAACAGCATGTGTCATACCGAAAACCGAAATGTCAGCCTTGACGCTCGCAGCGTTGAGTAGCGTTGGCATGACGACGGGAAGATAAGGCTCGAACTCAGGTCCCATAGCCTGACAGATTTTTGCCCAGGTCCCAATAAGGTAGTGTTGCAGCTGCGTATCATCGGGATCTATAGGACTTTCTAAATGATCGTTAGCATGAACCTGCGCCCAGCGGAAAGCCGTATATATATTCACAGCTCACTTTGTATCCGCATCAGTAGCTCGATGAGCACTATCGCATCCGGCATAAACACTTTCCGTCCCACAGCAATAGCTGTGCCAAATCAGCCATAATAATAATAATAATAATAATTCCTGCGCAAGGGCACATACCAATAAGGCCGGCACACTCCATGGCCTTGACGCGCAACTTGCGATACTCCGGGCCATCCGCATTCCGCAATATATCCAACAAAAGTGGCATGATTCTCGAATAGTGCTACAAAGCACTTGCGTGTCATCACTCGTTCGCGGGAAACGACTTGCGATTTAAAACACCTGCCTTTGCAAATGTAACCTCGCTCGCATCCGCGACCATGGCAAGTGTCGTAATCGCTTGCTCTTGGACGTACCGGTGTACCTGCTGTCCCTGTCCCGGATCAAGCAACTTCAGTAGGCGTTCGACGATGGGATCCAAGTAAGGGACGAGTGTGTCCCGTTCGACACCCTCACAAAAATTGATAAGGGCCGCCGCTGCATGCGAATGAACTCTACACAACATATCAAAAGTGTTCTGCAAGATCCGGCCCTTGGTTACCTTGGTTCGGGGTCCTCAAGGGCGGGAATGAGGACTGCGAAAAGCTGTTGACTATGTCTCTCCTGGATAACTTCCTGCAAGGCGATCATTCCCGTGCTCCTCGAAAGAAGTGGCGAACGCACCTCGAGATCTGTACATAGTTGGCCACTTCATACCATATCTCAGCAGCTGTCATATATCCAAAAAAAAAAAAAGCATCAATGGCTTACATGCACTGACAAGCCGCATACCGCACGCGCGGATGCGAATCGCGGAATATGGGGATGACCATCCTATGGGGAGCAATGTCAAGAATAGAAGATACAAAGAAAACTGACACACTCGACAATCTTTGCCAGTTCGTTTTGCATAACCTGCGTTTCTGGCTTGTACCGATTCGTTGAAAATGAAACCAAAAAAAAGCGCACCGTTCCTGTACCCTCCCCAATCGCGGCTATTGCCATCAATCCAGCGTGCCGTGCTCTCCAATCAAAACTTGCCAACATCGACGGTATGTACTGGTCTAGGTGAGCTACAGAGTCTACACAAAAAAACTGAAAGGTAAGCTCACCTGGAACGCGGGTGGGAGCACCGCTTGCCCACCCAACGCGCACGCCAGTCGATCCAATGACTGCTCATAAAGAGCCGGTGGAGAATCCGAATCAACTGAACCAGAACCCGTCGAAGGCTGTTATACCCCAACAATCAGGAAATGAAAGACGGTGGAGTGGGTGTTGCAACTCACATCTTCCCTCAACCACACATCCAACGCATCATCATGATCCAACTCTCCCATCCCCTCCAGACACGCGCGTACCATCACATCCGTCCATCCAGGCACTTTTTTGACCATGACCGATTTAGCCTCCGACAAACTCACCATAAACTCGAGCGCACTCAGCCTCAAGGTTGACTTTTCATCGTCATCGTCGCTTTCTCCGTTTGTACCTGCATCTACTGTCCCTCGAGAGGATAAAGAGTGCAGGGAGGATGCAACCGGGGGGAATACGAAGGAGGGTTGAGGTCTCCCATTTTCGCCCGTAGAACTACCTGACGAGGATGAGTATGAGGGAAACGGTCGACCGACGGTCGGTGTAGGTCCTGCGTCGACTGTAGGGAGGATCAAGGCGGGAAGAAATGTCAACAGTGCCGGTAGATGAGGTTGGAATAGGTGGGGGTGTGAAGCACAGAGCGGTGTCAAGGTGGTTAAAAAATCAGACAGGTGCGAGTGATACGACGCGCTTGAGTCGTCTGGTGATAAGGTGGGTGAAGGTGTTGAAGAAGGTATGACGGAAGGATGAATATGGCCGGTATGCTGCGCGAGGGATGGCAAGGTTTCGAGCATAGGATGCATCAGAGAGAGGGACTGGTTTAATTGTCGACTGTCCGCGGCGGAGAGGTAGGCAACAGAAGCGAGCAAGGCAGCGTGCCGGACCTATTTTTTTCATCTCGATAAAAACCTTTCCATCCCCCTCGTGACACGCACCTCGATGCTATATGTATCCTGCAGGCCTCGTCGAAACACGTCCAAGACGGCTTCCGTCTGGAGATCGATCACGAGATTGGGACAGCCAGCAAAAATGCGAAACGCGCTCTCCCTCAAATACCGACTCGGGACATCCTCCGCCGCCGTCGCCGTCGCCTGACTGTCTCTGCCGCCAGTCGCGCCAGCCATGCGAAACGCGACAATTTGCAGACCATGCCAGGGCCTTCCTCTCTTCATTCCCTCATTTGCGACATCGCAAACGGTATCAACGGCATTGTGTCTGACACCGTTGGCCAGCTCGTGTTCAAGCGAGTAGAGCAGGACATGCTCGAGTTTGACCAAAGTGGAACTGGACAGGTGGTCATAGAGGGCCAGACGAGGGGCGAGGGGGCCTGCGGGGGCAAGGGAAGCGATGAGGCCAGGAGTAGAGTGATGTGACGCGGAGGAAGAATTGAGATGATAGGCATGGGCAAGAGAGGGCGAGGGGCGGAAGAGGAGGCGTCGAAGAAGGACAAGGGAGAATGAACGCATCTAGAGCACATCAGGAAGGGGTTCTAGGGGATCGAACAAGAGCTTACGACTTCTGTGTCTGCGGCGACAGCGAACTGGGCGAGGGCAAGGAGATAGAGCTCGGGGGAGTGAGCGAGACGGTCATTGACGGCATTCTCTGCGCTGAAGGAGAGTCTTAGTCTAAGGAGGACAAGCGGGAAAGGAGTGGACTTACTTTTGACGGATGTCGTTGTCACCTAGAACGAGATTGGCGAGGACCTGTCTGAGCTCGGCGGTGATTTCTGGCGGAACGAGAGCTTCCATGCTGATTGCTTCATCTCATCTCCGCACTTCCATATATTCTCGTCCAAATAGCATCAAACACTCCATTCAAATCAAATCAAATCACCTGAGGTGAAATATTTCACTAGCTATAGCTTAGGTAAGGGGTATAATAGACTACAACATCATTCCGCCTGCACAGGCGACCGCTCCCGCAACGCTCAGCCCGAGCGCAATCACTCCACCATGTCCAAACGATACTGTGTTGGCCGCCGCATTGCTGTGTGTCGCAGAGCTGGCAGCTGACGTTGCAGAGCGACTGGAAGTCCCAGTGCCAGAGCTAGCGCCAGAGCCAGAGCCAGAGCCAGATGCAGGTGTGCTGCTGCTGCCCGTGCCGCTGCCCGTCGGAGTAGCAGCTCCACTAGATGCAGCTGAGGATCCAGAAGATGCAGCACCAGTCGAAGATGCAGCACCGGATGAACCAGAAGCACCAATAGAACCTATGACGCGTCAACAAACACAAAAAAAAAAAAAAAAACGCGTCAGACGGGAATTACTTACTGCAGAAAGCTTGTTGGAGTTGAAGAGCAGCCTGTTGATCTGCTGCTGAGCATTGTTTGGTCAAGCACGCCTCAGCAGCGTCTTGGAACTTCTTATCCGTGCATACACACGGGTCAGTGCTTAAAGTGAAATGAATATACTGCGGAACGCGCATGAGGCATGGCGACTTACATAGATGTGCAACTTCCGCCAGAAGACTTGAGACCCGTCTCAATACAGTTCAGCACACATGGGGGGATTTGGCCGGTGCTGGTGGGGACAGCTGCGCTACTGGTAGCAGTGGCAGAGCCAGAGGCCTGGGCGTGGACGCCAGCAAAGAAGAGAGCAGCGAGGGTAAGGAGCTTGACGTTGGCAACCATGGCGCGATTTTGAGGGTTAAAAAAAAAAAGAAAACGAACCGAAGAGTTGGATTTATAGCTAGACGATCGTGGGAAGAGGTATCCATTTGATGGATCAGGATCACATGTGGCCCGGACGGAAACCAGCGATGGCTGTAGCTGTAGCCTAACAGGACACCGCTCCCGCCCGCACATCCGCACACTCCCGTGATCAGGCTATTGCCCCCGTATCAGCGCATCATGCCTCCGTTGCCTGGTATTTGAATAATCATTCCACAACCTCAAAGGGACCCCACAAAACGGGTTGTCCCGTCTCAATCCTGAACAGATACTGAATGCGGGTTTCCACCGTTTCATGTACCACCCCTGCCAAGTCCAAGTTGAGTTGCCGTAACTCATTCAGCGCTGGGTGTTGTTAGGTGTTGTCCCTGTCCCATTTTGCTATGATTCCCACCATCTACGCTCCACAATGGCTTCGGAGCGACACCCAGCTTGCGTTTTCTCGTAATAGGTAGCGCTAGATAGACTCAAGTTCATGTCACAATACCGTGACGAGTGACATCATACTAATACAAGATCCCATCACTTTAATCTCCAACACACGTGGTTACCTCCATGTCCACCAGTGGCTTTGCATGCGAGCATGGCTCGACATTGGATGCTGTCCTTCAGCTTCAGGCTTCACCTGTGTTCATAAAAGTTGGCAGAGAAGAAGAAGACAGTCTCTCCCTGTTTGTTGCAACAACTGCCAAGGCGTTACCGTGAGTGGCATGCATCAAAGAGAGGAACAAGGTTCAACGTACTCAAGCTTCTGTGACAGACCGCGAATGAATCGGAGCTAAGTACAAGTACGCTCACTTGGGAGCACGAGCACACATACGTAATCTCCGACTCGCCAATCATCATCAAAGTGAGTACCACCACCAGTATGCGAGGAAACTCGTAAACAGGGTAATGGCCGAAGATTAGTCGCTCTCGCGCTGCGTGTCGGGATTAAAAAAATCGCTCAATGGTCTTATCACTACCCTGCCACGCCACTGGCAGTGGCAAATGAGCGCTGAGCAAAGGTTATTCACGGCCATCATGGGCACATGGGCACATGCCATGGCTGGCAGTGTATGCCAATGAACGCTGAACTGGGTTGCATGTGCCAACTCAACGTACTCAACCGTTATGTGACACGATAAACAAAAAAAAAAATAGTTCGACGCCAGTTTGAAGATCCAGGGGTTCACGTGAAAACACGCACGTACGTACATGCGTATAGGATGCCAAAAAAAAAAAGAAAAAAAAAAAAAAAGACAATTAGCTGAATTTCGAACCAGTTCGGCCCCCACTTTAAGCTTTACTCCTTATGGCCACTCGCGATTCAAAAGATGGGCCCACTACTAACACAATCTTCCGGTCTTGGTATCGATATTGAATGTAATGTCCATGCTGGCACACGTCAACGTCATGATGTTAAAGATCAAGATCAGCCATGATGCATGATTGCACGATTCCCCAAAGGCTTCCGGACAGACAGACAGACAGACGGACGGATGGATGGACAATCAAACCGAATAAGTCCAAATGAATTTGACTATTAAATGTCACGTTCACACAAGCCAATATTATCACATCACGGTAGGTGTCACGTACACGTTCCCGTTGCGGGAACCGCAATTTGTACATTCTTGTCATGGTCGTGGCCCCGTGTCCATGTCATCACCAGGATCAGCTAGTCAAAGTTTAAAAAAGTTTGGCAACAACCTTATGACTTGTTTATGTTCCGTTCCAAAAACAAGCCCCCGAATGTAATCATTATAGAAATCCATTCTAATTCTAGATATGAAAATGGTTTATTAATCACCATAATATCCGGTGATAGATAGATATACATAGATGATACGCATAGATAAAAAACAACAACGTTGATGGATCTGCAAAGCAAGGTCCAGAGAGAGAGAGAGAGAGAGAGAGAGAGAGGTGCGGGTGCGCTGGAGTTGGAAGACCACATTGATCACAAGGCTCGTAGACGGAAAAAGTATGTACAAAAATACAAGTAGCGTGAGTCCCCATGTGGTATTGGATACGTCGTGCTTCGATTCCATCTCCAAGGACAGCCATAAGAAGAGGTGTTGAATGCATAGTAGCTTGATTGGGTAGCCATGGATGAGATCAAGCCACAGCTTCGGACCACGAAGGGTAAACCGAATGTCGGGCGTCCTGTAATCGGTAATAGAGAAATTGGCTCTGCCGTCAAGAGGGAATGGATGCTAATAGTGTGAGAATGCAATGGCGGTATTATATAGACGATGATGCAGTGAAAAAAATGAGACTAGAGGCAAGAAAAGTGAGGAAAACGACCAGGGAATCAGTTTTTACTTACCATGACGACACATTTGCAAAAAGCTTAGAGGATGCCCGAATCCTTAAGTGCATTTTGCAATATCGTTTCTTTGACGGCAGCAAAGACCAATCTTATGTTGGTAGTATCCGTAGCTTGCGTAAGACTAGACAAATGAATAAAAAACCACTCTTTCAACAATTTGCACTCACTGTGGATATACACTCAACCTCGCTCGATTAACTTGCATAAATCGCCACAGGATGTATTTTGCGGCTTTGTTGACATCCTTGCCGCCCGTGTATTCTGGAAAATGACGCTCTAATGGAACCTACCGCATTGTCAATACCATTGCCGGAGTTGACAAACGAAACAGTAACCTTTTGAAGCTTTTGCTTGAAAACGTCGGTTTTGTTGAGGAACAAAATAATCGATGTACGAAGGAACCATCTTGAATTGATAACGGATTCAAACAAAATGAGTGATTCTGTCATTCGGTTCTACCGGATATAATGAACACTCAGTAAGCACCGAAACCGAAAAAGAACATGCCTGGGCCTTCTCCTCCAGCAAACCCTGATCGTATTCACTTAACGCGGTGCAGAATATAATTGATGTGACGGCCTCGAAACAATGGATCCACTTTTTCCGCTCTGACCGTTGCCCGCCGACGTCAAACATATGTATACTGGTATAGTCACACGTGATCATATTGTATTTCTCTGGATGGGGAAACGTACGAGAGCTGGCCCATGGTGAATCGCGTTTCCGTAATGCCGAACGTCTTCCGACGTGCTCTGAGTACATCCGTTTCGTTCGGACGGTAGTCGGGTGTCCCTATCCGTAGGACGTGTTCGAAGAAACTAGATCCGAGTTTCAGCCTGGCTCGAGGGTGCAGATTGAATGTCACAACGTACTAATCGGCATTATCCATCAGATAGAATTCACTGATATACTCTCCTATAATCTTCTGCACCGCAGGATCTTTGGCAAACTGATGTATGGCGTCCGCAATCTCCTGTGAGAAGAAAAGTTCTTTGGAACCCGGTATTTCTAGTTTATAGTCCAGAATCTTCTCTGCTAGCATCTGAAAAGGATAAGTCACCTAATGGGGCGAACGCAAGGAGGTGTGACGCATACACGATTGTTATGCTGACTGCACTCCTGGCCTATTCTCCGCATATAAACGACAATCGCCTGTGCGGACTCGAGGACGTTTTGAAATATAATAGGGCGGAAGGAGTCCAGTTCTTCAGGGGAAAAGCCGTCCTGATGTATGATCTTCATTTGTTTGACAATCGTACTTTTTCCAGACTCGCCGGATCCTTTAGTTGGTGTATTGGGAAGAAAAACTAGGACCAAGAAACGTGCTGTACGCACCTAGCAACAGGATTTTGCATTCGCGCTTGTACTTCTTATGGTCTTCCTCAAGCTGCTTGTCGATGGCCTCTGAGTGCAGTCGACCAGCCTCGTCTATAGTTGAAACGCAACCGCCCATGGCTTGCTAGTATGATGGAGGGAAAGAAGGTTGGTGGGAGTTAACAGGAGGACGACGGCGAGGGACAGCCCTCCGATATATCTATCCTTTTTGGGACATCTTGACAGCTGTCAATTGACTAGCCGATTCACATTAGATAAGCGAGCTGACTAAATGAACTCCCGCATTCCCTCAACACGCGGTGCGTCACACACAACAGACGGTCAAACAGATTATCATGCAACTCTGCTAGCTGGCAGCTACTTGAAATACCAAGCTGTGATCCATCTGCATCAGCAGTCACTGTATATACATGCTGTTGTGCACTGGATATTTTCATTTGTCAAAACACAACAAGTCTTTGTATTTTCAACTTACCCACGCTTCAAATGACCTTTGTTCAAACAAGGTATCTCTCCATCAAACAAATCATCATAATAATGGCACGTCGCTGCATCAACAAACACCCTAAATAGGATGTCGACTAGAATAGCAACTTCAAAGTGCAACTGACCGTCACTCTCAAAACTTAGTACTTACATGCCAATAATATTTTTCGAAAACACACACTATATACACTCAGTAGCATAAGATGAGTCTGCCGGCTCCAATGTCACAGATCATAATTATGAGAACCAAACGATTGGCCATCAGATTGCAACATCAAGCTTCAAGATCCACATCCAACATTCACGGCAAAAGTCCCATGCATGATGCCATTACTCTTCCCGGTAATACCCCTGCCAGCGATTGGCAAGCGAGCCTGTAAGGCGATGGGACAAAGAAATACCGATCTCTCGCCGGTCAGAACCGATAAATACAACCTACTGCAACAACGAAACCAAACGCTATAATATCATTCAATTTACCTGCTTGCAGCGTGTCAATAACAAACAACTGCAACAACAGCCGGTCATGTCGTGCGAATTCGTTTTTCTGTCAATTTGGCGTGGATTAACCATCTCTAGTTACATTCAATAAACAGATAATATATTTGGCGACATTCTGACGTGTTCCGATTGTATCACGTCAAGTGACTGTTGACTCAAATACTTACTACTATGATGTAAAATTAGTAGCACGTATCGTCTCCCTGCTATACATACAGATGATAAAAGTAGCGAGAGATCATACAGCTCATCGCGATCTTGCACCGGTTGACAGCTCTCTGCAAGAGAAGGCAATAATATAATATCAGCCATACCTTTGAATATATATATTTTCGCCTGCTTACGTTGTCGCCGTTGCTTTCGTCTCCAATCCCAAAATTTGATAGATTTTGTATTATTAACCCACATTTCAAATCGAGACGCCAACTGTGGGTCCGGGATTCGAGACAAGTCAATTAAACGGGTCCCCCATGACCAGAATGCTTCCTCATTGCCCAGAACAGCATGGCAGAGCGCAATCTCTTCAATGAAGTCGCGCTGCAGTGCATGAAGACCCTCTCGCTCTATTAGCTCCATTGCTTTTTCGTGGGACTTGATAACTGTATCGTCGGCTCTACAGAGATCTTTCCACCACTTGGCGTAACTTGGATGGATGAACCACCAATCGTGCAACTCTCCCCGTGCGTGGTCACTTACTTCGATCTCGTGTTGGTCCTGCAAGCTGCATCCTTTGCAGTTGCACAGAAACCCATACGATTTGTGCAGCTTCTCTCTGCGCGTCTGTCGTGGCGCCGTGATATCCGTGTATGTGATGCAAATCTCTTCGCCTGCTCTGATGTCGCGTAGGGCATACAAGTACGACGCGTAACGGGTAACGTCCCATTTATGAGCCGCATTCGGACTGCAGCTGTGATTGCACCGGTCGATTTTCAAAAAAGTGGCCCCGTACTCCCTGCCCCGCCGCCGCCCGACCGTATCGCCGTTCATCTCGTCTGGAAACAACAGATCCACGTCCGTGCCATTCGTCCGTGCAATGCCTTCTTCAATAGAGCATTCCTCCTCTGATTTCCAGTTCGCCATCTTCAGGAGCTCTGTCCGGATGTGTTCCGGCAATACCGCGTACAGCGCTTCGTAGGCAGCAAACTCCCTCGGAAGAGACAGAGCGGGGATGACAATTGCTGGGTGCTCGGGAAGGACGAGGCTCCCTGCAGGAATGTATCTGAGGGCGAACATTCCAATGCCCTTCTCTCCTGCGTCACGGATTTCAAAACAGGGTGGGTCTGGAGCGACAATGGCAGAAAAATCTTTGGGTATCAGCGGTATCATTCGGGGATCCAATATCATCGCGCATTCTGGATCTGGAACATTTGCGTTCAATGACTTGAACCGCACGTTATGGAGGACGAGCTTTTGCTTTTGATTGCCATAGGTCCATGGTGGCGGTGTCATAGAAATATTACCATTTTTGGGACTCTTAATATAAAGGGTACCAGATACATATGAGATACATATCAGTCGTAGAATACAAGAGCACGGAGCTCTATCGACTGCCGACGGGGCGTGCCCTCGGGTGTGGTGGGATCTAAGAATGCCGTGTGCGGCGTGAATATGGCAACACTTCCATTCTGGACAGAGTCAAAACTGTATGAATATATGACCCTGTTATTCAGGTACCATGATCGCCATGAGCAGACTTACCACTTGATAAGGACAAAATCGTCGGGTGTCATTCCCCGGGCATATTTCCACTTATGATTGGGGTTATGCTTGACGGCGAATGTCTCGCCTTCACGGTCTGGATAGATAAGTGCGACTGGGAACACGTCGTTCTTGGGGTCGACGCTCCTGTAATCACAGAGCGCGAGCGGTAACTCCAACGCAGGAACACCAATAGGTCTCCATAAATTGATGATTTGGAAGCGTCGCTTTAAAAGCTCTGGCGCTTCATCCGAGGGAAGGTGTCGATGAACCCGAGCGATAGCAGAAGCAGTAGTTTGATCGACGTGAGCCTGTAAAACGGGTTGCCGCTTATCTACGCTACTATCAACCACGCCAGGTTGGTTTCGACGAATAGCTGGAAGAGCCATCAATGTTTTATATGACTAAGACCTGGACTGACTACATACTATGATCAAAGAATACGACTTTGGTAGCACCGGTTAATTGCTTGATGAGCTCTTCGCTCTCTGGATAGTATTCTCTCTTAACTTCCTCGTCATCAAGGAAGGGTCCCTTGTACTTTGAAGGGCTCGTGTAGAACTGGAAGCCAGCCGTGTCGAGGCTAACGGTGTCTTCCCTACCGCGAATGTTCTCGACTTGTTTCTTGTGCGACTTTATTGTCCAGTTCCTGTCGCGTTGACCAGTAACGGGATTCGCATTAATGGGCTGACGTGCACGGATGCCGTCGACTGGCGGGACTCCGTAGTTGATAGTCGTCAGTACGAAGTTGGTGTTGGTCATGGAGCAGGATGAGGGCTGTCATGACTTTGAAGACATTATATACCAAAGTTCCCCATGGGGAGTCGGATGTTGCTGACACACGACAGTAGAACATATGGCGTGCTTGTGCGCTGACAAATCGCACTATCTCCATATTCATGCGGTCTCCGAGGGACTGTTTCTCTAAGTTAGAGCCAAGCTTGGTCAGCTTTCGTTGAATACATCATCCGCACGTCAAATAACACCACCATCATATTCTTGACATGAATAATCACTCGTACCGAACATGAACGACGCGCAAATTCCCCAACGCATCTTCTCATAACATAAAGAAAAATAGTGTCATTAGAAGTGGAAATTGAAAATGTCGTTTTTGTAGTATATGATTTTTGTTTGCTTTTGTTTCCATATGACTTTACAAACTTGCTTGCGATACCTACTGCCTGGTACTGTATCCCGTTTCTCGTCTTGCTTCAAGTTACATCATAACCTTCGGTAAGCAGGCTTATTTGGTCGGGACTCGGCGATTGGGTACGCCGGTAATGATTAATGATTAGGTTGCACATGTGCCAGTTACCAAGCCGAAAAGGACATGGCCGAGCGGGTTATCGGTTACCACTGATGAAGCCTATGTTTCGTGACAGGTAGATTGTTTGTCTGAATTGTTCAAATGGTTTTTTTCAACTCCGTTTCCTTCAGATCGGCCGGCGTCCATGGACCAATACCATACTTACAAGAAGCTTGAAATTGGGCAATGACCCTTACTTCTGCAAATTGATTGTAATGACTTCCAGTTCGGGTGACCACGAAGCAACTGTTGCTCAGGATCTCAGTGCTGTGACAAGAAACTTTCTGCTCAGGTGAAGCACGACAAGAGCGTGCGTTGGCGGGAGGACGGTTGTCGTACAGTGCGACGAGATCGGGACTGCTCGAACATACATAGGTGCATAGGTATCTTATTTAATTGCATCCCCAGTGGGGGCTCTGGCTATTAAACGTTCACTGGGGGGTCGCTCGTGCTGAGTGGTGGTCAGTCAGCACTGGGAATGGCTATGGTTGCAGCTTCGCGCTTTTGAGAGTGAGTTATCTAATTATTCCTGACCTCCTCATTTCCATATCATTTCCATCCTCCTTGCCACGCAACAGCTTGCCGTTTCCGCTATCCATGTCTTGTTCGTGGAATATCGGTCGAAAAGCCAAACAGCACCATCAGCTGCTGATGTATCATCACGAAAGTCTATGTCTGAAATAAAATATTTTCGTGCATTCTGTCACGGAATTCCAATGATCCCAGGCACTGCTACAAAAACATCAGGCAGGTTCCATATACCAATTATTACTATTGGCTTACCAAGGACGTTGGCATCAGAGTTTCAAAGTAACGAGGGGAACTTGACCGTATGCCCCCTAAATTTGGTCTCACCTCATATATATTGCAGGCCTGTGCACTGAGCATGCTATCTTCCCACATCTTGAGCTAGTTTCGTTTTTCCTCCATTGAATCTCTCACACGTCCGACATGCGCTTCACACCCATCCTATGGTTGTTTTTACTTGTGAACACCACTGTGGCCGCAGATCCCGGCATAATGTGGGATCGTCCAACCACAATCAATGATCTAAGCAGAGGTAACATATTCTTGATGTTTTCATGGGAGCTGGTTAGTCGTGTAACTATCAATGTGTACTCTTTGATAAAATTTCGTTTTTAAGCATAAAAAGAACGCTTTTCCATACCTTCCTGCGATTTTTTTGGGATTCGCCCCAACATCAGGCAAAATAAAGTACATGAAATTCATTCCACAAAACACCTTGTCCTTTTTTCAGTCTTCGGAGTATTCTGGAGATCACTGGAAAGATTTCAAAGACTATTTCCCGGGATATGAAGGAAGTGTAATAGTGTATAGAGGTAAGAGTAAAATTAATAGACGATATACTATTGCAGAGGGATGGTCAAACGCTCAGGTACCACTTCTCTGAACTACGAACTCAGCGGAAAAATCAGTATCATCACCTTGACGACAGGACGGCGAAATATGCGTTTAATGAGTCCAACAGTCAGATTGGATAGTGAAAAGGTTGGATTCGTGGAACGGGATGCATCAATTTTGAAGCGTATTATCTGCATTTTTTTGAACCTCAGAAATCAAGCTAATAAAATTCCCAGAGAGCAAGAGAAAGAGGCGTCAGAAGCAGAGTGATCATGGCCAGGTTAAAAACCAAGAACCGTCATCAGGAAATGCCAATACAGGCGAGAAAAATTCAGATAACGATCCTGGCAAACCGCTCATTAGAACTGAATCCTTTGATCAACTATATGGCCCCTATCACTTTGACACCGGTACTCGACGCAAGTCTATCTAAGTGTAGGGTTCCTACATTGAATCCCTTTACACCTTTCGTCTCATCCGCAAGTCAACGCATACTTCAAGTACGCTTCTACTCTCTGCCCTATCAGATTACGTACAAACCTACATGCACCCAGTCTTCGCAAGTTTAGTATTAGTACAGTACAAACATCATATATCATATGTATGTCATGCATGTCATGTGAGACGTCATCTACTTTACTCATTTTTGCATATGCTTGACACTACCTACACTGCCTCAAAGCTCCCTTGTCATCAGCTTACGTAGCTCCGCCACAATCTTGAATCCATCTGACCAAACTCCTTCTGGGTCCTGGATGCTTACATCTCCGCATCTCACCCGTAACATTAACATTTCTTCAAGCTTATCCAAGCAGTCATCAATCTCATCAATGCGCCTTTTTGCTTGCAACAGCACGCCCAATGCTTCGCAAACCATAGAATCGTTCTTCTCTAGTTGATGTTCCAACCGACGAATCCGATTATATGCCAGTGCCAGCTCATCTGTAGTGTCAGGACTATGGATTAGGGTACGCTCGCTGGGACGAGGTGACGGGTCCCCGAGTTGAGTACTGTCTAAGAGATACAAGTCCCTGAAAGAAGGTGAAAATGACGCGTCTGACAAACGCTCGTCAACTGTACGCGTTCATCAGGCATTCAGATATTAAGAATCATCTAAATTGTCGACGTACTGGCGTCTGTGGAATATACACTCAATGTTGACAAACGTTTTGGCGCATGAGGTCTTTTTTTCGGTGCTATTGAGATTATGGGTTCTGACACCGGTAGACGCTCTTCATCGAGAATGTTGCCATCTTCCGTGGTTCTCCTAGATATGGCTGGCCCGTTGAGTACGTCGCTCTCCTTCTCCTTTTGCGTCGTTACCTCGCTTGGGAACGTAGATGAGTCAGCGAAGTGCACATTTGGCAGGGTTGTGTTTGTGTTCACGATAGCACCAAGATCTTTAGGGGATCGCAGTAAGATTGACCAATCCATGTCGTCACGACGTCTCTTTGACAGCCAAGCGCTCGGCGATGGTCTGGAATTGAGATCCACTGGAGATTTAGGCTTCACTTTCCGAGCAACCTCGTTCTTTACCCTCACAACGGTAAACAAACCACTTGATATTGGACTCCATCGTTTGAGGAACCAAGACATCATGGTTTGTCCGCTTCTCTTCACGTTATCTTCAACAATTATGTCGCACCTGCCGATACCAAAAATGCATCGTCCGAACAGGCGACCGAGATCCTGTATGGACATGCCGTTCACGTCCTGCGTCATTATCACGTGGCTGAAAAAGGCAAGCAGGTAGACTAGCAACGAAAAATTGGACGACGGGAGTAAGCAAAGGAGGTGTTGGACGATATTGATACGCGTGGCTTCCGATGGTTTAAAGGATAATTTCGTCAAAGGAACAAAGTCTGGCCAAGTTTGGCTCTCTCTTATGAACGACGCTGCGTCACCTCCGACTCGCAAATCCTCGTCATCGTCATCATGGCCCACCCCGGCCCATTCCCAAATTGCGTCAAAGAGATATGGAGGTAGGATGGGCTCCGGAAGTGAGCACAGATAATCGGTCAAAAGAGCACAGATGTCCTGTGTCGACTCAACATGTAACAGCGTGGTATTGCATTCTGCCACTTTGCTCCTGGGGTTTTTGCTCCGATAATTGAGGTGTGGGTTGGACGAGTTGAATATGCGTGTCAGTTCAGAGAGGCGCTGCCGGTTCGGTAGTCCTCGAAACAAATCTTCCTTATAAATTCCTGTTGCAGTTTCATGGAGTTGGTTAGACCATGACAATAGTGTCAATGCTGGGGCAAACCTGTGCGATACAGTTCTTCAACGCAGTAGAAGACAATGAGAGGAAGGTAAAGTTCACGACCGTTGAATAGAGCAGTAGTAAAGGCATATTTCGAGGCTTCATTCAGCGGAACGCCGAATACTACGGATCATCTATGTCACCTTTCAAGGATACCATAAGAAGACGAACCTGAGGCTTTGGGCAGGTCCACCTGTCGCTTGTCTTTCCCTTCTCGGGGCTCAGCTGCATTCGTTAGGTCTTGTTCGTGAATAGCCATAAGCTGATTAATATCCAGTAATCTGGACACGATTTCTCCTGGCTGTACGAGTCGTTCCAACGCTGCCAGGATACGACTTGGATCAGGCTTTTCGGAGAGTATTCGCCGAGACCAGTTGTCGTTCTTGCAAGCAGCTGTTGCATCGGGGCTACCCATTTCATTGAAGCGAGGCCCGCAATGTAATCTTGGCGAATATGAAAGGCGAATTTTCTTCAATTTCTTGTTAATGATAGCTGGGAAAATAGAGGAGCTACGCACGGGGGATCCATTATACCAGTCACGACCACTGCTCTTTGGGGTCTTTGGACTCTCCGCGTTGCTGTCTCTAGCAAGTGGGCGAGGTGAACTGGGCAAGAAAGTTCGTCTGGCCGCTGGGCTGGTCTCGTCATGGCTCAGATAGGCTGGCATCATGGACGCTGTAGTCGTTGAGTCACTGAAATTCTCAATTAATACGACTCTTACTTTGAGCTCTACTTGGCTGCGCTACTGTGGACCGGGGGGATGTGGCCGTCATCGTGAAGAAAGGAGACCTGAGGTAACCTTTCTTATAATTAGACAGGTGGCTGGCAATTTTAACCTGTGGCTGACATGGGGCCGGTCTTCAATGAAATGGAATTGTGTTTTCAAACCATTCGATGACGCAGCGAGTTCGTCCAGAGTCAAATAGTTTGATGGAGTTAGTCACTGAGTACTGAGTGCTGAAGCGCTGAACGTCCAACGTTCAATAGTACAGTCGTGTGGCTGTGCTAATCCGTAACCGTAACTATGTCCTAGACTATAAAACAGTGCGCACGAATTCAAATAGGTATACGGCCGAAAAGCGTATTGTGGATCTAATTAAGGGGTAAGATATATAACCTTGAAAGTAGGCGAATCAAACTTACAGATTTGCCGTTGCTTTCAATTGAAGCATCACCTACGTGGCATCTAGACCTTCATTTCATATATGCCTTCTAATAAAACGTAGGAAGATAAGGAAAGTGCTACCCAGACCTACGCCGTTTCATAGAGTCATTGCACGACGGGAGTATGCGGCTTCATATAGCTGTCCTTCAAGTTGAAACAACTTATGCAAATGCCATTTGGTCATAGGATTACATACAGCCTCAATTCACAGAACCTAAATAATCTCGGTCTCCAGGATCATCCCTGCTCATCGTATTTCGGGTTAGATTTCCTTATCACAACTTCGTCTCTACAATCGAACAGGACCCTATAATCCTCCCAATTAACGTGTATGGGACTTACGACCTGCAAAGTGCTCAGATTTCCTGCTCTCTTCAATAGAATATCGGCTTTCGCTACCCGCGGATCAACTTGCTACCAAGTTACTGGTGATTTGGTCCCATTCACGGGAGCATTTAACTAGGTGAAGCTCAAGCTTGGACTGAGACCGCCATTACAAATCCTCCAAGTACGTGATTCACCTTGATCCCATTCACATTTTTCTTGACGTCTAAACTCTAGACCGTACGAGAAAGAAGAGGGGGCGCGGTATGCACCTGGCATGGCTTGGTGAACGAGGGGCTAGAGGGGACGGAAACGTGCCTTTTAGCATTTTAAGATATGAAATAGATGGATAAACACAGTACCGGAGCACGTTTTCTGATTGATGTACTGTTTGACTACTCCGGTCACATCCGCCTTCGGTAGGAACAAGTCTTCAAGGGGCTGGTATTCCTGCATTTGAAGACCACCTGTCAGGTCAGCCAAGACCTTCCTTCGGATCATATAATGCTAAAGCTTCGGAGCGCATTTTGACGATGTCCCTTCCATTGTGAATAGGCTTTCATATCCTGAAGTTTGAAAGACACTGTTAACATCCTCAATAGTGTGTATGAGGTTCGTATTTAGTATGTGGATTGCTCCCTCTAGAATAGGCAGTGAGTGCGAAATGTCTGAAACGGCAATCACTCAAGCAGATCTAGGCCTAGCACTGTTTGGATGTATCGTTTCTTCCTCCCGTTTTAGCTACAGCAGGATTTTGGTTATTGCACTATTTGAAGCGTTGCCATTGCCTTGTTCACCGACTTGGTTTTCTTGGCAGCAGGTGAAGAAATCGAACAACCATTTCACTACGACGACTAAATGACTCTTCTGAATTGACATTGCTCCTCACTTCATCAGAACGATTTTGATTTTGCCAAGACGTCATTCGCATCGATCGAGCGTCTGAAAATGCCACCTTCCCATCTTTTTGCGAACGAATCGATCGTTTGCCAAAACGGCAGGATGAGACAGGCGCAACCGTAGCGAGACTCTCACCGAATGGAGAATGCAAAATAATAAACGACTTGTCTTCCTCTTGCCATTTCCGCTGAACGAAGCAACGTCCAAGGCCCAGATGGGATGCTCGTCGGTCCCGGACCTTTGCACATCGTGCGTTTTACTAACAGCCGGACCAACACTTCTAAGCCCTAGTCTTTCATCCCACTGTCAATGGTAGTCATGTCGATTACCTGGTACATCCAGCTGCCAAACAAACTTTATAATATCCACAACACTTCTCGTATTATCGGGAAGCGCTGATGGCTTGGCTGAAGCCATGATCGTGGTTCCTCATATTCTGACCACAAGCGGGATACATTGATATCTAACTTAGCCAAGGCAGCCACATTGTTACGACGATGGAGCTGCTTCATCTACGGTCGACAATCGCGAGGTTTCTCAATGCTTTGCATCAAGGCGTGTAATGTCAATTCTTTAATGGCAGGCCCTCATCTATGGACCTTGGGTCGCCATGGTCAGCGTGCAGTACGATCAATAATACCATGTGTACTTGGCAAGATATTCGGAGGTACACCAGAAAGTCTTGGTATGCTCGGATCGTGTCGGCGTTCTATGACTAACTTAGCTTTGCGTCGGCCAACCGGGTGTCACTGAGGGAATGCCTTAAGAACGGATTTCCAGAGGAATCCGTTTTTCACAGAATTTTTGCTCCCCTCGATGGCCCTCGGTATGGCAAACCTGAATTTTTCAGAGAAAGCGATACCACAACAAGTACCAAAACCAGGCGCCCAATCGAATCTCTTCTTGCCTATAGAATCTAAATCGACGCAATGCTGCAGTGCAGAATCTGGAAAGACCGTGCGTGAGCGGACGTCGGCAGCGCTCACAGATCAAACCAACATACTACCATTTGACAAATTAGTTCTGGTATTCCTTAGCCTGAGCCTCTGCCTCATCGTCTCGGCCCTTGACTCCGTCGTCGTCGCAACTGCGCTTCCAACCATCTCGAAAACTTTTGATGCTGGGGCTGTCGTTTCTTGGGTACCAGCCGGCTTCTTGCTAACATCTACCAGCTTCCAACCACTGTATGGACGCTTCAGCGACATATTTGGTAGGAAGTTAGCGCTCTCGGTGTCTATGATTGTGTTTATGATCGGGAATCTCATCGCGGGCTTCTCGAAATCAATTATTCAACTTATTGTTGCTCGTGGAATTTCCGGCGCTGGCGGAGGTAACCGTGATTTATCAAGCTTTCCTTATCTCGACTGACGTCGGCTCTTCGAGGTGGGATCATCAGTTTGTGTCAGATCGTGGTATCGGACATAGTTACTTTGCGCAATAGGTAAGTGTGGCATACTTTACGCGGGCCAATTATGACTCTTGTGCAGAGGCAAATATAGTGGGATCATGGGATTTATAATCGCGTTTGGATATGCGATTGGGCCTATTATTGGCGGTGCATTGTGCCAGAATGTGACGTGGAAGGTATGCTCCGTTGTGCATAGGCTTGTGTTTGCGCTGAACTCTCTAGTGGTGTTTTTGGATTAGCTTACCGATTTCGTTTGTCGCAACGTGCATTGTATTGTTTATTCTTCCTCTGAAGGCGGTCAAAGGCGGCATCAAAGCGTAAGAATATCTTCGTGAAATGCCTGGTTGACATCATTTCTTGCAGCAAGCTGTTTGTGATCGACTACATAGGTACAGTTCTCTCGCTTGCCGGATCCACACTCATCGTCCTTCCTCTGATCTGGGTCAGTCTCGATTCACAGCGCTGACCTTGATTTCTAAAGCAAGTTGACAGGGTGGCGTGACCTTTCCGTGGAATTCTCCAGAGGTACTTGCAGCCCTTTTTGGTGGGCTGGTTGTCGTCGTGTTGTTTTGCACTTGGGAGTGGAGAGGCGCAAAACTTCCGATTGTTCCCAGTACGTCCAACACCGTTTCACGTCAATATTTTTGATTAATCGCTTTTCAGTGTATATTTTCCAGTACCCAACCGTCGTCGGAGTATATATAACCATGTTTATCAAGTAAGTGAAACTATTCACTTGCTTCATGGTCCTTACGGATTTCAGTGGTTTCGTTTTCTTTTCTTCAATATATTATGTACCACAATTTCTCCAGGTAGCCCTTGACGACACTCCAGTACAAGCTGGTATATATCTCATCCCTTACCTTGTTGGTCAAATGGCTGCAAGCTGTATTTCAGTGGGTGGACTATAGAACAGGCTTTGAAAATTTGGCTAATCTTGCATGTATAGGGGATGATGGTTAGCATCACAGGAAGGTATCGGGTAAGGATGAAACCCTGAGGATTCCTGTAACGAACCTGACCACCAATAAATCAGAATATAATACATAGCGGATTTGCGTTGTGGTCGGTGGCGTGTGGTTTAGTATCCACCATCACTCCTTCCTCTTCAAGGGCGGTTCTTGTTGCTTACATGTTACTTGCCGGCATAGGAGCCGGTCAGGTGAGTGCACCGTCGAGTGTCGACTCATCTTGGTATTAACTTGCATGTAAAGACGCTGCAGACTACAACAGTAGCTGCCCAAGCTAGTGTCCCAAGACAAGACGTCTCTGTTGTCACTGCTTTTCGTAACGTAGGTGGTGCTTGATATTGACCACTGTATTTTTTGGTAACTGTCATTGAGCAGTTCATACGATTATTAGGCGGGGCTTTGGCCTTGGCAATCGGCTCCACTATCATGTACGTTGATTTGCGCTCTGTTATGTCCTTCTCCATTTATCTATATCTCCACCCTAGAAATAACTCATTGCGTGCTTCTATGACTTCCCTCAGGCTGCAAGCACATATAATCTCTGCCGTCATTGATAAACCATCTCTTTTGGCATCTCCAGCCGTCCTTGGATTGTCTAGGGAGGAAGCATCCTTCATTTTATCCGAAGGCTACAACTATGCCTTCAGATATATCTTTGTACTCAACGCATCATGGACGGTTGTCGCAACCATAACTAGTATACTACTAATTAAACAGCAAGATCTGAATGGAGAAGAGTACAGTAATAGACCATCAGAAGAAAAAACGCGTGTCGCGGAGGATGTCAATGACATTGCGAAGATCACGATGAACATGGCCTAGACATAATGCATAATCATAGAAAGAATGTCACTTTAAAATAATTATTACGCAAAAAATAGGTAGATTAGAAGATACATCAATTTTCCACTCAAGGCCTTCTCGGCTGTGAACTATCCATTTGTCATTGGCTAAGTTACATTTTTACCCTTCTTGCCCATCGTCTTGTTCAAATGGCTAACATTTGTACATCTACGGGATTAGAAAGAGAATTGTATAACAAAACAATGTATTAAAAAAATCCAAAGGAATGAACGACACTAAACAGGATTCGACAATGCCAGACATGGAAGAAACGACAGCAGTTAAAACAAAATTAAACATACCGAGGACAAGAGAATAAGAAGTAGATGAAAGAAAGTGACGGAAAGAAGCAGGCCAGGAGTGGTGGCAAACCAAAGGACCTGATATACGAAGCGAAAGAAGCGTCTTGAAAATGCGGTCGCCCTGACGTTCCAAGGGCGAGTCCAGAACCATCGGCGCAGATATGCGTCTTTCGCCTAATGCCGGAAACCAGACGTGACCTCATCTCCGGAGCACTGGGTTACCTACCCTAGAGACGAAAGGCCCAGATGATTGGATAGTGAGGGATCTGATCGATGTTGGCGGGTAGTGTAAAGATGTGGTAGAAATGTCATTCCGGCGTTATTTATAGCTTGATAGATAGGCAGACCTGCTGTGTGTAAATAATGTACCTAATGGTCAGCAAATAAGAGCCAGCAGACGAAGAGCGTTTCTTGAAGACCGCGCAAATTATCTTCCACATGAAATTGAGTCGCTAGGAACCGGACGTCGCGGCTAGTCAATTCTGTGCTAATATACAGACTGCATTTCTTGCTTTATAGCCACTTAGATCAGGCAGTCGAGTGCGTTGGCGATATCCACTGCGATAAGATTAGAAAATATCAGTGTCATCCGTGTCAAGTGGGCGATATAAATAGGAATAGCACACCAGACCAGGGTAAGCCGGTTAGGCATTCTTCTTCACCTGATCAACTTTCCCCAATTAAGCCTACTGTCTCGCTCCCTTTCACTCCGTTCTTTCCTTGGAAATGCGTTCCAAAACCTCAACGTCTCATCACCGGCTCCCGTCACAATAGTTTCGCCATCGGGGCTCATAGCCAGATACAATACACGCTTCGTATGTCCGGTAAGCGATGCGACCATGTTCACTGTTGGGTATTTCCAAATACAAATCTGATTTTGAGCAGTCGTAGATGAAAACCCGTGGGTCGATACGAGTTCATGTGAAGTTAAAGACCAAATAAGGTTGCAAACCTGTCAAATCGTCAGACAAATAGTTGATAAAACCAGGCTCACATACCTGACTTCCGGTGTCAAGTTCGTTCAACATCGCACCCGTGCCTACATTCCAGAATCGAATGTGTTTGTCTTGTGTACCACCACCTGTCGCCAGTACCCCAGATATATGTGGATCCCATGCTAGCGCCTTCACAGCAGCAGTATGCTCATGGAATTTCCATAAAGGAACGTCACCGCCATCTTCAGCAGTAGATCCGCCTGCGTG